>CM056056.1:182944034-183544034 GCA_029574335.1 Rana kukunoris
AAGGTCTGGTGAGTAGATCTATTTTGCCTGGTGGTGGTTGAATGATTGACACACACATTTTACCCAGTCCCTAAGGAATATTATCACTCACTTGGACTAAAGAATTGGTGGTGGTTTATGGACATTTTAATAATCAATCATTGTTTATATGGACATTTAATTTCAGTTATATATTGTTTGATCGTTTATGTATTCACATAAGGACATTTCCCTTAAAGGGGTTGCAACAGTATTTTTTTTTTTTTTCCCTAAATAGCTTCCTTTACCTTAGTGCAGTCCTCCTTCACTTACCTCATCCTTCCATTTTAACTTGTAAATGTCCTTATTTCTTCTGAGAAATCCTCACTTCCTGTTCTTCTGTCTGTAACTCCATACAGTAATGCAAGGCTTTCTCCCTGGTGTGGAGAAAGCCTCTTGAGGGGGCGAGCAGGAGTGTCAGGACGCCCGCTAACACATAGCTCATTTCTCTATCTGCAAAAGTAGAGTGGGTCCTGACACTCCTGCTTGCCCCCTCAAGAGGCTTTCTCCACACCAGGGAGAAAGCCTCCCATTACGGTGTGGAGTTACAGACAGAAGAACAGGAAGTGAGGATTTATCAGAAGAAATAAGGACATTGAAAAGGAAAATGGAAGGATGAGGTAAGTGAAGGACCACCGCACTAAGTAAAGGAAGCTATTTAGGGGAAAACCTTTACCTTTACAACCCCTTTAACTCTCAGGAATTTCACGTTTATCATGGTTTCATGTATTCACATATTTATGATTATTGTAGCGTCATATGAAATCTATTTGATTTTCTTCACACATATATTATAAGGGCCCTTTCACACGTACCGGTCCCGTGGGGATCCGTTCCTTTAACACCCGCTTGCTCAGCAGGGATCCCCCTGTTTATCCCCGCAGAGCCGGCAGATGATAGGGTGGTCCCTGGACACTGTGCAGGGACCGCACTGTCAGATCTCCGCTCTCCTCTATGGGGGGGGGGAATCAGATGAACGCGGACCATCTGTGTGTTAATCCGATCTGATGACAGATGGAAAAATAGGACTTTCCTCCGGAAATCGGACCATAGTGGAGACTGATAAGGTCGGATGTCAGCAGATGCTCATCCGCAATCCCATAGGGATACATGCACGATTGTGTTTTTTATCTGAAAACGGATTGATGAAAAACGGACATGCGGTCCGCAGGTGTGAAAGAGCCATTATTATATTTGGCTGAGAGGACTTGTAGCTGCAGATGTGGAAGCCAAATACCTAGGAGGTACTAGCAAAGTGCCCAGGGACCCAGGCAGTGATATAAATGTAGGTTATGCTCTAATTTGCTATGTAGTAGGAGGGGGCCTCTTGGTTTTCAAGTTAATCGCCATGACATGGGGTACAATGCCTATATATTACAATTTAAAATCAGGTTATACTGTATTTGGACATGGAAATGTGGGCTGCCTATAGCAGGCAAACTGAATCCTCAGCCACGGGATACTAAAATCCAGCAAGATCCAAGATGTTTTTACATCAAAGAAAATTTACATGTAGCGCCCCCTTGCCTTTAGCGCGGGTATTGCGCAAAGAACAAAAAAAATAAATTAGTTTGATTGGGAGAGTTACTTTGCTCCCGGTCACGATTTGTTAGGTTCGTAACCCGTGTCGTTCCAGAAAGATCCACTGGCTTGGACTGCATTCTGGGGGATGTGAGTCCGTCCCGGCCGGCCGGCAGTGGGAGCCAGAGGGATTTCTGGCGGATTGATTCTTTCTCAGCAGCCAATGGGAGAGGGTTTTCTTTTGCTGGGCATGCTGGGAGGGGGATATATCTGAGAGTCAGGTCATGTGTCGGGGTTTCTTTTGGCTCGTCGCCTGCGGTGGGTCCGGTTCCGGAGTCGGGGTGCGGGAATCCCCTTTAAACCCTTTATTTGCCTGTCTTGACATTCCATTTGTTACTGAAACTTCTAGGTGCACCCCTAGAGAGAAGAAGTGCAACTTAATCTGCCGATCCCATCATCAAACCAGCGGCTCCTTCGGGGGTGAGCGCGACATACAGCATGAATTGCAGTGGTCTCCAAACTGCGGCCCTTTGCTTGCTTTTATCCAGCCCTCAGGGAAACATTGAGCCCCCCCTGACAGCAGCAATGGAGCACTATTCCTTCAAATGACACCAATGTGTGTGCACTATTCCTTCAAATGACACCAATGTGTGGGCACTCTTCCTCCAAATGACACCAATATGTGGGCACTATTCCTCCAAATGACACCAATGTGTGGGCACTATTCCTCCAATACCAATGTGTGGGGCACTATTCCTCCAAATGACACCAATGTGTGGGCACTATTCCTCCAAATGACACCAATGTGTGGGCACTATTCCTCCAAATGACACCAATGTGTGGGCACTATTCCTCCAAAATGACACCAATGTGTGGGCCTATTCCTCCAAATGACACCAATGTGTGGGCACTATTCCTCCAAATGACACCAATGTGTGGGCACTCTTCCTTCAAATGACACCAATGTGTGGGCACTATTGCCCCAAATGACACCAATGTGTGGGCACTATTCCTCCAAATGACACCAATGTGTGGGCACTCTTCCTCCAAATGACACCAATGTGTGGGCACTCTTCCTCCAAATGACACCAATGTGTGGGCACTCTTCCTCCAAATGACACCAATGTGTGGGCACTCTTCCTCCAAATTACACCAATGTGTGGGCACTATTCCTCCAAATTACACCAATGTGTGGGCACTATTCCTCTAATACCAATTACAGGGCACTATTCCTGTTCCTACTGACTATTACTCCCAAGTAAATCAAGTCAGAGGCCTTGTTTATTCCCACCAACAGTGGGGCATTTTCCACTCCTGGGGACCACAATCTGGATCATTGTTTAGAAGAGGCATGTCCAAAGTCTGGCCCAGGGGCCAATTGCGGCCCCGTTCCAGTTTAATGTGGCCTAGTAATTTGGATATATACTGTATTAATCGGTGCTGCCTCGAAAGGGGACAGGGATGGGGGGGGGGGGGGAACGAGTGCTGTCAAATTACATACAGGAGAATCTCTGACATCTGTAATAGGAAGTCCCATCTCCTAGGCTGCCATTGGATGACTCCTCGGTCTATCATAGGAGGAGGGAGAAATTGTATTAAAAGGCTGCTGTGTAAACAGGAGATTGTCCTGTATGTAATCGGTGCTCATACCTCCCAGGCTGCAGATGGACATCCATCAGGCTGCATTCATGGCAATGGCAAGGCTGCAGACTGGCACTGATTAGGCTGCATTGATGGGCGATGATCCTTATTTTGCTTCACAGTCTTTTATTTACATTTTTTTTCCCTAAAACTGTGTGTTATACGCTGATAAATACGGTATATCCGAATAACACGAACAAGCTCATCTCTTCACCCACACACCAGCCACACAAAGGCAAGCAAGAGAATTCTTATTGGGGCGTGTATTAGTTGCTCGAACAAAACACACAGACCAATTATAATGGTTCAAAGAATGTCAGGCAAAATGGTCGGCCGTTCACTTAATCAAATCTGGCCTCTTTGAAAAAAGTTTGGAAACCCTGGTTTTAGAAGGTATGGGAGACCCCTGTTCTATTGCAACTTTGGTTCCGGTTGTATATATTCTGGAAGTGTCTGGTGCAGACGTTCACATCTGGTGTGTGCAGCATGGATCAGCAGGAAGGTGAGCGGGGTCCGCACTAGAGCGGAGCAACTAGCAGATAGCACATGTAGTGTGCAATAAGGAAACACTATAGCTGGAGGTAACTGGGGAGAGCTCGGGCACAGGAACAGGAGAAACTAGCAGATTTTACATGTGGTGCGCAGCATGGAAGTAATATAGTGGGAGGTGAGCAGGGAGGGATGAGAGAGGAGGATCAGCAGAGCTGGGGAGTCCCTACCGAGCGGAGGATCAGAGGAGCTGGGGAGTTCCTACCGAGCGGAGGATCAGAGGAGCTGGGGAGTTCCTACCGAGCGGAGGATCAGAGGAGCTGGGGAGTTCCTACCGAGCGGAGGATCAGAGGAGCTGGGAGTTATTACTGAGCAAGGAAACTGATGAACGTGGGTACTAAGCTGGGGATCCCTCTAAAGAAGAATACTAATAAGCTGGATATTTGCTTAGTGTGGGGGGGGGGGGGGGGGGTTACTACTGAGCTTGGGTTCTACTGGGCCCTTTTAAAACAATTAGAAAATCAACACACAGGGGGCTTGTCAAGTTTCCAAAATAGCATCCCCAAGACATCAAAAACACATGAAAAAAAAAAGCCTGTTGAAGCAGTAGGCACTTTAATGTGTGTTAACGTTGAAGCGTAACCTAAGGAATAATAACTCAGTTGAAGCTGACACCAAGCCGGGGTGGGCTGAATTTCCTGACCCTACGATGAGCTCAACATGGGCATTTAGGTCCGGTTCACACTGGCGTTCCGACTGCGAGAGCACGAATCGCATGACAAGTCGCACCCCATTAAGTGCAATGGAACGTTCTCATAGGAACAACTTAAGTCGCTGCAACTTAGAAAAAGGTCCTTGCACTACTTTTGTTAAACAAGTCGTATGCAAGTTGTGCCAACGTCATCCTAGGATGTTGGTGAAGAAGTCACGGCAGTGTGAAACGGGGCCTTAAAGAGGAACCTCCTATCCTTTACTGCCACGGAAGCCGCCATCTTGGCCTATTGTTTGAGCCGCACTCTCCACAGTGCTGCACATGCAATTTAATAGAGATGGGCTCGGGCGTGTTCAGGTTCCTAGTCCCAAACCACATGTGCCCGATTCCGCCAGGAAACCGACACGGCACACCCAGTGAAGCATTTCCCGATCTGTGCAGCTGTGAAAAGCCTCCCTGCCTGTGATTAGCGGTGTGCAGTGTCGGCGTCCTGGCGGGATCGGGCACACGTGGTTTGGGACTAGGAACCCGAACATGCCCGAGGTGTGTTGCCAACCGTACGTAAATCTATGGACAGCCCGTAAATTTAACCCCTTTTTGGGCTGTCCGTTAAAGTCCGTTATGGGCATTCGGTGCCTGCTCCATGGGTGGGTGAAAGCCAGGAGTGACAGCCAGGAAACTAGTATTTTTGTATTGGAGTGGCCACTGGTCATGCAGTGCACTCGAGGACTCGGCCGAGCATGGGTGAGGAGGAGGGGGAGAGTACAACTAGGGAGATATCAAGTGAGATGAGGAAAACATCACTGGGAGCCCGGAGGGTGAAGTTGTGACACTGGCATGCAGGGGAGGGACAGCGACTGATGTGCTCTGTCCACCATCATATCTCCACATCATCAGTATGCTGTGTCCTCCGTGGACCTGTGGTACACCGTGCTGTCAGACAGAGACAGGCACAGGCAGCAGTTTCCTGACAAAAATGGCAGTGGTGAGATTGTAAAAAATCATTGTATGCAATCTGTCTGCTGTCTCTCTGATTTCTCCTGTCCGCATGACCATCCCCTGTACCACGTCTGCAGTCTGACCATGTCCTGTACCACGTCTGCAGTCTCTGACCATCTCCTGTACCACGTCTGCAGTCTCTGACCATCTCCTGTACCACGTCTGCAGTCTCTGACCATCTCCTGTACCACGTCTGCAGTCTCTGACCATGTCCTGTACCACGTCTGCAGTCTCTGACCATCTCCTGTACCACGTCTGCAGTCTCTGACCATCTCCTGTACCACGTCTGCAGTCTCTGACCATCTCCTGTACCACGTCTGCAGTCTCTGACCATCTCATGTTTTATCATGTCTGCAGTCTCTGAGGAGTCAAGAGTGGGAGCGCCGCCAGATTGGGGATCACGAGAGAAGTCAGATGTGTGTGGACTGTGTAGCAGAAACTATCAGATAAAACCAGAGCCGCCAAGCTGGAGTTGCCTGAGCCCTGCACGGTGCACCTGAGAGGAGGTCAGTCTGAGAAAGGGTTAATGATGTAAGGGGGGGGGGGGGTTTGGTAGTGAGCACAATAATGTAAGGGGGCACTGAAATAAAGGTTAACCATTATATCAGTAACCCCCCTTACCTTAGTGTGTTCACTCTGCGGAAAGTAATCTCTGGTCACCAGAGTTCCCCCCCCCATTAGGGTTCCCAATGTTCCCCTTTACATCAGAGTCTGCAGGATTTCCTCTTATAGCGCAGGGGAGAACTCTGCGGACCCTGGCGTAAGTTGGAACTCTGATGTAAATGGGAGCACAGAGCCCCTCCTTACATCAGAGTTAGACCTTAATCTGTGGCATTGTCCTTTACATCAAGGTTCGCAGAGTTCTCCCTTGACTTTTGTTTAACTTAAACACATTGCTAATAGCACTAGAAACGTGTTTATAGTTTAAATACTGAAAATTGCACAGTTTAGCACCGTAAACTGACATTTTAGGTGCTTTTTTGAAGTGCCAGTAAAAAATGGGTGTCGTTGGTAACTTTTAGGCTTCTTGCCAGTAAATTTCACTTGAGGGGGTTGGCAACACTGTGCCCGAGCCCATTCCTACTTTTAACAAAGGCCAATTGATGGCTTGACAGTTTGGTTCAGCGCACAAGCAACTGCGACAGTTACCGTCCACGGCACGTCTTCAATGTAACGATTTTGGGAAACCAATAAAATGATAGGTTTAGTTCTACTTTAATTTGCTGACCTATTGGCCTGGCCCTCTCCAAGGCATACAAACATGAGTTCACAGGGTTCCAGAGAGGACAAGATCCATTGCTCACCATTTATATCTTCAGAGAGTGCCGAGAACCCTTTATCTGTCCCTAATCTGATAATAAGAACACATTATTACCTCCTCCTCCTCCTCCTCATTGGACAGCCAGCCTTCAGCCTCACACCCCCCACCAAACACCTACTAGGAAACAGTGGAAAATCCTGTCAGGTTGCTCAACAACATGGTCGCCAAGCCTTGCCCGACTCTTCTTCCCTTCACCCTGCGCGCGTCTCCACACCAACCAGGCATAGCTACAGAGGGACCAGCAGAGCGGAGAGCAAAGCTTGCCTCACGAGGAAAACCCCGCCCACCGGGCTGCTGTTTTCAGAGCAGCCGCTAGAGAACTAGTCACTTTCGCCCGTCGGCCATTTTCTCGAAGGGCAGATAAAAAACGGAAGTGAGAAAACACCAACGAGTATTACCAAAATATTGCCAAAAAATAATGTTATGATTCAACTTTCTGTAGCCGTTGAACTATTCACTTGTTTTATTGAGGAAGTAACTAGAGAGAGACAATAGTATGGATCAGGCGGACATTTTGCTGTAGCCTGGCTGAGGAGTTAGGAGTTGCTCCAGAAATTAGGGGGGGGGGGGGGCTGGAGAATGGATGTCTTGTGAGGAGAATGTAATAATGTCTTATTATGAGAGAAGGGGGTCCCAGCACTCTGTGTGGACTGGATGGGGGAATCATATCACCTTCATAAATCATCATCTTTCTGAAAGTCCTCTGATGTGGAGAACATTAAAAGGGGGGCTTTACAGGGGCAGAACAGGGAGCTGTTAGAAGAATATGACATATTTCATGCACATGTGCCATAAAGCATAGCTTCCAACTGTCCCTGAATTGGAACCTCATTTGTCCCTCATTTTGGTGTAATCTATACACTCACTTTATAAGGTACACCTTGCTAGTACCGGGATGGACCCCCTTTTGTCTTTAGAACTGCCTTTAGGCCCCTTTCACACGGGGCGGACCAGTAATGATCCGCCCTGTGAACCTCCGCTTGCTCAGCGGGGATCTCTCAGTTGATCCTCGCTGAGCCGGTGCACCGTCATACTCCGCTCCCCATCACAGACTGCTGCGGAAGTGCTGTGGCAGCAAACTGCGCATGCGCGATGCGTTCCAATGCATTTACGACAGTACACACCAGCGAAACCTCGTTCGGCATCCAGGCTCATTCCTTAACATCCCTGTGGATTGGAGGATGTTAAAAAAAGAGCCAGGAGGCCGAGCGAGTGGAGCGAGCCGTCCGAGCGAAGCGAGGACGTGAGGCCGACTGGCCACTTACCTCTAAGTCCACGTCGCCAAGAATGACGGTTTCGCTGGTGTGCACTGTCGTAAATCCATTGGAACGCATCACAATTGCGTTTGGAACGCATCGCGCATGCGCAGTTGGCCGCTACGTCACTTCCGTAGCATTGTGTGATGGGGAGCCGAATATGACGCGTCACAGGCGGATGACAGGGCGGTCCACGCTGATAATTAAGAGGACCTGTCATGCTTTTTTCTATTACAAGGGATGTTTACATTCCTTGTAATAGGAATAAAAGTGATACATTTTTTTTATTTCAGTGTAAATAATTATAAACTAAATAAAAATAAATAAGAAAACAAAAACATTTTTTTAAAGAGCCCCGCCCCGACGAGCTCGCTCACAGAAGCGAACGCATACGCGAGTAGCGCCCGCATAGGAAAACTGTGTTCAAACCACACAAGTGAGGTATCGCTGCGATCGTTAGAGCGAGAGCAATAATTCTACCCCTAGACCTCCTCTGTAACTCAAAAAATGCAACCTATAGAATTTTTTAAATGTCACCTATAGAGATTTTTAAGGGTAAAAGTTTGACGCCATGCCACGAGCGGGCGCAATTTTTAAGCATGACATGTTGGGTATCATTTTACTCAGTGTAACATTATCTTTCACAATATACAAAATTCAGTGTTGTCTTATTTTTTTATTCAAAAAAGTGTTTTTTTTTCCAAAAAAAGTGCACTTGTAAGACCGCTGCGCAAATACGATGTGACAAAAAGTATTGCAATGACCGCCATTTTATTCTCTAGGGTGTTAGAAAAAATATATATAACGTTTGGGGGTTGTAAGTAATTTTCTAGCAAAAAAGTAGTTATAGTCTCGTAAACACCGAATCTGAAAAACAAGCCCGGTGGTAAAGTGGTTAAATAACAAACATATACTTACCCCCACTGTACAGTTTGTTTTAAACACAGTGGCTCAGATCCTCCTCTTCTGAGGGTTCCCCAACGGCGCTCGTGGCTACTCCCCGCAATAGGAAACCACCTAGGAGAATCGCTTTTCTTGGGGGCCCCTGTGCGGGCGAGCTCCTGAGTCCAGCATTTGCGTCCATAGACATAGAATGCCGAACTCGCCCCCCCCCCCCCTGATGCACCGCGTCATTGAATTTGATTGACAGCAGTGGGAGCCAATGGCTGCGCCGCTATTAATCTATCCAATCAAGAGCCAAGACAACAGGCAGAGAGGGTGAAGCGTCTCCAGCATGGAAATTACGGGACTTGTGTGTTTAACTAATACTTTTTTGTATAATTCCTCTGTAACCACTTGCTTACTGGGCACTTAAACCCCCCTCCTGCCCAGACCAATTTTCAACTTTCAGCACTGTTGCACTTTGAATGACAATTGCGCAGTCATGCCACACTGTACCCAAATGAAATTTTTATAATTTTTTTTCCACAAATAGAGATTTCTCTTGATGGTATTTGATCACCTCTGCGGTTTTTATTTTTTTGTTAAAAAAAATGTATAATACTGATTAAAAAAATATATATATATATATATATATATATATTTTGTTATAAAATTTTGCAAACAGGTAATTTTTCTCCTTCACTGATGTACGCTGATGAGGCAGCACCAATGGGCTGCATTAATGGGCACCGATATGCTGCATTGATGGGCACCGATATGCTGCACTGATGGGCACCGATATGCTGCACTGATGGGCACCGATAAGGCAGCACTGATGGGCACTGATAGGCGGCACTGGTGGGCACTGAGAGGTGACACTGATGGGTGGCACTGAAGGGCATTGATAGCTGGCACTGGTGGGCACTGAGATATGGCACTAATAGTTGCCATTGATAGGTGGCACTAGTGGGTGGCAGTGATGGGTGGCAATAATGGGCACTGATCGGTACTGGTAGGTTACACTGATAGGAAGCATTACTGGCACTGATTGGCACCACTGCTGGGCATTGATAGGTGGCACTTGTGGGGATTAATAGGTGGCACTGTGGGCACTGGCAGGTGGGCACAGATGAGGCAGAATTGCCTCTTCCTCTTCGGGACTGATATCCCTTGTACACAAGCCGGTGATTGGCTTTTTTTTCTCCTCACGCTGTCAGCATGAGGAGAAAAAAATGATTACCAATCCTTTGTTCACATCATGTGATCAGCTATCATTGGCTGACAGCTGATCACATGGTAAGGGGTCGGAACTGGTCCCTTACACGGATCTGTGATAACCGACTCTCAGTGACTCGGTAATCACGGCACGCGTTGCGCATGCAAAGGAGAGGATGTCAATAGACGTCCTCCGGGATTTTTGGGTCCATGCTGTGGCCGTCATTTGGCTATAGCGTGGGCCTCTAGTGGTTAAGGGATGTGTCCCATGCCCCTATCAAATTTTGCTAATGGGCATCCCTCATTCCGATTTCAAGAAGTTGGGAGGTATGCCATGAAGGCGTCGTCATGTCCTATGCCTATGGTGTGTTAAAGCAAGACGTAAAACACATCTACAGAATGTGGTTCCAAATACAGATATCTGCCTATTCCCTGAACCAGCGTTGCTCTGATGGTTTGCCACCAGCATGGGACCCGGGTTGGCTTGGATTAACAACATGGGTTGCCAGGTTGCAGGCAGGCTGGCCTACAGCACCATAACAACCAATGATGCTCTTGGGCAATGAAGCACAGTGTCATTTGTTGTTATGGTGTTGGCAGCCAGCTCATTTGCACAATGGCCACACATGATTCTGATCCAGGGCATGTAGGACTGCCGACGTAACTTCTTCTTAAATCTAGCCCATAAAAACAATGGGCCAGATTCAGAAAGAATCGCCTATCTTTAGGCGGGAGCGTAGCGTATCTCAGATACACAACGCCGCCGTAACTTAGAGTGGCAGGTACGGTATTCAGAAAGAAAATGCGTCCTAAGTTACGGCGGCGTAGCGTATCTGGTCCGGCGTAAGCCCGCGTAATCCAAAATAGGAAGGAGGTGGGCGTGTAATATTGAAATGAGCCGTGACCCCACGTAAATGATGCGCCGTCCGTGGACGTATCCCAGTACGCATGCGCAAAAATCACGTCGCAAATAGTCAATGCTTTCGACGTGAACGTAACTTACGCCCAGCCCTATTCCCGAACAACTTACGCAAACGACGTACAATATGACGCTGTTCCGACGTCCATACATAACATGGGTTGCGCCTCATATAGCAGAGGTAACTTTACGCCGGTCGAACGCCTACGTATACAACGTATATCAATACGCCGGGTGCACGTACGTTCGTGAATCGGCGTATCTAGCTCATTTGCATATTTTTAATGGGAACGTCTAATGCGTCCAGCGTAACTATGCGCCCACGATATGCCGGCGTAGGCAAGTTACGCCGGTTGACTGAAGCCATGTTTTTCGGCGTAACTTGCTTTCTGAATCAGCGTAAAGATGGGACGGCGCACATTTGAATCTACGTAGATTCTTTCTGAATCTGGCCCAATGTATTCAGTCAGGGCTAGATTCAGGATGGAGAGCGTATATTTGTACGGGCGTAGCGTATCCGATTTACGCTAGGCCTCCGCAACTTTTACAGGCAAGTGCTGTATTCACAAAGCATGCTTACAGTCACGTCGAAATAACTGCCTAAGATATGTCAATACACTGCCTACGACGTGAACATAACCTACGCACAGCCCTATTCACGTACTACCTAGACGACGTAAAAATCGACGGCGTTCGATCCCTGGTCCCCCGACCCACCTCAAGGCACCAACGTATATATACGTTGATGTGCCTGTCGGTGCCATTCTGCCGATGTAAATGTACATGCGGCAGTCCATAAGAGGTTAATAAACAGACAATTTAAGTGCATGTGCAAACAATCCATGCATCTCAATGGACCTTGCAAGCAGCATCTTTGGAGCAGCTTTTGAGCGTTGAAAAAAACGTATTGGTATCAGTAGGAGGAATAGTGCTCCATCATTGGTGTCAGTGGGAGGAATAGTGCTCCATCATTGGTGTCAGTGGGAGCAATAGTGCTCCATCATTGGTGTCAGTAGGATGAATAGTGCTCCATCATTGGTGTCAGTAGGAGGAATAGTGCTCCATCATTGGTGTCAGTGGGAGCAATAGTGCTCCATCATTGGTGTCAGTGGGAGCAATAGTGCTCCATCATTGGTGTCAGTGGGAGCAATAGTGCTCCATCATTGGTGTCAGTGGGAGGAATAGTGCTCCATCATTGGTGTCAGTGGGAGCAATAGTGCTCCATCATTGGTGTCAGTGGGAGCAATAGTGCTCCATCATTGGTGTCAGTGGGAGCAATAGTGCTCCATCATTGGTGTCAGTGGGAGCAATAGTACTCCATCATTGGTGTCAGTGGGAGCAATAGTACTCCATCATTGGTGTCAGTGGGAGGAATATTGCTTTATCATTGATTGGTATCAGTGGGCAATGGCTTCAACGGACTATCGCAAATTTTCTTCCTTCTTGCTTCCTCACCTGAGGGCCTACTTTAACTGCATGAAACAAGGTGCTCTACCCTCCCCAGACTCTCTACAGGCTAACATCTCCATTATTCCCAAGACTACCGAGGAGGCCTATGAACTCCAGGCATTTCGCCCAATCTCCCTGTTGAATAAAGATGTTATTGCGGGAACACAAGATCTTCCCTAAAAGTACCTGTGCTCCATGGTTCATAGAGACCAAGGCGGTTTCGTACCTGGCTGTCAGGTGGAGGACAATGTCCGGAAAGTTGTCCACTTGATCACCCTAGTGCAACAATGCAAAATCCCCAGTTTTCTCCTCTCACTTGATATATATAAAGCCTTTGACACCCTCTTGTGGGACTATTTGCGATAGGGTTTTGGAGACTCGATCCTTTCGTGGTTGACGGCCCTCTATTCAACCCAGTCTGCCTCAGTCCGCTTTGCTGGCTGCCTCTCGCCCTCCTTTCCCATCTCCTGTCCCCGGTTCTTTTTATTATTGCCCTCGAACCGCTGGAAATTGCTCTTAGGGCAGAGCCTAATGCCGCGTACACGCGATCACTTTATGCGATGGAAAAAAAACGACGTTTTCTGTGAAGTAAAAAACAACGTTTTTGAAACTTCAATTTTCAAAGACGATGTTGCCTACACACCATCATTTTTTTCACAATGCTCTAGCAAAGCGAGGTTACGTTCACCACTCTTTTCCATTGAAGCTCGCTTCAGAACTAGCTTCTGGGCATGCGCGGGTTGAAAAAAAGGGATTTTTAAATACAGCTTACCTGTAAAATCCTTTTCTTGGAGTACATCACGGGACACAGAGCTCCCACCCCTCTTTTGGGTGACCATTTTGGGAGGCATACTGCTTGCTACAAAACTGAGGGACTCCCTCTAGGGGAGGGGGTTATATAGGGAGGGGACTTCCTGTTTGAGATTGCCAGTGTCCACACCTGAAGGTACTCCATATAACCCACATAGTAATGAATATGCCGCTCTGTGTCCCGTGATGTACTCCAAGAAAAGGATTTTACAGGTAAGCTGTATTTAAAAATCCCTTTTTTTAAAAACGTCAATTTAAATGACCGTGTGTTTTTCAAAAAGTCGTTTTTTGTTTCACAAAAAATCACCGAGTGTAGCTAAAAACTTTGTTTCTTTCTCGTACATCACGGGACACAGAGCGGCATATTCATTACTATGTGGGATGTCCGAAAGCAATGCTTTAATGAGGGGAGGGAGACATCTTCCAAAGAAGGATTCAATTTAGAGGTAAACTCAAATAATAATAATAATTCCAACTTAGTCAAGAAAAAACTTCTTTTTTTTTTTTTTTTTTTTAACCAAGGGTGCTTCTGATCCCGAGGATTTCAAACTGCAGCCTGTAGTACTGCCTGTCCAAAGGCAGAATCCGCATTCCCTCTCACGTCTAGTTGATAAAACCTTGTAAACGTGTGGACTGATGACCACGTTGCCGCCTTGCATATCTGAGCCATAGAGATCTGATGGTGTGCTGCCCAAGAGGCGCCCATGGCCCTGGTAGAATGGGCCTTTACCGACAACGGAGGAGGCAACCTCTTCAAACCGTAGGCTTGAATGATTAATTGTCTAATCCATCTCGAGATGGTGGATTTTGCAGCTGCCTGCCCCTTCTTGGGGCTATCTGGTAGAACGAATAATACATCTGTCTTCCGGATCTTTTCTGTAGCTTTAAGATAGGCCTTCATGGCCCGGACAATATCCAAGGTATGCAGCAACCCCTCCTTTCTAGATGTAGGTTTTGGAAAGAAGGATGGAAGTACCAAATCCTGGTTTAAGTGAAATTTGGATATAACCTTTGGTAGAAAGGAAGGATGGGGCTGGAGAACTGCCCTGTCCTTATGTAGAACGAGATATGGTTCCTTACACGATAAGGCTGCTAATTCTGACACTCTCCTGGCCGAAACTATGGCGACCAAGAAAACCAACTTTCTTGTCAGTAAGACTAAAGGAATCTCAGCCAACGGCTCAAAGGGTTCTTTCTGTAAAGTGGACAGGACAAGATTTAAGTCCCATGGAAAAATTGGTGACTTGACAGGAGGATTAATACGCAAGACCCCCTGTAAGAAGGTCTTTACCAGCGAGTGGGTGGCCAGCGGCCTCTGAAACCACACTGACAGAGCTGAGATCTGTCCCTTGATTGTGCTTAGTGCCAGGCCTTTATCCACTCCTAGCTGGAGAAAACTTAACACCCTATCAATAGTATATTTGCGGGAATTCCATCCTTTGGATTCACACCAGCCTACGTAGTTCCTCCACACCCTGTAATAAATCACCCTGGAGACCGGCTTTCTAGCCCTAATCAGGGTAGGGATTACCTGCCTAGACAGACCTCTACCCCTGAGAATCAGGGATTCAGCCTCCAGGCCGTCAAATTTAGACGCTGTAATGTAGGGTGGAGGATCGGGCCTTGTGAGAGTAGGTCTGGTTGTAGAGGAAGAGTCCAAGGGTCTCCCACTGCCATCTTCAGGACTAGTGAGTACCAAGTCCTCCGGGGCCAAGCCGGAGCTACTAGAATGACTGGCTTGTGCTCCACTCTGATCTTGCGCAACAGGCGGGGGAGTAACTGTAGTGGAGGGAATGCATATAGAAGTTTGAATTGATGCCAAGGGCAAACCAACGCATCGGTTCCGCAGGCCATAGGATCCCTCGCTCGAGACACGAACCTGTCTAGTTTCTTGTTGAACCTGGATGCCATTATATCTACGTCCGGCATTCCCCACCTCTGGCAGATTGTCTGAAAGACCTGGGGATGCAGAGACCACTCCCCTGGCAACAGATTCTGGCGACTTAAGAAGTCTGCCTGCAGGTTGTCCACTCCGGGAATGAATATCGCCGAAATGCAGGGTACATGAACCTCTGCCCACTGAAAAATCAAGCTCACCTCCCTCTGAGCGGCCTGACTCCTGGTTCCCCCTTGGTGGTTTATGTATGCCACCGCCGTGGCATTGTCTGACTGGATTCTCACCGGGAACCCCTTTAATCTGGAGGTCCATGCCAGAAGGGCTAGGCGAGCAGCCCTGATCTCCAAGATATTGATGGGGAGCTGCCTCTCCGCTTTCACCCAAGTTCCCTGGCGAGAGAACCCCTCGAAGACCGCCCCCCAGCCTGCCAGGCTGGCGTCTGTGGTAACTACCTTCCAGACAACAGGGCTGAAGGATTTTCCCTTTAGAAGGTTCTGAGGGTTCAACCACCAGGCCAGGCTTTGTCGGACCCTTGATGATAGCGTCAAAGGGGACTCTAAGGCATGTGCCCTCTTGCCCCAGGCTGCTAGAATGGCTGCCTGTAGGACGCGAGTGTGGATCTGAGCGTATGGTACTGCCTCGAACGTGGCCACTAGCTTGCCTAGTACTCGCATACACAGGCGAATAGTTGGTTTTTTCTTGTTTAGAACCAACTGAACCAACCCCTTGATAGCTTTGATCTTTACCAGGGGCAGGAACACCTTTTGCTGTTCTGTGTCTAACCTCATGCCGAGGTATTCCAACTGCTTTGTAGGCTGGAACGCTGACTTTCCCCGGTTTAGGACCCAGCCGAATTCTTCGAGGTACCGAACCGTGAGGTTTACTGCCTTTTGCAGACCCGGCCGTGAGTGATCTATGATTAAAAGGTCGTCCAAGTATGCTAGGACTGTGACCCCCTGGATCCTTAAATTGGCCAGAACTGGGGCTAGGATCTTCGTGAATACCCGGGGGGCCGTGGCCAGCCCGAAGGGGAGCGCCCTGAATTGGAAGTGTCGCTGCCCCACCACGAAGCGTAAAAATCTTTGATGCAACTGAAAGATTGGTACATGAAGGTAAGCATCCTTTATGTCTATGGAGGCCAGAAAATCGTCCTTCTGAAGCGCGGCGGCTGCTGACCGGATGGATTCCATCCGGAAGGAACGAACCCTTAGGTAACCGTTTAACCTCTTTAGGTCCAAGATTGGCCTGACATCGCCGTTGGGCTTTGGTATGACAAAGATTGGAATAGAAACCTAGCCCTTGCCTTTGGGCTGGCACTTCTATAATTACGTCCTGGCAAAGCAGGTGATCCAAAGCTGCCAGCATTGAGGCCTTCCTTGCTGGATCCCTTGGTAGCCTTGATTCTTGAAAATGAGGCGGAGGATACCTTAGAAACTCCAGTCTGTAACCTGTGGTTACAGATGCCCGGACCCATTTGTCGGGGATCTTGGCTTCCCAAACTTCTGAGAAGAAACTAAGCCTTCCCCCCACCCGCGAGAGTGGGGGCGCCCCTTCATAAGGCAGACTTAGGGGCTGTCTTTGACGGCTTGCGATACCACAGCCTCTTACCCCCAGGGGCCTGTCCCTGCGATCTACTGTTAACGTTGGATCGTGCAGGCGGCCGTCGATACTGCCTGGAATTTGAGGGCCCCGAGACAGGAAAGAGCTGCCTTTTAAATGTAGGAGCCCGGAATGTCTTTTTGACTGGTAAAAGGGTACTCTTGCCATTTGAAATAGTCTGAATATATTTATCCAGATCCTCTCCGAAGAGTCGTCCTCCATGGAAGGGAAACCCTGCCAGAAGCTTTTTGCATGGGGGCTCCGCCGCCCAGTTTTTCAACCATAAGAGCCTTCTCATGTGCACCAAAAATAGTGATAAACGAGAGGCCTGCTGGATGGAATCTTTTATAGCATCTACAGCAAAACACAGAGCTCTGGGAATGTCAGAAAACTCTTCTGCTTGTTGGGTAGGCATGTCCTTTAACATTTCTTTTGTCTGGTCTTTTAACGCCTGACAAACACCAATCGCAGCCACCGCTGGCTGCACCACTGCTCCTGCCGTAGCAAAGGATGCTTTTAAAAGTGTCTCTAACCTTTTATCAACCGGATCTTTAAACATATGTATGTTTTCCACCGGGCAAGTTAGTGATTTATTCACACATGAGATGGCTGCATCCACTACTGGGAGCCTCCACCTCTTGGAGAATTTTTCCTCCATGGGGTAAATGACCGCTAATACATCTGTCTTCCCAAAAGAGGATGGACCGGAAAAACTGCGTTGCTTAACGGAGCTTTCAAAGAGCCCAGAGAGGATACCGGAGGAACCTGAGGCTCTGGCAATGGTAAACTAAATGCCGAGCGGACCATGTCCGTCAAAGACTGTACCCACAGTCTTTCTGTCTGGGAGTCTGAAAATGGTTCCTCAGAGGCAGACCCCTCCATCCCTGAACCCTCTTGGTTCAGGTCTAGTTGATCCTCCTGTGATTCCAATTCCTCCGGAGAGAGAATCTCAGCATCTGAGGATACACCTCTTGGTGATGGGGATCTAACCCGTTTCTTACCAGGAATAGCTCTAGCGATCAATGCTGCTATTCTCTCTTCTAGCCCCCCTAGGGATACGGCTAGCATCTCCTCTGTGATAAACACAGGGCTGGGCTGATCTGGGCAAGCCTCCGCACCAGATCCCCCTAATGGCTCATCCAAGGCGCCTTTTATGTTAATAAGTTGCGGGGAAAGTATCGGCATATCATCAGAATCAGAAAGGGAACCCTTTTGTTTTTTGGTCTTTTTTGTACCCTTTGACCCCGAACCCTTGGAAGCCATAATACAAAAACGAGGGACTCCGCCCACACAACAGACTGTAGTGGCCAGGAGTACAAAACCAGAGTTTAGGGGACAATAGATCACTAATGCCCAAAAACTGATGGGATCCCGTATGTTTTTTTTTTTTTTTAAATATATATTATATATATTTTCTTTTTACAACATACAGTGACCCCAAACTTAGTTTGCCAGCCTCCAACCTGCTGCAAAAAGGGGAATTTCTTAGCTTAACAAAAAAGGCATTGGAACAAAGTCCAGCATGTACTACCCCTCTTCCGCCACCGGGAGTCACTGTTCTGCCGCTCTGCGTCCTCTCCTTCTGAAAATCAGCCTCAGACTGAGTACTGACAATGCCTGCTGTCTATAACAGCACAAAGGCGCGCCCCTGTATGACGCCGCAGGCACGCCCCCCCCCGCCCTCCTGTCTGAACGGCGCGAAAAATGTCTAAGACGTGCGCGCGCGCTCGCGTATGCCGGAAACAGGAGGAACATGGAGGAGCCGCGCTGCTGGAGATCCAGGAACGCAGAAACAGGCGGCAGATTCAAACCCCCGGCCAGGTAGGACTCTCCAAAGGCCCCTAGGGATCCTTACTAGCCCTAGGAAGAAAGCAGCAGGTTTAGCTAGCAACACATTCTTAGACAGGGGAACCTAGTGATGGGGGAGAAAGGGTGTCATCCTGTCTCTCTTAGACATAGTGAGCACGGTTGCCCATGCAGAGCATACTTAGGCTATCCCCCCTTTTAGGTTACCCCGGAGAGCCTGCTGTCGAACCAAGTCCCGCAGGCTCCCCCTTACCTGCTCCATGCTGCAGGATGTTTGTCCAGCAAACTGATCCAATCTTCTCCCATCTCCGTGGGTAGCGTAGTAGACCTTCAGGCCCTGGGGTCCTATGAAGGTACCCACTGTCCTGGACCTATATAGCACCCTGGCAAACAGGAACTTATGGTTTTTACAAACTCCAAGTCCTGGGCCCAGGGTCCAGCCCTCCAAAGAGGAGCATTATAGGCAAAACCCCACGGTTTGGGGCCCGGGTACTGTCCACTTTGGCACTGAGGCTCCTTGGACAGATCCGGTTAGCCCGCCCTTAATCCCAAGGATGTGGAGCAAAGCTATTCGGTGACCAACACCTAAGACACTGGCGAAAAAACTGAGGGACTCCCTCTAGGGGAGGGGGTTATATAGGGAGGGGACTTCCTGTTTGAGATTGCCAGTGTCCACACCTGAAGGTACTCCATATAACCCACATAGTAATGAATATGCCGCTCTGTGTCCCGTGATGTACGAGAAAGAAACGTTGTTTTTTTCCATCACATAGATTGATGCTGTGTACGCGGCTTTACATTAATGGCATTCCCTATGCAAGAGAATGCTATAAACTGAACATGTTCGTGGATGATGCCCTCCTGACCCTCACCAACCCTATTGTCACTTTACCCAACCTCCAAGCCCTTCTGGCCTGCTTTGCTGCTATTTATGGTCTCCAAATAACCTGCACAAAACAACTGCCCTCAACATTACTCCTCCAGAATTCATAGCCCCACATCTCCAATCTTCCTTCCCATACCACTGGGCTAGATCCTCTCTGGACTACTTGGGAATCAAGTTGACCCCCTCTTGCGCTTCTTCAACTTCTATCTGCTTTTGCGCACTATCACGGCTCTCATGGCAATTTCCCACCTGATCCGGGATTGGCCGTATTCACGCAGTCAAGATGACCATCCTCCCAAAGATTCTTTACTATTTTTGGACTCTAGCTGTCTGGGTGCCTGCCTTCTATCTGTGGCTACTCCAGAACAGACTTCTCACCTTCATCTGGGCATACAAGCGCCCCAGGGTCTCCCGCTCTACTTTATATGCTGATAGGTTGTGAGGCGGGTTGGGGGTTCCACACATTGCAAAATATTATCAAGCAGCCCAAATCTCATAACTCTCCATGTGACGTCTGACATCCCCCTTTGGGTTCTCCTGGAGTTGCCTAACTGCGTGCTGGTCCCTATCTCTGCCTTACTGTGGCTACCCCCTATAATGCAACCTCCTTCCATCAGCCCCCTCATGACACATAGTCTGAAATTATGGCACTCAATACTGTACTCCGACGAACTCATGTCTCCTTTCCTGCTGCTACTTCCTCTGCTGAATAACTCTGTGTTCCCATCTGGCTCAGAACAACCTTACATATTCTTGTGGTGGCCCGCCCATGTTTTTTTTTTACAGGTTTGTCATTTTCTTGGTTCCCGCGTTTTCCCCACATGGTCCTCGATCCAAGAGACCCGCAAAGCTTTGCCAGACGGATTCTTTTGTTACATCCTGCTGCAACACTGGATAACTTCCCTCCGGTGTCTTGACTCCTTCCCATATCGAATGACTTTGAACACACTTGCCAGCATTGCCCAGGCACCCGCGGCATCATCTCCATGATCTACTCCTCACTCACTGCTGGCAGCACCTCTACAACCTTCTCCTATGTGCTTAAATAGGAACGTGACCTGTCCCCACAGACCTTGCAGACTGGAGTAAAGCCTGGTCCACCATAACAAAGTGCTCTTTTAACGCAGCTACGTTAGAAGCAGCCTATAAGGTTCTCTTACACTGATACCGGGTCCCAGCCCACATCCATCTTGCGGTAATGGATGCTTCTGGGGATGTGGTCAGCGAGAAGATGAAATGCATATATGGTGGTTGTGACGGTATTAGAGCATATCTCCGCCATCCTCTCCCTTCTTCTCCCATAAAAGAAATCACCCCAATATTCCCCGACTAGGAATATCCCTGGAATCGCCGAATAATCCACACATTAGCCATGGCTTAATACTGGATCTAACAGGACACACTTTAATGAAAGTACACAGCACACTTTATACAGGATTTGGAACATCCCGCCCCCAACAACCGCTTTCCTATTGGTCCATTGTAAAGTATTCAGTCTTCACTCTGGTCCTCTAAAAACCATGCAAATGAGGACTTGAAAATGTCTCCGCAGAGATTGGTCCCAAAGCTTGAATAGGTGTGGCCAGAAGCCTGAATATCTGTGTTCAGACAAAAGCCCCAGGGGGTCAATCAATGTACACAATAGCCAGCCACAGAACAATGGAGCCGTCTGGAGAATTGAGACAGGGCAGAAGTAATTTACACCTTATAATAGAAAGGCTTTAAATAGGGTTATCACACAATGGACAATAAGTATCACTTATGAGTCTGTTGACCTGGCTGGGGTTTAGAATAACAATTAACACCTCTACACACTGGACAATAAAATGTATCTCACAAGCCCGACTCCGGTATGCCATTGAAGGGTCATTGTCCAATTATCCAGGTCTAGAGGCACACAGGCATTAAGATTAGCAGGGAGAGAATTACATCTTCTGTAATACATGAATTAGGATTTCAGTATTTCATGGTCCATGACATTACTCCCCCTGGGAAATAGTTCAACATCTGCAGTGGGACCCAAACGGGTCACTCGAGGATGTTGGGCAAGTAGTCTTAAGGTTCCAGGACTGTCTGCCAGGATAACCCATCCGCCTTCCTGCTTTGCGGCCCTGGCCCATAATCGGACGGCAAGAGGCTCGCATTCAGTCCTCTCCAAAAGCCCCTGTCCCGGCAAGGCCTGTCACACATCTCCCCTTTTGGCAGGGGACTAACCCAGTCGGAGACACCAGATGGGTTGTCTCTGAATTCAGTCAGTAGTTCCAGTCCCCCAAGGCCGGTATCCATACAGTACCCCAAATCACTTGCTCCAAACCAAGCATTACTCACCCCGCCATCCTCTGCCTCTCTCAGGGAACACGTCTGCCGCTGGGGAGAGGCCTGGACTAGCCCTTCTCCCTGGAGTCCTTTCAGCCGCTGGAGAGATGACAGGGTGGCTGGGCTCAGTCCATCATGCTGTTGGGGATCTGGGCCAACTGGCCACCATTTATGGGTTATACTAGTGGAGACTGAAGTCTCATCCACTGGTGTGAGGTGAAAATCCCCCAGTGCTTGCAAAGCAAAGCCGACATCCTCCTCTTTCAGTCCTGTACCATTTTCTGGGGTTGTGCCAGTGGAGACTGAAGTCCCATCCACTACCACAGGGACCCCTTCGTCTGTTAGGTGAAAGCAGTGGGGTGCAGCCGCCAGTAGCATCTTGTCCTGCTGCCAGGGATTCTGCTGGGAGTAAGAGCTTTACCACCTCAGCTGGTTGCTGGGGAGGGGGGCCAACCGCCCCGGCTCCCTGGAACTCCACAGTTGGTCCCGGTGCTGGGCAGAGATGGCTGGCAATCTGCCCTGTTGCCAGCACTTCTGCTGGGGATGCATAATCCATAACATCCTCTGAACAGTCCATACATTCTGTAATCTGTGGCTGGGGAGTGATCGCCATCTTATCACCCTGAGCCTCCAAAACTGCCACAGGGGTGGGGCAGAGGTCTTGAACCCTCTGTCCGGTGACCAGCGCTTCAGCTGGGGAAGTTCCTTGTAACTCCACAATTACTGCTCTTGGGGCTGGGCAGAGCACAGTGAAGTGTGGCCCTGATACCAGCTCTTCTGCTGGAGGCCCATCAGGTTGTTCTTCCTCAGCAGAGAAGTCTATCAGATCCCCTGTCTCTGCAACTGGTGTCTGGGGATAGAGGTTCACCATCTCCTGTCTTTCATTTGGTGCTGCTTCTTTAGGCGTTGTCACCGATCGTCGTATTTCTGCAATTCTCAGCTCATGTTGCCGCTCTCGTTCTTTCTCATCAAAAGCTTTAAAAGCTCTAAACGGAATCTTCCTTGTGTCTGCTGTGCTGTACTCACTGTTTGGAGAATGTGCGGCTGCTTGTTGAACTGCTGCCAGTTTTAACTGTAGTTCTGCGTTTCTTATTTGTTTAGCCTCCTCCGCTACCAGGGTCATCACTTTCAGCACCACATCCGCCGTTGGGTTCGGACCGAACCATGCTAATTTCTCTCTTATTAGCTTGTTAGCTGGTGATTCCTCATCCTGAATCACTGGTGTCCCCATCTTCTGTACTGCAGGCCTTGCTGCAACCGAGTTCTCCTGGTCTAGCTCCATTTATTCTGCTATGATGACACGCTCGGTTTTGCTGCTAGCAATCCTTCCACAAACTTCCAGTAGTCCTTTCCGTGTATTTCTTTTAAGCCGGGTGTATCAGTCTTCCATTCACTGTTCCCAGTGTCTGCTTGGAATCCTGGTGTAAAGGAAGGTAGAAGGGAACATCCCGCTGCTGCCAACCAGTGTGACGGTATTAGAGCATATCTCCGCCATCCTCTCCCTTCTTCTCCCATAAAAGAAATCACCCCAATATTCCCCGACTAGGAATATCCCTGGAATCGCCGAATAATCCACACATTAGCCATGGCTTAATACTGGATCTAACAGGACACACTTTAATGAAAGTACACAGCACACTTTATACAGGATTTGGAACATCCCGCCCCCAACAACCGCTTTCCTATTGGTCCATTGTAAAGTATTCAGTCTTCACTCTGGTCCTCTAAAAACCATGCAAATGAAGACTTGAAAATGTCTCCGCAGAGATTGGTCCCAAAGCTTGAATAGGTGTGGCCAGAAGCCTGAATATCTGTGTTCAGACAAAAGCCCCAGGGGGTCAATCAATGTACACAATAGCCAGCCACAGAACAATGGAGCCGTCTGGAGAATTGAGACAGGGCAGAAGTAATTTACACCTTATAATAGAAAGGCTTTAAATAGGGTTATCACACAATGGACAATAAGTATCACTTATGAGTCTGTTGACCTGGCTGGGGTTTAGAATAACAATTAACACCTCTACACACTGGACAATAAAATGTATCTCACAAGCCCGACTCCGGTATGCCATTGAAGGGTCATTGTCCAATTATCCAGGTCTAGAGGCACACAGGCATTAAGATTAGCAGGGAGAGAATTACATCTTCTGTAATACATGAATTAGGATTTCAGTATTTCATGGTCCATGACATTCACCATAACAAAGTGCTCTTTTAACGCAGCTACGTTAGAAGCAGCCTATAAGGTTCTCTTACACTGATACCGGGTCCCAGCCCACATCCATCTTGCGGTAATGGATGCTTCTGGGGATGTGGTCAGCGAGAAGATGAAATGCATATATGGTGGTCTTTCACCTTCTCGTGGGATTTTGGTCAAGGGTCTTCGGACTTTTATCTTTGCTTTTTCACGTACCTTTCCACAAGGACCCCAAACTTGCATTGCCCGATGAAAAAAAGCCGGCTGTTTTAATTTCCGGAGGTAAAGAACTCCTATACGACTCTCATGATTCATGAAAAAATGTCCAGTACCCTCCATGACTCCCATGACAAATTTCTTAAGGTGTGGGCCCCTTGGTGGATGCATTCCCTACTTTGCACTCGACCAGTCTCTTACTCTCAAACTAATTTGACCCCATCCCCAGCCTGGGGGACCTTTCTTTTCCTCTCCCACTTCCTCTTTGCCCTTACTGGTTCTATTACTGGGCCTCTAGCCTGCTGCTTTGTTCAACACCCACCCAACACCACCCCCCCATTGTTGTGTGTTTTTTTTTTTTTTTAATTTGTTTTGTTTTGTCCCGTGCCTAGTTTTTTTGGTTCTCCACATTTATGCGGACAGCTCTGCTCCCCTTGTCTACCTCAGCCCCTGGGTCTACAGGCATAACGGCACTGGCCCCTTGGCCTAAGGGTCCTTGTTAGTCTAAAATGTATATCTCCTAGCACGTTTTACTTTTTGAGTCTTATGCTTCATGCTCAACTCCCCTGCGTGTGAATTTTTTTTTTATCTGGTTTCCCTTTTATGTGAATAAAAACATTGTCCCAGAACAATGACATTGTTTTGAGGGATGGAGAAGAACCTTTCATATGATGTGTATTATATCCACGCTGCCTCTTGTGTTTATTACTTACTTGTGCCGATATGAAGAGAACATTCCTCTTCTTTACTTTTCATATTCATCTCACTTTCCTCCATAGACTGCGGAGCTCCACTCACAACCATCTCTTCTTCTTCCTCTTTAATCTTCATGTATTTCTGTCCTTCATCCTAAACCCCAAGGATGATGGGATACATTTGTAAAAAAGAAAAAAGACGTTACATAGAAGAATGTCATCACATAGGTTAGAATTCTATGGGCCAGATTCAGGAAAGAAATAAGCCGGCTTATCTCCAGATAAGCTGTCTTATCTCTGCGTCTGAGCCCTCCTATCTATGCGACTGATTCATAGAATCAGTTACGCATAGATTTCCATAAGATCCGACTGGCATAAGTCTCTTACGCCGTTGAATATTATTTTCATATTTTATGGTTGGACACTAGGTGGCGTTCCCGTCTAAAATATGCCAATGAGCGTATACGCCGATTCCCGAACGTACGCCCGGCCGGCGCTATTTTTTTACGTCGTTTGCGTTAGCGTAGTACCGTCGTAATGTTATTCCTGCTATATGAGGCGCAGCTAATGTTAAGTATGGACGGCGTGCCGGCGTTTTTTTTCACGTTGTTTACGTAAATGTTCGCGAATAGGGCTTTGCGTAAGGGCCGTTCACGTCGTTTACACGTCATATTGACGTCGAGATTTGGAGCATGCACACTGGGATCAATTCACGGCATGCGCAGTTCCTTCGGCGCGGGGACGCACTTCATTTAAATAATAGACGCCCCCTACCCGCCGAATTTGAATTTGGCCGGGTCTTTTACGCTACGCCGCCTCAACTTTACAGGAAAGTGCTTTGAGAATAAAGCACTTGCCGGAAAAAGTTGTGGCGGCGTAGTGTAAATACCAGACGCTAGGCATGCCTAAAGATAGGCAATTCTACCTGAATCTACCCCTATGTGCGTTCTTGTTGTTGAGCCCCATCTACCCGATTATTGTGAGGGAGGCTGTGACCTTTCTGTGTAGAATCCCAGTAATACAGACGATGGGGACATCTCTTTGGTCGGTTTCTGCTAGTGGATCCATCTGTAAACAATACAGACACGGACTGATTACTTGCTTCTATGTGTTTAGCATAAAATGGGGGATCTGGGTGGATCCTCCATAATGCTTTCTTTTTCACAATACAAACCAGAAAAAGGATATAATACAACCAAATCACACCAAGTAATATGGTTTGTAAACTGAAGACATTGTTAACCACTTAGACCTTTTTCACACTGAAGCACTTTTACAAAGTTTTAGCGTTAAAAATAGCGCTCTTAAAACGCTCTCCATGCATCTCAATGGACCTTTTTGCACCGAGTTCTGCAAGCAGCATCTTTGGAGCAGCTTTTGAGCGCTGAAAAAAAACCCGCTCCAAAAACGCCCCTCTCCATTGAAATGAATTGAAAGCACTGTAAAAACGCCTTACTCTTTCACACTGAGGCGTTGAACTGGCGGGGTGTTTAGAAAAGTCCTGCAAGCAGCATCTTTGGAGCGCATTTTGAGCGCTGAAAAAAACGCTCCAAAAACGCCCCTCTCTATTGAAATGAATTGAAAAGCGCTGTAAAAAACGCCTTACCCTTTCACACCGAGGCACTGCAAAAACGCCCTAAAACTTCTTTAGGGTCTTATCGGTGCTTTACCAGCACATTGGGATTGCAGATAAGGCTTTGCTCGAATAACGCTGTAATAAGGCTCGAAAAACGCCCCAGTGTGAAAAGGGCCTTAAAGTGGGGGTTCACCCAAAAAAAAAAAAATTTTACTTTTTTTTCAGCTGAATTGTGAGATAGAGATTACGGCAATAAAAAAAAAAAAAAAACAGCATACATACCGTATTTTCACCGCGGCTTCCGGGTATGTAATCTGCGGGACTGGGCGTTCCTAACTGATTGACATCCTTCCGACTGGCGCATACAGCGCGCCACAAGTTGCCAAAAGAAGCTGAACGTCGATGTGCAGGCTCTGTATAGAGGCGCACCGACGTTCGGCTTCTTTCGGCAACTCGTGACGTGCTGTATGCGCCGGTCGGAAGGATGTCAATCAATTAGGAACGCCCAGTGCCGCAGATTACATACCAGGAAGCCGCGGAGAAAATACGGTATGTACGCTGTTTTTTTTTTATTTTATTGCCGTAATCTCTATCTCACAACTCAGCTGAATATAATGTTAATTATATTTTTTGGGGTGAACCCCTGCTTTAAGCCCCGGACTATTTCGCTGGACAATGACCAGGCCATTTTTTGCGATTCGGCACTGCATCCCATTAACTGACAATTGCGCGGTCGTGCAACGTGGCTCCCAAACAAAGTTGATGTCCTTTTATTCCCACAAATAGAGCTTTCTTTTGGTGGTATTTGATCACCTCTGCGGTTTTTATTTTTTGCGCTATAAACAGAAATAGAGAGACAATTTAAAAAAAAATATATTTTTTTTTACATTTTGCTATAATAAATATCCCGAAAAAATCTATCAAAAAAATGTTTGCCCTCAGTTTAGGCCGATACGTATTCTTCTACATATTTTTTGAAAAATAAATAAACGCAATAAGCGTTTATTGATTGGTTTGCACAAAACTTATAGCGTCTACAAAATGGCGGCGATCTGCAATCTTTATCGTGACTGCGACTTTATGGCGGACACATCGGACACCATTTTGGGACCATTGTAATTTTTACAGTGATCAGCGCTATAAAAATGCACTGATTACAGTAAACATTACACCGGCAGTGCAGGGGTTAACCTGTAGGGGGCACTGAAGGGGTTAAGTGTGACCTAGGGAGTGCTTCTAACTGTTCCCGATGAGAGGGAACACACGATCAGTGACATGTCACTAAGAAGAACAGGGAGATGTTGTGTTTACACTGACATCTCCCCGTTCTTCAGCTCTGTGACCCGATCGCAGGACACCAGTGGGCATCGAGTCCGCAGATCCCGCGGGCCCAGCCGTGCAATTCTGTCGATATAAATCTGCATGCGGCGGTCCTTAAGCGGTTAAGCTAGCCACACATTTACATTTCTCCTGTTCAGCCATCAATATTTCACCCGACACCTATGATTTTCAAACTGAATTTTGTTGAGCTGGGTGGTGATGAAAGGAACACCAACACTTTGTAGAGTTGACCCGGGGGGTTGTCTGATTGCCTTTGGGATCAGTAAGGAAATGTTTTAACCTGAATAAATATCAGGCCAAGCTTTATATGGGTATTCTGCTTTCCTCTGGGTCAATTGCCACTTTGATATTTAAAGGATATTTAAAGGGGTTGTAAAGCCTTTACAGTAAAAGGTAAATGTTTTTTTCACCTTAAAACGAATGTCCGCTGAAAAAAAAAAAGGTCAGCGGCTACAAATACGGCAGCTGCTGACTTTTAACATCAGGACACTTACCTGTCCTGGAGTCCAGCGCCATCCGCAGCAGAGGACGAGCGATCGCTCGTCACTCTGCTGCCCCCCGCCATCCTCTGTGAGGGAACCAGGAAGTGAAGCGCTCCGGCTTCACTGCCCGGTTCCTTACGGCACATGCGCGAGTCGCGCTACGCCTGCTGACTGGCTCCCGTTGTGTTCTGGGAGCCGAGTGTTCCCAGATCACAACGGGGATGGGGGACGGGGGGGGGGGGGTTCGGGAGGTGACGTCCTGCCGGCAGTCTACCTGAGACTGTGTCAAATACCTGTCTGCCCCCGGAGGGGGGAGGGTTCTGATCAGCGGGAGTTCCACTTTAGGGTGGAGCTCTGCTTTAAGGTGAAAAAACATCTGACGGTAAGCCCCCGTTTTACTTACCTGACCCTCGAAAACTCCCGTGCTCGCCCCCGTCATCCTCCTCGGTTCTCAGTCTGTGGCCGTTGATTGGCTAGGTTGGATGGATTGATAGCAGCGCAGCCATTGGCTGCCGCTGCTGTCAATCACATCCAATGAGGCGATGCGCCGGGGGCGGGGCCGAGTGATACAGTGAGCGGCTATGGCCGCCTCTGTATCACGGGAGCGTGCTCGCAAGAGGTTTCCACCATGCGAGAGAGAGCTCGCATGAAGGTGGAAAGCTCTTGCGAGGAGGAGCCGAGACACCCTGTGCAAAACGAGCTGCACAGTGGAGGTAAGTATAACATGTTTGTTTTTACCAAAAAAAATAAAAACTTTAGTGTTCCTTTAAAATTTTCTAGGGTAAATTCAATAGACATACAGTATATAATTTCTCTGATATAATAATGTAAATACTTTATACTCATACAGGTTACATGGAAATGTTAACAGTTTCTGCATTTGATGTTTATTACTTACTTGGGCCAATATAAAGAGAAGATTCCTCCTGTTTACTTTTCATGATCATCTCTCTCCCCTCCATACACTGCGGAGCTCCACTCACAACCGTCTCTTCTTCCTCTTTCATCTCAGCTTTCATGTCTTTCAGTTTATCATCCTGAATCCGATGACAGAATACTTTTGTAAAAAGGAACAAGAAGTTACATGCCGTGTTTTCCCGAAAATAAGACCAGGTCTTATATACATTTTTGCTTCAAACAACACACTAGGGCTTATTTTCAGGGGATGTCTCTTTTAATTATGGCACTGTGCATACGGGGTTGTAACCCTAAAAAAAAAAAATCTGTTCCTGTAAAGCATGATAGCACAGTGCCACGTTCTAAAAATCAAACCCCCCTCCCACTGTCGGGTCAGAAGTCAGTTTATTAACTTAAAAAAAATCCACCTGGCTTAAAATCCTTATCAGATCCTTATATTATACTGGTACATTAGTGTGTCCACAGTTTTATACCATAAAAAATAAGTTTACAGCTCCCCTGGGCATTCACGTGTGATCTGCTCTTCTTCTCTGAGATCCCTGCTGACGTCAGAGTGAGGGGCCGCAACATCAGTGGGGAGGAGAGGATGAGAAAGAAGGGGCCAGATCCAGCTGACGTCAGCCCGCTCCATACACTGAAGAAGGAAGGGGCTGCAGACATCAGCGGGAAGGAGAGGAAGAGAGAGAGAAGAGCCGAGATCCCGCTGATGTCAGCCCGCTCCATGCACTGAAGAGGAAGGGGCTGCAGACATCAGCGGGAAGGAGAGGATTAGTGAGAAGAGCCGAGATCCAGTTGACGTCAGCCCGTTCCATAGGCTGTAGAGGAAGGGGCTGCAGACATCAGCGGGAAGGAGAGGATTAGTGAGAAGAGCCGAGATCCAGTTGACGTCAGCCCGTTCCATAGGCTGTAGAGGAAGGGGCTGCAGACATCAGCGGGAAGGAGAGGATGAGTGAGAAGAGCCGAAATCCAGTTGAGGTCAGCCCGTTCCATACGCTGTAGAGGAAGGGGCTGCAGACATCAGTGAGGAGACAATGAGAGAGAAGAGCCGAGATCCAGCTGACGTCAGCACGCTCCATACACTGAAGAGGAAGGGGCCGCAGACATCAGTGGGAACTGGGAAGGAGAGGAAGAGAGAGAAGAGCTGAGATCCCACTGACGTCCGCAGGGAGGAGAGGAAGAGAGAGAAGAGCTGAGATCCCGCTGACGTCAGCCCGCTCCCTACACTGAAGAGGAAGGGGCTGCAAACATCAGGGAGGAGAGGAAGAGAGAGAAGAGCTGAGATCCCACTGACGTCTGCAGGGAAGAGAGGAAGAGAGAGAAGACCCGAGATCCCGCTGACGTCAGCCGGGAGGACAGGGAAGAGAGAGAAGAGCTGAGATCCCACTGACATCCGCAGGGAGGAGAGGAAGAGAGAGAGAACCCGAGATCCCGCTGACGTCAGCCGGGAGGACAGGGAAGAGAGAGAAGAGCTGAGATCCCACTGACATCTGCAGGGAGGAGAGGAAGAGAGAGAAGACCCGAGATCACGCTGACGTCAGCAGGAAGGACAGGGAAGAGAGAGAAGACCCGAGATCCCGCTGACGTCAGCCCGCTCTATACATTGAAAAGGAAGGGGCTGCAGACATCAGTGGGGATGAGAGAAGAGGACCTCTGGTGTCTCTAAAACATTGTATTATTAATACAGTAATAAACGGAGACACTGCACCAGTATACAGTAAAGGGTTTTTAGTGATAGGGCTTATTTTCGGGGTAGCGCTTATATTCGGGGAAACACGGTAGAAGAATTTAATCTCGTAGCTTAGAGTACTTTTTGAATTTCAGTCCCATCTATCTGATCATTGTGAGGGATGCTGTGACCTTACTGTGTGGAGTCCCGGGAATACAGAAAATGGGGACATCTCTCTGGTTGGTTTCTGTTACCGGAGTCACCTGTGGGATGAACACACACTGACTAAATACATTGGGGAGATTACAATTAAATGGAGCATGCAAAATCTGGTGCAAATCCTGCATAGAAACCAATCAGCTTCCAGTTTTTTATGTCAACGCTTAATTGAACGAGCTGAAGTTAGAAGCTGATTGGCTACCAAGCACAGATTTTGCACTCTCCTGTTTTAGTAAATCTCCCCTATTGTTTTTATTTGTTTATCAGATGAAGGATCCTTCGTACTACTCTCTTCTTTACAATAAAGTCTCCTCTTACCCGGTGATGTGAGGGGTGGAGGGTTCTCCATCTTGATGTCCTTGTAGTGATCCTTATGTCCTCCTTCTATATACTCCTCCATGGCAGATAGTAATATCCTGACACCTCATAGAATCCTGACACATACAGTGATATAGGCACCTAGTATCTTCATATCAATGTTGTTATGCAGTAAGGCGGAGGCACTGTGTTGGGTGATCTCCCATGAAGAGACCCGCTGGGTGTTAAAGGCTCAACAGATCTTTTCTTCGATAATCCTGTGTAAGGACAGAAAATAACAAATGTCACTCCTGGCCATTCATAATCCTCTTCACCCCTCCTGTTAGGTCCATGTTTTTATTACAGAGGTTAGAGTGATGTCATATGACCCCCCCCCCCCCCCCCCCCCGGAAACCTCCTCCTGATCTATACAGAATTCTCCTCTATGCAGAAATACAGTGGCAGCTGGTGCTCAACATTTTTTTTTTTGGGGGGGGGGGCGCAAAGAAAAAAAAAAATTGCAGCCTCACTGTGCCCATCAAATGCAGCCACTGTGCCCATCAAACACAGCCACTGTGCCATGCCATGCCATAAATCGCAGTCACTGTGCCATGCCATCAAACTTGGCCACTGTGCCATCAATTGTCACCACTGTGCCATGCCAAACACAGCCACTGAGCCATCAATTGTGACCACTGTGCCATGCCATAAAATGCAGTCACTGTGCCATGCCATCAAACGCAGCCACTGTGTCATCAATTGTCACCACTGTGCTATGCTATCAAACGTAGCCACTGTGCCATCAATTGTCACCACTGTGCCATGCCCTAAAATGCAGTCACTGTACCATGCCATAAAATGCAGTCACTGTGCCATGCCATCAAACTTGGCCACTGTGCCATCAATTGTCACCACTGTGCCATGCCATCAAACTTGGCCACTGTGCCATGCAATCAAACATGGCCACTGTGACATCAATTGTCACTACTGTGCCATGCCAAACGCAGCCACTGTGCCATAAATTGTCACCACTGTGCCATGCCATAAAATGCAGTCACTGTGCCATGCCATCAAACACAGCCACTGTACCATCAATTGTCACCACTGTGCCATACCATCAAATGCAGCCAATGTGCCATCAATTGTCACCACTGTGCTATGCCATAAAATGCAGTCACTGTGCCATGCCATCAAACGCAGCCACTGTGCCATCAATTGTCACCACTGTGCCATGCCATCAAACACAGCCACCGTGCCCATCAACTCTCGCCACTGTGCCAATTGTCGACACTGTGCCCATTGTCGCCATCCTCCTTCCACATCCCTCGATGTCTTCTCTGGCCCTCGATGATGCTTCAGCCATTCAGGTTACCGGTAACCAGAATCGGTGAACCTGAATGGCTGAGACGCCTGTCAGTCTTATCCAAGAAACGCACACCCCGTACGCCCCTTGGATAAGTTTCCGGAAGCCGAATACAGCCGCTGGCTCTGATAGGCACTCCCACACAGCCAACCAGCTGCCGTTATTCAGGTAGCCAGCGCTCACCATCCGGCCATCTGAATATTCGGCGGCAGCGGCAACAATAACATAGATTCATGCAATGCATGAATCTATGTTATTGTAATCAGTGCGAGAGCCAGAGGGGGCGGCGCTACGGCGCCCTCTATAGACGCACCGCCACTGCAGACATATAATAAACAGGGAATTATTTTGTATGTGCACTGGAATAATAATTGTCTGTAGAGCACTCTTCCGTAGTTCTGTCACCATAGATTCCTTTTAAAGAGCAACTCTAACCAAACCCTTTTTATTCTAGCTTTGGATTGACTGGAGATGAGATAAATCAGAGTTCCACCCAAAAAATGAACTTCCGCTTTTCTGAACCCCTTCCGGGGTCACATTTGACACCTTTCAGGGGAGGGGGAGCAGATACCTGTGTAATACATTTGAATCAATGGCTCTACATTATGGGCCAGATTCAGGAACACTTGCGCTGGAGTATTTCGATATGCGCCGCGTAACTGTGATGATGCGCCGTCGTTTCTATGTGCCCGTACCCACCAAACTAGATGCGCCCAATAACGGGTCATTTGCGACTGGCGGAACGTTCCGACGCCAGAGTATCGTCAGCGCTTAATTTCGTTGGGCGCATCAGTCGCGCCTATTGATTTCCCCTGCAAATATGCAAATGAGGGATTTTTCACAATTCACGAACGGATTAGCACCATACGCTGGCTACATGCGCCGCGCGTATCTCGTCCGTCCGGCGCAAAGTTATTTCTACAAAAGGCTGCTTTATCTTTACTCCAGATGGCCACAGGTCAGCAGGAGAGCAGCTACAGCAGCGTTACCGACGATAGGAGCTAGCTGAGCACCCCCACTTGCAGGACAACACCTCTGTCCATGCTTGTCTGTCAAATTTTACAGCCATGGAGGAAGACATCATAGGTCTCCATAGCCGAGATGACGGCTGACAGCTCCTGGCCATTAAAGTTCAGCTTTCTCCTGTGTGTTTGCGGGGAACGGGAGCAGCCATCTCAAAACAAAAGTAACATCACTGCGGGGAGGGGGAGCAGGATATACTTTAGTGCCGAAATGGCGCTTCTACGGGCGCATTTAAACGCCCAACGGAAGGCATTGCGCTGACGTTTCCCGTGAAGTGGTGCCGACGGAAGTTGTGAGCATGCGCACAAAGGGGGCGAGTGGAGCCGCACTCACTGCGCATGCTCCGTGGTTGATGCGCTGAACGTAAGCCTCTGCGCTGGGCTCCGCCCATCATTTACATATGATCACACCCACTTCCACTTGCGTCGGGTTACGCCAGCGCATTATCGTTACTCTGGCGCAAGTTTACGCGCAACTGCTATGTGAATTACAGGACTTGCGCTGAAAGGGTCTTCAGAGTAACGTAAATGAGAAGCGTTACTCTGGAGCAAAGATGCTCTCATCTACCTGAATCTGGCCCTATATCTGTACCTGGTCTGCAAACCAGAAGCTCTCGATGGACAGCCCGAAAAATGGCTATTAACCATTTGCTTACTGGCTACTTGAACCCCCCTCCTGCCCAGACCAATTTTCAGCTTTCAGCGCTGATGCAATTTGAATGACAATTGCTCAGTCATACAACACTGTACCCACCATTTTTTCCCCACAAATGGAGCCTTCTTTTGGTGGTGTTCGATCACCTCGGCGGTTTTTATTTTTTGTTAAAAAAAAAAAAAAAATACAGAATTTAAAAATTTTTTTTTTTTTTTATATTTTGTTATGAAATTTAGCAAAATGGGATATTTTCTCCTTTATTGATGTACGCTGATGAGGCTGCACTGATGGGCACCGATGGGCTGCACTGATAGGCACCGATAAGGCGGCACTGGTGGACTACGAGAGGTGGCACTGAAGGGCATTGATAGGTGGCACTGGAGGGCACTGAGAAGTGGCACTAATAGGTGGCATTGATAGGTGGCATTGATAGGTGGCACTGATAGCTGGCAGTGATGGGCACTGATAGGCAGCACTGCTAGGTGGCAATGATTGGCACCACTGGTGGGTATTGATAGGTAGCACTTTGCATTGATAGGTGGCACCGATTGACACCACTGGTGGGCATTGATAGGTGGCACTGTGGGCATAGCAGGTGGCAATGGCAGGTGACACTGGTGGGGGTACTGACTTTACAGAGGAGGCAGAATTACCTCCATCTTCGGGACCGATGTCCCTTACACATGAGCCGGTGATCAGCTTTTTTTCTCCTCATGCTATCAGCTTAAGGAGGAAAAAAAATGATTACCGGCTTTTGTTTACATCACGTGATCAGCTGTCATCTCGGTGACTCGGGTGATCACAGGGCACGGAGGGGAGGACGTTGCGCTGTAGTCATCATTCGGCTATAGAGCGGGAACCAATCGGTTTAAGGGATTGTAAACCTCCATTTTGTACCTGTCGGTACAGTAAATGTCTCCTAAACATGTGCCGTTCAGGAGATATTTACTTTGTACTGCGCCAATTATGTAATCGGCACATGCGCTGTGAAGAAGGGCCCTCCGTGCCATGACTGGTGGCTCCCGCGAGCATGCATGGGAGTGACGTCATGCGATATCCGGCCAGTCACAGAGCTGGAGGCCGTGCCCCCCGGAAGGAAAAAAGGCGAATATGGATCGGCCTCCAGGGGACAGCGTGCGTTTCGTTTGCAGGCGAGTGTCACATGTGCTAGTATGGAATGCATACTAGCAAATTATGCTTTTACTTTGCAGGGAACAAAAAGTGAAACCCATCAGGTTTTACTTCCTCTTTGACCTTACATTAGGGTGACTGGACATCCCCGGTTTCTGGGGACAGTCCCCAGATTGAGGACACTATTCCCGGAGACAGTCTGTCCCTGGATTTGTCCCCGGATTTTAGTGGCATGGAGGGGGGGGGGGCGTCTGGTACTCTTGCCCAGGGTGCAACATTTGGGGGGAGCGCAAAATCATTACAGTGCCTTCCCAAGTATGCTGTGTTGCCCTTCCGCCCGGGGACTCCTGTAGTCCCCCATGATCAATCTGGTGCGGACGGTCCGTGTGTGTGTGAGAACATCGGAGGGGGGGGGGGTGTGGTGCAGAAAGTATGGTGACTATTGGAGAAGCTCTTGGCAGGGGATACTGAGGATCGGCTGGGTGTCGGGAACAGTACCTGGTGCTGGGGAGAGCCCTGCTCTGATGGATTATCATGGAGGCCATAGAGAGGTGAGCAAAATCAACCGATCTACACTGTAGGGGGTGCGAGTAGTGTAGGAATCAGGTAGGTCAGTGTAGTGGTCAGTATAGGACTCAGGTAGGTCAGTTTAATGGTCAGTGTAGGAATCAGGTAGGTCAGTGTAGGAATCAGATATGTCAGTGTAGGAATCAGGTAGGAATCAGGTAGGTCAGTGTAGGAATTGGGTAGGTCAGTTTAGTGGTCAGTGTAGGGATCAGGTCAGTGTAGGACTCAGGTAGGTCAGTGTAGGAATCAGGTAGGTCAGTGTAGGAATTGGGTAGGTCAGTTTAGTGGTCAGTGTAGGGATCAGGTCAGTGTAGGACTCAGGTAGGTCAGTGTAGGAATTGGGTAGGTCAGTGTAGGAATCAGGTAGGTCAGTGTAGTGGTCAGTATAGGAATCAGGTAGGTCAGTGTAGTGGTCAATATAGGAATCAATAGGTCAGTGTAGTGGTCAGTGTAGGAATGAGGTAGGTCAGTGTAGTGGTCAGTGTAGGAATGAGGTAGGTCAGTGTAGGAATCAGGTAGGTCAGTGTATGGTCAGTATAGGAATCAGGTAGGTTAGTGTAGTGGTTAGTATGGGAATCAATAGGTCAGTGTAGTGGTCAGTGTAGTGGTCAGTGTAGGAATCAGGTAGGTCGGTGTAGGAATCAGGTAGGTCGGTGTAGGAATCAGGTAGGTCGGTGTAGTGGTCAGTGTAGGAATCAGGTAGGTCAGTGTAGTGGTCAGTGTAGGAATCAGGTATGTCGGTGTAGTGGTCAGTGTAGGAATCAGGTAGGTCGGTGTAGTGGTCAGTGTAGGAATAAGGTAGGTCAGTGTATGGTCAGTATAGGAATCAGGTAGGTTAGTGTAGTGGTTAGTATGGGAATCAATAGGTCAGTGTAGTGGTCAGTGTAGTGGTCAGTGTAGGAATCAGGTAGGTCGGTGTAGGAATCAGGTAGGTCGGTGTAGGAATCAGGTAGGTCGGTGTAGGAATCAGGTAGGTCGGTGTAGTGGTCAGTGTAGGAATCAGGTAGGTCAGTGTAGTGGTCAGTGTAGGAATCAGGTAGGTCGGTGTAGTGGTCAGTGTAGGAATCAGGTAGGTCGGTGTAGTGGTCAGTGTAGGAATCAGGTAGGTCAGTGTAGTGGTCAGTGTAGGAATGAGGTAGGTCGGTGTAGTGGTCAGTGTAGGAATGAGGTAGGTCGGTGTAGTGGTCAGTGTAGGAATGAGGTAGGTTAGTGCAGTGGTCAAGTAGGTCAGTGTAAGAATCAAGTAGGTCAGTACTACTGTACTAGTGGAAGGGACTCAGGGAGGAGTGCTAAAAGTCTGGTGTGGGGGCAAATTTCTTGCCTTGTCCCGGTCGCTGACAACCCACGCTACACCACTGACTTCATATATAATTTGAGGAAACAATGTGTATAAAATAGTTTACCATTGGCCAATAAAAAAAAAATATGTCCCCGGATTTCATTTTAAAAATCTGGTCACCTTACCTTAGATTGTAAGCTCCTTTAGTGCAGGATAGAGTGGGTGAGGGCGCTAAGAGATGGAATACCTTAACTGGTAGGTTAAGTGAAAAACCCAATTGAGAGTGTGGGTGGATGCATCATATGGATGCCAAATTAGCAACAAATCATATTGTCATTAGCAATGGTGCAAAGTATCAATCAATCAACCTTGAACAGCTGGGTGAAAGGCCTGATGTGCCTGATGTCCCTTTAGTGCAGGGACTGATGTGAATGTACAAATAAATATAAAGCACTGCATAAAGTGACAGATCTATATAAGTACCAATAATAATAATAAAATAAATGACCAGTATGTGTGTACATATTATAAGACTCTCTCTATAGATATAAGTGTCCAGCATATTCTGTATATACAAGACTTACCAATGAATATGGAAGTAGAAGCTGGCCGTGACAGGGGTAACTGGGTGTAAATATAAAATATATTATTATTACCTCCTCTACTGCAGGATGCAAGAATATCTCCTCCCAACTTCTTCCCAGAATTCCTCTCTTCCAGGACTTCCGGTCTTTGCGTTCCACCGAGAATAAGTGAGATTGCCATCTTGTGGAGAAAATACAAACTGCAGCCCATGTTTTTTTCCTAGCTTGGACAGTTGCCTACCGATGCACCCTTCACTTTTGTTGGGTATACCTTATAGAAAGGAACAAAACAGACAATGAAAAAAATATTAATTGTGTATTAAAATTCATAAATACATTATAACATAAGTATATTCTTTGGATTATGCCATATGCTGGTTAGAAAGTCTTTGGCATTTAGGATAGTTCAGAAAACCATTTATCTATTGTGGTTATTTTAGGTATTTTGCATTGGTTTGTCAATAGTTATGGTAAAGTTGATCCGGGGAATATCCGATTGCCTCATGGGGGATCAGGAAGACATTTTTTCCCCTGCTGTAGCAAATTGGATCATGCTCTGCTGTTTTTTTTTTTTTTTTTTTGCCTTCCTCTGGATCAACTGTGGGTATAGAATTGGGTATATGGGATTGTATGATATTATTATTATTATTATTGTTATTTTATTTCTTATGGTTGAACTTGGACTTTGTGTCTTTTTTCAACCTGACTAACTATGTAACTATGGGGTTGATTTACTAAAGGAAAATCCACTTAGCACTAAAAGTGCACTTGGAAGTGCAGTTGCTGTAAATTTGAGGGGAAGATCAAAATGAAGGGAAGCTCTGCTGATTTATATCATCCAATCATGTACAAGCAAAAATGCTGTTTTTTATTTTCCTTGCATGTCTCCCTCGGATCTACAGCGACTGCACTTCCAAATGCACTTGCAGTGCACTTGTGGTGCAAAGTAAATTTGCCTTTAGTAAATAACCCCCTATATGTGTTTCAGAGTTCCAAACATTACTTTTACAAATGTTTAAAGTGTAAGGCTTCATATACACGGGACATTTTTACAACCTCTCGAACAATTTAAATTGGTAGATAGCAACCCATGTTTAACCACTTCAATACCGGGCATTTTCACCCCCTTCCTGCCCAGACCAATTTTTAGTTTTCAGCGCTGTCGCACTTTGAATGACAATTGCGCGGTCGTGCGACGTGGCTCCCAAACAATATAAACAAAAATAGAGCGACAATTTAGAAAAAAAAATGCAATATCTTTTACTTTTTGATTTATTAAATATCACAATAAAAAAAAAAAAAAAATGTTCTTAGTTTAGGCCAATGCGTATTCTTCTACGTATTTTTGGTTAAAAAAATTATCGAAATACGCTTCTTTGATCGGTTTGCGCAAAAGTTCTAGCATCTACAAAATAAGGAATAGATTTATGGCATTTTTATACTAGTAATGGCGTCGATCTTCGAATTTTTTTTATTGTGACCGTGACGTTGCGATAGATAGATGGACATATCGGACACTTTTGAAACATTTTTGGGACCATTCACATTTATACAGCGATTAGTGCTATAAACTGCACTGATTACTGTATAAATGTGACTGGCAGGGAAGGGGTTAACACTAGGGGCACTGAAAGAGTTAAATATGTTCCCTCGAATTGATTCTAACTGTAGGGGGAGGAGATCAATATGTGTTCCTCTGTACTGGGAACACAGCATCGGTCTTCTCACCTCTGACAGGACTGGGAATATGTGTGCTTATACACACAGATCCATAGTCCTGCAGTGATTGCGGGCAGCGCGAGTGTCCAGCGGCCATCGGGAATGCGGCAGGCATGCCCGCGTGCTCCCTAGACGGCCGAAGATGTCATATGACATCCGCCCGGAGGGACAAGAGCTTCCTGCGGATGTAATATTAGTATACGCCGAGCAGGAAGAGGTTAAAACTTTTGTTTTCCCACGTTTACATGTTGCGTAGAATCATAAAAAAAAAACGTTTAGAAGTGTTTGGCACTTGAAATTAAGGTGACCAGATTTTTTAAATGTAATCCAGGGACATATTTTTTTTTTAATAGTAATGGCGGCAATCAGCGACTCTCTGCCCCGTCGTTGCCACCGCCCGCCTCACAGCTTGTCAAGTCCCACTCTCCGGGCCCCTGGCTACTACTGGGTGGGGAGCGGAGGAAAATCACTACACCAGGGAAGGCAAGGAGATAAGCAGGTAGGCGGCTGGCAAGGACTTGAGCCAAAGCAGAAGAACATGCGAGCGAAGCTGAATGGGCATGCACCCGAAACTGAAGAAATATTCCCTCCACTCCGACCAGCACATGATCATCAGAAAGGGGCACAGATAATGAAAAAAATACAACCCCCCTAAACCTCGTAGGAGCGGTGGGGCAGGGGTGTGTCATATATATATATTTTTCTAATTCTGCACTGACTGTCTTTAAAATTGCCCCAGCCCCTTTTCAAATACAATCCGGGGACAAAACCAGGGACAGACTTGGTCCGGGGACAGTGTCCTCAATCCGGGTACTTTCCCCGGAAACTGGGGATTGTCTGGTCATCCTACTTGAAATGCCTCTAAACTCAGCTTCTGAACCCATATTTTTTGCGTTCCAAAAAAAGCCTCTAAACTCAACTGCCTAGAAACGACTGTAAACGACCCTGTGTACATGTACTGATAAGATAACAGAGAGGAGAGTTCAGGAGCAGTTTTAAAAAATGCACAACTGCTCCTAAATGTCCGTTTACCATCAGCAGTGTACATGAGGCCTAAGTCTACCCTAACACTAAAATTGCTACATCTATAGACATCCAAGATCTAACACTAACCTATCTAGCCATGTAAAGAAGAAATCAGTATAAATACCTTTTATTGAAGCCAATCCGATCTGGTTTTCAGCGGCGGAAGCTCTGCAGAGGACACAGCCGAATGGGAAGTGACGTCACCCATAGAGTTACTATGGGGCTTCTGCATCCACCTCCATAGCGAAGCCACAGCTGACAGCTCAGCATGGGATTGGGTCAAATTGGCTTCAAAAAGGTATGTATACTGATTTCTTCTTTACAGGGTTAGATAGGTTAGATTGTGGATGTCTGTAAATGCAGAAATTTAATGTTAGGTTGGACTTACACTTTAAGCTAGGGTGACCAGACATCCCCAGTTTCAGGGACAGTCCCCTGATTGAGGACACTGTCCCTGGTTTTGTCCCCAGATTGCATTTAATAAGGGACAGGGGCAATTTTAAAGACAGTCAGTGCAGAAAAAATAAAATTACACACCCCCGCTTTGCCGCTCCTACTAGCTTAGGGGGATGTATTTTTCCCATTATCTGTGCCCCCTTCTGATGATCATGTGCTGGTTGGAGCAGAGGGAATATTTCTTCAGTTTCGGGCGCATGCCCATTCAGCTCCACTCGCATGTTCTTCTGCCTTGGCTCAAATCCTGACCAGCCACCTGCCTGCTTATCTCCTTGCCTTCCCTGGCGGAGTGATCTTCCTCCGCTTCCCACCCAGTAGTAGCCGGGGCCCCGAGAGTAAGACTTGAGAGGCTGTGAGCTGGCCGTGATGGGCAGAGAGTTGCTGAGTTGCTGATTGCTGCCATTACTAGCAAAGAAAAAATATGTCCCCGGATTTTATTTAAAAAATTATGGTCACCTTACTTTAATCAATACATTAAAAAGTTGTACTCCAGCAAAACACTGCCATATAACGATGGCGGGCGGTCCATGAGTGATTAAGTCACCCAATATTCACAGTTCAAATGGTCCAATATACGGAATTACCAAGTGCACTGAGTGAAGACAATAGTATCGGTCAGAGCAGCAGGCCACTGGTGACCAGCATGAATTAAGTCTATATGCAGTCTAGTAGTGGAAAATATCTACAGCCTAAATGGTGCCTTAGACCCCATACACACAGGCCCATCTTTAAGGCATGGCAAAAGCATACCTCCCAACTTTTAAAAAATGTACTGTGGGACAAGTTGTTGACCAGGGGGGGGGGGGGGGGTGCCACGAACAAAGTTGTTGAGCGGGCGGGGGGGGGGGGGGTGCCACGTGGACAAAGTTGTTGAGCCGGGGGGGGGGGGGGGGCGCAAACGAAGTTGTTGAGCAGGGGGGTGGCGCGAACAAAGTTGTTGAGCGGGGGGGGGGGGGGGGGCTGTCGGTGACTGGGCTACGGGAATTTAGCCCTGATCGCGGGACTGAGGGAAATACTTCAAATTGCGGGACATTCCCGCTGCATCCAGGACGGTTGGGAGGTATGCAAAAGGGGCAGCTGCCCTGGGTCCTGTCATTGTTGTGGGGCCCAAAGCAGCTGCCTCATACTTGCCAACTAGCCCGATTTAAATTACCTTGTTCCTTGAAGTTTTAGTCCAGTGCTGTGTCCCAATATCTCAGTGTGACGTGCTGCTACTAATGCTGCCCAGCTCTGTCAGTCTCATATTGTTGTGTACAGGTGACTCACCTGCATTCCTATGTAAATAGAGGCGGTACTGTGAATGCTTCTATTACATTAGTGGTCAGTGAAAACCCCTGTGGCCAGTGTTAAAACTCTGCTTTATATTGGTAGTCGGTAAAAAAATCAGAATGGTCATTGACCACACCCTCTCCTCCTCTGAATCCAGGCATCCTAGGATCTCTAGATTTACCAAAACCATGTAGTGCAAGGGCCCGCCTGATTGCATACAAATTGAAACTCTTAGGCCGCGTACACACGATCAGTCCATCCGATGAGAATAGTCCGAAGGACCGTTTTCATCGGTTAACCGATGAAGCTGACTGATGGTCTGATGTGCCTACACACCATCGGTTAAAAAAAGATTGTGTCAGAACGCGGTGACGTAAAACACAACGACGTGCTTAAAAAAAATGAAGTTCAATGCTTCCAAGCATGCGTCGACTTGATTCTGAGCATGCGCGGCTTTCTAGCCGATGCCTTTGCATACTAACGGTCGGTTTTGACCCATCGATTAGGCGTCTTTTTTTTGGCCTAAGGATAACTGACCGATGGGGCCCACATGATCGGTTTGGACCGATCATTCAGTCCGGTTTCATCGGTTTTGACCGATCGTGTGTACGCGGCCTTAAGGTTTGACCTCATATTATGTGTTTTTTGTAATTCTAAAGGAAAAATTCTACAGAAAATCTAATAGTGTGTATCCAGCTTAAGCATGCATAAACAATTGTGCAGGGTCAGCATAAAAATGACACACCCGTGTCCACTACCATATAGGTTAATGAGAAGGGAGGAACTGCCGCTCCAGCTGAGTGCACTATGCAATCAGTGTCCTCTCAGAACCCGTGGGTGCCGGCAATGCAAGAAGCACAATTCAAAAGGAAAATATGGACGGCCACACACCAAAAAACCTTAAAAGGGTAGCCTTTAATGGTAAAAAAAAGGAAACAGCACTACAAAGCACAGCAAGCAGTGGGGTATATAGCTGACGCTTTTCACACTGGGGTTCAGTGCTTAGTCATAGCTAAAACAAAATTAAATACATTCCAAATATATACGCCTATCTAAAAGACAATCACATAATCCACTACTGCCTGTGACCAACCATCGCTAATTTTTACCGTATTTATCGGCGTATACCGCGCACTTATTTGCCCTAAAAATCAGGGCAAAATCGCGGGTGCGCGGTATACGCCGATAGCCGCTTTCCCGCGTCTATTTCGAATACTGCGCCTGCCTACTATGTCCTGTACGTCAGCGCGAGAGGAGCCGAGTCTGCCCGACTATACCCGAGTGTACTGCGCTCGGTATATGCCGGCGCAGTATTCGAAATCGGCGCGGGAAAGCGAGGAGGATGCCGCAGAAGGACGAGGAGGACGCCGCAGAAAGACGAAGGGGACACCCGAAGCCGCAGACGGACGCCGGACCCGACGAGGACACCTGAAGCCACCGATGGACGCTGCGCAAGACGCCAAAACTGTAAGTACAAAAAACTTTTTTTCCACAGGAATGGGGGCAACTTTAGGGGTGCGCGCTATACCCCGATAAATACAGTATGTGTAATCAATTCATTGACAGCAATGATAATCCCCTGCAAGAGTGGACCAAATGGATGAATAAAATCACACACACAGTAATCATTGCATTTTTATAACACAGATCGTTGTAAAAATGACAATAGTACAAAAAACGTGTCAAAAGTGTCCGAAGTGTCCGCCATAAAGTCGCAGTCACGATAAAAATCGCAGATCGCCGCCATTACTAGTAAAAAAAAATATATCAATAAAAATTCCATAAAACTATCCCCTATTCTGTGGACGCACAAACCAATCACTAATCACTGTTTTTTTTTACCAATAATATGTAGAAGAATACGTATCGGCCTAAACTGAGAAAAAAAATTGCTTTAAAAAAATAAATAAAAATGGGGATATTTATTATAGCAAAGAGTACAAAATATTGCTTTTTTCAAAATTGTCGCTCTATTTTTGTTTATAGCGCAAAAAAAAAAAAAAAAAATGCAGAGGTGATCAAATACCACTGAAAGAAAGCTCTATTTGTAGGGGAAAAAAGGACGCCAATTTTGTTTGGGAGCCACGTCGCACGACCGCGCAATTGTCAGAGCGACAGGCGTAATTGGTTAAGCAAGCATGCCACCCCTATTACCACCAGGGTTTTGCCTTGTCTCCTCCCCCTCAGCTTTTCCAGTGATGTCCAGGGTATCGGCTGTGTGGGCCCTCTGCGGGATCAGAGCACTCTCCCACCTGGACAACACTGCTGGCAAGTTACTTTATCCTCAGCCAAGCCAGCCCAGTATCTGTGTTTTCAGACAGTGCAGCCCCAGCAGCATTGAGAACAGGAGGGGAGAAAGTCAGGACTAACTGCTGCCAGCCAGACGTGCGGCATAAGGCAGGGAAACAGGGCCTGTTAATGGGACACTGGACCCTTCCTCCAGGAGAGCTACATGGGGGCAAACAGGGGACAGCACTGTGGGCACATGCAGCATAGGAGCAGACCAGGAGGTGGGGAGGAATAAAGGGGACATCAGTGGGGATATATTAGGGGATAGCAAGGACAATCCTTAGATCACACATTCTGCCTAGGAGCGCAGTAAAGCTACCCCCCTATTCTGCCCATACACTACTCTAGCCTGTTCGTATACTACCCTAGCCCACCCCTATACTACCCTAGCCCACCCTAAACTACCCAAGCCCACCCCTATACTATTTTAGCCTGTCTATATACTACCCTAGCCTGTCCATTTACTACCCTAGCCCACCCTAGCACACCCCTATACTATCTTAGCCTGTCTATATACTACCCTAGCTTGTCCATTTACTACCTTGGCCTGTCTATATACTACCCTATCCTGTCTGTATACTGCCCTATCCTGTGCATATACTACCATAGCCTGTCCTTATACTACCCTGGCCTATCTGTGTACTACCCTGGCCAGTCCATATACTACCCTAGCCTGTTCATATACCTGTGGACCACAGCTGTGGGGAGGAAGCGAGCGGGTGCCGCCACTATTTGTCTTCAGGCTGGGTCCAGAAGCAACGATGCGAGCCTGCAGACCATGGGTGAAGAAATAGCTGGAGAGGCGCCGCAAATATCAGTCATGGGGGTGGGGCGCAAAATTAGATTTTTACCTAGGGTGTCAAAAATCCTTGGACCAGCCCTGGCTGTTATAGCAGCAAAGGGTGGGCCAACTCAAAATTTAACCCTACGGACAAAGACTGAGATGCCCTTAAAGTTCATGTGCGTGTTAAAGGCAGGTGTCCCAATACTTTTGACAGGTAGACACAACCTTATGTGAGATGCCTTATGTATTTTATTTTTTTAAGTGTTGCAGTCATTTAATACATTTTATTTGAAATGATCAGTTGCACGCTTCAGGATCTCAGTCTTGTATTCAAATTTTTGAAGATTAGAAAAGATATTAACAGTTAAAATGGACAACGCCCCAGAAGAAGTCCTTTTTGTGATGAAAACAGTGAGGTTAGGAGCCGTTTCCTTCTATCGTGTGTGTTTGCACAGTGCCTGGATATCGTGGCCTCCTATATTGTACACAACGCTGGTTTTACCTTTTGGTATTTTACACTATCTGGCGTCTCTTGCACGCACGAGGTGAACGTTTTTTTTTTTAATTATTATTCAACTACTTATCACGTATTTGTGTTTTCTACAGTTGGATTTTAATAACCCAATAGGAGTTAAAATGGATGTACAAAGACTAAAACAGAGATATTGTCAGTGGCGGCTGGTGCTCAAAATTTTTTGGGGGGCGCAAACAAACGAAAAAACAAACAAACATCAATTGCAGCCTCACTGTGCCCATCAATTGTTGCCACTGTGCTATCAAGCGCAGACACTGTGCCATCAAACACAGCCACTGTGCCATCAATTGTCGCCATTGTGCCATCACATGCAGCCACTGTGCCATCAAACGTCACCGCTGTGCCATTAATTGCAGCCACTGTGCCATCAATTGTCACCACTGTTTGCCCCATAAAATGCCGCCAGATTGCCCCAAAATACTGCCAGATTGACTCTCCGCCCGGCACTTACCTTTCTCGGGTCAGCAATCCTCCTCCACGATCCCTCGGTGTCTTCTCCCATCCTCCGATGTACCTTCAGCCAATCAGGTGACTGGTAACCAGACCCAGCGAACCTGAATGGCTGAGACGCATGTCAGTGTTAACCAGGGATCGCCACTGTGCCCATCAAACGCAGCCACTGTGCCAAACGCAGCCACTGTGCCATCAAACGTCGCCGCTGTGCCATCAAACGTCGCCGCTGTGCCATCAAATCAGCCACTCTGCCATCAATTGTCACCACTGTTTGCCCCATAAAATTCCGCCAGTTTGCCCCATAAAATGCCGCCAGATTGCCCCAAAATACTGCCAGATTGACCCTCCACCCCACTTACCTTTCTCGGGTCAGCAATCCTGCTCTACGATGAAAGATGCCCTCGCACCTTAATACAAAGTCTTAAGGCTCCATCAAAACAAATCCGATGTAAACAAAAACTTCAGCCAATTAGGTGACTGGTAATCAGACCCACATATATAAAAAAACCTGAATGGCTGAGCAACCTGTTAATAATGCCAGGGAAAAATCTATAATAGTGCAAATACAAACGCAGCCACTGTGCCATCCCACTGTGCCATCAAACGTCGCCACTGTGCCATCAAACGTCGCCACTGTGCCATGTAACGTAGCTATTGGGCCATCAGTTGTTGTCACTGTGCCATTAAACGCAGCCCCTGTGGCATCAATTGTCTCCACTGTGTCCATCAATTGCCACCAGTTTTCCCTGTAAAACGCCGCCAGTTTGTCCCATAAAATGCTGCCAGTTTGCCCCATAAAATGCCACCAGATTGCCCCAAAATACTGCCAGATTGACCCCCCGCTACCTTTCTTGGGTCAGCCATCCTCCTTCTCCCACCCTAGATGCCGCTTCAGCCAATCAGGTGACCGTTAACCAGACCCGGTGAACCTGATTGGCTGAGACGCGTGTCATTGTTAACCAGGGATCGCCAGTGTGCCCATCAAACGCAGCCACTGTGCCATCAAATGTCGCCACTGTGCCATCAAACACAGCCACTGTGCCATCAATCACAGCCACTGTGCCATCAATTGTCACCACTGTGCCATCAATTGTCACCACTGTGCCATCAAACGTAGCTACTGTGCCATCAATTGTCATCACTGTGCCATTAAACGCAGCCCCTGTGGCATCAATTGTCGCCACTGTGCCCATCAATTGCCGCCAGTTTTCCCCATAAAATGGTGCCAGATTGCCTCAAAATACTGCCAGATTGACCCCCCGCCCCGGCACTTACCTTTATCGGTTCAGCCATCCTCCTCCACAATCCCTCGATGTCTTCTCCCGCCCTCGATGTCGCTTCAGCCAATCAGGTGACCGGTAACCAGACCCGGTGAACCTGATTGGCTGAGACGCATGTCAGGGAACACACACCCTGTGCGCCCTCTGGTTAACAATTTGGAAGCCGATTAGAGCCCACAGGCTGTAATCGGGAAGCCTATCAGAGCCGCAGGCACAAAACTAATTGCACGTCTCTAGCTTATAAGATGAAAGGGAATAACTCCCGAACAAGGACAGTAATAAAAATTTGACAGAAATTCTAAATACTGTTTCTCTAGTGAAAAAAATGTAATAAAGAAAAACAAAAACGGGAGTTGGCTGGGGCTGAGTTTAAATAACTTCAAATCAAAGAATATTATTATTTTAAAAGTGTCACTTAACCCACATCATAAAAAAAAAAAACTACCGGTATTAATAAATGGTGAATTACATGCTCACTATAAGATGGTTTTCTGTATTCTGCAAAAACAAAAAAAACTGGTTGATTCTGCTGCTCTCTGTCTCCCCCTTCTGTCCCCAATTCAGCTAAGGATTTTTCAGTGCAGTGTTGGCAGCACATGCTCAGTTTTTATGCTAAGCATTTCCTCCACATCACATCTGAGCAGCCCCTGTGACTATAGAGTCACACATGTGGGTGTATACACTGTCCCCTTCCTACTCCTTCATGCCCACTAACCTGCTAAACACAAAAGGGGGTGGGGTATTACATGTAGATTAATGAAGGCTTCACCTCCCTCTTATTCTAAGACACAAGCTGAAGGGGTGTGACAGCCCGTGACTGGCAGAAACCCACCCACACAAAAAATAATAAAGATTTGATATCAAATACATTTGTAAGAATATTTAAAACAGATTATTGATAGTAGTTGTTGATATTTGTCTTATAATCACGAACAGTTCAAATACATTTTAGCACCACATACATACATAGATTAAATTGAAAATAAAAATGTTAAAGTTAATGTACTATTTCAATTTTACATTTATTGATTTAATATGATACATATATGTTCTTTTGTGATAGAAGGCTTGTACCCCTAAAGCGGACAGAAGTCCCTGAAGAAGCCTGACATATAGGTGAAACATGTTGGGAAGTCCATCTTATATTTCTGTTTAGATGAAATCATGATAATCTGCACTGGCCATTTGTATCCATTTTTATTTTGCTCCTCTAAATAGAAAATAAAATAATTTTTGTACATTATATTTTATATTTTGGAAATTTACTCTGCACCTAAAAAGTCCCAATTCTCATCCCCTCTCCTCCTGCTTATGTTTCCCTGCAGACAGGCTGGGAGAAAGCTGGGTCATGTATATCGATTAGGAAAAAAAGGTACCCTATATACTCCAGTGTAAGCAAGTTTTTCAGCACATTGTTTTGTGCTGAAAATGCCCCCCTCGGCTTATACTCGGGTCACCTTTTTGCACCTGATCTCCTGGATTTGGGTACCCAATACTGGCCAGCCATTGGTGCCCTGGACCTCAAATTGGCACACTGGTAGCCCCACTTTTTCTCTACAAGTGTGCAAAGTTCATTGTCTGGGGGACCTACGGTCAGGAAGCACCGATTTCTCAAAGCTAGGCACCCCTTTCATAGACTCCCATGTTAAACAGTACTTACTCCGGTGAATTTGTGGACCCGGTTCTGCCCGGTCGTAGGTCCCCTGGACCTGAAACTTGGCACACTCTCTCGCATGTAGCGGATTTACCGAACATATTTGTCTCTACAACCAACATCATAATCGTGTGCAAAGTTTGTTGAAAAGTTACCCCACACTGGGAGACCTGGTACGGCTGGGGAGCACCGATTTTTCAAATCCGGGCACCCCTTCCAGACACCCATGTTAAACGTCAGTCTAGTCATGGGCACAGTGAGGCATGGCATGGGCACAGTGAGGCATGCACATGGACACAGTGAGGAACAGTGAGGCATGCAGCTGGACACCCTAGGCTTATACTCAAGTCAATAAGTTTTCCCAGTTTTTTTGTGGTAAAATTAGGTGCCTTTGGCTTATATTCAGGTTGGCTTATACTCCAGTATATAGGGTACTTCGATTTTTTCTTTGATTAAAATAATTACAGTGCCATCATCCCCATACAGAAATAGAAGGGACAATGTAAATGAAGCCATGTGTGTTTAGCATGACTTTAAAATTCACAGAGGACATATAGTACATATATAATAAACAAGGGGTGCAATCAGCGCAAAAATGTGTAAATACGATCAAAATGATATAGTGAAAACACAAATAAAAGTGAAAAAGAATAATGGAAGATACGTAGAAAAAATCTAAATATCTAGATATCTAAAAATCTTGAAGGTAGAGTAGTGAAAAACTTTACAGTTGAAATATCACTGGGATGCTGGCTGTACACCAAAACAGTGCAGCGCAAACCAAAATGTAAAAGTGAACGGTTTTGGTTTAATGCGGGCCCACTGGTAATCTGGATATATATGTATCTTTTGTGGCTCCTAATGAATCCCAGAGCACCATGTGGCACTCTGGGATTCGTTGGAGCGCCACAAAAGCTATATACCATATTTATCATTCTGGGAGCCTCTGAGGGCACAAGGAAGGGGGTGCGACAAGTGCTGTCAGATAACATACAGGAGAATCTCCTGTTTACTTGGCGGCCTCTGTAATAGGAAGGCCGCCAAGTAAGCAGGGGATTCTTCTGTATAGAATCTGTTGGCGCTTGTCCCACCCCCCTCCCTGACCCCTCCGAGGCTGGGCATTAATCAGGCTGCACTGATGGCAATAGTGAGGCTGCATTGATGTCAATGGTGAGGCTGCATTTATGGGCACTGACCATTATTTTGCTTTACAGTTCATTATTTTATTTTTTCCCTGAAACTTCACTTCAAAAACGTCCCTTTTAAAGTGAAGGTGCGCGTTATACGCCAATAAATACGGTATATCCAAATAACACGCCCGAGCTCATCCTTAGACTCTTCACCACACACAGCCACAAAGGCGGGAGAATTTTTGTTGGGCAGTGCATTGGTTCATTTGCATTTCATTTTAATCGTTCAAAATGTCAGGCAAAATAGTCGGCCCTCGCGCATTTTCACTTCATCAAATCTGGCCCTCTTTGAAAAAAGTTTGGACACCCCTGGTTTAGATCAAAGCATATTCATGTGTTAGAATAGCCCAGTCACAGTCCAGACCTAAATCCAACTGAGAATCTGTGGAAAGACTTCTCCATCCAATGTGATTTTTCAAAGAAGAATGGGCCAAAACTTCACTCTCTAAAAGTATAAAGCTGGTAGAGACATCCCCTAAAAGACTTGCTTCTAAAATTGCAGTGAAAGGAGGTTCTACAAAGTATTGACTCAGGAGGGGATGATTCAGTGGCGGTTCGTCCATAGAGGGCGCTGGAGCGCGCCCCCTCTGGCTCTCACCGCCACTGAGTCTAAAAACATAGATTCATGCATTGCACAAATCTATGTTGTTATTATCGCCGCTGTTATTCAGATGGTCGGCGCTCATGTCCGGCCATCTGAATAACGCCAGCTGGTTGGCTGTATGGAAATGTCTACCAGAGCCAACAGCTCTGATAGGCTTTCCCTGTACAGCCCTCGGGTCCCGGAAGCTTATCCTCGGAACGCACAGACTGTACGCTCCTTGGATAAGATGACATGCTCTCAGCCAATCAGGTTGGCCGGTTCTGGCTACTGGTAACTTGATTGGCTGAGATGCCTGTCAGTCATCGAGGGTGGGAGAAGACATTGTGGGACGTGGATGACTGACTCCAGTAAAGATAAGTGTCGGGCGGGGGAGCAATTTACAGGGCAAAGTGGGGACAATTGGCACAGCGGCGACCATTGGCACAGCGGCGACCATTAAATGGCACAGTGGTGACAATTGATGGCACAGTGGCTGCTTTTGATGGCATGGCACAGTGGTGACAATTGATGGCACAGTGGCTGCGTTTGATGGCATGGCACAGTGACTGCGTTTAATGGCATGGCACAGTGGTGCGAATTGATGGCACAGTGGCTGCATTTGATGGCATGGCACAGTGGTGCAAATTGATGGCACAGTGGCTGCGTTTGATGGCATGGCACAGTGGTGACAATTGATGGCACAGTGGCTGCTTTTAATGGCATGGCACAGTGTGACAATTGATGGCACAGTGGCTGCGTTTAATGGCATGGCACAGTGGTGCGAATTGACAGTGGCATTTGATGGCAGGCACAGTGACTGCTTTAATGCATGGCACAGTTGATGGCATGGCTGCATTTGATGGCATTGCACAGTGACTGCGTTAAATGGCATGGCATAGTGGTGCGAATTGATGGCACAGTGACTGCGTTTATTAGCATGGCACAGTGGTGCGAATTGATGGCACAGTGACTGCATTTGATGGCATGGCACAGTGGTGCGAATTGATGGCATGGCACAGTGGCTGTGTTTGGGCACAGTGAGACTGCAATTCCCCCCCCCCCCCAAAAAAAAAAATTTGAGCACCAGCCGCCACTGGGATGAATACAATTGTACCCCCCACACGTTTCACAAAGTTATTGTAAAAAATGTTGAAAACCATTTATAATTTTTCTTCCATTTCACAATTATGTGCCACTCTGTGTTGGTCTATCACATAAAAACCTCAATAAAATACAAGAACATTTTTAGTTGTAACATGAAAAAATGTGTAAAATTTCAGGGGGTATGAATACTTTTTCAAGGCACTGACTAACCAGTGCCACAGACCCGGAGGGGGGGGGGGGCAGGGGAAAGCCAAGGACCACCCTGGAGGAAAAAAGGGCATACAACTAGACCCAAACCCATTAGATTGTCAGTCTCCCATCCTCCACCCAGGCCCCCCAGATCTTATCAAACTTTGTGGGGCAGTTACGTCCCATGTATGTTAGCTTATACATAGGGAGGACGTCATTCACCAACTTCAGCCAGGCAGACAAACCCGGCGGGTCAGCTGCCTTCCACTGGAGCAGTATTGCTTTACGAGCATAAAAAAACGCGTAGAAAATAAAAAGCTTCTTGTGTGTGGAGGTAGGGAGGTTATCTGTGATACCCAGCAACAGGATCAGGGGATTCAGCCCAACAGCCACGCCACCAACTGATTCAATCTCAGCCACTACCAGCCGCCAAAACTCCTGAATCCTCGGGCAGAGCCAGACCATATGGATAAAATTCCCCACGTCTCGGTTACATCTAGGACATTTGTCCTCAGAGGTGCGGTAAAATAACCGCCAGCCTCTGAGGCGTATAATAGACCCTATGGATACATTTTAACTGAATGAAACGCTCCTTCGCCGATATCATTAGGGGAATACACTGCTATAACCCCTTCGACCAGTCCTCTGAAGTGAGGGCAGGCAAGTCCCGCTGCCAGGCCGAGAAGGCCAGTGAGGCCCCGGCTCCTCCAGCACAGGTTAATCTAAAGTAAACTGAGGACAGTACTCCGCTCACCATACGTGAGGCAAGGAGCCTCTCCACCAAGTGGGGCTCCACCCTGATAGGATCTGGGAACTGCGCTCGGATCGCATGTTGAAGCTGAAAAAACCTGAAGAACATCCAGGGGGGAAGTCCAAACTTGGATTTTAATATTATATCGCGCCCACAGCTGCGGATCCGTCACAGTCCTCAGATGCGGGAGGGATGGGTTGCCCCACAGAGGGACGTGGGGGGAGAAAGATCCGGGCTCAACCAGAAGCCTCAAAACCTGTCCCCAAACCACCACCGTGGCCCTCATCGGCGCAGTAATCTGGGCACTAGCCCTAACTCCTCGGTAGACCAAATTACCCAAACCAGCATAGGACCCCAATATAGCTGCTTCAAGGGTGACCGACGGGTTAGTATGATCCTGCTCAAACCACCATCTGACAGATACCAGCACAGCCGCTTAGTAGTACTTTGCCCCCGGATTTTAGTGGCATGGAGGGGGGGCGTCTGGTACTCTTGCCCAGGGTGCAACATTTGGGGGAGCGCAAAATCATTACAGTGCCTTCCCAAGTATGCTGTGTTGCCCCTCCGCCCCGGGACTCCTGTATTCCCCCATGATCAATCTGGTGCGGACGGTCCGTGTGTGTGTGAGAACATCAGTTGGGTGTGGTGCAGAGAGTATGGTGACTATTGGAGAAGCTCTTGGCAGGGGATACTGAGGATCGGCTGGGTGTCGGGAACAGTACCTGGTGCTGGGGAGAGCCCTGCTCTGATGGATTATCATGGAGGCCATAGAGAGGTGAGCAAAATCAACCGATCTACACTGTAGGGGGTGTGAGTAGTGTAGGAATCAGGTAGGTCAGTGTAGTGGTCAGTATAGAACTCAGGTAAGTCAGTGCAGTGGTCAGTGTAAGAATCAGATAGGTCAGTTTAGTGGTCAGTATAGGAATCAGAGAGGTCAGTGTAGGAATCAGGTAGGTTAGTGTATTGGTCAGTATAGGGATCAGGTCAGCAGTGTAGGAATCAGTGTAGTGGTCAGTGTAAGAATCAGATAGGTCAGTTTAGTGGTCAGTGAAGGGATCAGGTCAGTGTAGGAATCAGGTAGGTCAGTTTAGTGGTCAGTGTAGGGATCAGGTCAGCAGTGTAGGAATCAGTGTAGTGGTCAGTGTAGGAATCAGAGAGGTCAGTTTAGTGGTCAGTGTAGGGATCAGGTCAGTGTAGGAATCAGGTAGGTCAGTATAGAAATTTGGTAGGTAGTGTAGTGGTCAGTGTAGGAATCAGGTAGGTCAGTGTAGGGATAAGAACTTCAGTGTAGTGGTCAGGTAGATCAGTGTAGTGGTCAGGTAGGTCAGTATAGGAATCGAGTAGGTAGTGTAGTGGTCAGTTTAGGAATCAGGTAGGTCAGTGTAGGGATAAGGACTTCAGTGTAGTGGTCAGGTAGGTCATTGTAGTGGTCAGGTAGGTCAGTGTAGGAATCAGGTAGGTTAGTGTATTGGTCAGTATAGGAATCGGGTAGGTCAGTGTAGGAATCGGGTAGGTCAGTGTAGGAATCGGGTAGGTCAGTGTAGGAATCGGGTAGGTCACTGTAGTGGTCAGTATAGGAATCGGGTAGGTCAGTGTAGGAATCATGTAGGTCAGTGTAGTGGTCAGTGTAGGAATCAGGTAGGTTAGTGTATTGGTCAGTGTAGGAATCAGGTAGGTCAGTATAGGAATCAGGTCGGACAGTGTAGGAATCAGGTAGGTCAGTATAAGAATCAGGCAGGCCAGTGTAGTGCAATAATTTTTCCTTTTTTCTATAATAAATATCCCCAAAAAATATATAAAAACATATTTTTCCCTCAGTTTAGGCCGATACGTATTCTTCCACCTTTTTTTGGTAAAAAAAATAAAAAAAAATCGCAATAAGCGTTTATCGATTGGTTTGCGCAAAATTTGTAGCGTTTACAAAATAGGGGATAGTTTTTTTGCATTTTTATAAAAAAATATTTTTACTACTAATGGCAGCGATCAGCGTTTTTTTTCGTGACTGCGACATTATGGCGGACACTTCGATAACTTTTGACACATTTTTGGGACCGTTGTCATTTTCACAGCAAAAAATGCATTTAAATTGCATTGTTTACTGTGAAAATGACAATTGCAGTTTGGGAGTTAACCACAAGGGGGCACTGAAGGGCTTAAGTGTGACCTCACACGATCAATGACAGCGCCACAGAGAAGAACGGGGAAGCTGTGTTTACACATGGCTCTCCTAGTTCTTCAGCTCCGGGGACCGATCGCCGCACTCCAGTGGCGATTGGGTCCGCGGGTCCCGGAGAGCAATACATTTAAATGAATCCGATATAACAAAACAAAATTTTGGAAGAAATTTTAAGTCACTGTTTGTAACATCGAATTTGAATCATTTTCTAATAAAATTACAACCATTTTTTAATCAAAGTTGAATTCTAATTTCCTCCTAGAATAAAATAGAATAGAAAATAAAAGGAATATAATAGAAAAGACTAAAATAGAAAATAATAGAAAATAATATAATGGAGAACAGAACAGAATACAAAATAAAGGAATATAGGAGTAAAAAAAGAATAGAAAGTAATAAAATAGAATATAACATCTTTTGAAATTCGAATTTTATATAGAATAAATTCAAAAAGAATAGTATAGAAAATATTAAAATAGAAAGTAAAAGAATAGAAGAAAATAAAATAAAAAAATGGAATAGAAAGAATAGAATAGAAGAGAAAAGAATGGAATAGAAAAAAAAACAATAGACACAAATAGAGAATGTAACTATCTACTGAAATTTTAATTTTGAATAGAATACATTTGAATAGAATAGAATATACAATAATAGAATAGAAAATAAAAAAATTGAAAATAAAACAATAGAATAGAACAATATAACTAATTTCCAAAATTCTAATTTAAAATAGAATAAATTCGAATTAGAATAGAATAAAAAATAGTATAATATAATAGAAAATACAACAATAGAATAGAAAAAACAATTGAATAGAATGGAATAGAAAGAATATAATCATCTTCCAAAATTTTAATTACGGATAGAATAAATTCAAATTTCAATAGAAAAGAATAGTATAAAAAAGAATAGAAAATAAAAGAATAGAATAGTATAAACAATATAATAGAATTAAATTGAAAGAATAGAACAATTTCCCAAAACTTGAATAAAATAGAAAATGAAAGAATAGAATAGAAGGGAAGAGCAAATAATAGAATGGAATAGAAGAGAATAGAATAGAAAGAATATAACCATCCTTAAATTAGAATTTCTAATATAAAAAAAATGAATTTGAACAGCAAAGAATAGAATATAAAATATAATAATAGAATATAAAATAATAATAAAAAAAAATAAAAAAAAACATTAGAATAGAACAATATAACCATTTCCCCAAATTTTTATTTCATATAGAATACATTTGAATTAGAATAGAAAATAATAGAATAGAAAAAACAATAAACACAAATAGAGAATGGAACCATCTTCTGAAATGTTAATTTTGAATAGAATAGAATATACAATAATAGAATAAAATAGAAAAAAAAACAATAGAATAGAACAATATAACGAATTTCCAAAATTCTAATTTCAAAAAGAATAAATTGAATTAGAATAGAATAGAAAATAGTATAATATAATAGAAAATAAAATAATAGAATAGAAAAAAAAACAATTGAATAGAATGTAATAGAAAGAATACAATCATCTTCCAAAATGTGAATTTCGAATAGAATATATTCAAATTTGAATAGAAAAGAATTGTATAAAAAAATAGAATAGTATAAAAAATATATAATAGAATTGAATAGAAAGAATAACAATTTCCCAAAATTGGAATAGAATAGAAAATGAAAGAATAGAATAGAAGGGAAGAGAAAATAATAGAATGGAATAGAAGAGAAGGGCGTGGCCTGGACATGAGACGGTGAAGACGCATCCTTCTTGAGCTCCGGTGCCAGCACCTGAAATATTCGGTTTTTGGATAACCTAGCTTGGTTCTAACCTCATGGCCAGCATGGTTAGGAAGTCAGGAAAGCTGCAAACCAAAAAGGGGACATCTACGGGCTTCATTAGGCGTTTTCTCGCCGCGGAGACGGAGGACTTCACGGAGACGGACAGCCTAGGCCGATCTCCACGTGGGCTGAGTGTGAACCCCGCCTCCCGCCATAGGCCAGAGCATCGCTGTACGTCCCCAGCCTCCTCGTGTAGATCGGAGGGTGAGAGGAGTGCGGGCAGACACTCGGACGTAGCGGACCTGGTAAGCGGCCTCCCGACTAAGTCTGACCTCGCATCTATGCTTCAGGGCTTGGAAAAGGCAATCAAGAAGGAACTCTCGGGGGTGCGCTCTGATTTGGGCCAGGTCCTGCTTCGTGTGGAGGAAACAGAACATCGCCTAGACAGGCACGCCACGGCTATCAGGGATCTGCAGACCACCACACGGTCCCTTGCTATAGCTTATAGAATGGCGCTTTATAAAATCGAAGACCAGGAGAACAGGAATAGGAGGAATAATATTCGCGTAAGGGTGCTCCCGGAGGCAACGAGAGATGAAGATCTGCTGGCCTCCATTCGCGGGATTTTTAACCGGCTCCTGGGCAATGCTGCGGATCACCCCCTGATTCTGCATAGGGTGCATCGTGCTCTGCGTCCACGCAACTTGTCGTCGGATATCCCGAGAGATGTGATCTGTCGAGTCCACTACTTTGAGGAAAAGGAGCTTATTATGCGGAAGGCCAGAGAAGCTGCCTCACTGGACTTTGATGGCGCTGTCTTATCGTTCTTCCCAGATCTGGCCCGGGAAACCCTAGAACGCAGGAGAGCTCTCAAGCCACTCACTGAGAAGCTCCGAGCAGCCTCTGTCCCGTACAGATGGGGGTTCCCTGCAGCCTTGCTTGCTACCAGAGATGGGAAGACAGCAGTCCTCCGCTTCCCGGAGGACCTTGAGGTGTTCTGCATGGACCTCAACATTGAACCCCCGGAGCTTCCCGGCTGGCAAGATGGCGTCCCGGCTGTTGTGCAGGCACCTGAAGTGCAATGGCAGAAAGTTTCCCGCAAGCGCCGGTCTACCACCCCGGCGTCTACTCCTAAAGCCGACTGAGTGTTCTTCCTGTCTCCACACCTGATTCAGTTGCTCTCCCGAATCCAGCAAGTATGACCTTGCAGTCTGTTTCCACGGCAGTATGTTGAGTTTGCCTGTTTCTATAATTCCTAACTTTTGACTGTTTTACTTCCATTTTTTTTTATTTTTATGGCTGTCACTTTTTGTATTTTTGATTGCCCTTGATTTTTTGACTTGTCACCTGGCATTTACCTATTGTCGGCTGTTCTATGGCGAGGATCCAATGGGGCTTGTAGCCTACAATGACTGCCTTGACTTTACCTAACCCTTCCTTTGAGTCTCTTTGGTTCATGCGGGGTGGGTTTGGGTTTGAGTTGATGGAATAGCATGTGCTGCATCAATAGTTACTGGGTGTGCATTAGATGTGTTATGGTTGTCCAATGTTAATGTTGTTCTTTTTTTTTTTCTTCTCATTGTGCTGGCGCCGGACCCCGCAGACTACGTATGCCTATGGCTGACATGCGTGGTTTGGTTTCGGGTGCGTCCCGGCCCCCCCCCTGCTCGGGTCGGTGGGGGGTCTGGTTCTCGGCTGCGATCACCCTCTCGGGGGCGGGTCGCGGTTGGGGGTTGGACCCCGCGCTGCTCTGGGTGTTGCACGGCAAGGACTTGCGTGCAGCTGAGGGCTCCCTCCATTTGATGGTTCTTATTTATTATTTGTGCACTTCTATTTTTTTTTTTTTCCCCTCCCCTTCTCTCCCTGTGTTTTCCTCTCATTTCTCTCCCTACTCCCTTCTTCCCGCCAGCCTCACAGGGGTTTGTTGTATTGTGGGTCCCCTCCGGAAGTCATGGCCACTGTAAATCTTCTATCCCTTAATGTGAGAGGTCTTCACGCTCCAGGTAAGCGGCACACCCTATATAGGGAACTTAAACGCATGCAGGGGGACATTGTCTACCTTCAGGAAACGCATTTGACACACACCACGTCGGTGAAATTATTTGACCACCATTTTCCCATCTGGCATTATAGCCTATCTGATGTTTCTAAGGCGAAGGGAGTGGCCATCGGGTTCCGCAGGGGAACCTCTTTTGTTTTGGAGGAGTCCTTGGCGGACCCCTGTGGTCGTTATCTGTTCCTGAGGGGTACCCTGGGCAAGTTGAAATGCACTTTGGCTAACTTTTATGCTCCCAACCATGGGCAGGTGAGCTTCCTGGTGTCCACTTTGACTAAACTAGGTGATTTTGCTCAGGGGTGTGTCCTGCTAGCGGATGATTTTAATGTGCCTTTGGAACCCACACTGGATACCTCCCTGGGCAGATCCTGTGTTTCCCATAAACGTCTAACCCACATACGTAAAAAACTACACGAGGCCCAGCTCCTAGATGTTTGGCGTATAATGCACCCATGTGAAAAAGATTACACCCACTATTCACATCTTCATAGCTCTCACTCTAGGATAGACTATTTCTTTATAAATCACCATTTTCTGGAGCTGGTCTCTAACTCCAACATAGGCATATCTACAGTCTCGGACCACTCTCCCGTTAGCCTAACCTTGCGTGTCCCCTCCCTGCCATTAAAATCCACTAACTGGAGGCTTAATGATTCCCTTCTAACCGATGACGTAACTAAACGGGAGATTGGCGAACTGCTCTCCATGTATTTTAGGGAAAATGGCTCCTCTGTCACATCCCCGGGCGTCCTGTGGGAGGCCCACAAGGCCTTTATTCGTGGTAAGCTCATGGAGGTGGGTGCTAGGAAGAAGAGGGAGAGGAACCATTCCAAGTTGAGACTTCTTAAGGAGATCGGTGAGTTGGAGAAAAATCATAAACTCTCTAGCTCACCATCTGTCTTTCATGTGTTAACGCAAAAAAGGGAGGAGCTGAAAGCTCTATTTTATGTGGAGACCACTGCAAAGCTCCGTCTAGTGTCCCAGCAATTCTATGAGTGGGGTAATAGACCTAGCCGTCTCCTGGCCCGTTCCCTAAAGCAGAAGAAGGCCGCCTCTTACATACCCAAAATTAAATCTTCCTCTGACTCCCTACTGTATGACACTAAAGACATCGCAAGAGAGTTTCGCTCTTTTTATCAGCAGCTCTATAATGTAGGGCGACAGCTGCAGGATGGGGAGTGCAAATCTACTCTTATACAAAGCTATTTGGAACAAGCTAATATGCCAAAGCTTCCAGCTGCGGCTTTGGAAGCTCTGGAGGGGGACTTCACCACCGCGGAACTTGGAGTAGCACTTAAATCCATGGCTGCCGGTAAGGCACCTGGCCCTGACGGGTTCTCCGTTAACTACTACCGAGAGTTTGCTGACACTCTTCTTCCATTTTTCACTTCGTATGCTAACTCGGTTCCGTTGGGAGGTGGGTTTCGCCCGGAGACTTTGCATGCCCATATCACCATACTGCCCAAACCTGATAAGGATCCCAGTCTTTGTAGTAGCTATCGCCCGATTAGTCTGTTAAATATTGATGCTAAAGTATACGCCAAGGCAGTGGCGTTAAGACTGATGCCCTTTGTCCCTGAATGGGTGTCTAGCGACCAGACTGGGTTTATACCTGGCAGGGAGGCGAGGGACAATTCCCTCAGGACGATCTCTTTGATTTCCTTTGCGAGACGGTGCTCCCAGCCCACCCTCCTGCTGTCCACTGACGCAGAGAAAGCATTTGATAGGGTGGACTGGGAGTACCTGATGGCTACCCTGGGATGTTTGGGGTTGGGTCCGAATATGCTAGCCAGAATCTCGGCTCTTTATTGCACGCCGACTGCTCAACTAAGGATTAATGGTACCCTGAGCGACTCCTTCACCCTACATAATGGCACTCGTCAGGGGTGTCCCTTATCCCCGATCCTCTTTGCCCTCTCCTTGGAACCTTTCCTCTCCTCCATACGTTCTGACATCCATGGTATCACGGTAGGCCCTTATGAACACAAATACGCGGCCTATGCAGATGATATTCTCTTCTATATCCAACAGCCCCTCCTCACTCTCCCCTCACTCATGTCGGCATTTGCTAGATTCGGCGCCATCTCCAATTTCAAAATTAATCTTTCTAAATCGGAAATACTAAACATATCTGTCCCCCTTAGACTAGTAGCCCAACTGAAACCTGCCTTCCCATTCACATGGAAGCTCCGATCACTAAAATACTTGGGTATATTTTTGACCTCTAATTTGAACTCCCTATTTCGTTGCAATTACATCCCACTGTTGAATTCTATTAGGACTGACTTGCAAAAGTGGACCCAGTTGGCTCATTCATGGTTGGGTCGTATTAACATTGTGAAAATGAATATCTTGCCCAGACTGCTTTTTCTGTTCCAGATGTCCCAGACCTTCGAAAGTATTTTCTTGCTACTGTGTTATCTAGGGTGTCGGATTGAAAATATCATAAGGACACAAAGCTATGGGTGCAATTGGAAATGGACTTATATGGGGCAGATCTGTTTTCTTCCATATGGATACCTCCCAAGTTTCGTAAAAAGTCCCAGTCTATATCCCCCCTCTCTAAATCATCGTTTGCTATATGGGATTCGCTATGCAAAATGCAACACTGGCCCTACAACTCACCGTTAATGCCCATTGCTGGTCATGATTTTTTCCCGCCCGGGAACATTGACTCTACCTTTGAGAATCGATTTTCATCTACGCCTTTGTTGCTCCACCAAGTGACCTCTGATTCTGGGGTTCTCCCCTTGTCAGCACTGATTCCGTCAACTACAGCCTCCTTCATGGATCAGTGGAAACACCACCAGTTAGCACAGTTTGTGAAATCCCTACCCCACCCGCTGAGGTCGGAATCGGAACTGACCCTAGTTGAAAGTTTACTGCAGGGTCCGCAACCACCTGAAAGGCCTCTTTCTAGTTTCTACAAATCCTTGCTGGCCCTCCCACCCGTTGCCCAACACTCGTTCCTCTCCAAATGGGAACAGGATCTCCAAAGTCAATTGCCTGAATCTCAAGTGCCCTCATTGCTGCAATTGGCTCATGTCTCGGCCATTTCTTCAAAAACAGCTGAAATGAACTACAAACTACTAATGAGGTGGCATTACACGCCTGAAGTTCTGCACAGATTTTTTCCATCTACATCGGAGCACTGTTGGAGGGGATGTGGTGAACGGGGCTCACATGCTCATATATGGTGGCTTTGTCCCCTAATCAAACCATATTGGTCTCAGGTGTTGTGTTTGATTGAAAAGATACAGGGGGTCAGGGTCATTGAAGATCCATGGGTGGTATTGTTTTATTGCTCGGGTGAACCAATAGGACTGAATGCTAAATCTATTACCCCCCATCTCCTTAATGCGGCCAAGGCTCTCATCCCCCAGCTGTGGAAGCAACAGAGGGTCCCCACCATGAAGCAGTGGCTCTTGGAGGTGGACAGCATTTACCATATGGAAAGTAGCACTTTGGAGCTACGTAATAAATCCGAATTGGCGCATAAGATATGGTCCTGCTGGTTCACCTTTAAATTCTCCTCTACATACGCAGAGGTTATGGCACAATCTGTCTAGCTCTTTAGTGTGAGGTTAGTTTTTATACATGCAATGTTCCCTCTGTGAGCGCTGGCTACACCCCTACCCCTTCCTGTCTTTTCCTCTTCCCTCTCCTTCTTCTTTCCCTCTCCCCGCTTCTGTTTCCCACTGCCCCTCCCTCCTTTTCCTCTCTTTTTCTTGTTTTTGTTGTGTTGTTTTTTTTTTTTTTTTTATTATTATTTATTTTCTTTTTTTTTGGGGGTATCTATGTACCTTATCTCTCTAAAAGGTGTTAAGGTGGAGCTGATTTATCTTTGTGATCGGTGAAAATTTTGAGTGGGCCTCCTTGTAAGTTGAAGGTACACAACAGTATATTCGGAGGTGGTTTCATTACCATGAGGCTCTTTAGATTGGGCGGCTTAGATTTGCGAATGGTCCATCAATCCAAGTGCTTATTTTATAATTTATAATTGGTTGTGATACTCTGTTGATGACGGTATGTTTGATGTTCCTCCATTCACTAATGCAACGCTGTATGTGGATACTTTCTCTTTGTTTCTTATACCAATAAAAATTTATTGAACAAAAAAAAAAAAAGAATAGAAGAGAAAAGAATAGAATAGAAAGAATGTAACCATCCTCAAATTAGAATTTCGAATAGAATAAATTTGAACAGCAAAGAATATAATAGAAAATATAATAATAGAATAGAAAATAGAATAAAAAAAAAAACAATAGAATAGAACACTATAACCATTTCCCCAATTTTTTTATTTCATATAGAATAAATTTGAATTAAAATAGAAAGGAATAGAATAGAAAAAAACAATAGACACAAATAGAGAATGTAACCATTTTCTGAAATGTTAATTGGGAATAGAATACATTTGAATAGAATAAAATAGAAAAAAAAAACAATATAATAGAACAATATAACTAATTTCCAAAATTCTCATTTCAAATAGTATAAATTTGAATTAGAATAGAACATAGTATAATATAATAGAAAATAAAATAATAGAATAAAAAAAAAAAAAAAACAATTGAATAGAAAGAATATAATCATCTTCCAAAATGTGAATTTCGAATAGAATAAATTCAAATTTGAATAGAAAATAGTAGTATAAAAAAAGAATAGAATAGTATACAAATATATAATAGAATTGAATAGAAAGAATATAACAATTTCCCCAAATTTGAATAGCATAGAAAATGAAAGAATAGAAGAGAAAATAATAGCATGGAATAGAAGAGAAAATAATAGAATAGAAAGAATATAACCATCATCAAATTAGAATTTCAAATAGAATAAATTTGAACAGGAAAGAATAGAATAAAACATATAATAATAGAATAGAGAACAATGGAATAAAATAGAAAAAAACAATATAACCATTTCCCCCAAATTTTAATTTCATATAGAATAAATTTGAATTAGAATAGAAAAGAAAAGAATAGAAAAAACAATTAAATAGAATGGAATGGAAAGAATATAACCATCTTCCAAAATTCAGATTCCGAATAGAATGAATTTGATTTTACATGGAATTCGAATGGATGAAACGTATTTTTGACTCATATCAACCACTTTCCCACCGCGCCATAAGCATTTTACTGCTACGGCGCGGCGTCGTCCTTCACTTTCGCGATTGCGCGTCCCCTGGGATGCTTTTGCGAAAGTGTCCGTGCTCGCTGGGTCTAGAAGACCCGGCGCATCACGGATCACGGTAAATTGCCGCTGATCGCGGCCGTTTACCACGTGATCGCGCCGTCAAATGACGGCGCGATCACTTGTAAACAAACCGGCGTCATTTGATGACGCCGGTTCCTCCCTCTCCTCTCTGTACAGTGTGAGAGGAGAGGGGGGGGAGCGGGGTGTCAGCAGCCGAGCTGTGGCTGGATCTGTGACAAATGCAGTCACAGATCCAGCCATCCCTCAATCCATCCCAGCTCTGCAATCCCCAGTACCCAGCAATCCCCCCAGTACCCAGCAATCCCCCCAATACCCAGCAATCCCCCCAATACCCAGCAATACCCCCAATACCCAGCAATACCCCCAATACTCAACAATACCCCAATACTCAACAATACCCCAATACTCGGCAATACCCCAATACTCGGCAATACTCCACAATACCCCAATACCCTGCATGATACTTTGCAATACCCCAATACTCTGCAATACCGCCTATGGGGATTTTTAAGTAGCGAAGTTTGGCGCCATTCCACGAGTGTGCGCAATTTTGAAGTGCGACATGTTGGGTATCTATTTACTCGGCGTAACTTCATCTTTCACATTATGAAAAAAAATTGGTCTAACTTTACTGTTTTGTTTTGTTTTAAGCACAAAACAGTTTTTTTAAAAACACGCGTTCAATAAATTTCTGCGAAAATACCGTGCGAGATGCCATTCTCTAGGGTCTTTGCTAAAAAAGCATATATAATGTTTTGGGGTTCTATGTAATTTTCTAGCAAATAAATGATGATTTTTCCATGTAGGAGAGAAATGTCAGAATTGGTGTGGGTGTTCCAGAACGCCTGATGGTGCTCCCTGCATGTTGGGCCTCTGTATGTGGCCACGCTGTGTAAAAGTCTCACACATGGGGTATCGCCATACTCGGGAGGAATAGCAGAATGTGTTTTGGGGTGTAATTTCTGGTATGCATATGCTGTGTGTGAGAAATAACCTGCTAATATGACAGAAACAAGATTTTTTTTTTTTTTTTACAGAATTTTCAGTCGTTTTTCTTTTATAGCGCAAAAAATAAACCCAGAGGGGATCAAATACCACCAAAAGAAAGCTCTATTTGTGTGAAAAAAAGGACAAAAAATTTCAAATGGGTACAATGTTGTATGACTGAGTAATTGTCATTCAAATTGTGAGAGCACGGAAAGCTGAAAATTGGTCTGGTTAGGAAGGGGGTTTAAGTGCCCAGTGGTTAATTAGAAAAATTGATCTATTGTTACTTTTTAGGCTTATTATATACGTTTGTCTGAATATAATTTATGTAGAGAAGCAACATTCACTTTCAGAGAGAACATTTCTTTTTTACCTGTGTTGTCTCCCTTGGGTCCTGGTGGTCCCTGTATACCTCTTTGTCCCGGTGCTCCGGCACTGCCTGGTGGTCCCCGTATACCTTTGTCCCGGCACACTGCCTGGTGGTCCCCGTATACCTCTTTGTCCCGGTGTATCCTCTTTGTCCCGGTGCTCCCACTGCCTGGTGGTCCCTGTATACCTCTTTGTCCCGGTGCTCCGGCACTGCCTGGTGGTCCCTGTATACCTCTTTGTCCCGGTGCTCCGGCACTGCCTGGTGGTCCTGTATACCTCTTTGTCCCGGTGCTCCTCTGGTGGTCCCCGTATACCTCTTTGTCCGGTGCTCCGGCACTGCCTGGTGGTCCCTGTATACCTCTTGGTCCCGGTGCTCCGGCACTGCCTGGTGGTCCCTGTATACCTCTTTGTCCCGGTGCTCCGGCACTGCCTGGTGGTCGTCCCGATGCTCCGGCACTGCCTGGTGGTCCCTGGCTGGTGGTCCCCGTGTATACCTGCTACTGCCTGGTGGTCCCCGTATACCTCTCCGGCACTGCCTGGTGGTCCCTGTATACCTCTTTGTCCCGGTGCTCCGGCACTGCCTTGAGAACATTTCTTTTACCTGTGTTGTCTCCCTTGGGTCCTGGTGGTCCCTGTATACCTCTTTGTCCCGGTGCTCCGGCACTGCCTGGTGGTCCCCGTATACCTTTGTCCCGATGCTCCGGCACTGCCTGGTGGTCCCCGTATACCTCTTTGTCCCGGTGCTCCGGCACTGCCTGGTGGTCCCCGTATACCTCTTTGTCCCGGTGCTCCGGCACTGCCTGGTGGTCCCGGTGCTCCGGCACTGCCTGGTGGTCCCCGTATACCCTTTGTCCGGATGCTCCGGCACTGCCTGGTGGTCCCTGTATACCTCTTTGTCCCGGTGCTCCGGCACTGCCTGGTGGTCCCCGTATACCTCTTTGTCCCGATGCTCCGGCACTGCCTGGTGGTCCCTGTATACCTCTTTGTCCCCTTTGTCCCGATGCTCCGGCACTGCCTTGGTCCCGGTATACCTCTTTGTCCCGGTGCTCCGGCACTGCCTGGTGGTCCCCGTGTATACCTCTTTGTCCCGGTGCTCCGGCATGCTCCGCCTGGTGGTCCCTGCCTATACCTCTTTGGTCCCGTGCTCCGGCACTGCCTGGTGGTCCCTGTATACTCTTTGTCCCGGTGCTCCGGCTCCGGCACTGCCTGGTGGTCCCCGTATACCTCTTTGTATAACCCGGTGCTCCGGCACTGCCTTGTCCCGCACTGCCCGGCACTGGTGGTCCCTGTATACCTCTTTGTCCCGGTGCTCCGGCACTGCCTGGTGGTCCCTGTATACCTCTTTGTCCCGGTGCTCCGGCACTGCCTGGTGGTCCCCGTATACCTCTTTGTCCCGATGCTCCGGCACTGCCTGGTGGTCCCCGTATACCTCTTTGTCCCGGTGCTCCGGCACTGCCTGGTGGTCCCTGTATACCTCTTTGTCCCGGTGCTCCGGCACTGCCTGGTGGTCCCTGTATACCTCTTTGTCCCGGTGCTCCGGCACTGCCTGGTGGTCCCTGTATACCTCTTTGTCCCGGTGCTCCGGCACTGCCTGGTGGTCCCCGTATACCTCTTTGTCCCGGTGCTCCGGCACTGCCTGGTGGTCCCTGTATACCTCTTTGTCCCGGTGCTCCGGCACTGCCTGGTGGTCCCCGTATACCTCTTTGTCCCGGTGCTCCGGCACTGCCTGGTGGTCCCTGTATACCTCTTTGTCCCGGTGCTCCGGCACTGCCTGGAGGTCCCCGTATACCTCTTTGTCCCGGTGCTCCGGCACTGCCTGGTGGTCCCCGTATACCTCTTTGTCCCGGTGCTCCGGCACTGCCTGGTGGTCCCCGTATACCTCTTTGTCCCGGTGCTCCGGCACTGCCTGGTGGTCCCCGTATACCTCTTTGTCCCGGTGCTCCGGCACTCTTTGTCCCGGTGTGCTCCGGCACTGCCTGGTGGTCCCCGTATACCTCTTTGTCCCGGTGCTCCGGCACTGCCTGGTGGTCCCCGTATACCTCTTTGTCCCGGTGCTCCGGCACTGCCTGGAGGTCACCGTATACCTCTTTGTCCCGGTGCTCCGGCACTGCCTGGAGGTCCCCGTATACCTCTTTGTCCCGGTGCTCCGGCACTGCCTGGTGGTCCCCGTATACCTCTTTGTCCCGATGCTCCGGCACTGCCTGGTGGTCCCCGTATACCTCTTTGTCCCGGTGCTCCGGCACTGCCTGGTGGTCCCCTCTCTCCTCTCTCCTGCACCAGTCAATCACCGGCAATAGATATACTGGGCCAGATCCACAGAGAATTGCCCTGGCGCAGTGTATCAGAGATACACTACGACGCCGTATTTTACCTGGCTCTAAGTCGAATCCAGGAAGATTTCGACCCGTAAGGTACGGCGGCGTAGTGTATTTCTCGCGGCGGAATCGAATTACGCGATTAGGGGGCATGAATCATTTAAATGAGGCGCGTCCCCGCGGCGATCGAACTGCGCATGCTCCATTCAGAAATTTCCCGTCGTACATTGGGAGAAATTACGTCAAAACGTCGTTTGTTTATTTTTTGTAGCGTAAATTACGTACATTCCTATTCACGGACGACTTACGCAAAAAAATTTAAAATTTGACGCGGGAACGACGGCCAAACTTAACATGGGCAGTCTAACTATAGACCGGAATAGCAGCTTTAACTATACGCCGGAAAAAGCCGACTAGCGACGACGTAAGAGAATGCGACGGCCAATCGTAACTTTGTGGAAGCTAATTTGCATACCCGACGCGGAAAACGACGCAAACTCCACCCAGCGGGCGGAAAAATATTGCAGTGTAGATGCGAAGGCGTACGAAGACTTAGGCCTGTCGGATCGAAGCCCGAAGCCGTCGTATCATGGTTTGAGGTTTCAAACGAATGATACGACGCGGGTAATTTGAAAGTACGCCGGTGTATCAGGAGATACACCGGCGTACTGGCTCTGTGGATCTGGCCCATTGTGTTTTCATGGAAAGGTCTATTATTAGTGTAGCGCCCCCCTTTGTTTAGCGCAGGTATTGCGCTTAAAAGAATAGTTGATTGGGAGAGTTTGCTCTCAATCGCGATTGTTAAATTACTGGCCTGTGTCGTTTTGGGAAGGTCGGCTCGGACTGCATTCTGGGGATGTAAGTTCATCCTTGGCCGGCAGTGGGAGCTAGAGGGATTCCTGACAGATCGAGCTTTCCTCAGCAGCCAATTGGAGAGCTTCCCCTCTCGCTGGGCATGCTGGGGAGGGGTATATCTGGGATGGAGGTCAGGTGTTTGGGGTTCTTTTGTGCTCTCCTGCGGGGGGTCCCGGAGTCGGGGTGCGGCATCCACTTTTAGGGTGTGCGCACCCAGGGACACCGTCGGTGTGGCCAGGATCCAGGCTGTGCTGAGTCTCGATCGGGGACAGATCTGAAGGGACCCCAGTGGTTGGCTGGGTTCCTAAATGTCGCCGGGACCATTGACAGGTATGCTTCGCTGTCGCATGGTACCGGACGCACAGAGAAGTAGCTTGGAGGATTCGCTCTGCTCGAGTGTTGACATATTATTCAGATCTAGAGCCGGGTCAGTGGAAGAGACTCGTTCCTCCTAGCCTGCGTTGTGGCGGTGACACGTGTAGAATGGCGCTATCTACGGCTGAGTTGCGCTGTGAGTTTATCCAGGCCTGACATCAAGAATCTCTCTCTCTATGCATCAACCTGTCCTGTCCTTTCCTAATTGAAGTTGATGTTTGGCGATGTTGGCCTGGAATTAAAGCTTGAAAGATCTTTATTGCCTGTCTGGATATTCAAATGATTACAAAGTGTTTTGGTGCATCCCTAGACCAAGCAAGGGCAACTTCAACATGCCGGTCCCATCATCAAACCCGGGCACAGATAGTGCAGACACGTGACAGGCTCAGCACGCAGCAGGGAAGTAGAGGCAGGAAGGACACACGCACGGCGCTAGAGATGTTTGGCCAGGACCCTCCTCACTCTCAGAAGAGTCGGATGGTGTCACCCCTTCAGCCGGTGTCACCCGGTGCAGAGCGCACCCCCCGCACCCCGCTAGCAACGCCTCTGCATCTGACAACAAACATCAATACAAAATTTCCACAACAGGCTGCACCAGATTTTGCACTCTCCAGTTCTAGTAGATCAACCCCATTATGTCAGTGAGTATGTTGAGTAGCACAAGTATCTTCAGCTATTTCAGTTTTTTTCTATTTCAGTGTTTTATTTCATATTCAGTGGCGGTGCGTCCATAGGAATGCAGGAGCGCCGCCCCTTCTGGCTCACTCACAGCCAGTAAAATATACAGATTCATACACTGTATGAATCTGTATATTTTCGCCGCTGCCGCCCACTATTCAGCTGACCGGACATTGAGCGCCGGTCAGCTGAATAGCGGCAGCTGACTGGCTGTGGAGTGCTTATCAGGGCCAGCGGCTTCCAGACGGCTTCCTGAAGCTCATCCCCGGGACGTACCGGCCGTGCGTCCGAGGATAAGACTGACAGGCGACTCAGCCAATCAGGTAACCTGATTGGCTGAAGCGTCATCGAGGGCGGGACGAGGGACATCGAGGGACGTAGAAGCCATAAAGGTAAGTGCCAGGGGGGGTACGGGGCACAGTGGCGACAATTGGGGGCACAGTGGCGACAATTGGGGGCACAGTGGCTGTGTTTGATGTCATAGTGGTGACAATTGATGGCACAGTAGCTGCGTTTGATGGCATGGCACGGTGGCTGCGTTTTGATGGCATGGCACGGTAGCTGCGTTTTGACGGCATGGCACGGTGGCTGCGTTTTGATGGCATGGCACGGTGGCTGCGTTTTGATGGCATGGCACGGTGGCTGCGTTTTGATGGCATGGCACGGTGGCTGCGTTTTGATGGCACAGTGGTTGCGATTTGATGGCATGGCACAGTGGTGACAATTGATAGGTACAGTGAGGCTGCAATTTTTATTTTTTTTTCGTTTGCGCCCCCCAAACAATTTTGAGTACCAGCCGCCACTGTCATATATAGTAATTTAAGTTTGCAAGTTTGTAGTTTATTTTTAATTGTTTTAAAGCCGTTTCAACCTTTGTCAGGTTTTCTTGCATAGAATTTGGTGGGTAGCGATGCCTTTATTCCAGGACCCACATTAAGATTTTGCACAGGAAACAGCCAGGGGTCTCCCCAACTAATGCACAGGAAGTAGTGGAATCGTTTTTAATACAAAGAATTAGAGGAAATATAGTCTTTCAAGTTTTTTTTTTTTCAGTCCCCCTTGGGTAATTTCCCTTATTTCTCTGTTTGATCAACAGGTCATGGGACAAGGAAAAAAAATAGAATCCTGAAATAAGAAAAGTGTGGGGCACTGCATATCTTAAAGTGTTGGATGTTCTTAGTTCGGTCTTATGGGTTTTACTTGGTGTAGAGGGAAGGATTATCCTTGGGCCTCTCTTCTAGGTGTGGTTGCCAAAGGTCAACTCTTTGGACGAGTATGGACTTGGTGTACAAAAAATCCTGATAGAGGATCTAACTTCTCAAATCCATATAAAACTTTTCTAACTATTTCTCAACTATCCAAAAAATGATTAGCTGAAAAAGATAGTAATTGTATTTCATTATTATTAATGTAAAGGGTTTTTCATGCAGGAGGAATCAGGAGGCCCTGCTCATTATAGCTTACAATCTACTGTAGGATCCTTGCTTCTTTTATCCCGAGTTATAAATGTGTTACTTTATATCAATTTAGAAATATAATTGGTACTCACTATCTTGAACACAAAGTTCTAAGACGTAGAATCATCCATATATACTAACACGTTATTTAATTTAATGCATATCTTTATTTGCACACTAAACAAAACATAGATAAAAAATCATTTATTCTTCAAATATGTATTTTCCTGAGAATTTTAGGGTGCCCAAATACATAGATGGCTGGTTGGATGGATGATGAATGGGTCAACCTTCAGGCCACGTACACACGATCAGACCGGTCTGATGAAACTTGTCCGACGGACCCTTTTCATCGGACCAGGCTGAAGTGGTCTGATGTGTGTACACACCATCGGACCATAAATCCGATCAGACCAGAACGCGGTGACGTAGAACACGACGTGCTGAAAAAACAAAGTTCAATGCTTCCAAGCATGCGTCGACTTGATTCTGAGCATGCTCACGCGACTCAAGGAAGTAGCAGGAGTCGCTAAAACTTGGAGGCTTTACATCAGAAACACGGACCGTCACATGCGGAGTCCCTCAAGGATCACCCCTCTCACCTTTACTCTTCAACATCTACATTCGCCCGCTCCTTGAAATCATCAGCAAACAGGATCTGCGCTACCACTCCTATGCTGACGACACACAGCTTTACCTTCGAATCACCAACAAAAAAGACCAATATGATGAACTAGGAAAATGCCTCACACTGATTGACAATTGGATGACGGAAAGCTCCCTCAAACTCAATGGATCCAAAACAGAACTACTCATCCTGCACGCAAACAGGAAATTAAACTCTAGGACCACATGGACACCACCCACCATCCACGGACAAACCATCGCGCCAAGCAAAAAAGTCAAAAGCCTCTGAGTCATCTTTGACTCAGACATAACTATGGACACACAAATAGGATCAGTCGTCAGCGGCTCCCATCATCTGCTCCGCATGCTACATAGACTCATCCCCTTCATCCAGGAAGAGAACACAGCAGTAGTGGTTGGAACAATCATCAACTCACGACTTGATTACGCAAACTCTCTCTACCTGGGACTACCGAAATACCAGATCTCACGTCTATAAGTTGTCCAGAACACGGCAGCCAGACTGGTAACAGGTAAAAAAACGTGGGAACGTACCACGTACACACGATCAGACCGGTCTGATGAAACTTGTCCGACGGACCCTTTTCATCGGACCAGGCTGAAGTGGTCTGATGTGTGTACACACCATCGGACCATAAATCCGATCAGACCAGAACGCGGTGACGTAGAACACAACGACGTGCTGAAAAAACAAAGTTCAATGCTTCCAAGCATGCGTCGACTTGATTCTGAGCATGCTCACGCGACTCAAGGAAGTAGCAGGAGTCGCTGAAACTTGGAGGCTTTACATCAGAAACACGGACCGTCACATGCGGAGTCCCTCAAGGATCACCCCTCTCACCTTTACTCTTCAACATCTACATTCGCCCGCTCCTTGAAATCATCAGCAAACAGGATCTGCGCTACCACTCCTATGCTGACGACACACAGCTTTACCTTCGAATCACCAACAAAAAAGACCAATATGATGAACTAGGAAAATGCCTCACACTGATTGACAATTGGATGACGGAAAGCTCCCTCAAACTCAATGGATCCAAAACAGAACTACTCATCCTGCACGCAAACAGGAAATTAAACTCTAGGACCACATGGACACCACCCACCATCCACGGACAAACCATCGCGCCAAGCAAAAAAGTCAAAAGCCTCTGAGTCATCTTTGACTCAGACATAACTATGGACACACAAATAGGATCAGTCGTCAGCGGCTCCCATCATCTGCTCCGCATGCTACATAGACTCATCCCCTTCATCCAGGAAGAGAACACAGCAGTAGTGGTTGGAACAATCATCAACTCACGACTTGATTACGCAAACTCTCTCTACCTGGGACTACCGAAATACCAGATCTCACGTCTATAAGTTGTCCAGAACACGGCAGCCAGACTGGTAACAGGTAAAAAAACGTGGGAACCAATCTCCCCAGACTTGAGGACCGGGTGACTTTTTAGGACCCTCTGCCTCACTCACAAATGTACACAAGGAAAGGCTCCACAATACTTAAGCGAGAAAATAAAACCTTACGTCACCAACCGCGTGCTCCGGTCAACCAATCAAAACCTTCTTCAAATCCCCAAATCACGCTACAAAGGGAGAATGTAGATTTGCAGTCCAAGGACCCCGACTCTGGAATGCTCTACCTACGACCATCCGCTTGGAAGAAAACCATCGGGCTTTCAGGAAAAAACTAAAGACCCATCTCTTCTGAAGGATCAGGACGACACAGGATGCAAAGCGCCTTGAGGCGATTAAGTTCGTAATTGTTGCGCTATACAAGTTACACACTCACTCACGCGCAGGTTTTTGGTCCGATGCTTTTGCGTACTAATCATCGGACAGATTTTGAAGCAGGTTTTAAAACTTTGGTCCGATGGACAACGATCCGATACGCCGTACACACCATCATATTCTATCAAGGGCATCATTTCTCACGCCAAGGATGAAAATAAATAAATAAATGAATAAATATAAATGTATAAATCTAGCAGCAACAGTAAACATGTGATATACACGTAATTGTACAGATAAGGAAAAAATAAGTTGCGCTAAGAAACACAACCTGACATTGTGTGTGAATTAAATCGATAAATAATAAATAAATGTAACTGCAAGATTACATATAAAAATAACGAAATAAGTGTCAATCCGTGAAGGCAACCCAAATAATAATACAAAAACCTTGGTACAATCTGAATACCAAAATAACATAGGTATCTGACACATAAATAGGAATTGTGTTTATATTAGTCCCTTGGTGGTTGGGCTAATGCCAGGGAGAACAGTTTATATATTCATCCCCAAAAATATAAACAATAAATGAATATTTTGGACCTCTAACCCCTATTGTTTGCCGTTACTGGGGTTCCAAAGTTGGCCCCCCTAGGAGAGCTGTTTAACATTGAAATTTATGGGGAAAATTTGGCCAGCTTGGCCCGGCCCTGGATTTTTGGACTAGAACTCTCAAATCAAAGGTCGCAGCCACCCAAATATTTTACCAGCACCCGGATGGCCGACCCCTGGTAGAAATTGGGGGCATTTATGACACTTTCACTATTTTTAAGGCTCCATAAACTGTTTGATACCCCTCGCCAAGACTCGCAAAGCTGACCAGCAACCATTAAGCATGGCTGGGGTTGTAACAGTGCACTTAATCATGGTCAGAGATTTACCCATCTCCCACCCCAAGCTGTCCAGCAACACTAGCCCCAGGGTAAAACATTGAAATCTATGGGGAAAGTTTGGCCAGCTTGGCCCGACCCTGTATATTTAGACTACAACTCCCAAACCAAAGGTCACAGCTACCCCAAATTTTTAGCAACACTTGGGACCCAGATGGCCGACCCCTGGTAGAATATGGGGGTATTTGTGAAATGTTCCCAATTTCTAAGGCTCCATAAAATGTTCGATACCCCTCGATGGACTCGCAAAGCTGACCAGCAACCCTTAAGCATGGATGGGGTTGTAACAGTCCACTTAATCAGGGTCAGGGTTTTACCCATCTACCACCCCAAGCCGTCCAGCGACTCTAGCCCCGGGTTTTAAGTATTGTCCGGGTATTGCAGAGCATTGTCCGGGTATTGCAGAGCATTGGCCGGGTATTGTAGAGTATTGGCCAGGTATTGTAGAGTATTGGCCGGGTATTGCAGAGTATTGCACAGGGATATTTTGCAGGGGTATTGCAGAGTATTGTGCAGGGGGTAGGGGTATTGCAGAGTATTGCTTTAAAAAAAATTATTGTTCATTTTACTTTATTTATTTTAGTTTGACACGTTTTCCCCCAGATATTGCAGAGTATTGGCCAGGTATTGCAGAGTATTGGCCGGGTATTGCAGAGTATTGCGCAGGGGGTGGGGGTATTGCAGAATATTGCACAGGGGGTAGGGGTTTTGCAGAGTATTTCACAGGGGTAGGGGTATTGTAGAGTATTGCGCAGGGATGGCTGAGCAGGGATGGCTGGATCTGTGACTGCAATAGTATACTATTGCAGTCACAGATCCAGCCCACAGCGCTGCCGAAACCCGCACTCCTCTCACACTGTACCGATCGATGTTTACATGTGATTTCTCTGGCACTATTAGTGCCAATTTACCATGATCTGTGATGCGCCGGGTCCTCTCCAGTGTGCACGCCCCAGGGGGTGCGTGGGAGCGCGATTCTGGGAGGACATCCATGGATGTCCTCCCAGAGTTAAGTAACGGCCTTGTAGACGTATATTGTCTATAAGGCGGTGATTGAGTGGTTGAAATACAATCGTTTGAAGGAGGACAAGTATTAAAAAAAAGAATATCTGATTTGTGCTTAGAGAGAGCCTGCATATAAACAAACATTGGTTTCCTAGGAAACGATGAGGAGAATAACTTCTCACACAAAGCTGTGAGGGGATTCTAGCTCCTCCCACACAGCTCTGAGGTGAATTGGCTCTACATAACTTCTGCATACTAGCATACTCAGCATATAGCAAACATCCATAGCAACCCCTTCATAGCAACCAGTCCATAGCAACCAGTTTTTGATGGGGCAAAAAGGATGGTGCACTTTTGATGGGGTAGTTTTTGATGGAGCAGTTTTTGATGGAGCAGTTTTTGATGGAGCAATGGATGAAACGGATAGACACACTGTTGGATCACATTTACATCACCAGGGGCATTGTCTTCAGTCAGGAGTATTGGTGGAGGCAAGAACACGTCACACAATTCCCCCAGAAATTGTATCTTTTCTAGTTTATTCATGTTAGTATTTTGATTAGTAGCAAGCGCTAGACATGTGCAATTCGTTTAGTTTCTATTTAGTTATTTAACGAAAATTCTGAAATTCGTTAATTCCGAATTTTCGTATTAACAATTTTTTTTTATTTCCAAATTTTTTAATTTTCAAATTTGTAATTTTTCCAAATTTTTACATTTTCGAATTTTTCAATTTTCACATTTTGTAATTTTTGAATTTTAAAATTTTCGAATTTTTAAATTTTCGAATTTTTACATTTTTTAATTTTCGATTTCTTGAATTTTCGAATTTTTTAATTTTCAAATTTTCGATTTTTTTAATTTTCGAATTTTTAAATTTTCGAAATTTTAAATTTTCGCATTTTTAAATTTTCGATTTTTTTAATTTTCGATTTTTTTAATTTTCGAATTTTTAAATTTTCGAAATTTTAAATTTTCGCATTTTTAAATTTTCGATTTTTTTAATTTTCGATTTTTTTAATTTTCGAATTTTTAAATTTTCGATTTTTTAAATTTTCGCATTTTTAAATTTTCGATTTTTTACATTTTCGATTTTTTAAATTTTCGATTTTAAAATTTTCGAATTTTTAAATTTTCGAATTTTTAATTTTCACATTTTTAAATTTTCGATTTTTTTTAATTTTCGATTTTATTTATTTTAGAATTTTTAAATTTTTGGAATTTTTAAATTTTGGAATTTTTAAATTTTAGATTTTTTAAATTTTCACATTTTTAAATTTTCACATTTTTAAATTTTCACATTTTAAATTTTTTTCAAAAATTCGAAAGGTAAAAAAAAAATCGAAAATTCAAAATGTAAAAAAATTGGAAATTTCGAAGTTGTAAAATGCGAAATTTCCGAATTTTTCGAACTTCCGAAAAAAAAAATTTGTTTCATTCGGAAATTTCATTTTTAGAATTTCAGAGATAATAAAAAAACTAAGATAAAAACAATTTTTTTGGCAGTGCCATTTTCTGTGCGTGAGCACTTATTGTTGTGGCTGCTGCTTAGTGTTAAATTTATTTTTTATATTTTATTAATATTGCTCTAGTTAGTGTGGTTTGCGCATTAGTTTCCCCCATTATTCCTCTTAAATATGAGATCTGGGGTCAAATATACCTCAGATCTCATATTTAAAATGCACAAAAATAAAAAAATTGTCATGTAAAAAAGTTACAAAAATAAATAATCTCAAAAAATTTCCATAGGTGACGTTTAAAAAATTCTACAGGTTGCATGTTTTGAGTTACAGAGGAGGTCTAGTGCTAAAATTATTGCACTCGCTCTAACGATCGCGGCGATACCTCACATGTGTGGTTTGTACACCATTTTCATATATGGGTGCCCATCAAAACTACCCCATCATATTTTGCCCCATAAAACGGCCCTTATTTAAATTTGCCCCATAAACTGCCCCTTTTCAAAATGCCCCCCTCAAAACTGTCCCCATCACCAAATTTGAAGATCCTAGCATTTATGGTTTTTGAGATATTGACCAGCAAAGCAAATTGTGGAAGTCCCGAAAGGGGAAAAATTCAGCAATTGTGTCCAGGAAGGAGTTCCAGGAGGTCGGGTAGATTTGTGAGAGACGTCCCTAAATGAGCAGTGACTAATATGTTCATAGGGCAGCGGGAGATGTGGCTGCAGATATATAGGGAAGGAGAGTGTGACAAGACATGATTTCTGACCTGTGACCACTCCCTCATTTTCAAGCCAACCTACACATATCATATATCAAAACGTTCAGCTATCCCTGCTGCCACTACACGTGTCCACGGCTAAGTCATAGTCGCAAGCGTTTTCATAATACGGCCATTTGTTTGCAACCTACGCCATCCAATGACCTCCATTGACTTCCATTGAAATGACAAGTCAAGACTCCTAGAATTTGAAAGGTAATTTGTAAACTGCGACTGTGCCTTCAATTTTTATATTTCAGAGAAATACTATACATCAAACTGTAGGTCTGAGTCCTGTGATTCACACAATATAAAGATATTTCCTGTACGATTTACAGTTTTTAAAATACAAGCGTTTGAAGGAGGAGACATTTTCAAAAAAGGGCAAAAATCTGAGCCTGTGCTTTAGAGAGGCTGCCTATAAAGAAACATTGGTTTCCTAGGAAACGCTGAGATATTTCAAACTCCTCGCACACAGCTGGGAGGCACTAACGCTTCTGAAAAGCCAACCGCTCAAAAAAACCTGACAGCCACTTTACAGCTCCCTTGCTGGAAGCGTAAGACCGCTAGCCAGGCTCAGATTCCACCTTGTCGGCATTAATTTTGTATTTTACCGGTCAATATCTCCGGAGCCATAAATCCGAGGAACTTCAAATTTGGTAGAGAGGCGCTCCTTACCGACCTCCATATGTCTACCAAGTTTAGAGTCTGAGGCACAAAGGGTCCTGAAAAGCCACCCACCCAAAGAGAACCGACCGGCACTTGATATGTCCTTTGCGGGAAAACTTAGCAGTAAGAGATCAGACCGTTAGCCGGGCTCTGGCGCCACCTTGTCGGCAAAAATTTGGGATTTTGTTGTTCAATATCCCCAGAGCCATATCGTAGGGGGAAGGGGACAGGAGCGTCTGTGCGAGGCTAAAGCGTACTTTACCACATCCTGAGCTCTGCACATCATTACGGGTCTGTTTTAGAGTGGTGCACTTACACACCCATGCAGTGCGAGTACCCCAGCAGGGGATTTCTTTATTTATTCAACCTTTAATCATGTTTACATGCACCATCTGAGTTTTTTTCTCTCTTCTATGATCTGGAACATATACTAAGGAGACCTGGACAAGACCAAGCTTAGCTGCAAGGTCACACGCTCTGAGGTGAGCGGAGCGTGTGACCTTGCAGCTAAGCTTTGTCTTGTCTAGGAGAGTCCATTACCTTGGGGGAGAACCTGTGTGACAGCACTCTGATTCAGTTTTTTGGATCACTAACTGGGCTGTGTGGTTTTATCAACTGTAATATCATTCCAGGAATGCTGCTTTTTGAATATCACATGCTTTAAGCTGCAAAGTCGTGTCTCGTGCATAAAAGAAGAGGGCCTATTGAAGTTAATATATATATATATTTTCGGAGCCAGCCACCCAATGAATGGTGAAGCTAGAGTGGACAAAAAATGAAAAATAAGGACAGGATTTCTAAAATGGCAGCATAAAAGAATAGGAGGATATTGAGGTTAACTCCACCATGGCCAGTCCCAAGTCCGTGCTGAGAAAGGAGGAGGGCCTTCCATCTGGGCCTGTTAATAAAATATATACCATATTTGCCAAAGCAAATTGCAGAAGTCTGGACAAGGGAACATTTCAGCAATTGTGTCCAGGAAGGAGTTCCAGGAGGTCAGGTAGATTTGTGAGAGACTGTCCCTAAATCAACAGTAACTATTTTCAGAGGGCAGTGGGAGAGGTTGCTGCGGATATATAGGGACGTATATTTTCGGAGCCAGCCACCCAATGAATGGTGAAGCTAGAGTTGACAAAAAATAAAAAATCAGGACATGATTTCTAAAATGGCAGCATAAAAGAAGAAGAGCCTATTGAAGTTAACTCCACCGTGGCCAGTCCCAAGTCCATGCTGAGAAAGGAGGAGGGCCTTCCATCTGGGCCCTTTAATAAAATATATACCATATTTGCCGGTGTTGGAGCGTAATGATAATAGTAGGACAAAAAGCATTGTGACAACCGACATCCAATAAAATGGCAGCATAAAAGAATAGGAGGATATTGAAGTTAACTACACCGTGGCCGGTCCCAAGTCCACGCTGAGAAATGAGGGGGAATTTTCAGAGGGCAGCGGGAGAGGTTGCTGCGGATATATAGGGAAGTATATTTTCGGAACGCCAGCCACCCAATGAATGGTGAAGCTAGAGTGGACAAAAATGAAAAATAAGGACATGATTTCTAAAATGGCAGCATAAAAGAATAGGAGGATATTGAGGTTAACTCCACCATGGCCAGTCCCAAGTCCATCTGGGCTCTTTAATAAAATATATACCATATTTGCCAAAGAAAATTACGAAAGTCCTGACAAGGGAACATTTCAGCAATTGTGTCCGGGAAGAAGTTCCAGGAGGTCAGGTAGATTTGTGAGAGACTGTCCCTAAATCAACAGTAACTATTTTCAGAGGGCAGCGGGAGAGGTTGCTGCGGATATATAGGGAAGTGGTGGACAAAAAATGAAAAATCAGGACATGATTTCTAAACTGTGACCACTCCCTCATTTTCAAACCGACCTACACATATCTTATATCAAAACGTTCAGCTATCCCTGCTGCCACTACACGTGTCTACGGCTAAGTCATAGTCGCAAGCGTTTGCAACCTACGCCATCCATTGACCTCCAATGAAATTACAAGTCAAGACTCCTAAAATTTGAAAGGTAATTTGTTAACTGCGACAGTGCCTTCAATTTTTTATATTTCAGAAACATACTATACATCAAACTGTAGGTCTGTGTCTTGTGATTCACACAATATAAAGCTATTTGAATATCACATGCTTTAAGCTGCAAAGTCGTGTCTCGTGCAAAAAAGAAGAAGAGCCTATTGAAGTTAACTCCGCCATGGCCGTTCCCAAGTCCGTGCTGAGAAAGGAGGAGGGCCTTCCCTCTGGGGGGCTCTTTCATAAAGTAGGACAAAATGTATCTTCAAGGTGCTCATCTCAACACCTACATCTGCAGTGAGTTCACGAAAGTCCCGACAAGGGAATTTTCCAAATAATTTTCCATGTACCGTGTTTAATGGGAAAAATAATTAAAGCAATAGAAAAATTACCTGTATAGCTTACATATAGCAACAGGAGCTAACAATCAGCGCACGTACCTAACAGTAGGACGTGTGGCTTACAGCGGCAGGCAGGACCGTGTGGCTTACAGCGTCAGGCAGGTTCAGCGTTTCCAGCCAGTGCTCAAAGCATCCAGCTCCCGGGAATCCAGCCTGCAGCATACGGTCCCTGGCTTCATCTGTCTTCCCTTCCCCCTAGCCCCCCAGGCTTTCTTTCGTCCTCACAGGAGCTGACCGCAGCCACAAAGACGTACTCCCAGGTGTATGGCCTCCTCACAGCTGGCAGCCAGGACAGTCCGTGACTGCGGTCGGCAGGCGCACCTATCCAGCCCCCTCCACCTTTGCTCCCTAACAGGTACTGCCAGCCACGATCGGAGGAATAAGGTAAGCAAGCCCCCACCAGCTCCCGCCATCCACAACAGCAAAAGGTCTACAAAAACACTGTACACTGTGGAAAATGATCCCTTATCAACGTCCCTTATCAACTGTGTAATATCATTCCAGGAATGCTGCTATTTGAATATCACATGCTTTAAGCCGCAAAATCGTGTCTCGCGCATAAAAGAAGAGGGCCTATTGAAGTTAACTCCTCCGTGGCCAGTCCCAAGTCCAGGCTGAGAAAGGAGGAGGAGGGCCTTCCCACTTCCCTTATTTCCCTTTCACCCTTTGCCTCACTTGATCGAATAAATTCCTTTAAGACGGTTTACTGTGCAAAAGGGCTAAAAAGAGTTTGTATATAGTCGTAATCTGAAGATCCCACTGTACATCTCTTCTCTTCTGTCCCGTCGGTGTGCTCATCTCGACTGTAAAGTGTGGGAAGAGGGTGTACCCCTTTACGGAGGACAGACAGCAGGACCGAGTACATAAAGTGTCTGAAGATGAAGAGATCAGTTTGGTGAATGCCAATACTGCTGTCATGACAGAGTGACATATAGTTAACACCTTTCCTTCCCTTCTCTTCTCTTTCCCCTTCCCCCAAAGACACATGCTCTTAGAACCTTGAAAGTCCATGTCCTACATTGGGAAAGTTTTCCATATTTTTTTAACTCTGCCATGGCCGGTCCCAAGCGAAAAGAGGAGGGAGATGGGTGCTGGGGCAAGCAAACCAGCCCTGTATTTGAATATCACATGCGTTAAGCTGCAAAATCGTGTCTCGCGCATAAAAGAAGAGGGGTCTATTGAAGTTAACTCCACTGTCGCCGGTCCCAAGTCCGTGCTGAGAAAGGAGGAAGGGCGCTCCTGTGCATAGGGCTGAAAAGAGTTTGTATACAGAAAGGAGGACAAGGGAACATTTCAGCAATTGTGTCCTGAAAGAGTTCCAGGAGGTCGGGTAGATTTGTGTGAGACTGTCCCTAAATCAACAGTAACTATTTTCATAGGGCAGCGGGAGAGGTTGCTGCGGATATATAGGCAAGTATATTTTCAGAGCCAGCCACCCAATAAATGGTGAAGCAGAGTGGACAAAAAATGAAAAATCAGGACATGATGATGATGATTTCTAAAATGGCAGCATAAAAGAAGAAGAGCCCATTGAAGTTAACTCCCACCATGGCCGGTCCCAAGTCCGTGCTGAGAAAGGAGGAGGGACTTTGTGCAAAAGGGCTAAAAAGAGGTGGTACAGTCGTAATTTTAAGTTCCACTGTACATCTCTTCTCTGCTGTCCCGTCTGCGTGCTGTCTCGACTGTAAAGTGTGGGAAGAGGGTGTACCCCTTTACGGAGGATAGACAGCAGGATCCGTTCGCCCCGAGTACATTGTAGGTGTACAAGTGTCGGAAGAGAGCAGTTTGGTATCAAGGTTTGCCAATATTGCCGTCTTGGAGAAAGTATCTCAAAATCTCCGACATTTGATCAACCTTGAATGTCTGTGTAACGGAATGAACCGTGACAGACAGATATTCCTATGTCTATAGGGTCACCTTATGTCCACTAGGGCCATAGGGTGACAAAGAATGAATAAACTAATAGTAGGATGTGTGGCTTGGAAAAATAATTAAAGCAATAGAAAAATTACCTGTATAAATGAATAAACAAATAGTAGGATGTGTGGCTTGGAAAAATAATTAAAGCAATAGAAAAATTACCTGTATAAATGAATAAACTAATAGTAGGATGTGTGGCTTGGAAAAATAATTAAAGCAATAGAAAAATTACCTGTATAAATGAATAAACAAATAGTAGGATGTGTGGCTTGGAAAAATAATTAAAGCAATAGAAAAATTACCTGTATAAATGAATAAACAAATAGTAGGATGTGTGGCTTGGAAAAATAATTAAAGCAATAGAAAAATTACCTGTATAAATGAATAAACAAATAGTAGGATGTGTGGCTTGGAAAAATAATTAAAGCAATAGAAAAATTACCTGTATAAATGAATAAACTAATAGTAGGATGTGTGGCTTGGAAAAATAATTAAAGCAATAGAAAAATTACCTGTATAAATGAATAAACTAATAGTAGGATGTGTGGCTTGGAAAAATAATTAAAGCAATAGAAAAATTACCTGTATAAATGAATAAACAAATAGTAGGATGTGTGGCTTGGAAAAATAATTAAAGCAATAGAAAAATTACCTGTATGAATGAATAAACAAATAGTAGGATGTGTGGCTTGGAAAAATAATTAAAGCAATAGAAAAATTACCTGTATAAATGAATAAACTAATAGCAGGATGTGTGGCTTGGAAAAATAATTAAAGCAATAGAAAAATTACCTGTATAAATGAATAAACTAATAGTAGGATGTGTGGCTCATAGCAGCAGGCAGGTTCTACCAAAATACAATTAGTACCAAAATGCAATTTACTGGTGCATTTGTCAGTGCTGGTGTCAGTGTTCTCTGTCAACTGAGCACCCAATGTCAGAGGCTTTAAAGTGGTTGTAAACCCACTGTAGGTATAAAAGAATATCTCCTAAACCTGTACGGTTTAGGAGATATTCCCCTCGCAATGCTCCGCTGGAAGGGCGGGCCGCTACAGACCCTAGCCGGAATGAAGTCTCCCGCGCATCGCTAATCACAGCGCTGGAGCAGCGATACCCGGAAGACACACCGGCGTGGACCAGGAAAGTCACTTCTAGTTGCGAGGCAAATATTTCATAATGAGCTAATGTAAATGTAATGTAAATGTAATGTAAATGTAAATGCAGGTTTACAACCGCTTTATGCTACCATCTAGTGGTCCCATCTGATGGGTGCACACTCGAGAAAAAAAAAAAAACTGCAAAAGATCTGCAAAAACACTGGTACACTGGAAAATGATTCGGAACATGGTCCTCTGTCCATCTTCCCGTCTTCCCTGCCATCTTGATCAACTAAGATGGCAAGGAAGATGGTTTATTTCCTGGCCAGCTTGGCATGGGAATATAGGTAAATTGGGAGCCCAAGTACCATAGGTGTCGGCCCAGAACTCAGTTTTATGCTCAATCAAATGCACCATCAAAGAAAAAATGGTGAAGGGAACAGGGTACTGCAGTCTACTGAAATAATTTGTAATAAAAACATCTTTGCCATTCTCCAACCACTTTGCACATACAGGTCCCAGAAGGCAGCGGGGGCAGGAGGAAAAATATATATCCAAAAATGAGGGGTCTTTTCTTTAAAACCAAGTTGTACAAGTGGGTGGAACTCTGCTTTAATTGATGGAAAGATAAGAAAATTACCGAATGCATAAAACATTAAGGTAAAAAAAAACCTTCAATGTTTACAACCCCTTTAACCACTTCCATCCCAAGGCTGGAGTGGAGATATCTCAATGATACCTACAGCTACAGGCATCATTTAGATATCCTTGTTTTCAGCCGGTGATTCTGTCCACCATGAAAATGATCGTAGAGGCATGATCATTCTTACAGGCATTGGGAGGGGACATCCCCCCCCTCCGGTGCTTCTCCAGGCTTCTTCCGTGCCATCGGGGACCTGAAGAAAGAATCAGCCACCGCTGGATGACGACCATAGAGATTTACGGTTACCAGATGGTCCAATGTCATGCTTTCCAGCCCAGAGGAGAGATGTGGAGTCTTTTTGGCTCCACATCTCACCCTAAAGAGGACCTGTGACAAACCATTCATATTACAAAGAACGTTTAAATGCAACCCATTTTTTTTTTGTTAAACAGTGTAAAAATAAATAAATTATAATTTATAGCACCCCGTTCCGATTCGCTCGCTCGCAGAATTAATGCGTACGTGAGCAGCGCCCCTATATGAAAATGGTGTTTAAACCACACATGTGAGGTATTGCCGCATATTAGAGCGAGTGCAATAATTCTAGCCCCAGACCGCCTCTGCAAATCAAAACATGCAACCTGTAGCTTTTTTAAATGTTGCCTATGGAGATTTTTTGGGCCAACTTATTTTTGTCATTTTTTCAAATTACTTTTTCTTTTATTGCATTTTAGTCTAAAAATATGAGATCCGAGGTCTTTTTGACCCCAGATCTCATATTTAGGATGATCTGTCATTATTTGTTTCTATTACAAGGGATGTTTACAATCCACATTCCTTGTAAAAGGAATAAAAGTGAATTTTTTTTTTTTTAAATAAGTGTAAAAATAAATATAATCTAGTAACGCATACATGAGCACAGCCCGCATATGAAAACTGTGTAATCTCCTGCTATTGCGAATTGGATGCGGGGTGAACACCACATCCAATTCGCACTAGTGTGAACCCAGCCTTAGACAATAGAGTACTACATTTACAGAAAAGACGGGGGGGATGACAGATGCTTGGAATAGAATAACAAGCATGTGCTATCTTCTCAGGATGTCCTAAGCTGACTTTACCCTTAAAAAAAAAAAAATGTAAATTTTGTTTTTTTGCAGGTAGAAAATGATGCATCTTATATTTTTTAAGTAGCCTTCAAAGCATTGCCCCTCCCCCCCCCCATTTTAAAATACACCGATCACTCACTGTGCTCACTTGGGCCAGTACATATGACATTTTTACTGCTTCCCCATTCTCCACCTTGAAACAATCCACAGCAGCCAATAGGAAGGACAGGAGGGGAAGCTAGCAGTGCAGGGAAAGGGGTACATACGGAGGCCCGGGCGCAAGGAGAAATCAGATCGTAGTAAGCCAGAACTGGAATCGATAAATATATTTTCAGGAGGAAGGTCATTTTCACCGCAGTGACATTGCCTAACCATGGCAGACCACACCAACGTGTCAGCAAGTCAAATGATTTAGCAATAGGGGGGCAGTTTGCTTTATAGAGGGTATCTAAGCATTTGTTTGGGGGTTTTACTCCTAAATACGGTAAGTGGTGATCAAGAAGAAAATGTGCCTACGGACTGTAGTTGGCTCAGCTCGGGCTGGGTGATGGTTATGTTAAAGTGGTTGTAAGCCCTTTACATCCACTTTAAACTACAGGTAAGCCTAGATTAAGGCTCACCCACGGGTGCTTGAAATATCTTAACCTCCACGGTTTAGGAGATATTTACTAAAATCACGGGCGCCGATGCCTACGGTGTAGGCACCCTTCAGCAACGGCGATCGCGCCGTGCCATATCTGATGAATTGTTTCTATCTTTTAATTACGGTAATAGAGCAGTCTAAAATCCGACTTCCGGTTTTTGTCTCCCGCGGGAGTAGGCGTCTCTACTCCTTTTCCCCCGGCGCCGCAGTGTTGTCTGGGAGCTCTCCGCAAGGTTTCCTGGGAGCACAGTGTCATGCTTCCCAAGAGACAATGTGGAACGCCATCCTTCGAAATCCCGCAAGATTTACTAGCATTGCCATCACAACGGGGGCGGGAACTTTCAACGAACTCACCCGTTGTGATGGCAACCCTCAGTGTTGATGGCGCTGCCACCACAACTTTGACGCATGACACGTTAGGTACCAATTTACTCGGCGTAACATTATCTTTTTCTAAAAAAAAAAAAAAATATTTATATAATTGGGCCAACATTACTGTTGATTTAAATTAATTAAAAAAGTGTTTTAAACCTGTGGTCTGCGGCCCAACGCCAGGCGGTGTGGACTGCCAGGCCGCGGAGGAGACAAGTAATGTCAGCGGTGTGGCGACGGGGAAGAGAGATGACATCATCTCTTGTTGCCCGCACCGCTGTTCCGTCCTTACTTACAGGGCCGCGAAGGCTGCTCTACACGGAAGTGCAGCCGCGACCCAGAATGACGTCTCTCACCGCCCGCCCTCATCTCTCATCTCTCCCTCGCATGTGTTTCACATGCAGCTATTTTACCACACTGAGGAGAGTACTCTGCAGCCATGTTACATGTAACTGTGGCAATCTCCATGATGCTAGCAGGCAGTGTGGCAAGTAACATCTTCATCCGGTGGCAGGCAAGTGACATCCTCATCTGGTGGCAGGCAAAGTGGCAAGTGACGGTTGCAAGTGACACTCTCAGGGCTCCCACTGATTCTACATTATGGTGAGTTGAACTATTTCATTTTATATTACAGATATATTGCAGATCCTTCTGTGTATTCCCAGTCAGACCCATAAAAGTCAAAGAACACAGACATCACACCCTGACACATATAAGGGCCAAAGACTTGCAGGAAGATGATGATGTGTGGAGGTGACAGGATCCCCCCCCCCCATCCAGTCCACACAGAGTGCTGGGACCCCCTTCTCTCATAATAATCGGACATTATTACCTCCTCCTCACCAGTGTTACCAACCCCCCGAAGTGAAATTTACTGGCAGAACGACAAAAAAAATTATATCTAACGCTATTAACAATGTGTTTAAGTTAAACAAAAGTAAAAAAAACATATTTCTAAATTTACATGAAGGTCAGCGTACTATAACCCAGCCAGCACAGAGTTCCCTCTTACATCAGAGTCTGCAGGATGCCCCTTTACAGTGCAAGGGAACTCTTATGTAAAGGGGAACACTGCAGATCATGATGTAAGGGGAACTCTGATGTGGGGGGGGGGGGGAGGCTCTGGTGAATAGAGACCACCATCCGCAGAGGAGTGAATACACCAAGGTAAGGGAGGGTTACTAGTATAGGGGGAAACCTTCAGTGCCCATTTACATTATTGTATTCACTCCCCTCCCTAGATCAGTGACGCCCCCCCCCCCCCCCGACTGGCCTGGTGGCACTGTCACTGACCTCCTCTCAGGTGCACTGTGCGGGGCTCAGACAACTCCAGCTTGGCGGCTCTGATCTCCTCTCCACAGTCCATGCATCCGATTCTTCCCGTAACCCCCATCCCGGCGCTCCCACTCTTGACTCCTTTCTAGAATCCCCTCAGAGATGGTCAGAGGCTGCAGACATGATAAAAGACAGAAGATGGTCAGAGGCTGCAGACAGGAGATGGTGGGGACAGAGGCTCCGCACGTGGCACAGGAAGGGCGGGGACAGAGGCTGCGGACTTGGCACAGAGGATGCGGACATGGCACAGGAAGGGGGGAACAGAGGCTGCGGACATGGCACAGGAAGAGAGAATAGAGGCTGCAGACGTGGCACAGGAAGGGGGAACAGAGGCTGCAGACGTGGCACAGGAAGGGGGAACAGAGGCTGCAGACGTGGCACAGGAAGGGGGGGACAGAGGCTGCAGACATGGCACAGGAAGGGGGGAACAGAGGCTGCGGACATGGCACAGGAAGAGAGAATAGAGGCTGCAGACGTGGCACAGGAAGGGGGAACAGAGGCTGCAGACGTGGCACAGGAAGGGGGAACAGAGGCTGCAGACGTGGCACAGGAAGGGGGAACAGAGGCTGCAGACGTGGCACAGGAAGGGGGAACAGAGGCTGCAGCCGTGGCACAGGAAGGGGGGGGGACAGAGGCTGCAGCCATGGCACAGGAAGGGGGGGGGACAGAGGCTGCAGCCATGGCACAGGAAGGGGGGGGGACAGAGGCTGCAGCCATGGCACAGGAAGGGGGGGGGACAGAGGCTGCAGCCATGGCACAGGAAGGGGGGGGGGACAGAGGCTGCAGCCATGGCACAGGAAGGGGGGGACAGAGGCTGCAGCCATGGCACAGGAAGGGGGGGTACAGAGGCTGCAGCCATGGCACAGGAAGGGGGGGGGGGACAGAGGCTGCAGCCATGGCACAGGAAGGGGGGGGGACAGAGGCTGCAGCCATGGCACAGGAAGGGGGAGGACAGAGGCTGCAGCCATGGCACAGGAAGGGGGGGGACAGAGGCTGCAGCCATGGCACAGGAAGGGGGGGGGACAGAGGCTGCAGCCATGGCACAGGAAGGGGGGGGGACAGAGGCTGCAGCCATGGCACAGGAAGGGGGGGGGACAGAGGCTGCAGCCATGGCACAGGAAGGGGGGGGGACAGAGGCTGCAGCCATGGCACAGGAAGGGGGGGGGACAGAGGCTGCAGCATGGCACAGGAAGGGGGGACAGAGGCTGCAGCCATGGCACAGGAAGGGGGGGGCAGAGGCTGCAGCCATGGCACAGGAAGGGGGGGGGACAGAGGCTGCAGCCATGGCACATGAAGGGGGGGGCAGAGGCTGCGGCCATGGCACAGGAAGGGGGGGGGGCAGAGGCTGCGGCCATGGCACAGGAAGGGGGGGGGGCAGAGGCTGCGGCCATGGCACAGGAGGCGGGGAGGAGCACAGGCTGCGGCCATGGCACAGGAGGCGGGGAGGGGCACAGGCTGCGGCCATGGCACAGGAGGCGGAGAGGGGCACAGGCTGTGGCCATGGCACAGGAGGCGGGGAGGGGCACAGGCTGTGGCCATGGCACAGGAGGAAGGGGGGGGACAGAGGCTGTGGCCATGGCACAGGAGGAAGGGGGGGCAGAGGCTGCGGCCATGGCACAGGAAGGGGAGGGGGCAGAGGCTGCGGCCATGGCACAGGAGGCGGGGAGGGGCACAGGCTGCGGCAATGGCACAGGAGGCGAGGCGGGGAGGGGCACAGGCTGTGGCAATGGCACAGGAGGCAGGGAGGGGCACAGGCTGTGGCAATGGCACAGGAGGAAGGGGGGGACAGAGGCTGTGGCAATGGCACAGGAGGAAGGGGGGGGGGGCAGAGTCTGCGGCCATGGCACAGGAGGAAGGGGGGGGCAGAGGCTGCGGACATGGCACAGAGGCTGCAAATATATCATATCACCTCTCCACAGGTCGGGGCAGATGTGACCTGTAGAGAGGTGAAAGGGGCACAGGAGGAGGACATGGCACATTGATGATGTCTAGGCTAGCACGTCACACTCTGCTGCTGGACTGAGGACTCACCAGACAAGACCAGGCGGCACGAGGAGTCCTACTCCAACGAAAAAAGAGTGGAGACACTCCAGGGCGGCTGAGTGAGTCAGGCAGTGTCAGTCAGTCACGGTGAGTCAGTCACGGTGAGTCAGTCACGGTGAGTCAGTCAGGGAGTCAGTCAGTGAGTCAGTCAGGGTGAGTCAGTCAGGGTGAGTCAGTCAGGGTGAGTCAGTCAGGGTGAGTCAGTCAGGGTGAGTCAGTCAGGGTGAGTCAGAGTGAGTGAGTCAGTCAGAGTGAGTCAGTGAGTCAGTCAGAGTGAGTCAGTCAGTGTGAATCAGTCGCACTGGTCGGTCTCCGTCAGACTTCACTCAGTCCACTCTGTCACATGAGGGTGCGTCTGCTGTGTCCACTACGTCTGAATACCAAAATAACATAGGTATCTGACACATAAATAGGAATTGTGTTTATATTAGTCCCTTGGTGGTTGGGCTAATGCCAGGGAGAACAGTTTATATATTCATCCCCAAAAATATAAACAATAAATGAATATTTTGGACCTCTAACCCCTATTGTTTGCCGTTACTGGGGTTCCAAAGTTGGCCCCCCTAGGAGAGCTGTTTAACATTGAAATTTATGGGGAAAATTTGGCCAGCTTGGCCCGGCCCTGGATTTTTGGACTAGAACTCCCAAATCAAAGGTCGCAGCCACCCAAATATTTTACCAGCACCCGGATGGCCGACCCCTGGTAGAAATTGGGGGCATTTATGACACTTTCACTATTTTTAAGGCTCCATAAACTGTTTGATACCCCTCGCCAAGACTCGCAAAGCTGACCAGCAACCATTAAGCATGGCTGGGGTTGTAACAGTGCACTTAATCATGGTCAGAGATTTACCCATCTCCCACCCCAAGCTGTCCAGCAACACTAGCCCCAGGGTAAAACATTGAAATCTATGGGGAAAGTTTGGCCAGCTTGGCCCGACCCTGTATATTTAGACTACAACTCCCAAACCAAAGGTCACAGCTACCCCAAATTTTTAGCAACACTTGGGACCCAGATGGCCGACCCCTGGTAGAATATGGGGGTATTTGTGAAATGTTCCCAATTTCTAAGGCTCCATAAACTGTTCGATACCCCTCGATGGACTCGCAAAGCTGACCAGCAACCCTTAAGCATGGATGGGGTTGTAACAGTCCACTTAATCGGGGTCAGGGTTTTACCCATCTACCACCCCAAGCCGTCCAGCGACTCTAGCCCCGGGTTTTAAGTATTGTCCGGGTATTGCAGAGCATTGGCCGGGTATTGCAGAGCATTGGCCGGGTATTGTAGAGTATTGGCCGGGTATTGCAGAGTATTGCACAGGGATATTGTGCAGGGGTATTGCAGAGTATTGTGCAGGGGGTAGGGGTATTGCAGAGTATTGCTTTAAAAAAAATTATTGTTCATTTTACTTTATTTATTTTAGTTTGACACGTTTTCCCCCAGATATTGCAGAGTATTGGCCAGGTATTGCAGAGTATTGGCCGGGTATTGCAGAGTATTGCGCAGGGGGTGGGGGTATTGCAGAATATTGCACAGGGGGTAGGGGTTTTGCAGAGTATTTCACAGGGGTAGGGGTATTGTAGAGTATTGCGCAGGGATGGCTGAGCAGGGATGGCTGGATCTGTGACTGCAATAGTATACTATTGCAGTCACAGATCCAGCCCACAGCGCTGCCGAAACCCGCACTCCTCTCACACTGTACCGATCGGTACAGAGAGAGGAGGGAGGAACCGGCGTCATCAAATGGCGCCGGTTTGTTTACATGTGATTTCTCTGTCATTGGACAGAGCGATCACGTGGTAAACAGCGGCTATTAGTGCCAATTTACCATGATCTGTGATGCGCCGGGTCCTCTCCAGTGTGCACGCCCCAGGGGGTGCGTGGGAGCGCGATTCTGGGAGGACATCCATGGATGTCCTCCCAGAGTTAAGTAACGGCCTTGTAGACGTATATTGTCTATAAGGCGGTGATTGAGTGGTTGAAATACAATCGTTTGAAGGAGGACAAGTATTAAAAAAAAGAATATCTGATTTGTGCTTAGAGAGAGCCTGCATATAAACAAACATTGGTTTCCTAGGAAACGATGAGGAGAATAACTTCTCACACAAAGCTGTGAGGGGATTCTAGCTCCTCCCACACAGCTCTGAGGTGAATTGGCTCTACATAACTTCTGCATACTAGCATACTCAGCATATAGCAAACATCCATAGCAACCCCTTCATAGCAACCAGTCCATAGCAACCAGTTTTTGATGGGGCAAAAAGGATGGTGCACTTTTGATGGGGTAGTTTTTGATGGAGCAGTTTTTGATGGAGCAATGGAGCAATGATGAAATGGATAGACACACTGTTGGATCACGTTTACATCTCCAGGGGCACTGTCTTCAGTCAGGAGTATTGGTGGAGGCAAGAACACGTCACACAATTCCCCCAGAAATTGTATCTTTTCTAGTTTATTCATGTTAGTATTTTGATTAGTAGCAAGCGCTAGACATGTGCAATTCGTTTAGTTTCTAATTAGTTATTTAACGAAAATTCTGAAATTCGTTAATTCCGAATTTTCGTATTAACAAATTTTTTTTATTTCCAAATTTTTTAATTTTCAAATTTGTAATTTTTCCAAATTTTTACATTTTCGAATTTTTCAATTTTCACATTTTGTAATTTTTGAATTTTTAAATTTTCGAATTTTTAAATTTTCGAATTTTTACATTTTTTAATTTTCGATTTCTTGAATTTTCAAATTTTGTAATTTTCACATTTTTTGAATTTTCAAATTTTCACATTTTAAAATTTTCGAATTTTTTAATTTTCAAATTTTCGATTTTTTTAATTTTCGATTTTTTAATTTTCGATTTTTTTAATTTTCGAATTTTTAAATTTTCGATTTTTTTAATTTTCGATTTTTTTAATTTTCGAATTTTTTAATTTTCGAATTTTTAAATTTTCGAATTTTTAAATTTTCACATTTTTAAATTTTCGCATTTTTAAATTTTCGATTTTTTTAATTTTCGATTTTTTAAATTTTCGAATTTTTAAATTTTCGAATTTTTAAATTTTCGAATTTTTAAATTTTCGAATTTTTAATTTTCACATTTTTAAATTTTCGATTTTTTTTAATTTTCAATTTTATTTATTTTGGAATTTTTAAATTTTAGAATTTTTAAATTTTAGATTTTTTAAATTTTCAAATTTTTAAATTTTCACATTTTTAAATTTTCACATTTTTAATTTTTTTCAAAAATTCGAAAGGTAAAAAAAAATCTTAAATTCAAAATGTAAAAAAAAATGGAAATTTCGAAGTTGTAAAATGCGAAATTTCCGAATTTTTCGAACTTCCGAAAAAAAAAAATTTGTTTCATTCGGAAATTTCATTTTTAGAATTTCAGAGATAATAAAAAAACTAAGATAAAAACAATTTTTTTGGCAGTGCCATTTTCTGTGCGTGAGCACTTATTGTTGTGGCTGCTGCTTAGTGTTAAATTTATTTTTTATATTTTATTAATATTGCTCTAGTTAGTGTGGTTTGCGCATTAGTTTCCCCCATTATTCCTCTTAAATATGAGATCTGGGGTCAAATATACCTCAGATCTCATATTTAAAATGCACAAAAATAAAAAAATTGTCATGTAAAAAAGTTACAAAAATAAATAATCCCAAAAAATTTCCATAGGTGACGTTTAAAAAATTCTACAGGTTGCATGTTTTGAGTTACAGAGGAGGTCTAGTGCTAAAATTATTGCACTCGCTCTAACGATCGCGGCGATACCTCACATGTGTGGTTTGTACACCATTTTCATATATGGGTGCCCATCAAAACTACCCCATCATATTTTGCCCCATAAAACGGCCCTTATTTAAATTTGCCCCATAAACTGCCCCTTTTCAAAATGCCCCCCTCAAAACTGTCCCCATCACCAAATTTGAAGATCCTAGCATTTATGGTTTTTGAGATATTGACCAGCAAAGCAAATTGTGGAAGTCCCGAAAGGGGAAAAATTCAGCAATTGTGTCCAGGAAGGAGTTCCAGGAGGTCGGGTAGATTTGTGAGAGACGTCCCTAAATGAGCAGTGACTAATATGTTCATAGGGCAGCGGGAGATGTGGCTGCAGATATATAGGGAAGGAGAGTGTGACAAGACATGATTTCTGACCTGTGACCACTCCCTCATTTTCAAGCCAACCTACACATATCATATATCAAAACGTTCAGCTATCCCTGCTGCCACTACACGTGTCCACGGCTAAGTCATAGTCACAAGCGTTTTCATAATACGGCCATTTGTTTGCAACCTACGCCATCCAATGACCTCCATTGACTTCCATTGAAATGACAAGTCAAGACTCCTAGAATTTGAAAGGTAATTTGTAAACTGCGACTGTGCCTTCAATTTTTATATTTCAGAGAAATACTATACATCAAACTGTAGGTCTGAGTCCTGTGATTCACACAATATAAAGATATTTCCTGTACGATTTACAGTTTTTAAAATACAAGCGTTTGAAGGAGGAGACATTTTCAAAAAAGGGCAAAAATCTGAGCCTGTGCTTTAGAGAGGCTGCCTATAAAGAAACATTGGTTTCCTAGGAAACGCTGAGATATTTCAAACTCCTCGCACACAGCTGGGAGGCACTAACGCTTCTGAAAAGCCAACCGCTCAAAAAAACCTGACAGCCACTTTACAGCTCCCTTGCTGGAAGCGTAAGACCGCTAGCCAGGCTCAGATTCCACCTTGTCGGCATTAATTTTGTATTTTACCGGTCAATATCTCCGGAGCCATAAATCCGAGGAACTTCAAATTTGGTAGAGAGGCGCTCCTTACCGACCTCCATATGTCTACCAAGTTTAGAGTCTGAGGCACAAAGGGTCCTGAAAAGCCACCCACCCAAAGAGAACCGACCGGCACTTGATATGTCCTTTGCGGGAAAACTTAGCAGTAAGAGATCAGACCGTTAGCCGGGCTCTGGCGCCACCTTGTCGGCAAAAATTTGGGATTTTGTTGTTCAATATCCCCAGAGCCATATCGTAGGGGGAAGGGGACAGGAGCGTCTGTGCGAGGCTAAAGCGTACTTTACCACATCCTGAGCTCTGCACATCATTACGGGTCTGTTTTAGAGTGGTGCACTTACACACCCATGCAGTGCGAGTACCCCAGCAGGGGATTTCTTTATTTATTCAACCTTTAATCATGTTTACATGCACCATCTGAGTTTTTTTCTCTCTTCTATGATCTGGAACATATACTAAGGAGACCTGGACAAGACCAAGCTTAGCTGCAAGGTCACACGCTCTGAGGTGAGCGGAGCGTGTGACCTTGCAGCTAAGCTTGGTCTTGTCCAGGAGCGTCCATTACCTTGGGGGAGAACCTGTGTGACAGCACTCTGATTCAGTTTTTTGGATCACTAACTGGGCTGTGTGGTTTTATCAACTGTAATATCATTCCAGGAATGCTGCTTTTTGAATATCACATGCTTTAAGCTGCAAAGTCGTGTCTCGTGCATAAAAGAAGAGGGCCTATTGAAGTTAATATATATATATATTTTCGGAGCCAGCCACCCAATGAATGGTGAAGCTAGAGTGGACAAAAAATGAAAAATAAGGACAGGATTTCTAAAATGGCAGCATAAAAGAATAGGAGGATATTGAGGTTAACTCCACCATGGCCAGTCCCAAGTCCGTGCTGAGAAAGGAGGAGGGCCTTCCATCTGGGCCTGTTAATAAAATATATACCATATTTGCCAAAGCAAATTGCAGAAGTCTGGACAAGGGAACATTTCAGCAATTGTGTCCAGGAAGGAGTTCCAGGAGGTCAGGTAGATTTGTGAGAGACTGTCCCTAAATCAACAGTAACTATTTTCAGAGGGCAGTGGGAGAGGTTGCTGCGGATATATAGGGACGTATATTTTCGGAGCCAGCCACCCAATGAATGGTGAAGCTAGAGTTGACAAAAAATAAAAAATCAGGACATGATTTCTAAAATGGCAGCATAAAAGAAGAAGAGCCTATTGAAGTTAACTCCACCGTGGCCAGTCCCAAGTCCATGCTGAGAAAGGAGGAGGGCCTTCCATCTGGGCCCTTTAATAAAATATATACCATATTTGCCGGTGTTGGAGCGTAATGATAATAGTAGGACAAAAAGCATTGTGACAACCGACATCCAATAAAATGGCAGCATAAAAGAATAGGAGGATATTGAAGTTAACTACACCGTGGCCGGTCCCAAGTCCATGCTGAGAAATGAGGGGGAATTTTCAGAGGGCAGCGGGAGAGGTTGCTGCGGATATATAGGGAAGTATATTTTCGGAGCCAGCCACCCAATGAATGGTGAAGCTAGAGTGGACAAAAATGAAAAATAAGGACATGATTTCTAAAATGGCAGCATAAAAGAATAGGAGGATATTGAGGTTAACTCCACCATGGCCAGTCCCAAGTCCATCTGGGCTCTTTAATAAAATATATACCATATTTGCCAAAGAAAATTACGAAAGTCCTGACAAGGGAACATTTCAGCAATTGTGTCCGGGAAGAAGTTCCAGGAGGTCAGGTAGATTTGTGAGAGACTGTCCCTAAATCAACAGTAACTATTTTCAGAGGGCAGCGGGAGAGGTTGCTGCGGATATATAGGGAAGTGGTGGACAAAAAATGAAAAATCAGGACATGATTTCTAAACTGTGACCACTCCCTCATTTTCAAACCGACCTACACATATCTTATATCAAAACGTTCAGCTATCCCTGCTGCCACTACACGTGTCTACGGCTAAGTCATAGTCGCAAGCGTTTGCAACCTACGCCATCCATTGACCTCCAATGAAATTACAAGTCAAGACTCCTAAAATTTGAAAGGTAATTTGTTAACTGCGACAGTGCCTTCAATTTTTTATATTTCAGAAACATACTATACATCAAACTGTAGGTCTGTGTCTTGTGATTCACACAATATAAAGCTATTTGAATATCACATGCTTTAAGCTGCAAAGTCGTGTCTCGTGCAAAAAAGAAGAAGAGCCTATTGAAGTTAACTCCGCCATGGCCGTTCCCAAGTCCGTGCTGAGAAAGGAGGAGGGCCTTCCCTCTGGGGGGCTCTTTCATAAAGTAGGACAAAATGTATCTTCAAGGTGCTCATCTCAACACCTACATCTGCAGTGAGTTCACGAAAGTCCCGACAAGGGAATTTTCCAAATAATTTTCCATGTACCGTGTTTAATGGGAAAAATAATTAAAGCAATAGAAAAATTACCTGTATAGCTTACATATAGCAACAGGAGCTAACAATCAGCGCACGTACCTAACAGTAGGACGTGTGGCTTACAGCGGCAGGCAGGACCGTGTGGCTTACAGCGTCAGGCAGGTTCAGCGTTTCCAGCCAGTGCTCAAAGCATCCAGCTCCCGGGAATCCAGCCTGCAGCATACGGTCCCTGGCTTCATCTGTCTTCCCTTCCCCCTAGCCCCCCAGGCTTTCTTTCGTCCTCACAGGAGCTGACCGCAGCCACAAAGACGTACTCCCAGGTGTATGGCCTCCTCACAGCTGGCAGCCAGGACAGTCCGTGACTGCGGTCGGCAGGCGCACCTATCCAGCCCCCTCCACCTTTGCTCCCTAACAGGTACTGCCAGCCACGATCGGAGGAATAAGGTAAGCAAGCCCCCACCAGCTCCCGCCATCCACAACAGCAAAAGGTCTACAAAAACACTGTACACTGTGGAAAATGATCCCTTATCAACGTCCCTTATCAACTGTGTAATATCATTCCAGGAATGCTGCTATTTGAATATCACATGCTTTAAGCCGCAAAATCGTGTCTCGCGCATAAAAGAAGAGGGCCTATTGAAGTTAACTCCTCCGTGGCCAGTCCCAAGTCCAGGCTGAGAAAGGAGGAGGAGGGCCTTCCCACTTCCCTTATTTCCCTTTCACCCTTTGCCTCACTTGATCGAATAAATTCCTTTAAGACGGTTTACTGTGCAAAAGGGCTAAAAAGAGTTTGTATATAGTCGTAATCTGAAGATCCCACTGTACATCTCTTCTCTTCTGTCCCGTCGGTGTGCTCATCTCGACTGTAAAGTGTGGGAAGAGGGTGTACCCCTTTACGGAGGACAGACAGCAGGACCGAGTACATAAAGTGTCTGAAGATGAAGAGATCAGTTTGGTGAATGCCAATACTGCTGTCATGACAGAGTGACATATAGTTAACACCTTTCCTTCCCTTCTCTTCTCTTTCCCCTTCCCCCAAAGACACATGCTCTTAGAACCTTGAAAGTCCATGTCCTACATTGGGAAAGTTTTCCATATTTTTTTAACTCTGCCATGGCCGGTCCCAAGCGAAAAGAGGAGGGAGATGGGTGCTGGGGCAAGCAAACCAGCCCTGTATTTGAATATCACATGCGTTAAGCTGCAAAATCGTGTCTCGCGCATAAAAGAAGAGGGGTCTATTGAAGTTAACTCCACTGTCGCCGGTCCCAAGTCCGTGCTGAGAAAGGAGGAAGGGCGCTCCTGTGCATAGGGCTGAAAAGAGTTTGTATACAGAAAGGAGGACAAGGGAACATTTCAGCAATTGTGTCCTGAAAGAGTTCCAGGAGGTCGGGTAGATTTGTGTGAGACTGTCCCTAAATCAACAGTAACTATTTTTATAGGGCAGCGGGAGAGGTTGCTGCGGATATATAGGCAAGTATATTTTCAGAGCCAGCCACCCAATAAATGGTGAAGCAGAGTGGACAAAAAATGAAAAATCAGGACATGATGATGATGATTTCTAAAATGGCAGCATAAAAGAAGAAGAGCCCATTGAAGTTAACTCCCACCATGGCCGGTCCCAAGTCCGTGCTGAGAAAGGAGGAGGGACTTTGTGCAAAAGGGCTAAAAAGAGGTGGTACAGTCGTAATTTTAAGTTCCACTGTACATCTCTTCTCTGCTGTCCCGTCTGCGTGCTGTCTCGACTGTAAAGTGTGGGAAGAGGGTGTACCCCTTTACGGAGGATAGACAGCAGGATCCGTTCGCCCCGAGTACATTGTAGGTGTACAAGTGTCGGAAGAGAGCAGTTTGGTATCAAGGTTTGCCAATATTGCCGTCTTGGAGAAAGTATCTCAAAATCTCCGACATTTGATCAACCTTGAATGTCTGTGTAACGGAATGAACCGTGACAGACAGATATTCCTATGTCTATAGGGTCACCTTATGTCCACTAGGGCCATAGGGTGACAAAGAATGAATAAACTAATAGTAGGATGTGTGGCTTGGAAAAATAATTAAAGCAATAGAAAAATTACCTGTATAAATGAATAAACAAATAGTAGGATGTGTGGCTTGGAAAAATAATTAAAGCAATAGAAAAATTACCTGTATAAATGAATAAACTAATAGTAGGATGTGTGGCTTGGAAAAATAATTAAAGCAATAGAAAAATTACCTGTATAAATGAATAAACAAATAGTAGGATGTGTGGCTTGGAAAAATAATTAAAGCAATAGAAAAATTACCTGTATAAATGAATAAACAAATAGTAGGATGTGTGGCTTGGAAAAATAATTAAAGCAATAGAAAAATTACCTGTATAAATGAATAAACAAATAGTAGGATGTGTGGCTTGGAAAAATAATTAAAGCAATAGAAAAATTACCTGTATAAATGAATAAACTAATAGTAGGATGTGTGGCTTGGAAAAATAATTAAAGCAATAGAAAAATTACCTGTATAAATGAATAAACAAATAGTAGGATGTGTGGCTTGGAAAAATAATTAAAGCAATAGAAAAATTACCTGTATGAATGAATAAACAAATAGTAGGATGTGTGGCTTGGAAAAATAATTAAAGCAATAGAAAAATTACCTGTATAAATGAATAAACTAATAGCAGGATGTGTGGCTTGGAAAAATAATTAAAGCAATAGAAAAATTACCTGTATAAATGAATAAACTAATAGTAGGATGTGTGGCTCATAGCAGCAGGCAGGTTCTACCAAAATACAATTAGTACCAAAATGCAATTTACTGGTGCATTTGTCAGTGCTGGTGTCAGTGTTCTCTGTCAACTGAGCACCCAATGTCAGAGGCTTTAAAGTGGTTGTAAACCCACTGTAGGTATAAAAGAATATCTCCTAAACCTGTACGGTTTAGGAGATATTCCCCTCGCAATGCTCCGCTGGAAGGGCGGGCCGCTACAGACCCTAGCCGGAATGAAGTCTCCCGCGCATCGCTAATCACAGCGCTGGAGCAGCGATACCCGGAAGACACACCGGCGTGGACCAGGAAAGTCACTTCTAGTTGCGAGGCAAATATTTCATAATGAGCTAATGTAAATGTAATGTAAATGTAATGTAAATGTAAATGCAGGTTTACAACCGCTTTATGCTACCATCTAGTGGTCCCATCTGATGGGTGCACACTCGAGAAAAAAAAAAAAACTGCAAAAGATCTGCAAAAACACTGGTACACTGGAAAATGATTCGGAACATGGTCCTCTGTCCATCTTCCCGTCTTCCCTGCCATCTTGATCAACTAAGATGGCAAGGAAGATGGTTTATTTCCTGGCCAGCTTGGCATGGGAATATAGGTAAATTGGGAGCCCAAGTACCATAGGTGTCGGCCCAGAACTCAGTTTTATGCTCAATCAAATGCACCATCAAAGAAAAAATGGTGAAGGGAACAGGGTACTGCAGTCTACTGAAATAATTTGTAATAAAAACATCTTTGCCATTCTCCAACCACTTTGCACATACAGGTCCCAGAAGGCAGCGGGGGCAGGAGGAAAAATATATATCCAAAAATGAGGGGTCTTTTCTTTAAAACCAAGTTGTACAAGTGGGTGGAACTCTGCTTTAATTGATGGAAAGATAAGAAAATTACCGAATGCATAAAACATTAAGGTAAAAAAAAACCTTCAATGTTTACAACCCCTTTAACCACTTCCATCCCAAGGCTGGAGTGGAGATATCTCAATGATACCTACAGCTACAGGCATCATTTAGATATCCTTGTTTTCAGCCGGTGATTCTGTCCACCATGAAAATGATCGTAGAGGCATGATCATTCTTACAGGCATTGGGAGGGGACATCCCCCCCCTCCGGTGCTTCTCCAGGCTTCTTCCGTGCCATCGGGGACCTGAAGAAAGAATCAGCCACCGCTGGATGACGACCATAGAGATTTACGGTTACCAGATGGTCCAATGTCATGCTTTCCAGCCCAGAGGAGAGATGTGGAGTCTTTTTGGCTCCACATCTCACCCTAAAGAGGACCTGTGACAAACCATTCATATTACAAAGAACGTTTAAATGCAACCCATTTTTTTTTTGTTAAACAGTGTAAAAATAAATAAATTATAATTTATAGCACCCCGTTCCGATTCGCTCGCTCGCAGAATTAATGCGTACGTGAGCAGCGCCCCTATATGAAAATGGTGTTTAAACCACACATGTGAGGTATTGCCGCATATTAGAGCGAGTGCAATAATTCTAGCCCCAGACCGCCTCTGCAAATCAAAACATGCAACCTGTAGCTTTTTTAAATGTTGCCTATGGAGATTTTTTGGGCCAACTTATTTTTGTCATTTTTTCAAATTACTTTTTCTTTTATTGCATTTTAGTCTAAAAATATGAGATCCGAGGTCTTTTTGACCCCAGATCTCATATTTAGGATGATCTGTCATTATTTGTTTCTATTACAAGGGATGTTTACAATCCACATTCCTTGTAAAAGGAATAAAAGTGAATTTTTTTTTTTTTAAATAAGTGTAAAAATAAATATAATCTAGTAACGCATACATGAGCACAGCCCGCATATGAAAACTGTGTAATCTCCTGCTATTGCGAATTGGATGCGGGGTGAACACCACATCCAATTCGCACTAGTGTGAACCCAGCCTTAGACAATAGAGTACTACATTTACAGAAAAGACGGGGGGGATGACAGATGCTTGGAATAGAATAACAAGCATGTGCTATCTTCTCAGGATGTCCTAAGCTGACTTTACCCTTAAAAAAAAAAAAAAATGTAAATTTTGTTTTTTTGCAGGTAGAAAATGATGCATCTTATATTTTTTAAGTAGCCTTCAAAGCATTGCCCCTCCCCCCCCCCCCATTTTAAAATACACCGATCACTCACTGTGCTCACTTGGGCCAGTACATATGACATTTTTACTGCTTCCCCATTCTCCACCTTGAAACAATCCACAGCAGCCAATAGGAAGGACAGGAGGGGAAGCTAGCAGTGCAGGGAAAGGGGTACATACGGAGGCCCGGGCGCAAGGAGAAATCAGATCGTAGTAAGCCAGAACTGGAATCGATAAATATATTTTCAGGAGGAAGGTCATTTTCACCGCAGTGACATTGCCTAACCATGGCAGACCACACCAACGTGTCAGCAAGTCAAATGATTTAGCAATAGGGGGGCAGTTTGCTTTATAGAGGGTATCTAAGCATTTGTTTGGGGGTTTTACTCCTAAATACGGTAAGTGGTGATCAAGAAGAAAATGTGCCTACGGACTGTAGTTGGCTCAGCTCGGGCTGGGTGATGGTTATGTTAAAGTGGTTGTAAGCCCTTTACATCCACTTTAAACTACAGGTAAGCCTAGATTAAGGCTCACCCACGGGTGCTTGAAATATCTTAACCTCCACGGTTTAGGAGATATTTACTAAAATCACGGGCGCCGATGCCTACGGTGTAGGCACCCTTCAGCAACGGCGATCGCGCCGTGCCATATCTGATGAATTGTTTCTATCTTTTAATTACGGTAATAGAGCAGTCTAAAATCCGACTTCCGGTTTTTGTCTCCCGCGGGAGTAGGCGTCTCTACTCCTTTTCCCCCGGCGCCGCAGTGTTGTCTGGGAGCTCTCCGCAAGGTTTCCTGGGAGCACAGTGTCATGCTTCCCAAGAGACAATGTGGAACGCCATCCTTCGAAATCCCGCAAGATTTACTAGCATTGCCATCACAACGGGGGCGGGAACTTTCAACGAACTCACCCGTTGTGATGGCAACCCTCAGTGTTGATGGCGCTGCCACCACAACTTTGACGCATGACACGTTAGGTACCAATTTACTCGGCGTAACATTATCTTTTTCTAAAAAAAAAAAAAAATATTTATATAATTGGGCCAACATTACTGTTGATTTAAATTAATTAAAAAAGTGTTTTAAACCTGTGGTCTGCGGCCCAACGCCAGGCGGTGTGGACTGCCAGGCCGCGGAGGAGACAAGTAATGTCAGCGGTGTGGCGACGGGGAAGAGAGATGACATCATCTCTTGTTGCCCGCACCGCTGTTCCGTCCTTACTTACAGGGCCGCGAAGGCTGCTCTACACGGAAGTGCAGCCGCGACCCAGAATGACGTCTCTCACCGCCCGCCCTCATCTCTCATCTCTCCCTCGCATGTGTTTCACATGCAGCTATTTTACCACACTGAGGAGAGTACTCTGCAGCCATGTTACATGTAACTGTGGCAATCTCCATGATGCTAGCAGGCAGTGTGGCAAGTAACATCTTCATCCGGTGGCAGGCAAGTGACATCCTCATCTGGTGGCAGGCAAAGTGGCAAGTGACGGTTGCAAGTGACACTCTCAGGGCTCCCACTGATTCTACATTATGGTGAGTTGAACTATTTCATTTTATATTACAGATATATTGCAGATCCTTCTGTGTATTCCCAGTCAGACCCATAAAAGTCAAAGAACACAGACATCACACCCTGACACATATAAGGGCCAAAGACTTGCAGGAAGATGATGATGTGTGGAGGTGACAGGATCCCCCCCCCCCCATCCAGTCCACACAGAGTGCTGGGACCCCCTTCTCTCATAATAATCGGACATTATTACCTCCTCCTCACCAGTGTTACCAACCCCCCGAAGTGAAATTTACTGGCAGAACGACAAAAAAAATTATATCTAACGCTATTAACAATGTGTTTAAGTTAAACAAAAGTAAAAAAAACATATTTCTAAATTTACATGAAGGTCAGCGTACTATAACCCAGCCAGCACAGAGTTCCCTCTTACATCAGAGTCTGCAGGATGCCCCTTTACAGTGCAAGGGAACTCTTATGTAAAGGGGAACACTGCAGATCATGATGTAAGGGGAACTCTGATGTGGGGGGGGGGGGAGGCTCTGGTGAATAGAGACCACCATCCGCAGAGGAGTGAATACACCAAGGTAAGGGAGGGTTACTAGTATAGGGGGAAACCTTCAGTGCCCATTTACATTATTGTATTCACTCCCCTCCCTAGATCAGTGACGCCCCCCCCCCCCCCCCGACTGGCCTGGTGGCACTGTCACTGACCTCCTCTCAGGTGCACTGTGCGGGGCTCAGACAACTCCAGCTTGGCGGCTCTGATCTCCTCTCCACAGTCCATGCATCCGATTCTTCCCGTAACCCCCATCCCGGCGCTCCCACTCTTGACTCCTTTCTAGAATCCCCTCAGAGATGGTCAGAGGCTGCAGACATGATAAAAGACAGAAGATGGTCAGAGGCTGCAGACAGGAGATGGTGGGGACAGAGGCTCCGCACGTGGCACAGGAAGGGCGGGGACAGAGGCTGCGGACTTGGCACAGAGGATGCGGACATGGCACAGGAAGGGGGGAACAGAGGCTGCGGACATGGCACAGGAAGAGAGAATAGAGGCTGCAGACGTGGCACAGGAAGGGGGAACAGAGGCTGCAGACGTGGCACAGGAAGGGGGAACAGAGGCTGCAGACGTGGCACAGGAAGGGGGGGACAGAGGCTGCAGACATGGCACAGGAAGGGGGGAACAGAGGCTGCGGACATGGCACAGGAAGAGAGAATAGAGGCTGCAGACGTGGCACAGGAAGGGGGAACAGAGGCTGCAGACGTGGCACAGGAAGGGGGAACAGAGGCTGCAGACGTGGCACAGGAAGGGGGAACAGAGGCTGCAGACGTGGCACAGGAAGGGGGGGGACAGAGGCAGAGGCTGCAGCCATGGCACAGGAAGGGGGGGGGGACAGAGGCAGAGGCTGCAGCCATGGCACAGGAAGGGGGGGGACAGAGGCTGCAGCCATGGCACAGGAAGGGGGGGGGACAGAGGCTGCAGCCAGGCACAGGAAGGGGGGGACAGAGGCTGCAGCCATGGCACAGGAAGGGGGGGGGGACAGAGGCTGCAGCCATGGCACAGGAAGGGGGGGGGACAGAGGCTGCAGCCATGGCACAGGAAGGGGGGGTACAGAGGCTGCAGCCATGGCACAGGAAGGGGGGGGGGACAGAGGCTGCAGCCATGGCACAGGAAGGGGGGGGGACAGAGGCAGAGGCTGCAGCCATGGCACAGGAAGGGGGGGGGACAGAGGCTGCAGCCATGGCACAGGAAGGGGGGGGACAGAGGCTGCAGCCATGGCACAGGAAGGGGGGGGACAGGGGACAGAGGAAGGGGGGGGGACAGAGGCTGCAGCCATGGCACAGGAAGGGGGGGGGGACAGAGGCTGCAGCCATGGCACAGGAAGGGGGGGGGACAGAGGCTGCAGCCATGGCACAGGAAGGGGGACAGAGGCTGAAGGGGGGGGGGGCAGAGGCTGCGGCCATGGCACAGGAAGGGGGGGGGGCAGAGGCTGCGGCCATGGCACAGGAAGGGGGGGGGCAGAGGCTGCGGCCATGGCACAGGAGGCGGGGAGGAGCACAGGCTGCGGCCATGGCACAGGAGGCGGGGAGGGGCACAGGCTGCGGCCATGGCACAGGAGGCGGGAGGGGCAGGGGGCATGGCAGGAGGCGGGGAGGGGCACAGGCTGTGGCCATGGCACAGGAGGAAGGGGGGGGACAGAGGCTGTGGCCATGGCACAGGAGGAAGGGGGGGCAGAGGCTGCGGCCATGGCACAGGAAGGGGAGGGGGCAGAGGCTGCGGCCATGGCACAGGAGGCGGGGAGGGGCACAGGCTGCGGCAATGGCACAGGAGGCGAGGCGGGGAGGGGCACAGGCTGTGGCAATGGCACAGGAGGCAGGGAGGGGCACAGGCTGTGGCAATGGCACAGGAGGAAGGGGGGGACAGAGGCTGTGGCAATGGCACAGGAGGAAGGGGGGGGGGCAGAGTCTGCGGCCATGGCACAGGAGGAAGGGGGGGGCAGAGGCTGCGGACATGGCACAGAGGCTGCAAATATATCATATCACCTCTCCACAGGTCGGGGCAGATGTGACCTGTAGAGAGGTGAAAGGGGCACAGGAGGAGGACATGGCACATTGATGATGTCTAGGCTAGCACGTCACACTCTGCTGCTGGACTGAGGACTCACCAGACAAGACCAGGCGGCACGAGGAGTCCTACTCCAACGAAAAAAGAGTGGAGACACTCCAGGGCGGCTGAGTGAGTCAGGCAGTGTCAGTCAGTCACGGTGAGTCAGTCACGGTGAGTCAGTCAGGGTGAGTCAGTCAGGGTGAGTCAGTCAGGGTGAGTCAGTCAGGGTGAGTCAGTCAGGGTGAGTCAGTCAGGGTGAGTCAGTCAGAGTGAGTCAGTCAGAGTGAGTCAGTCAGAGTGAGTCAGAGTGAGTGAGTCAGTCAGAGTGAGTCAGTGAGTCAGTCAGAGTGAGTCAGTCAGTGTGAATCAGTCGCACTGGTCGGTCTCCGTCAGACTTCACTCAGTCCACTCTGTCACATGAGGGTGCGTCTGCTGTGTCCACTACGTCTGAATACCAAAATAACATAGGTATCTGACACATAAATAGGAATTGTGTTTATATTAGTCCCTTGGTGGTTGGGCTAATGCCAGGGAGAACAGTTTATATATTCATCCCCAAAAATATAAACAATAAATGAATATTTTGGACCTCTAACCCCTATTGTTTGCCGTTACTGGGGTTCCAAAGTTGGCCCCCCTAGGAGAGCTGTTTAACATTGAAATTTATGGGGAAAATTTGGCCAGCTTGGCCCGGCCCTGGATTTTTGGACTAGAACTCCCAAATCAAAGGTCGCAGCCACCCAAATATTTTACCAGCACCCGGATGGCCGACCCCTGGTAGAAATTGGGGGCATTTATGACACTTTCACTATTTTTAAGGCTCCATAAACTGTTTGATACCCCTCGCCAAGACTCGCAAAGCTGACCAGCAACCATTAAGCATGGCTGGGGTTGTAACAGTGCACTTAATCATGGTCAGAGATTTACCCATCTCCCACCCCAAGCTGTCCAGCAACACTAGCCCCAGGGTAAAACATTGAAATCTATGGGGAAAGTTTGGCCAGCTTGGCCCGACCCTGTATATTTAGACTACAACTCCCAAACCAAAGGTCACAGCTACCCCAAATTTTTAGCAACACTTGGGACCCAGATGGCCGACCCCTGGTAGAATATGGGGGTATTTGTGAAATGTTCCCAATTTCTAAGGCTCCATAAACTGTTCGATACCCCTCGATGGACTCGCAAAGCTGACCAGCAACCCTTAAGCATGGATGGGGTTGTAACAGTCCACTTAATCGGGGTCAGGGTTTTACCCATCTACCACCCCAAGCCGTCCAGCGACTCTAGCCCCGGGTTTTAAGTATTGTCCGGGTATTGCAGAGCATTGGCCGGGTATTGCAGAGCATTGGCCGGGTATTGTAGAGTATTGGCCGGGTATTGCAGAGTATTGCACAGGGATATTGTGCAGGGGTATTGCAGAGTATTGTGCAGGGGGTAGGGGTATTGCAGAGTATTGCTTTAAAAAAAATTATTGTTCATTTTACTTTATTTATTTTAGTTTGACACGTTTTCCCCCAGATATTGCAGAGTATTGGCCAGGTATTGCAGAGTATTGGCCGGGTATTGCAGAGTATTGCGCAGGGGGTGGGGGTATTGCAGAATATTGCACAGGGGGTAGGGGTTTTGCAGAGTATTTCACAGGGGTAGGGGTATTGTAGAGTATTGCGCAGGGATGGCTGAGCAGGGATGGCTGGATCTGTGACTGCAATAGTATACTATTGCAGTCACAGATCCAGCCCACAGCGCTGCCGAAACCCGCACTCCTCTCACACTGTACCGATCGGTACAGAGAGAGGAGGGAGGAACCGGCGTCATCAAATGGCGCCGGTTTGTTTACATGTGATTTCTCTGTCATTGGACAGAGCGATCACGTGGTAAACAGCGGCTATTAGTGCCAATTTACCATGATCTGTGATGCGCCGGGTCCTCTCCAGTGTGCACGCCCCAGGGGGTGCGTGGGAGCGCGATTCTGGGAGGACATCCATGGATGTCCTCCCAGAGTTAAGTAACGGCCTTGTAGACGTATATTGTCTATAAGGCGGTGATTGAGTGGTTGAAATACAATCGTTTGAAGGAGGACAAGTATTAAAAAAAAGAATATCTGATTTGTGCTTAGAGAGAGCCTGCATATAAACAAACATTGGTTTCCTAGGAAACGATGAGGAGAATAACTTCTCACACAAAGCTGTGAGGGGATTCTAGCTCCTCCCACACAGCTCTGAGGTGAATTGGCTCTACATAACTTCTGCATACTAGCATACTCAGCATATAGCAAACATCCATAGCAACCCCTTCATAGCAACCAGTCCATAGCAACCAGTTTTTGATGGGGCAAAAAGGATGGTGCACTTTTGATGGGGTAGTTTTTGATGGAGCAGTTTTTGATGGAGCAATGGATGAAATGGATAGACACACTGTTGGATCACGTTTACATCTCCAGGGGCACCGTCTTCAGTCAGGAGTATTGGTGGAGGCAAGAACACGTCACACAATTCCCCCAGAAATTGTATCTTTTCTAGTTTATTCATGTTAGTATTTTGATTAGTAGCAAGCGCTAGACATGTGCAATTCGTTTAGTTTCTAATTAGTTATTTAACGAAAATTCTGAAATTCGTTAATTCCGAATTTTCGTATTAACAAATTTTTTTTATTTCCAAATTTTTTAATTTTCAAATTTGTAATTTTTCCAAATTTTTACATTTTCGAATTTTTAAATTTTCACATTTTGTAATTTTTGAATTTTAAAATTTTCGAATTTTTAAATTTTCGAATTTTTACATTTTTTAATTTTCGATTTCTTGAATTTTCAAATTTTTTTATTTTCAAATTTTTTGAATTTTAAAATTTTCACATTTTAAAATTTTCGAATTTTTTAATTTTCAAATTTTCGATTTTTGTAATTTTCGAATTTTTAAATTTTCGATTTTTTTAATTTTCGATTTTTTTAATTTTCGATTTTTTTAATTTTCGAATTTTTTAATTTTCGAATTTTTAAATTTTCGAATTTTTAAATTTTCGAATTTTTAAATTTTCACATTTTTAAATTTTCGCATTTTTAAATTTTCGATTTTTTTAATTTTCGATTTTTTAAATTTTCGATTTTTAAATTTTCGAATTTTTAAATTTTCGAATTTTTAAATTTTCGAATTTTTAATTTTCACATTTTTAAATTTTCGAATTTTTAAATTTTCAAATTTTAGAATTTTTAAATTTTCGATTTTTTTTAATTTTCAAATTTTTAAATTTTCAAATTTTTAAATTTTAGAATTTTTAAATTTTCACATTTTTAATTTTTTTCAAAAATTCGACAAGGAAAGGTAAAAAAAAATCTTAAATTCAAAATGTAAAAAAAAATGGAAATTTCGAAGTTGTAAAATGCGAAATTTCCGAATTTTTCGAACTTCCGAAAAAAAAAAATTTGTTTCATTCGGAAATTTCATTTTTAGAATTTCAGAGATAATAAAAAAACTAAGATAAAAACAATTTTTTTGGCAGTGCCATTTTCTGTGCGTGAGCACTTATTGTTGTGGCTGCTGCTTAGTGTTAAATTTATTTTTTATATTTTATTAATATTGCTCTAGTTAGTGTGGTTTGCGCATTAGTTTCCCCCATTATTCCTCTTAAATATGAGATCTGGGGTCAAATATACCTCAGATCTCATATTTAAAATGCACAAAAATAAAAAAATTGTCATGTAAAAAAGTTACAAAAATAAATAATCCCAAAAAATTTCCATAGGTGACGTTTAAAAAATTCTACAGGTTGCATGTTTTGAGTTACAGAGGAGGTCTAGTGCTAAAATTATTGCACTCGCTCTAACGATCGCGGCGATACCTCACATGTGTGGTTTGTACACCATTTTCATATATGGGTGCCCATCAAAACTACCCCATCATATTTTGCCCCATAAAACGGCCCTTATTTAAATTTGCCCCATAAACTGCCCCTTTTCAAAATGCCCCCCTCAAAACTGTCCCCATCACCAAATTTGAAGATCCTAGCATTTATGGTTTTTGAGATATTGACCAGCAAAGCAAATTGTGGAAGTCCCGAAAGGGGAAAAATTCAGCAATTGTGTCCAGGAAGGAGTTCCAGGAGGTCGGGTAGATTTGTGAGAGACGTCCCTAAATGAGCAGTGACTAATATGTTCATAGGGCAGCGGGAGATGTGGCTGCAGATATATAGGGAAGGAGAGTGTGACAAGACATGATTTCTGACCTGTGACCACTCCCTCATTTTCAAGCCAACCTACACATATCATATATCAAAACGTTCAGCTATCCCTGCTGCCACTACACGTGTCCACGGCTAAGTCATAGTCGCAAGCGTTTTCATAATACGGCCATTTGTTTGCAACCTACGCCATCCAATGACCTCCATTGACTTCCATTGAAATGACAAGTCAAGACTCCTAGAATTTGAAAGGTAATTTGTAAACTGCGACTGTGCCTTCAATTTTTATATTTCAGAGAAATACTATACATCAAACTGTAGGTCTGAGTCCTGTGATTCACACAATATAAAGATATTTCCTGTACGATTTACAGTTTTTAAAATACAAGCGTTTGAAGGAGGAGACATTTTCAAAAAAGGGCAAAAATCTGAGCCTGTGCTTTAGAGAGGCTGCCTATAAAGAAACATTGGTTTCCTAGGAAACGCTGAGATATTTCAAACTCCTCGCACACAGCTGGGAGGCACTAACGCTTCTGAAAAGCCAACCGCTCAAAAAAACCTGACAGCCACTTTACAGCTCCCTTGCTGGAAGCGTAAGACCGCTAGCCAGGCTCAGATTCCACCTTGTCGGCATTAATTTTGTATTTTACCGGTCAATATCTCCGGAGCCATAAATCCGAGGAACTTCAAATTTGGTAGAGAGGCGCTCCTTACCGACCTCCATATGTCTACCAAGTTTAGAGTCTGAGGCACAAAGGGTCCTGAAAAGCCACCCACCCAAAGAGAACCGACCGGCACTTGATATGTCCTTTGCGGGAAAACTTAGCAGTAAGAGATCAGACCGTTAGCCGGGCTCTGGCGCCACCTTGTCGGCAAAAATTTGGGATTTTGTTGTTCAATATCCCCAGAGCCATATCGTAGGGGGAAGGGGACAGGAGCGTCTGTGCGAGGCTAAAGCGTACTTTACCACATCCTGAGCTCTGCACATCATTACGGGTCTGTTTTAGAGTGGTGCACTTACACACCCATGCAGTGCGAGTACCCCAGCAGGGGATTTCTTTATTTATTCAACCTTTAATCATGTTTACATGCACCATCTGAGTTTTTTTCTCTCTTCTATGATCTGGAACATATACTAAGGAGACCTGGACAAGACCAAGCTTAGCTGCAAGGTCACACGCTCTGAGGTGAGCGGAGCGTGTGACCTTGCAGCTAAGCTTGGTCTTGTCCAGGAGCGTCCATTACCTTGGGGGAGAACCTGTGTGACAGCACTCTGATTCAGTTTTTTGGATCACTAACTGGGCTGTGTGGTTTTATCAACTGTAATATCATTCCAGGAATGCTGCTTTTTGAATATCACATGCTTTAAGCTGCAAAGTCGTGTCTCGTGCATAAAAGAAGAGGGCCTATTGAAGTTAATATATATATATATTTTCGGAGCCAGCCACCCAATGAATGGTGAAGCTAGAGTGGACAAAAAATGAAAAATAAGGACAGGATTTCTAAAATGGCAGCATAAAAGAATAGGAGGATATTGAGGTTAACTCCACCATGGCCAGTCCCAAGTCCGTGCTGAGAAAGGAGGAGGGCCTTCCATCTGGGCCTGTTAATAAAATATATACCATATTTGCCAAAGCAAATTGCAGAAGTCTGGACAAGGGAACATTTCAGCAATTGTGTCCAGGAAGGAGTTCCAGGAGGTCAGGTAGATTTGTGAGAGACTGTCCCTAAATCAACAGTAACTATTTTCAGAGGGCAGTGGGAGAGGTTGCTGCGGATATATAGGGACGTATATTTTCGGAGCCAGCCACCCAATGAATGGTGAAGCTAGAGTTGACAAAAAATAAAAAATCAGGACATGATTTCTAAAATGGCAGCATAAAAGAAGAAGAGCCTATTGAAGTTAACTCCACCGTGGCCAGTCCCAAGTCCATGCTGAGAAAGGAGGAGGGCCTTCCATCTGGGCCCTTTAATAAAATATATACCATATTTGCCGGTGTTGGAGCGTAATGATAATAGTAGGACAAAAAGCATTGTGACAACCGACATCCAATAAAATGGCAGCATAAAAGAATAGGAGGATATTGAAGTTAACTACACCGTGGCCGGTCCCAAGTCCATGCTGAGAAATGAGGGGGAATTTTCAGAGGGCAGCGGGAGAGGTTGCTGCGGATATATAGGGAAGTATATTTTCGGAGCCAGCCACCCAATGAATGGTGAAGCTAGAGTGGACAAAAATGAAAAATAAGGACATGATTTCTAAAATGGCAGCATAAAAGAATAGGAGGATATTGAGGTTAACTCCACCATGGCCAGTCCCAAGTCCATCTGGGCTCTTTAATAAAATATATACCATATTTGCCAAAGAAAATTACGAAAGTCCTGACAAGGGAACATTTCAGCAATTGTGTCCGGGAAGAAGTTCCAGGAGGTCAGGTAGATTTGTGAGAGACTGTCCCTAAATCAACAGTAACTATTTTCAGAGGGCAGCGGGAGAGGTTGCTGCGGATATATAGGGAAGTGGTGGACAAAAAATGAAAAATCAGGACATGATTTCTAAACTGTGACCACTCCCTCATTTTCAAACCGACCTACACATATCTTATATCAAAACGTTCAGCTATCCCTGCTGCCACTACACATGTCTACGGCTAAGTCATAGTCGCAAGCGTTTGCAACCTACGCCATCCATTGACCTCCAATGAAATTACAAGTCAAGACTCCTAAAATTTGAAAGGTAATTTGTTAACTGCGACAGTGCCTTCAATTTTTTATATTTCAGAAACATACTATACATCAAACTGTAGGTCTGTGTCTTGTGATTCACACAATATAAAGCTATTTGAATATCACATGCTTTAAGCTGCAAAGTCGTGTCTCGTGCAAAAAAGAAGAAGAGCCTATTGAAGTTAACTCCGCCATGGCCGTTCCCAAGTCCGTGCTGAGAAAGGAGGAGGGCCTTCCCTCTGGGGGGCTCTTTCATAAAGTAGGACAAAATGTATCTTCAAGGTGCTCATCTCAACACCTACATCTGCAGTGAGTTCACGAAAGTCCCGACAAGGGAATTTTCCAAATAATTTTCCATGTACCGTGTTTAATGGGAAAAATAATTAAAGCAATAGAAAAATTACCTGTATAGCTTACATATAGCAACAGGAGCTAACAATCAGCGCACGTACCTAACAGTAGGACGTGTGGCTTACAGCGGCAGGCAGGACCGTGTGGCTTACAGCGTCAGGCAGGTTCAGCGTTTCCAGCCAGTGCTCAAAGCATCCAGCTCCCGGGAATCCAGCCTGCAGCATACGGTCCCTGGCTTCATCTGTCTTCCCTTCCCCCTAGCCCCCCAGGCTTTCTTTCGTCCTCACAGGAGCTGACCGCAGCCACAAAGACGTACTCCCAGGTGTATGGCCTCCTCACAGCTGGCAGCCAGGACAGTCCGTGACTGCGGTCGGCAGGCGCACCTATCCAGCCCCCTCCACCTTTGCTCCCTAACAGGTACTGCCAGCCACGATCGGAGGAATAAGGTAAGCAAGCCCCCACCAGCTCCCGCCATCCACAACAGCAAAAGGTCTACAAAAACACTGTACACTGTGGAAAATGATCCCTTATCAACGTCCCTTATCAACTGTGTAATATCATTCCAGGAATGCTGCTATTTGAATATCACATGCTTTAAGCCGCAAAATCGTGTCTCGCGCATAAAAGAAGAGGGCCTATTGAAGTTAACTCCTCCGTGGCCAGTCCCAAGTCCAGGCTGAGAAAGGAGGAGGAGGGCCTTCCCACTTCCCTTATTTCCCTTTCACCCTTTGCCTCACTTGATCGAATAAATTCCTTTAAGACGGTTTACTGTGCAAAAGGGCTAAAAAGAGTTTGTATATAGTCGTAATCTGAAGATCCCACTGTACATCTCTTCTCTTCTGTCCCGTCGGTGTGCTCATCTCGACTGTAAAGTGTGGGAAGAGGGTGTACCCCTTTACGGAGGACAGACAGCAGGACCGAGTACATAAAGTGTCTGAAGATGAAGAGATCAGTTTGGTGAATGCCAATACTGCTGTCATGACAGAGTGACATATAGTTAACACCTTTCCTTCCCTTCTCTTCTCTTTCCCCTTCCCCCAAAGACACATGCTCTTAGAACCTTGAAAGTCCATGTCCTACATTGGGAAAGTTTTCCATATTTTTTTAACTCTGCCATGGCCGGTCCCAAGCGAAAAGAGGAGGGAGATGGGTGCTGGGGCAAGCAAACCAGCCCTGTATTTGAATATCACATGCGTTAAGCTGCAAAATCGTGTCTCGCGCATAAAAGAAGAGGGGTCTATTGAAGTTAACTCCACTGTCGCCGGTCCCAAGTCCGTGCTGAGAAAGGAGGAAGGGCGCTCCTGTGCATAGGGCTGAAAAGAGTTTGTATACAGAAAGGAGGACAAGGGAACATTTCAGCAATTGTGTCCTGAAAGAGTTCCAGGAGGTCGGGTAGATTTGTGTGAGACTGTCCCTAAATCAACAGTAACTATTTTTATAGGGCAGCGGGAGAGGTTGCTGCGGATATATAGGCAAGTATATTTTCAGAGCCAGCCACCCAATAAATGGTGAAGCAGAGTGGACAAAAAATGAAAAATCAGGACATGATGATGATGATTTCTAAAATGGCAGCATAAAAGAAGAAGAGCCCATTGAAGTTAACTCCCACCATGGCCGGTCCCAAGTCCGTGCTGAGAAAGGAGGAGGGACTTTGTGCAAAAGGGCTAAAAAGAGGTGGTACAGTCGTAATTTTAAGTTCCACTGTACATCTCTTCTCTGCTGTCCCGTCTGCGTGCTGTCTCGACTGTAAAGTGTGGGAAGAGGGTGTACCCCTTTACGGAGGATAGACAGCAGGATCCGTTCGCCCCGAGTACATTGTAGGTGTACAAGTGTCGGAAGAGAGCAGTTTGGTATCAAGGTTTGCCAATATTGCCGTCTTGGAGAAAGTATCTCAAAATCTCCGACATTTGATCAACCTTGAATGTCTGTGTAACGGAATGAACCGTGACAGACAGATATTCCTATGTCTATAGGGTCACCTTATGTCCACTAGGGCCATAGGGTGACAAAGAATGAATAAACTAATAGTAGGATGTGTGGCTTGGAAAAATAATTAAAGCAATAGAAAAATTACCTGTATAAATGAATAAACAAATAGTAGGATGTGTGGCTTGGAAAAATAATTAAAGCAATAGAAAAATTACCTGTATAAATGAATAAACTAATAGTAGGATGTGTGGCTTGGAAAAATAATTAAAGCAATAGAAAAATTACCTGTATAAATGAATAAACAAATAGTAGGATGTGTGGCTTGGAAAAATAATTAAAGCAATAGAAAAATTACCTGTATAAATGAATAAACAAATAGTAGGATGTGTGGCTTGGAAAAATAATTAAAGCAATAGAAAAATTACCTGTATAAATGAATAAACAAATAGTAGGATGTGTGGCTTGGAAAAATAATTAAAGCAATAGAAAAATTACCTGTATAAATGAATAAACTAATAGTAGGATGTGTGGCTTGGAAAAATAATTAAAGCAATAGAAAAATTACCTGTATAAATGAATAAACAAATAGTAGGATGTGTGGCTTGGAAAAATAATTAAAGCAATAGAAAAATTACCTGTATGAATGAATAAACAAATAGTAGGATGTGTGGCTTGGAAAAATAATTAAAGCAATAGAAAAATTACCTGTATAAATGAATAAACTAATAGCAGGATGTGTGGCTTGGAAAAATAATTAAAGCAATAGAAAAATTACCTGTATAAATGAATAAACTAATAGTAGGATGTGTGGCTCATAGCAGCAGGCAGGTTCTACCAAAATACAATTAGTACCAAAATGCAATTTACTGGTGCATTTGTCAGTGCTGGTGTCAGTGTTCTCTGTCAACTGAGCACCCAATGTCAGAGGCTTTAAAGTGGTTGTAAACCCACTGTAGGTATAAAAGAATATCTCCTAAACCTGTACGGTTTAGGAGATATTCCCCTCGCAATGCTCCGCTGGAAGGGCGGGCCGCTACAGACCCTAGCCGGAATGAAGTCTCCCGCGCATCGCTAATCACAGCGCTGGAGCAGCGATACCCGGAAGACACACCGGCGTGGACCAGGAAAGTCACTTCTAGTTGCGAGGCAAATATTTCATAATGAGCTAATGTAAATGTAATGTAAATGTAATGTAAATGTAAATGCAGGTTTACAACCGCTTTATGCTACCATCTAGTGGTCCCATCTGATGGGTGCACACTCGAGAAAAAAAAAAAAACTGCAAAAGATCTGCAAAAACACTGGTACACTGGAAAATGATTCGGAACATGGTCCTCTGTCCATCTTCCCGTCTTCCCTGCCATCTTGATCAACTAAGATGGCAAGGAAGATGGTTTATTTCCTGGCCAGCTTGGCATGGGAATATAGGTAAATTGGGAGCCCAAGTACCATAGGTGTCGGCCCAGAACTCAGTTTTATGCTCAATCAAATGCACCATCAAAGAAAAAATGGTGAAGGGAACAGGGTACTGCAGTCTACTGAAATAATTTGTAATAAAAACATCTTTGCCATTCTCCAACCACTTTGCACATACAGGTCCCAGAAGGCAGCGGGGGCAGGAGGAAAAATATATATCCAAAAATGAGGGGTCTTTTCTTTAAAACCAAGTTGTACAAGTGGGTGGAACTCTGCTTTAATTGATGGAAAGATAAGAAAATTACCGAATGCATAAAACATTAAGGTAAAAAAAAACCTTCAATGTTTACAACCCCTTTAACCACTTCCATCCCAAGGCTGGAGTGGAGATATCTCAATGATACCTACAGCTACAGGCATCATTTAGATATCCTTGTTTTCAGCCGGTGATTCTGTCCACCATGAAAATGATCGTAGAGGCATGATCATTCTTACAGGCATTGGGAGGGGACATCCCCCCCCTCCGGTGCTTCTCCAGGCTTCTTCCGTGCCATCGGGGACCTGAAGAAAGAATCAGCCACCGCTGGATGACGACCATAGAGATTTACGGTTACCAGATGGTCCAATGTCATGCTTTCCAGCCCAGAGGAGAGATGTGGAGTCTTTTTGGCTCCACATCTCACCCTAAAGAGGACCTGTGACAAACCATTCATATTACAAAGAACGTTTAAATGCAACCCATTTTTTTTTTGTTAAACAGTGTAAAAATAAATAAATTATAATTTATAGCACCCCGTTCCGATTCGCTCGCTCGCAGAATTAATGCGTACGTGAGCAGCGCCCCTATATGAAAATGGTGTTTAAACCACACATGTGAGGTATTGCCGCATATTAGAGCGAGTGCAATAATTCTAGCCCCAGACCGCCTCTGCAAATCAAAACATGCAACCTGTAGCTTTTTTAAATGTTGCCTATGGAGATTTTTTGGGCCAACTTATTTTTGTCATTTTTTCAAATTACTTTTTCTTTTATTGCATTTTAGTCTAAAAATATGAGATCCGAGGTCTTTTTGACCCCAGATCTCATATTTAGGATGATCTGTCATTATTTGTTTCTATTACAAGGGATGTTTACAATCCACATTCCTTGTAAAAGGAATAAAAGTGAATTTTTTTTTTTTTAAATAAGTGTAAAAATAAATATAATCTAGTAACGCATACATGAGCACAGCCCGCATATGAAAACTGTGTAATCTCCTGCTATTGCGAATTGGATGCGGGGTGAACACCACATCCAATTCGCACTAGTGTGAACCCAGCCTTAGACAATAGAGTACTACATTTACAGAAAAGACGGGGGGGATGACAGATGCTTGGAATAGAATAACAAGCATGTGCTATCTTCTCAGGATGTCCTAAGCTGACTTTACCCTTAAAAAAAAAAAAATGTAAATTTTGTTTTTTTGCAGGTAGAAAATGATGCATCTTATATTTTTTAAGTAGCCTTCAAAGCATTGCCCCTCCCCCCCCCCCCCATTTTAAAATACACCGATCACTCACTGTGCTCACTTGGGCCAGTACATATGACATTTTTACTGCTTCCCCATTCTCCACCTTGAAACAATCCACAGCAGCCAATAGGAAGGACAGGAGGGGAAGCTAGCAGTGCAGGGAAAGGGGTACATACGGAGGCCCGGGCGCAAGGAGAAATCAGATCGTAGTAAGCCAGAACTGGAATCGATAAATATATTTTCAGGAGGAAGGTCATTTTCACCGCAGTGACATTGCCTAACCATGGCAGACCACACCAACGTGTCAGCAAGTCAAATGATTTAGCAATAGGGGGGCAGTTTGCTTTATAGAGGGTATCTAAGCATTTGTTTGGGGGTTTTACTCCTAAATACGGTAAGTGGTGATCAAGAAGAAAATGTGCCTACGGACTGTAGTTGGCTCAGCTCGGGCTGGGTGATGGTTATGTTAAAGTGGTTGTAAGCCCTTTACATCCACTTTAAACTACAGGTAAGCCTAGATTAAGGCTCACCCACGGGTGCTTGAAATATCTTAACCTCCACGGTTTAGGAGATATTTACTAAAATCACGGGCGCCGATGCCTACGGTGTAGGCACCCTTCAGCAACGGCGATCGCGCCGTGCCATATCTGATGAATTGTTTCTATCTTTTAATTACGGTAATAGAGCAGTCTAAAATCCGACTTCCGGTTTTTGTCTCCCGCGGGAGTAGGCGTCTCTACTCCTTTTCCCCCGGCGCCGCAGTGTTGTCTGGGAGCTCTCCGCAAGGTTTCCTGGGAGCACAGTGTCATGCTTCCCAAGAGACAATGTGGAACGCCATCCTTCGAAATCCCGCAAGATTTACTAGCATTGCCATCACAACGGGGGCGGGAACTTTCAACGAACTCACCCGTTGTGATGGCAACCCTCAGTGTTGATGGCGCTGCCACCACAACTTTGACGCATGACACGTTAGGTACCAATTTACTCGGCGTAACATTATCTTTTTCTAAAAAAAAAAAAAAATATTTATATAATTGGGCCAACATTACTGTTGATTTAAATTAATTAAAAAAGTGTTTTAAACCTGTGGTCTGCGGCCCAACGCCAGGCGGTGTGGACTGCCAGGCCGCGGAGGAGACAAGTAATGTCAGCGGTGTGGCGACGGGGAAGAGAGATGACATCATCTCTTGTTGCCCGCACCGCTGTTCCGTCCTTACTTACAGGGCCGCGAAGGCTGCTCTACACGGAAGTGCAGCCGCGACCCAGAATGACGTCTCTCACCGCCCGCCCTCATCTCTCATCTCTCCCTCGCATGTGTTTCACATGCAGCTATTTTACCACACTGAGGAGAGTACTCTGCAGCCATGTTACATGTAACTGTGGCAATCTCCATGATGCTAGCAGGCAGTGTGGCAAGTAACATCTTCATCCGGTGGCAGGCAAGTGACATCCTCATCTGGTGGCAGGCAAAGTGGCAAGTGACGGTTGCAAGTGACACTCTCAGGGCTCCCACTGATTCTACATTATGGTGAGTTGAACTATTTCATTTTATATTACAGATATATTGCAGATCCTTCTGTGTATTCCCAGTCAGACCCATAAAAGTCAAAGAACACAGACATCACACCCTGACACATATAAGGGCCAAAGACTTGCAGGAAGATGATGATGTGTGGAGGTGACAGGATCCCCCCCCCCCATCCAGTCCACACAGAGTGCTGGGACCCCCTTCTCTCATAATAATCGGACATTATTACCTCCTCCTCACCAGTGTTACCAACCCCCCGAAGTGAAATTTACTGGCAGAACGACAAAAAAAATTATATCTAACGCTATTAACAATGTGTTTAAGTTAAACAAAAGTAAAAAAAACATATTTCTAAATTTACATGAAGGTCAGCGTACTATAACCCAGCCAGCACAGAGTTCCCTCTTACATCAGAGTCTGCAGGATGCCCCTTTACAGTGCAAGGGAACTCTTATGTAAAGGGGAACACTGCAGATCATGATGTAAGGGGAACTCTGATGTGGGGGGGGGGGGAGGCTCTGGTGAATAGAGACCACCATCCGCAGAGGAGTGAATACACCAAGGTAAGGGAGGGTTACTAGTATAGGGGGAAACCTTCAGTGCCCATTTACATTATTGTATTCACTCCCCTCCCTAGATCAGTGACACCCCCCCCCCCCCCCCCGACTGGCCTGGTGGCACTGTCACTGACCTCCTCTCAGGTGCACTGTGCGGGGCTCAGACAACTCCAGCTTGGCGGCTCTGATCTCCTCTCCACAGTCCATGCATCCGATTCTTCCCGTAACCCCCATCCCGGCGCTCCCACTCTTGACTCCTTTCTAGAATCCCCTCAGAGATGGTCAGAGGCTGCAGACATGATAAAAGACAGAAGATGGTCAGAGGCTGCAGACAGGAGATGGTGGGGACAGAGGCTCCGCACGTGGCACAGGAAGGGCGGGGACAGAGGCTGCGGACTTGGCACAGAGGATGCGGACATGGCACAGGAAGGGGGGAACAGAGGCTGCGGACATGGCACAGGAAGAGAGAATAGAGGCTGCAGACGTGGCACAGGAAGGGGGAACAGAGGCTGCAGACGTGGCACAGGAAGGGGGAACAGAGGCTGCAGACGTGGCACAGGAAGGGGGGGACAGAGGCTGCAGACATGGCACAGGAAGGGGGGAACAGAGGCTGCGGACATGGCACAGGAAGAGAGAATAGAGGCTGCAGACGTGGCACAGGAAGGGGGAACAGAGGCTGCAGACGTGGCACAGGAAGGGGGAACAGAGGCTGCAGACGTGGCACAGGAAGGGGGAACAGAGGCTGCAGACGTGGCACAGGAAGGGGGAACAGAGGCTGCAGCCGTGGCACGGGAAGGGGGGGGGGACAGAGGCTGCAGCCATGGCACAGGAAGGGGGGGGGGACAGAGGCTGCAGCCATGGCACAGGAAGGGGGGGGGGGACAGAGGCTGCAGCCATGGCACAGGAAGGGGGGGGACAGAGGCTGCAGCCATGGCACAGGAAGGGGGGGGGGACAGAGGCTGCAGCCATGGCACAGGAAGGGGGGGGACAGAGGCTGCAGCCATGGCACAGGAAGGGGGGGTACAGAGGCAGAGGCTGCAGCCATGGCACAGGAAGGGGGGGGGGGGGGGGGACAGAGGCTGCAGCCATGGCACAGGAAGGGGGGGGGACAGAGGCTGCAGCCATGGCACAGGAAGGGGGGGGGGACAGAGGCTGCAGCCATGGCACAGGAAGGGGGGGGGGACAGAGGCTGCAGCCATGGCACATGAAGGGGGGGGCACAGAGGCTGCAGGCCATGGCACAGGGGGGGGCAGAGGCTGCGGCCAGGGGGGGGGGGGGGGCAGAGGCTGCGGCCATGGCACAGGAAGGGGGGGGGCAGAGGCTGCGGCCATGGCACAGGAGGCGGGGAGGAGCACAGGCTGCGGCCATGGCACAGGAGGCGGGGAGGGGCACAGGCTGCGGCCATGGCACAGGAGGCGGAGAGGGGCACAGGCTGTGGCCATGGCACAGGAGGCGGGGAGGGGCACAGGCTGTGGCCATGGCACAGGAGGAAGGGGGGGGACAGAGGCTGTGGCCATGGCACAGGAGGAAGGGGGGGCAGAGGCTGCGGCCATGGCACAGGAAGGGGAGGGGGCAGAGGCTGCGGCCATGGCACAGGAGGCGGGGAGGGGCACAGGCTGCGGCAATGGCACAGGAGGCGAGGCGGGGAGGGGCACAGGCTGTGGCAATGGCACAGGAGGCAGGGAGGGGCACAGGCTGTGGCAATGGCACAGGAGGAAGGGGGGGACAGAGGCTGTGGCAATGGCACAGGAGGAAGGGGGGGGGGCAGAGTCTGCGGCCATGGCACAGGAGGAAGGGGGGGGCAGAGGCTGCGGACATGGCACAGAGGCTGCAAATATATCATATCACCTCTCCACAGGTCGGGGCAGATGTGACCTGTAGAGAGGTGAAAGGGGCACAGGAGGAGGACATGGCACATTGATGATGTCTAGGCTAGCACGTCACACTCTGCTGCTGGACTGAGGACTCACCAGACAAGACCAGGCGGCACGAGGAGTCCTACTCCAACGAAAAAAAAGGATTTTTAATATACAGCTTACCTGTAAAATCCTTTTCTTGAAGTACATCACGGGACACAGAGCGCATAGCCATTACACTTGGGTTATATGGGTACCTTCAGGTGTGGACACTGGTGTAATCAATTTCACAGGAAGTTTCCTCCCTATATAACCCCCTCCCACTGGGAGTGCTTCAGTTTTGTAGCAAGCAATTCTCCCGAGGTTATACAATGTTCCCCAAAAGAGGGGTGGGAGCTCTGTGTCCCGTGATGTACTTCAAGAAAAGGATTTTACAGGTAAGCTGTATATTAAAAATCCTTTTTTCTTTATCGTACATCACGGGACACAGAGCGCATAGCCATTACACTTGGGATGTCCTAAAGCAATGCTCTATGAAGGGAGGGAGACCGTAAGGCCAAGAATAGCCAAATAAAAACATTGTCAGGAGAAAACATAGCTCCACCAACAGAAAAACAAGGGGGCGTGAACCGGGCCAGAGGATTCTATACTGCTGCCCGTAGGACCGCCTGCCCAAAAGCTGCGTCCGTACTCTTTGCAACGTCCAACTTATAAAATTTAGTAAACGTATGTACGGAAGACCAGGTTGCCGCCTTGCAAACCTGTGCCATAGAAATCTGATGGTGTGCCGCCCAGGAGGCACTCATGGCCCTCGTAGAATGGGCTTTAACTGATAAGGGAGGTGGAACGCGCTTCAGACCATAGGCCTGAAAAATCAGCTGCTTAATCCACCTAGCCAAGGAAGACTTGGCAGCCGGCTGACCCTTCTTGGGGCCATCCGGAAGAACAAAAAGCACATCTGTTTTCCGAATCTTCTCTGTAGCCTTGAGATAGACCCTCATGGCTCGAACCACGTCCAAAGTATGAAGCCGTCTTTCCTCTCTGGACTGGGGAGTAGGAAAGAAGGAAGGTAGGACTAGGTCCTGATTCAAGTGAAAACTGGATATGACCTTAGGAAGAAAAGAAGGTTGAGGCCGCAGAACGACTCTGTCCTTATGCAGAATAAGGTATGGCTCCCTGCATGATAAGGCTGCCAGCTCGGAAACCCTTCTGGCTGAAGCCATAGCCACCAAGAAAACCAACTTTCGGGTTAGTAGCACAAGAGGGATCTCTGTCAGAGGTTCAAACGGCTGCCCTTGTAAAGCTGACAAGACCAGATTTAAATTCCAGGGGCAGAGGGGAGCTCTAATAGGGGGATTTACATGCAAGACCCCCTGCAAGAAGGTTTTCATAAGCGAATGGGTGGCCAAGGGTCTTTGAAACCATATTGATAAAGCCGACACCTGCCCCTTTAGAGTACTAAGAGCCAGCCCTTTGTCAACGCCAACCTGGAGGAATCGCAAGATCCTGTCAATAAAGAACTTTCGAGGATGCCATTTTTGAGACTCGCACCACTCCACATAGGTTCTCCAGACTCTGTAATAAATATTTCTGGAGACCGGTTTCCTAGCCTGAATCAACGTAGCTATGACCTGATCTGAGAGGCCTCTGCCCTTAAGGATTAGGGATTCAGCCGCCAAGCCGTCAAACTTAGCTGCTGAGAAGCAGGATGGCAGATCGGGCCTTGAGACAGTAGATCTGGGCGCAGGGGGAGCGGCCACGGCGCCCCGACTGACATCTTCACGATGAGTGCGTACCAAGCCCTCCTGGGCCAGGCTGGGGCCACCAGGATCACAGGCCTGCGCTCCACCCGGATCCTCCGTAGAAGGCGGGGAATCATCTGCAGTGGAGGGAACGCATACAGAAGAGAAAACCGGTGCCAAGGGCAAACCAAGGCATCGGTCCCGTAGGCCGAGGGATCCCTGGCTCGGGATATGAATCTGTCCAACTTTTTGTTGGATCTCGTTGCCATAATGTCCACGTCTGGGACTCCGAACCTTTGGCAAATCTCTTGGAATACCTGGGGGTGAAGCGACCATTCCCCCGGGAGCAACTGTTGACGACTCAAAAAATCTGCTTGAGAATTGTCTATCCCTGGAATGAACACCGCCGAGATGCAGGGTACATGGGCTTCGGCCCATGAGAAAATCAGGTTTACTTCTCTTTGGGCTGCTGGGCTCTTCGTGCCCCCTTGGTGGTTTATGTATGCCACCGCAGTGGCATTGTCGGACTGTATCCTTACTGGCAGACCCTGAAGGGGAAGAGTCCAGGCGATCAGGGCCAGTCGAGCAGCTCTGATCTCCAAGATATTGATGGGAAGCAGTTTCTCTGCCCCCGACCACAGCCCTTGCCGGGTCTGTTCCTCTAGAACTGCCCCCCAACCTGACAGGCTGGCATCCGTGGATACTATCTTCCACGTGATGGGGCAAAAGGATTTCCCTTTTGACAAATTTTGAGAGACCAGCCACCAAGACAGGCTGCGCCGGACCCTCTGGGAGAGCACTAACGGACGCTCTAACGCCTGAATGGACTTGTTCCAAGCAGAGAGAATGGCTGCCTGAAGACATCTGGTATGGATCTGGGCGTAGGGCACAGCCTCGAAGGCGGCCACCATCTTCCCCAGCAGTCGCATACATAGGCGAATAGTCGGCCTCTTTTTGCCTAAGATCATTTGAACTGTTTGAGCTATTGATCTGATCTTTGCTTGAGGCAAAATTATTCTCTGGCAGTCTGTATCTAGCCGAAGGCCTAGATATTCCAACTGCCTTGTGGGCTTCAATACCGATTTTTCTAGATTTACAATCCATCCGAATTCCTCTAGATGCTGAACTGTGCGACCTACTGCCTGATTGAGGTTGGAGGCTGAGCTGTCGATAACTAGCAGATCGTCCAAGTATGCCAAGACTAAAATGCCTTCTGTCCTTAGGACAGCTAGCACCGGGGCTAACATCTTTGTGAATACCCGCGGAGCTGTTGCCAACCCGAAAGGGAGGGCTACGAACTGGTAATGGCGGTGATGTATCATAAACCGAAGAAACCTGTGATGTGCCGGATAGATCGGCACGTGCAGATATGCATCCTTTATGTCTATAGATGCTAGAAAGTCGCCTTGATGTAGGCTGGCTGCCACCGAACGTATGGACTCCATACGAAAGGTCTGAATGTTTAGAAAGCGATTTAGGCGTTTGAGGTCCAAGATAGGCCTGACGTCGCCATTGGGCTTTGGTATTATGAAAAGGTTGGAGTAGAATCCCAGACCCCATTCCTGGGTTGGTACTTCTACGATTACTCCTTGGAGTAAGAGGCGATCTAATGCTTTTGCAAGAGAGGCCCTCTTTAATGGGTCGCTTGGAAGACTTGACCCCTGAAAATGAGGAGGGGGGACTTCCCGAAACTCTAGCTTGTAGCCCGTGGTGACCACGGATCTTACCCAAGAGTCGGGAATTCTGGCCTTCCACACTTCGGAGAAGAACCGAAGCCTTCCCCCCACCCAAGAGAGTGGGGGCGCCCCTTCATGAATCTGACTTGAGGACTGGTTTAACCGGCTTGCGAGACCATGGCCTCTTGCCTGTCGTGGCTTGTCCTTGTGGGCGGCTATTAAATGCCGAACGCCCGGGAGGCCGTCGATACTGACGGGAAGTTGAAGGGGCCGAGCCTGCGAAGGCCTGTCGCTTAAATGCGGGCCCACGTGATCTTTTCTTGATGGGCAAGAAAGAACTTTTACCACCTGATATGGTCTGGATATATTTATCTAGGTCTTCACCGAATAGTCTCCCACCATGAAAGGGAAATCCTGCTAAAAGCTTTTTGCAGGGAGCCTCTGCTGACCAGTTTTTTAGCCACAAAAGGCGACGCATATGAACCAACAGCAGAGATAAACGGGACGCCTGTTGAACGGAGTCCTTAATAGCATCTACTGCAAAGCAGAGAGCTCTTGGGAGGTCAGCCAATTCACGAGCTTGCTGAGCCGGTATGTCCTTTAATATCTGTTTAGTCTGATCCTTTAAAGCCTGACAAACGCCAATGGCTGCCACTGCTGGCTGAACCACGGCACCTACTGTGGTAAAAGAAGCCTTCAGTAGGGTCTCCAATTTTTTGTCGACTGGATCTTTAAACACCTGGACATTTTCTACCGGACAGGTCAGGGATTTATTTACGCAGGAAATGGCTGCGTCCACGGTAGGGAGTGTCCATTTCTTTGCAAATTCTTCTTCCATAGGATAGAGAATGGTAAACCTTTTAGGAGGGATAAAAATCCTATCAGGTCGAGCCCAATCCTGAAAAATCACGCTCTCCAGAAGGGGGTGAACCGGGAAGGATGCACCACTCAATGGTGCCTTCAAGGAACCTAAAGAGGATACCGCGGGGGCTACTTGTTCTGACACTGGAAGTTTAAAAGCAGTGCGAACCAAATCCGTCAGAGACTGGATCCACAGACTCTCTGCTTGAGAAGCCGAAAAAATTTCATCTATAGTGGAATCTTCAATGTCTGATCCGTCAGGACTCAGGTCCGCTTGATCCCCCTGTGGGTCCAATTCCTCCGAAGAGAGGACCTCTGCATCTGAACACACCGTTTTAGGTGACGGGGATCTAGCCCGTTTGCCACCCGGCAAAGAGCGGGCAATTAAAGCAGTTAACCTTTTCTCTAGCCCACCCAAGGTGGATTCTAGCATTTCTTCCGTAACATAAACGGGAACGGGTTGATTGGGGGCCGCCTCTGCCCCTAGCACCCTCAATGGCTCCTGCACGATGCTGTTCGGTGGTCTATCTGGTGAGGGTGGGACCACTGGAGCCTGGCCCAAATCCTCTGACCCCGTTGGAGACCCCTTTACTTTTTTGGCACCTTTTGCAGCCTTAGCTGGTCCAGATCCCTTGGGAGCCATTGCACAACCTTGAGACACCCCTACAGCCAACACCCAACTGTTGTAGCTAGAAGTGAAACATTAATAAGGACAGGCTATGTAAAATCTTTTCAAAAATTTTCATACGCCTGAAAAGGCGGCAATACAGAGGAAAGCCCTGTGAGTATTGCCACACCAATGCCCGTTAGCTGGAGTCCAAGGTTGCCCGACTCAGACACTGCCAGATCTAAGGCTGAGTCCCTTTTGCAAAAAAATATATATTTTTTTTTTTTTCTGGTCAGTGTGGACTTTTAAGTCCAGACCTGAAGATCCAAAAACCAACCACTGGGTGTCACTGTTTAGCCAGAACTGGCTCAGCTGTGCGCTTTGTGTCCTCACTCTCCACTGCTCTCAGGAGGGAATGACCAGCCAGGAAATGCTTTTCTGCTTTATCTGACACTGCCGCTGCTGGTCCGCCCCCCCCCACGCCCGCTGACGTTGTAAAAGGCGACGCGCACGCGCGCGCGCGCGCCCCCGCCCCCCCCCACACTGAAACCAACATGGAGGAAGCAGAGAGCAGAGGAGAAGCCCGGACCAGCGCTAGAAACACAGACACCTGGTAAGCACTATCTTTGTAGTGCACACATAGAGGAAGCTGTCTCCCTAGGCTTCCCAGGAAACAGGAGTTTTGTCAGCACTTCCTCTCTATACACGTGGGGCTGCAGTATCATGCTAACAGGCAAATCTGGGGGGAGTAGCAAAAATACATATCTTTTTAAAAGCATACATATATCTACATGTTATCTGGGTAAACATTAGTACATCCCATCCTGCCTCAACAGACATAGTGGAGATAGTGGCTGATGCACAAGCATACCATTAGCCAACCCAGAACCCCCAGGGGGATACCTACTGTCGAACCAAGTCCCGCAGGTTCCCTCTTACCTGCTCCACGCCGCAGGGTATTGCAAAATGCAAGAGGCCCAGCCTTCCCCCATCTCCGTGGGTATTGTCTTGGACCTTCAGGGACCGGGGTCCTGTGCTAAGGAACCCACACCCCTGGACCTATATAGCATCCTGGCATCAGTAGCGTTTAGTTCTTGAAAGAGACTAAGGCACTGGAGCCCAGAATCCAGCCCTCCAAGGAGAGGCATTATAGGCAAAACCCCACTCCAGCAGGGCCCGGGTACCGTCACCTTGGCTTTGAAGCACTTCGGACGGATCCGGCTAGCTATCCTGGGTCCCGAGACCTCCGAGGGACAGCTAGACGTGACCAACACCTAAGACACTGGCGAAAAAACTGAAGCACTCCCAGTGGGAGGGGGTTATATAGGGAGGAAACTTCCTGTGAAATTGATTACACCAGTGTCCACACCTGAAGGTACCCATATAACCCAAGTGTAATGGCTATGCGCTCTGTGTCCCGTGATGTACGATAAAGAAAAGAGTGGAGACACTCCAGGGCGGCTGAGTGAGTCAGGCAGTGTCAGTCAGTCACGGTGAGTCAGTCACGGTGAGTCAGTCAGGGTGAGTCAGTCAGGGTGAGTCAGTCAGGGTGAGTCAGTCAGGGTGAGTCAGTCAGGGTGAGTCAGAGTGAGTGAGTCAGAGTGAGTGAGTCAGAGTGAGTGAGTCAGTGAGTCAGTCAGAGTGAGTCAGTCAGTGTGAATCAGTCGCACTGGTCGGTCTCCGTCAGACTTCACTCAGTCCACTCTGTCACATGAGGGTGCGTCTGCTGTGTCCACTACGTCTGAATACCAAAATAACATAGGTATCTGACACATAAATAGGAATTGTGTTTATATTAGTCCCTTGGTGGTTGGGCTAATGCCAGGGAGAACAGTTTATATATTCATCCCCAAAAATATAAACAATAAATGAATATTTTGGACCTCTAACCCCTATTGTTTGCCGTTACTGGGGTTCCAAAGTTGGCCCCCCTAGGAGAGCTGTTTAACATTGAAATTTATGGGGAAAATTTGGCCAGCTTGGCCCGGCCCTGGATTTTTGGACTAGAACTCCCAAATCAAAGGTCGCAGCCACCCAAATATTTTACCAGCACCCGGATGGCCGACCCCTGGTAGAAATTGGGGGCATTTATGACACTTTCACTATTTTTAAGGCTCCATAAACTGTTTGATACCCCTCGCCAAGACTCGCAAAGCTGACCAGCAACCATTAAGCATGGCTGGGGTTGTAACAGTGCACTTAATCATGGTCAGAGATTTACCCATCTCCCACCCCAAGCTGTCCAGCAACACTAGCCCCAGGGTAAAACATTGAAATCTATGGGGAAAGTTTGGCCAGCTTGACCCGACCCTGTATATTTAGACTACAACTCCCAAACCAAAGGTCACAGCTACCCCAAATTTTTAGCAACACTTGGGACCCAGATGGCCGACCCCTGGTAGAATATGGGGGTATTTGTGAAATGTTCCCAATTTCTAAGGCTCCATAAACTGTTCGATACCCCTCGATGGACTCGCAAAGCTGACCAGCAACCCTTAAGCATGGATGGGGTTGTAACAGTCCACTTAATCGGGGTCAGGGTTTTACCCATCTACCACCCCAAGCCGTCCAGCGACTCTAGCCCCGGGTTTTAAGTATTGTCCGGGTATTGCAGAGCATTGGCCGGGTATTGCAGAGCATTGGCCGGGTATTGTAGAGTATTGGCCGGGTATTGCAGAGTATTGCACAGGGATATTGTGCAGGGGTATTGCAGAGTATTGTGCAGGGGGTAGGGGTATTGCAGAGTATTGCTTTAAAAAAAATTATTGTTCATTTTACTTTATTTATTTTAGTTTGACACGTTTTCCCCCAGATATTGCAGAGTATTGGCCAGGTATTGCAGAGTATTGGCCGGGTATTGCAGAGTATTGGCCGGGTATTGCAGAGTATTGCGCAGGGGGTGGGGGTATTGCAGAATATTGCACAGGGGGTAGGGGTTTTGCAGAGTATTTCACAGGGGTAGGGGTATTGTAGAGTATTGCGCAGGGATGGCTGAGCAGGGATGGCTGGATCTGTGACTGCAATAGTATACTATTGCAGTCACAGATCCAGCCCACAGCGCTGCCGAAACCCGCACTCCTCTCACACTGTACCGATCGGTACAGAGAGAGGAGGGAGGAACCGGCGTCATCAAATGGCGCCGGTTTGTTTACATGTGATTTCTCTGTCATTGGACAGAGCGATCACGTGGTAAACAGCGGCTATTAGTGCCAATTTACCATGATCTGTGATGCGCCGGGTCCTCTCCAGTGTGCACGCCCCAGGGGGTGCGTGGGAGCGCGATTCTGGGAGGACATCCATGGATGTCCTCCCAGAGTTAAGTAACGGCCTTGTAGACGTATATTGTCTATAAGGCGGTGATTGAGTGGTTGAAATACAATCGTTTGAAGGAGGACAAGTATTAAAAAAAGAATATCTGATTTGTGCTTAGAGAGAGCCTGCATATAAACAAACATTGGTTTCCTAGGAAACGATGAGGAGAATAACTTCTCACACAAAGCTGTGAGGGGATTCTAGCTCCTCCCACACAGCTCTGAGGTGAATTGGCTCTACATAACTTCTGCATACTAGCATACTCAGCATATAGCAAACATCCATAGCAACCCCTTCATAGCAACCAGTCCATAGCAACCAGTTTTTGATGGGGCAAAAAGGATGGTGCACTTTTGATGGGGTAGTTTTTGATGGAGCAGTTTTTGATGGAGCAATGGATGAAATGGATAGACACACTGTTGGATCACATTTACATCTCCAGGGGCACTGTCTTCAGTCAGGAGTATTGGTGGAGGCAAGAACACGTCACACAATTCCCCCAGAAATTGTATCTTTTCTAGTTTATTCATGTTAGTATTTTGATTAGTAGCAAGCGCTAGACATGTGCAATTCGTTTAGTTTCTAATTAGTTATTTAACGAAAATTCTGAAATTCGTTAATTCCGAATTTTCGTATTAACAAATTTTTTTTATTTCCAAATTTTTTAATTTTCAAATTTGTAATTTTTCCAAATTTTTACATTTTCGAATTTTTCAATTTTCACATTTTGTAATTTTTGAATTTTTAAATTTTCGAATTTTTAAATTTTTTAATTTTCGATTTCTTGAATTTTCAAATTTTTTAATTTTCACATTTTTTTAATTTTCAAATTTTCACATTTTAAAATTTTCGAATTTTTTAATTTTCAAATTTTCGATTTTTTTAATTTTCGAATTTTTAAATTTTCGAAATTTTAAATTTTCGCATTTTTAAATTTTCGATTTTTTTAATTTTCGATTTTTTTAATTTTCGATTTTTTTAATTTTCGAATTTTTAAATTTTCGAATTTTTAAATTTTCGATTTTTTAAATTTTCGCATTTTTAAATTTTCGATTTTTTTAATTTTCGATTTTTTAAATTTTCGATTATTAAATTTTCGAATTTTTAAATTTTCGAATTTTTAAATTTTCGAATTTTTAAATTTTCGAATTTTTAAATTTTCGAATTTTTAATTTTCACATTTTTTAATTTTCGATTTTATTTAATTTTCGATTTTATTTAATTTTCGATTTTATTTATTTTAGAATTTTTAAATTTTAGAATTTTTACATTTTAGATTTTTTAAATTTTCACATTTTTAAATTTTCACATTTTTAAATTTTCACATTTTTAATTTTTTTCAAAAATTCGAAAGGTAAAAAAAAATCGAAAATTCAAAATGTAAAAAAAATTGGAAATTTCGAAGTTGTAAAATGCGAAATTTCCGAATTTTTCGAACTTCCGAAAAAAAAAAATTTGTTTCATTCGGAAATTTCATTTTTAGAATTTCAGAGATAATAAAAAAACTAAGATAAAAACTATTTTTTTGGCAGTGCCATTTTCTGTGCGTGAGCACTTATTGTTGTGGCTGCTGCTTAGTGTTAAATTTATTTTTTATATTTTATTAATATTGCTCTAGTTAGTGTGGTTTGCGCATTAGTTTCCCCCATTATTCCTCTTAAATATGAGATCTGGGGTCAAATATACCTCAGATCTCATATTTAAAATGCACAAAAATAAAAAAATTGTCATGTAAAAAAGTTACAAAAATAAATAATCCCAAAAAATTTCCATAGGTGACGTTTAAAAAATTCTACAGGTTGCATGTTTTGAGTTACAGAGGAGGTCTAGTGCTAAAATTATTGCACTCGCTCTAACGATCGCGGCGATACCTCACATGTGTGGTTTGTACACCATTTTCATATATGGGTGCCCATCAAAACTACCCCATCATATTTTGCCCCATAAAACGGCCCTTATTTAAATTTGCCCCATAAACTGCCCCTTTTCAAAATGCCCCCCTCAAAACTGTCCCCATCACCAAATTTGAAGATCCTAGCATTTATGGTTTTTGAGATATTGACCAGCAAAGCAAATTGTGGAAGTCCCGAAAGGGGAAAAATTCAGCAATTGTGTCCAGGAAGGAGTTCCAGGAGGTCGGGTAGATTTGTGAGAGACGTCCCTAAATGAGCAGTGACTAATATTTTCATAGGGCAGCGGGAGATGTGGCTGCAGATATATAGGGAAGGAGAGTGTGACAAGACATGATTTCTGACCTGTGACCACTCTCTCATTTTCAAGCCAACCTACACATATCATATATCAAAACGTTCAGCTATCCCTGCTGCCACTACACGTGTCCATGGCTAAGTCATAGTCGCAAGCGTTTTCATAATACGGCCATTTGTTTGCAACCTACGCCATCCAATGACCTCCATTGACTTCCATTGAAATGACAAGTCAAGACTCCTAGAATTTGAAAGGTAATTTGTAAACTGCGACTGTGCCTTCAATTTTTATATTTCAGAGAAATACTATACATCAAACTGTAGGTCTGAGTCCTGTGATTCACACAATATAAAGATATTTCCTGTACGATTTACAGTTTTTAAAATACAAGCGTTTGAAGGAGACATTTTCAAAAAAGGGCAAAAATCTGAGCCTGTGCTTTAGATAGGCTGCCTATAAAGAAACATTGGTTTCCTAGGAAACGCTGAGATATTTCAAACTCCTCGCACACAGCTGGGAGGCACTAACGCTTCTGAAAAGCCAACCGCTCAAAAAAACCTGACAGCCACTTTACAGCTCCCTTGCTGGAAGCGTAAGACCGCTAGCCAGGCTCAGATTCCACCTTGTCGGCATTAATTTTGTATTTTACTGGTCAATATCTCCGGAGCCATAAATCCGAGGAACTTCAAATTTGGTAGAGAGGCGCTCCTTACCGACCTCCATATGTCTACCAAGTTTAGAGTCTGAGGCACAAAGGGTCCTGAAAAGCCACCCACCCAAAGAGAACCGACCGGCACTTGATATGTCCTTTGCGGGAAAACTTAGCAGTAAGAGATTAGACCGTTAGCCGGGCTCTGGCGCCACCTTGTCGGCAAAAATTTGGGATTTTGTTGTTCAATATCCCCAGAGCCATATCGTAGGGGGAAGGGGACAGGAGCGTCTGTGCGAGGCTAAAGCGTACTTTACCACATCCTGAGCTCTGCACATCATTACGGGTCTGTTTTAGAGTGGTGCACTTACACACCCATGCAGTGCGAGTACCCCAGCAGGGGATTTCTTTATTTATTCAACCTTTAATCATGTTTACATGCACCATCTGAGTTTTTTTCTCTCTTCTATGATCTGGAGCATATACTAAGGAGACCTGGACAAGACCAAGCTTAGCTGCAAGGTCACACGCTCTGAGGTGAGCGGAGCGTGTGACCTTGCAGCTAAGCTTGGTCTTGTCCAGGAGCGTCCATTACCTTGGGGGAGAACCTGTGTGACAGCACTCTGATTCAGTTTTTTGGATCACTAACTGGGCTGTGTGGTTTTATCAACTGTAATATCATTCCAGGAATGCTGCTTTTTGAATATCACATGCTTTAAGCTGCAAAGTCGTGTCTCGTGCATAAAAGAAGAGGGCCTATTGAAGTTAATATATATATATATTTTCGGAGCCAGCCACCCAATGAATGGTGAAGCTAGAGTGGACAAAAAATGAAAAATAAGGACAGGATTTCTAAAATGGCAGCATAAAAGAATAGGAGGATATTGAGGTTAACTCCACCATGGCCAGTCCCAAGTCCGTGCTGAGAAAGGAGGAGGGCCTTCCATCTGGGCCTGTTAATAAAATATATACCATATTTGCCAAAGCAAATTGCAGAAGTCTGGACAAGGGAACATTTCAGCAATTGTGTCCAGGAAGGTGTTCCAGGAGGTCAGGTAGATTTGTGAGAGACTGTCCCTAAATCAACAGTAACTATTTTCAGAGGGCAGTGGGAGAGGTTGCTGCGGATATATAGGGACGTATATTTTCGGAGCCAGCCACCCAATGAATGGTGAAGCTAGAGTTGACAAAAAATAAAAAATCAGGACATGATTTCTAAAATGGCAGCATAAAAGAAGAAGAGCCTATTGAAGTTAACTCCACCGTGGCCAGTCCCAAGTCCATGCTGAGAAAGGAGGAGGGCCTTCCATCTGGGCCCTTTAATAAAATATATACCATATTTGCCGGTGTTGGAGCGTAATGATAATAGTAGGACAAAAAGCATTGTGACAACCGACATCCAATAAAATGGCAGCATAAAAGAATAGGAGGATATTGAAGTTAACTACACCGTGGCCGGTCCCAAGTCCACGCTGAGAAATGAGGGGGAATTTTCAGAGGGCAGCGGGAGAGGTTGCTGCGGATATATAGGGAAGTATATTTTCGGAACGCCAGCCACCCAATGAATGGTGAAGCTAGAGTGGACAAAAATGAAAAATAAGGACATGATTTCTAAAATGGCAGCATAAAAGAATAGGAGGATATTGAGGTTAACTCCACCATGGCCAGTCCCAAGTCCATCTGGGCTCTTTAATAAAATATATACCATATTTGCCAAAGAAAATTACGAAAGTCCTGACAAGGGAACATTTCAGCAATTGTGTCCGGGAAGAAGTTCCAGGAGGTCAGGTAGATTTGTGAGAGACTGTCCCTAAATCAACAGTAACTATTTTCAGAGGGCAGCGGGAGAGGTTGCTGCGGATATATAGGGAAGTGGTGGACAAAAAATGAAAAATCAGGACATGATTTCTAAACTGTGACCACTCCCTCATTTTCAAACCGACCTACACATATCTTATATCAAAACGTTCAGCTATCCCTGCTGCCACTACACGTGTCTACGGCTAAGTCATAGTCGCAAGCGTTTGCAACCTACGCCATCCATTGACCTCCAATGAAATTACAAGTCAAGACTCCTAAAATTTGAAAGGTAATTTGTTAACTGCGACAGTGCCTTCAATTTTTTATATTTCAGAAACATACTATACATCAAACTGTAGGTCTGTGTCTTGTGATTCACACAATATAAAGCTATTTGAATATCACATGCTTTAAGCTGCAAAGTCGTGTCTCGTGCAAAAAAGAAGAAGAGCCTATTGAAGTTAACTCCGCCATGGCCGTTCCCAAGTCCGTGCTGAGAAAGGAGGAGGGCCTTCCCTCTGGGGGGCTCTTTCATAAAGTAGGACAAAATGTATCTTCAAGGTGCTCATCTCAACACCTACATCTGCAGTGAGTTCACGAAAGTCCCGACAAGGGAATTTTCCAAATAATTTTCCATGTACCGTGTTTAATGGGAAAAATAATTAAAGCAATAGAAAAATTACCTGTATAGCTTACATATAGCAACAGGAGCTAACAATCAGCGCACGTACCTAACAGTAGGACGTGTGGCTTACAGCGGCAGGCAGGACCGTGTGGCTTACAGCGTCAGGCAGGTTCAGCGTTTCCAGCCAGTGCTCAAAGCATCCAGCTCCCGGGAATCCAGCCTGCAGCATACGGTCCCTGGCTTCATCTGTCTTCCCTTCCCCCTAGCCCCCCAGGCTTTCTTTCGTCCTCACAGGAGCTGACCGCAGCCACAAAGACGTACTCCCAGGTGTATGGCCTCCTCACAGCTGGCAGCCAGGACAGTCCGTGACTGCGGTCGGCAGGCGCACCTATCCAGCCCCCTCCACCTTTGCTCCCTAACAGGTACTGCCAGCCACGATCGGAGGAATAAGGTAAGCAAGCCCCCACCAGCTCCCGCCATCCACAACAGCAAAAGGTCTACAAAAACACTGTACACTGTGGAAAATGATCCCTTATCAACGTCCCTTATCAACTGTGTAATATCATTCCAGGAATGCTGCTATTTGAATATCACATGCTTTAAGCCGCAAAATCGTGTCTCGCGCATAAAAGAAGAGGGCCTATTGAAGTTAACTCCTCCGTGGCCAGTCCCAAGTCCAGGCTGAGAAAGGAGGAGGAGGGCCTTCCCACTTCCCTTATTTCCCTTTCACCCTTTGCCTCACTTGATCGAATAAATTCCTTTAAGACGGTTTACTGTGCAAAAGGGCTAAAAAGAGTTTGTATATAGTCGTAATCTGAAGATCCCACTGTACATCTCTTCTCTTCTGTCCCGTCGGTGTGCTCATCTCGACTGTAAAGTGTGGGAAGAGGGTGTACCCCTTTACGGAGGACAGACAGCAGGACCGAGTACATAAAGTGTCTGAAGATGAAGAGATCAGTTTGGTGAATGCCAATACTGCTGTCATGACAGAGTGACATATAGTTAACACCTTTCCTTCCCTTCTCTTCTCTTTCCCCTTCCCCCAAAGACACATGCTCTTAGAACCTTGAAAGTCCATGTCCTACATTGGGAAAGTTTTCCATATTTTTTTAACTCTGCCATGGCCGGTCCCAAGCGAAAAGAGGAGGGAGATGGGTGCTGGGGCAAGCAAACCAGCCCTGTATTTGAATATCACATGCGTTAAGCTGCAAAATCGTGTCTCGCGCATAAAAGAAGAGGGGTCTATTGAAGTTAACTCCACTGTCGCCGGTCCCAAGTCCGTGCTGAGAAAGGAGGAAGGGCGCTCCTGTGCATAGGGCTGAAAAGAGTTTGTATACAGAAAGGAGGACAAGGGAACATTTCAGCAATTGTGTCCTGAAAGAGTTCCAGGAGGTCGGGTAGATTTGTGTGAGACTGTCCCTAAATCAACAGTAACTATTTTCATAGGGCAGCGGGAGAGGTTGCTGCGGATATATAGGCAAGTATATTTTCAGAGCCAGCCACCCAATAAATGGTGAAGCAGAGTGGACAAAAAATGAAAAATCAGGACATGATGATGATGATTTCTAAAATGGCAGCATAAAAGAAGAAGAGCCCATTGAAGTTAACTCCCACCATGGCCGGTCCCAAGTCCGTGCTGAGAAAGGAGGAGGGACTTTGTGCAAAAGGGCTAAAAAGAGGTGGTACAGTCGTAATTTTAAGTTCCACTGTACATCTCTTCTCTGCTGTCCCGTCTGCGTGCTGTCTCGACTGTAAAGTGTGGGAAGAGGGTGTACCCCTTTACGGAGGATAGACAGCAGGATCCGTTCGCCCCGAGTACATTGTAGGTGTACAAGTGTCGGAAGAGAGCAGTTTGGTATCAAGGTTTGCCAATATTGCCGTCTTGGAGAAAGTATCTCAAAATCTCCGACATTTGATCAACCTTGAAGGTCTGTGTAACGGAATGAACCGTGACAGACAGATATTCCTATGTCTATAGGGTCACCTTATGTCCACTAGGGCCATAGGGTGACAAAGAATGAATAAACTAATAGTAGGATGTGTGGCTTGGAAAAATAATTAAAGCAATAGAAAAATTACCTGTATAAATGAATAAACAAATAGTAGGATGTGTGGCTTGGAAAAATAATTAAAGCAATAGAAAAATTACCTGTATAAATGAATAAACTAATAGTAGGATGTGTGGCTTGGAAAAATAATTAAAGCAATAGAAAAATTACCTGTATAAATGAATAAACAAATAGTAGGATGTGTGGCTTGGAAAAATAATTAAAGCAATAGAAAAATTACCTGTATAAATGAATAAACAAATAGTAGGATGTGTGGCTTGGAAAAATAATTAAAGCAATAGAAAAATTACCTGTATAAATGAATAAACAAATAGTAGGATGTGTGGCTTGGAAAAATAATTAAAGCAATAGAAAAATTACCTGTATAAATGAATAAACTAATAGTAGGATGTGTGGCTTGGAAAAATAATTAAAGCAATAGAAAAATTACCTGTATAAATGAATAAACAAATAGTAGGATGTGTGGCTTGGAAAAATAATTAAAGCAATAGAAAAATTACCTGTATAAATGAATAAACAAATAGTAGGATGTGTGGCTTGGAAAAATAATTAAAGCAATAGAAAAATTACCTGTATAAATGAATAAACAAATAGTAGGATGTGTGGCTTGGAAAAATAATTAAAGCAATAGAAAAATTACCTGTATAAATGAATAAACAAATAGTAGGATGTGTGGCTTGGAAAAATAATTAAAGCAATAGAAAAATTACCTGTATGAATGAATAAACTAATAGTAGGATGTGTGGCTTGGAAAAATAATTAAAGCAATAGAAAAATTACCTGTATGAATGAATAAACAAATAGTAGGATGTGTGGCTTGGAAAAATAATTAAAGCAATAGAAAAATTACCTGTATGAATGAATAAACAAATAGTAGGATGTGTGGCTTGGAAAAATAATTAAAGCAATAGAAAAATTACCTGTATAAATGAATAAACTAATAGCAGGATGTGTGGCTTGGAAAAATAATTAAAGCAATAGAAAAATTACCTGTATAAATGAATAAACTAATAGTAGGATGTGTGGCTCATAGCAGCAGGCAGGTTCTACCAAAATACAATTAGTACCAAAATGCAATTTACTGGTGCATTTGTCAGTGCTGGTGTCAGTGTTCTCTGTCAACTGAGCACCCAATGTCAGAGGCTTTAAAGTGGTTGTAAACCCACTGTAGGTATAAAAGAATATCTCCTAAACCTGTACGGTTTAGGAGATATTCCCCTCGCAATGCTCCGCTGGAAGGGCGGGCCGCTACAGACCCTAGCCGGAATGAAGTCTCCCGCGCATCGCTAATCACAGCGCTGGAGCAGCGATACCCGGAAGACACACCGGCGTGGACCAGGAAAGTCACTTCTAGTTGCGAGGCAAATATTTCATAATGAGCTAATGTAAATGTAATGTAAATGTAATGTAAATGTAAATGCAGGTTTACAACCGCTTTATGCTACCATCTAGTGGTCCCATCTGATGGGTGCACACTCGAGAAAAAAAAAAAAACTGCAAAAGATCTGCAAAAACACTGGTACACTGGAAAATGATTCGGAACATGGTCCTCTGTCCATCTTCCCGTCTTCCCTGCCATCTTGATCAACTAAGATGGCAAGGAAGATGGTTTATTTCCTGGCCAGCTTGGCATGGGAATATAGGTAAATTGGGAGCCCAAGTACCATAGGTGTCGGCCCAGAACTCAGTTTTATGCTCAATCAAATGCACCATCAAAGAAAAAATGGTGAAGGGAACAGGGTACTGCAGTCTACTGAAATAATTTGTAATAAAAACATCTTTGCCATTCTCCAACCACTTTGCACATACAGGTCCCAGAAGGCAGCGGGGGCAGGAGTAAAATTAAAATCCAAAAATGAGGGGTCTTTTCTTTAAAACCAAGTTGTACAAGTGGGTGGAACTCTGCTTTAATTGATGGAAAGATAAGAAAATTACCGAATGCATAAAACATTAAGGTAAAAAAAAACCTTCAATGTTTACAACCCCTTTAACCACTTCCATCCCAAGGCTGGAGTGGAGATATCTCAATGATACCTACAGCTACGGGCATCATTTAGATATCCTTGTTTTCAGCCGGTGATTCTGTCCACCATGAAAATGATCGTAGAGGCATGATCATTCTTACAGGCATTGGGAGGGGACATCCCCCCCCTCCGGTGCTTCTCCAGGCTTCTTCCGTGCCATCGGGGACCTGAAGAAAGAATCAGCCACCGCTGGATGACGACCATAGAGATTTACGGTTACCAGATGGTCCAATGTCATGCTTTCCAGCCCGGAGGAGAGATGTGGAGTCTTTTTGGCTCCACATCTCACCCTAAAGAGGACCTGTGACAAACCATTCATATTACAAAGAACGTTTAAATGCAACCCATTTTTTTTTTGTTAAACAGTGTAAAAATAAATAAATTATAATTTATAGCACCCCGTTCCGATTCGCTCGCTCGCAGAATTAATGCGTACGTGAGCAGCGCCCCTATATGAAAATGGTGTTTAAACCACACATGTGAGGTATTGCCGCATATTAGAGCGAGTGCAATAATTCTAGCCCCAGACCGCCTCTGCAATTCAAAACATGCAACCTGTAGCTTTTTTAAATGTTGCCTATGGAGATTTTTTGGGCCAACTTATTTTTGTCATTTTTTCAAATTACTTTTTCTTTTATTGCATTTTAGTCTAAAAATATGAGATCCGAGGTCTTTTTGACCCCAGATCTCATATTTAGGATGATCTGTCATTATTTGTTTCTATTACAAGGGATGTTTACAATCCACATTCCTTGTAAAAGGAATAAAAGTGAATTTTTTTTTTTTTAAATAAGTGTAAAAATAAATATAATCTAGTAACGCATACATGAGCACAGCCCGCATATGAAAACTGTGTAATCTCCTGCTATTGCGAATTGGATGCGGGGTGAACACCACATCCAATTCGCACTAGTGTGAACCCAGCCTTAGACAATAGAGTACTAAATTTACAGAAAAGACGGGGAGTATGACAGATGCTTGGAATAGAATAACAAGCATGTGCTATCTTCTCAGGATGTCCTAAGCTGACTTTACCCTTAAAAAAAAAAAAAATGTAAATTTTGTTTTTTTGCAGGTAGAAAATGATGCATCTTATATTTTTTAAGTAGCCTTCAAAGCATTGCCCCTCCCCCCCCCCATTTTAAAATACACCGATCACTCACTGTGCTCACTTGGGCCAGTACATATGACATTTTTACTGCTTCCCCATTCTCCACCTTGAAACAATCCACAGCAGCCAATAGGAAGGACAGGAGGGGAAGCTAGCAGTGCAGGGAAAGGGGTACATACGGAGGCCCGGGCGCAAGGAGAAATCAGATCGTAGTAAGCCAGAACTGGAATCGATAAATATATTTTCAGGAGGAAGGTCATTTTCACCGCAGTGACATTGCCTAACCATGGCAGACCACACCAACGTGTCAGCAAGTCAAATGATTTAGCAATAGGGGGGCAGTTTGCTTTATAGAGGGTATCTAAGCATTTGTTTGGGGGTTTTACTCCTAAATACGGTAAGTGGTGATCAAGAAGAAAATGTGCCTACGGACTGTAGTTGGCTCAGCTCGGGCTGGGTGATGGTTATGTTAAAGTGGTTGTAAGCCCTTTACATCCACTTTAAACTACAGGTAAGCCTAGATTAAGGCTCACCCACGGGTGCTTGAAATATCTTAACCTCCACGGTTTAGGAGATATTTACTAAAATCACGGGCGCCGATGCCTACGGTGAAGGCACCCTTCAGCAACGGCGATCGCGCCGTGCCATATCTGATGAATTGTTTCTATCTTTTAATTACGGTAATAGAGCAGTCTAAAATCCGACTTCCGGTTTTTGTCTCCCGCGGGAGTAGGCGTCTCTACTCCTTTTCCCCCGGCGCCGCAGTGTTGTCTGGGAGCTCTCCGCAAGGTTTCCTGGGAGCACAGTGTCATGCTTCCCAAGAGACAATGTGGAACGCCATCCTTCGAAATCCCGCAAGATTTACTAGCATTGCCATCACAACGGGGGCGGGAACTTTCAACGAACTCACCCGTTGTGATGGCAACCCTCAGTGTTGATGGCGCTGCCACCGCAACTTTGACGCATGACACGTTAGGTACCAATTTACTCGGCGTAACATTATCTTTTTCTAAAAAAATAAAAAAATGTTTATATAATTGGGCCAACATTACTGTTGATTTAAATTAATTAAAAAACCTGTGGTCTGCGGCCCAACGCCAGGCGGTGCGGGCTGCCAGGCCACGGAGGATACAAGTAATGTCAGCGGTGTGGCGACGGGGAAGAGAGATGACATCATCTCTTGTTGCCCGCACCGCTGTTCCGTCCTTACTTACAGGGCCGCGAAGGCTGCTCTACACGGAGGTGCAGCCGCGACCCAGAATGACGTCTCTCACCGCCCGCCCTCACTCTCATCTCTCCCTCGCATGTGTTTCACATGCAGCTATTTTACCACACTGAGGAGAGTACTCTGCAGCCATGTTACATGTAACTGTGGCAATCTCTCTCCATGATGCTAGCAGGCAGTGTGGCAAGTAACATCTTCATCCGGTGGCAGGCAAGTGACATCCTCATCTGGTGGCAGGCAAAGTGGCAAGTGACGGTTGCAAGTGACACTCTCAGGGCTCCCACTGATTCTACATTATGGTGAGTTGAACTATTTCATTTTATATTACAGATATATTGCAGATCCTTCTGTGTATTCCCAGTCAGACCCATAAAAGTCAAAGAACACAGACATCACACCCTGACACATATAAGGGCCAAAGACTTGCAGGAAGATGATGTGTGGAGGTGACAGGATCCCCCCCATCCAGTCCACACAGAGTTCTGGGACCCCCTTCTCTCATAATAATCTGACATTATTACCTCCTCCTCAACAGTGTTACCAACCCCCCGAAGTGAAATTTACTGGCAGAACGACAAAAAAAATTATATCTAACGCTATTAGCAATGTGTTTAAGTTAAACAAAAGTTAAAAAAACATATTTCTAAATTTACATGAAGGTCAGCGTACTATAACCCAGCCAGCACAGAGTTCCCTCTTACATCAGAGTCTGCAGGATGCCCCTTTACAGTGCAGGAGAACTCTTATGTAAAGGGGAACACTGCAGATCATGATGTAAGGGGAACTCTGATGTGGGGGGGGGGGAAGGCTCTGGTGAATAGAGACCACCATCCGCAGAGGAGTGAATACACCAAGGTAAGGGAGGGTTACTAGTATAGGGGGAAACCTTTAGTGCCCATTTACATTATTGTATTCACTCCCCTCCCTAGATCAGTGACGCCCCCCCCGACTGGCCTGGTGGCACTGTCACTGACCTCCTCTCAGGTGCACTGTGCGGGGCTCAGACAACTCCAGCTTGGCGGCTCTGATCTCCTCTCCACAGTCCACGCTTCCGATTCTTTCCGTAACCCCCATCCCGGCGCTCCCACTCTTGACTCCTTTCTAGAATCCCCTCAGAGATGGTCAGAGGCTGCAGACATGATAAAAGACAGGAGATGGTCAGAGGCTGCAGACATGATAAAAGACAGGAGATGGTGGGGACAGAGGCTGCGCACGTGGCACAGGAAGGGTGGGGACAGAGGCTGCGGACTTGGCACAGAGGATGCGGACATGGCACAGGAAGGGGGGAACAGAGGCTGCGGACATGGCACAGGAAGAGGGAACAGAGGTTGCAGACGTGGCACGGGAAGGGGGAACAGAGGCTGCAGACGTGGCACAGGAAGGGGGAACAGAGGCTGCAGACGTGGCACAGGAAGGGGGAACAGAGGCTGCAGCCGTGGCACAGGAAGGGGGGGGGAACAGAGGCTGCAGCCGTGGCACAGGAAGGGGGGGGGGAACAGAGGCTGCAGCCATGGCACAGGAAGGGGGGGAACAGAGGCTGCAGCCAAGGCACAGGAAGGGGGGGGGGGCAGAGGCTGCAGCCATGGCACAGGAAGGGGGGGGACAGAGGCTGCAGCCATGGCACAGGAAGGGGGGGGGCAGAGGCTGCGGCCATGGCACAGGAAGGGGGGGGCACAGGCTGCGGCCATGGCACAGGAGGCGGGGAGGGGCACAGGCTGCGGCCATGGCACAGGAGGCGGAGAGGGGCACAGGCTGTGGCCATGGCACAGGAGGCGGGGAGGGGCACAGGCTGTGGCCATGGCACAGGAGGAAGGGGGGGACAGAGGCTGTGGCCATGGCACAGGAGGAAGGGGGGGGGGCAGAGGCTGCGGCCATGGCACAGGAAGGGGGGGGGGGGCAGAGGCTGCGGCCATGGCACAGGAGGCGGGGAGGGGCACAGGCTGCGGCAATGGCACAGGAGGCGGGGAGGGGCATAGGCTGTGGCCATGGCACAGGAGGCATGGAGGGGCACAGGCTGTGGCCATGGCACAGGAGGAAGGGGGGGACAGAGGCTGTGGCCATGGCACAGGAGGAAGGGGGGGCAGAGTCTGCCGCCATGGCTACCCTCTCTATCCCCCCCCCCTTAGTTCCTCCACCTCCTACCCTCTCTCTTTTCTCCCTACTTTCCTCCCTCCACCTCCTACCCTCTCTATTCCCCCCCCCCCTTAGTCCCTCCCTCCTACCCTCTCTCTTTTCTCCCTTCCTTCCTTCCTTCCTCCCTCCCTCCTTCATCCCTACCCTCTCTCTTTTCTCCCTCCCTCCTTCCTCCACCTCCTATCCTCTCTCTTTTATCCCTTCCTTCCTATCCCCCCCTTTAGTTCCTCCACCTCCTACCCGCTCTCTTTTCTCCCTTCCTTCCTCCCTCCTACCCTTTCTATTTCCCCTCCCCTTAGTCCCTCCTTCCTCTACCTCCTACCCTCTCTCCTTTTCTCCCTCCACCTACCCTCTCTCTCTCTTTTCTTCCTTCCTTCACCTCCTCCTACCCTCTCTTTTTTCTCTCTTCTTCCTCCTTCACCGCTACCCTATCTCTAGTGAGTGTATAAAATAACTCCTCAGCCATTAATGTCTAAACTGCCGGCAACAAAATGATGACACCCTAAGTGAAAATGTCCGAATTGGGCACATAGTGTCAATATTTTGTGTGGCCACCATTACTTTCCAGCACTTCCTTAACCCCCTTGGGCATGGAGTTCACCAGAGTTGTATACTATGCAGGATTTCTATTACTGAATAAAGAAATTATTTACAGTAATAAAGTTTAATACTTATTTGTGTTTTTCATTATCATAATAAACAAAATGTATTTTTATTATTATCTATTTGATTTGTCTTTTTTTTTAATATTCAAAAACATTGTACATTAAGGTGCCTTGTGTTTGACCTTATGAGTGGATGACATCATAACAGGATCTATATGTCCCCACTATTTGCACAACCCTAAACATCATAGTGAGAAAACTAGACTGCCCATGTGATAATGTATGACAATAAACACAAATCTCCTGTTCCCAATAATTTATAGAACTCGTGGCTTAGAGCTTGTACTTGGCCGATAAAAAATACTTATAAAACCCTGGCTTGTCTAATAGATGGGGGGGGGGGGGAATGATTTAAAAATGAAATCAGGAGCCCATGATAAAGGGAAACAGAAAAAAGCTTAGATTCCTTGGTAATATATATATATAATTATATGTAGTTGCAATTTTAAAAAGATCTAGATATATAATTTATATTTAAATGATGCATAAAAATCCTTCAAAAAATACAAGTTTAGGAAGTTACTGGAGACCATGGCTTTGTATTTTGGAGTGGAAGAACTATAATGAGGGATTGTGAAGTTAGTACCACTAAGTCTGTTCTTAACATTCCCGTATACTAATAATCCAAATACTTAAAGGTACATATATATCAAAAAAGAACTAGCATCTTCATAGTGAGCCGTCTAGTTCCCATCCCTCTATATGACCTGTATGGTAATAATGAAGAAAGGTCATTTAGCAGTAGTGTTGCTCACGAATATTCGAATTGCGAAAATTCGTTACGAATATTGCGTATTCGAGTATTCGCGAATAAATCGAATATCGCGGTGAATATTCGCTATTGCGAATATTCGTATTTTTTCAAATTTATTTTTAAAACAGATCACATCCTAGTGATCTCCATCGACGTCTAAAAGCATTGCTGGTATGATTAGAGACCCTGGGCCGAGTAGCTGAGGCGATCCTTTTATGTTGCAGAATATTCGCAATGCGAATATTCGCGAATACTTTCTCTGCCCTTCTGTGTTTTGTGTATATAAAAAAAAAAAACAAAGAAAAATTAGCTTTAGTTTAGTCATATAAGTTTGTGTAAGTAGAGTTTAGTGCATATTAGTTTATTAATCCAGGAAATGATCTCCGTTCTTGCGTGTTGACGAGAATTTCGCAATCAATTTCGCATTCGCATTAGCGAAATTTCGCAAAATTTTTTTTTTATAAAATATCACGAATATTCGATATTTACGAATATTTCGCGAATATTCTTCTATATATTCATGAAATATCGTAAAATCGAATATGGCGTATTCCGCTCATCACTATTTAGCAGGATAGGAACTAGCTCTCTCACTGTGAATTGGATAGTTCCTATCCCTATACAGGACCTGACCACTATAGAGAAAAAGGTACTTTCACAGGATAGGAACTAGCTCTTTCACTGTGAACCGTCTAGTTCCTATCCTTTTAAAGGACCATTCTTAGCTGGAGGGATAAAGGTCCTTTGGCTGGATGGGAAATAGATTTCTCACTGTGAGCTGGCTACTAGTTCCTATCCTTTAAAAAGACCTAAACACTATGGAGAAAAGTGTCCTTTCACAGGATAGGAACTAGCTCACTCACTGTGAGTTGGATAGTTTCTATCCCTATACAGGACCTGACCACTAGGGGGCTAAAAGGTCCTTTAGCTGGATAGAAAATAGCTCATTCACACTGAGCAAGCTATATCATACCCTGAGGGACAGGGTCCTTCTACTGGCCAGGAACTAGTCGCAACCGATTCATATCTCCCCAGTAGCTTGATAACAGGACTTCCTTGTTTTGCGTTCCACCTGCTTCACCAACTTCCTGTTGTATGCTTTCCACCGGCTGCTCAGTTCTACCAATAACTTCGATTGGGCATCGTTGCTGTTGCCATCTTGTGGTAGACTTTAGGAACTGCATGCTTTAGCTGTATTAGGTTTCTAGCGAGGACTTATACGCCCTCTAGTGTGCAAGTGTTGGAACTGCAGGCGACATACCACACAATGACAATAGAACCCTAACAGTGCAATCACTAGGCTTTTTCTTTCAGTTGTGACCCCCACCCCCCAGAGCTGTATATCTCTGCTGGTATCCCTAATGTTAAACCAAATCTAAAGAGGTTGCTGGAAACTCTGCTAGACCCTAGGGCAGCCTTTCTAAACTTCATTAACCACTTCCATACCGGGGGGGGGGAACTTACGCACCTTCCTGCCCAGGCCAATTTTCAGCTTTCAGCGCTGTCGCACTTTGAATGACAATTGCGCGGTCGTGCTACACTGTACCCAATTTTTGTATAGTTTTTTTCCCACAAATAGAGCTTTCTTTTGGGGGTATTTGATCACCTCTGCGATTTTTATTTTTTGCGCTATAACTAAAAAAAGACCGAAAATTTAGAAGAAAAAAAATAGGTTTTTATTTTTATCTTTTATATTTTTTGTAAATAAGTAAGTTTTCTTCTTCAGTTACGGGTACTGATATGGCGACACTGATGGGCACCGATAAGGCGCCACTGATAGGCAGCACTGGTATGCGGCACTGATGGGCAGCACTGGTATGCAGCACTGAAGGGCACTCATAGGCAGCACTGGGCACACATAGGCAGGACAGATGGGCACTCATAGTCGGCACTGATGGGCACTTATGGGTGGCACAGATGGGCACTGATAGGTGGGCACAGGGCATGGATGAGCACTGAGAGGTGGCACTGATGGATACTGAGGGGTGGCACTGATGGAATTGCTGGGCATCACTTCAGTCAGTGCCCATGTTGTCAGTCAGTGCCCATTTGTGGGCACTGATTGGCATCTATTGTGCTCATTTTTTCTTTGTTGTTTTATTGGGTCCTGGCGGCTTCCCCAGTGTGGGCATCCGAGCAGGGGAGGGCTGGCAGGGGGGCAGGGTTGAAATCTCCCCCTGGGCTGGTGACACTATGCACAGCCCAATGGCCGCCACTACCAAATGCTGTTTTTGCAGAGCAGGAATATGCCTGCTGGAGCTCTGTTAACACAGGTCACGGCCCCCACTCACCTGCCACTGTGCAGCTGTGCCTGTGTCAGCCCTGAGGTAGATGATTGCAGAGCTAAGCTATGTCTCGTCTCCCACATAGCTCAGCCTCAGTGCACACCAGCGCTGACATCCCCTTCTCTCTCTGCACAGACACGAGGACTCTGATGTAAGGGGAGGCTCTGTGCAGACTCTGATGTAAGGGGGCCCTCTGTTTGGACTCTGATGTAAGGGGGGCCTCTGTGCAGACACTTGTGATCATGAAAAATCTTAGACTGTTTTCCTTGATCCATCACTTTTCCACGCTCTATAGGCCACTTGACTGGACTTTCCCCCCAGGCATAAGGCTGCCAGCCCTCCCCTGCATCCGAGGGGGGGCTACGCTGATAAACAATCAGCGCAAACTTCCCCTGTTAGGAAAGCCGCCGATCGGCTCTCCTCTACTCATGTCTGTCAGGCGCGAGTGAGGAAGAGCCAATCAACGGCTCTTTCTGTTTACATCGGACGTCAATATACTATTGACCAGGCGGGAAGTGGTTAAAGTATAACCAAAGGTAATATTGATACAGAATATCAGACCGATCTGCATCCGATCAGCTTCATTGGAGGAGAGATCTGCGACAGGATCTCTTTATGGAGAGATTTGGGATCTATTAGACCTCAGATCTCTGCTCTGGCCTCCAATGAAGCCGAGGGGAGGGATGTTGTTCATCACTTGTGATGACAATAAAGTTTATACATTTGTTTTTAAGAAGACAGTGTAAAAAAATGTTTATTTAAATAAAACAAATAATAAAATGTAAAAAAAAAAAGGTTAGAGTGCCCCCGTCCACCCTTGCTCACGCACAACTGCAAACGCACATGCCAGTCACTTACACATATGTAAACGCTGATCGTCCCGCCGTGCATGAGAGGTATAGCCGCAGACATCACGCAAATACTGCCAGTAAAGGAGCACAGAACAATGGGGACATTGGTGCGCATGTGCGATGGCACGCTCTTATGTCGCGCCATCACGCAATTCCTGGTGTGTATATATATATATATATATGGGAACTTCAGTCAACCCAGTGAGTATTATTCAATGAGAGAGTTCTTCGATCTTCTCCGCGTACGTGGGGTCTGTATCACGGTTTCCAAGATGGCGGCGCCCAGCGGCACTCTCAGTGCTGGATGTCTACACAAAAAAGAAAAATCTGCAATAGGGACACAGACAGAAAGCTGATCGCCTGTGCGCTGCCCATTGTATACATCCCAAGCTTATAGCATAGGACAGGGTTCTTTGTGGTTAGGGCTTTGGAATCTCAACTGTAGGAGGTGGGAATGGAAGACAGGAAGCTGACCACCTGTGTGCTGTCTATGGTATACTTCCTGAGCTTGTAGCATAGGACCAGGTTCTTCGCTGTAAGAGCATTTTAGGCTTTGGAATCTCTACTGTAGGATGTAAGAAAGGAAGCTGCCTGTGTGCCGTCTATGGTATACGTCCCAAGCTTGTACCATAGGACCGGGTTCTTCGCTGTAAGCGCAATTGAAGCTTTGGAATCTCTACAGTGGGAGGTGAGGATGGAGGACAGAAAGTTAATGGTTTGGATTCTCCTTCAGCGGTGAAGACTCAACCAGATCAGTGTCAGCATCATCAAGGTTTTTCACTGTAAAAGCGGTTCAGGCTTTGGAATCTCTACTGTAGGAGGTGGGAATGGAAATCATAAAGCTGACTGCCTGTGTGCTGTCTATGGTATACGTCCCAAGCTTGTAGTATAGACATGGTTCTTTACTGTAAGAGTAATTCAGACATTGGAATCTCTACTGTAGGAGGTGGGAATGGTAATCAGAAAGCTGACTGCCTGTGTGCTGTCTATGGTATACATCCCACGCTTGAACCATAGGGCAGGGTTCTTCACTGTAAGAGCAATTCAGGCTTTGGAATCTCTACTGTAGGAGGTGGGAATGGAAGCTGCCTGCATGCTGTCTATGGTGTAGGTCCCAAGCTTGTAGCATAGGACAAGGTTCTTCGCTGTAAAAGCGGTTGCCTGTGTGCTGTCTATGGTATACATCCTGAGCTTGTACCATAGGACCGGGTTCTTTGTGGTAAGAGCAAATTAGGCTTTAGAATCTCTACTGTAGGAGGTTGGGATGGAAGACAGGAAGCTGCCTGTGTGCTGTCTATGGTGTACGTCCTGTTCTTCGCTGTAAAAGCGGTTCAGGATTTGAATTTTCTACTGTAGGAGGTGGGAATGGAAAATATAAAGCTGACTGCCTGTGCACGTCCTGAGCTTTTAGCATAGAACAAGGTTCTTCACTGTAAAAGCGGTTGTCTGTGTGCTGTCTATGGTATACGTCCTGAGCTTGTACCATAGGACCAGGTTCTTCGCTGTAAAAGCGGTTCAGGCTTTGGAATCTCTACTGTAGGAGGTGGGAATGGAAGACAGGAAGCTGACCACCTGTGTGCCGTTTATGGTATACGTCCTGAGCTTGTACCATAGGATCGGGTTCTTCGCTGTAAAAGCAGTTTAGGCTTTGGAATCTCTACTGTAGGAGGTGGGCATGGAAATCAAAAAGATGACTGCCTGTGTGCGGTCTATGATATACTTCCTGAGCTTGTAGCTTAGGACCGGGTTCTTCGCTGTAAGAGCAATTTAGGCTTTGGAATCTCTACTGTAGGAGGTGAGGATGGAAGACAGAAAGTTAATGGTTTGGATCCTCCTTCAGCGGTGAAGACTCATCAAGCTGCACTGACGGGGCCGTATCGATGGGCACTGGTAAAGCTACATCGATGGGCACTGGTAAAGCTGCATCAATGGACACTGGTAAAGCTGCACTAATGAGCACTGGTGAGGTTGCATTGATGGGCACTGGTGAGGCTGCATTGATGCGGCTACACTGAGGAGATGGCACTGATGGGTACTGAGATGCTGCACAGATGGGCACCGATAGGCTGCATTAAAGGGCACTGATGGGGCTGCACTTTGTTAATATTTGTTTTTGCAATTTATTTCTGCATAAAACATTTAACAGTGTAATTTCATGAGATCATTTATGAGGGCGTGTTTAGGGGTGGAATTATGGGCGGGGCAGGGTAGAGAGTCGGGTGGGGTAACTGGTGGCGAGTAACTCTTAAGGCCTGGCTAGTAGCTTAGGACTTGAAATTTTGAGCCCTGGTGTACTTATGTATACGAGCACACGGTAACAGGGGCGCTTTACATATTTTTTTTTTATTGTTCATTTTACTTTATTTTAGTTTGACACGTTTTCCCCCAAAAATAAATGTTTTGATCTCTTTTGTTCCTAGTACAAGGGATGTAAATATAGGAATAATATAGCATGACAGGTCCTCTTTACAGTGAGATAGGGGATCAATAAGACCCCACATCTCACCTCGCCTCCCGTAAGAACGATCAAGATGCGGAACAGCCGCCATGATCGTTCTTACGGTGTAGGGAATCGCCAGTTGAAAAAGATGATATTTGAATGATGCCTGTAGCTGCACCCATTATTCAGATATCCCCACACACAGTCAATGAGGTCATATGACGGCCGACGGGCAGGAAGGGGTTAAAAACGCATTTTGTTTTCCAGAGTATTTTCTGGGTATTGCAGAGCATTGGCCGGGTATTGATGCGAGTGGAGGGGGCGGGGGAATTTCAGAAATACGATTTTTTTCAATTTTTTTAATTTTCGATTTTTTTAATTTTTACATTTTCAATTTTTTTTCGAAAATCCGAATTAAACAATTTTTCATTTTCTAATTTATAATTTTTTAATTTTTCGAATTTGATTTTTTTTATTTTTCAATTTTTTTCAATTTTCGAATTCTCGAAGTTCCGAATTTTTAAATTTCCGAATTTTCGTATTTTAAAATTCCCGAATTTTCGTATTTCCGAATTTCGGAAATACGAAATGTTTAATTTTTTTTATTTCCGAATTTTTTAATTTATTTTCATTTTTTTTTTAATTTTCGATTTTTTTAATTTTCATATTTTTAAATTTTTAAGTTTTCGAAAATCCGAATTAAACAATTTTTCATTTTCGAAAATTTTTATTTTTTTCATTTTCGAATTTTCAAATTTCGAATTTTTAATTTTCGATTTTTTTTATTTTTAAATTTTCGAAATTTGTAATTTTCAATTTTTTTTTTAATTTCCGAATTCTAAATTTTTCAATTTTCGAAATTTGTAATTTTTCATTTTCGAATTTGGAAATTTTCAATTTTTGAAATTTCTAATTTTTCAATTTTCGAAAAAAAAAAAAAAAAACATATTCGTTTTTTTTCGGAATTTTTTTTTCCGTTTAATTCATTTTTTGCTTATTCCAAATTTCTCGATTTTTTACGAATTTCTGAAAAAAGAAATAAAAACGAATGAAACAAAAAAAAAAAAAACTTTTTGAATTTCCGAATTAATAAAAAAAATACCTCAGATCTCATATTTAAAATGCAAAACAAAAATCTCATTTGAAAAAGTTACAAAAATAAATTGTCCCAAAAAATTTCCATAGGTGACGTGTTTTGAGTTATAGATTTTTTGCACTCGCTCTAACGATCGCGGCGATACCTCACATGTGTGGTTTGTACACCATTTTCATATATGGGCACCCATCAAAACTACCCCCATCATATTTTGCCCCATAAAACGGCCCCCATTAAAATTTGCCCCATAAACTGCCCCTCATCAAAATGCTCCCCTCAAAACTGTTCCCATCACCAAATTTGAAGATCCTAGCATTTATGGTTTTTGAGATATTGACCAGCAAAGCAAAATTTTCCAAATCATTTTCCGTGTACAGTGTTTTTGATTTGGTCCCCTCTCCATCTTCCCGTCTTCTCTGCCATCTTAAACAATTAAGATGGCAAGGAAGATGGTTTATTTCCTGGCCAGCTTGGCATGGGAATATAGGTAAAACGGTTCCAGCTCAGGTAAATTTGGAGCCCAAGTACCATAGGTGCCAGCCCAGAACTCAGTTTGATGGTGCACGCTTGAGCTTTTAAAAAAAAACAGGGAACAGGGTACTGCAGTCTGCTCAAATAATTTGTAATAAAAACATGCCAAATATGCGTCTGGCTGCAATCATTTTAACTGTAGGCCCCTTAGTCTTATCCATACAGGTCCCAGAAGCAGCGGGGGCAGGAGGAAATGATGCACTGGGCTAGGATGGAAGTACATTATGTACTACAGAAAATGTAGTCCTATCAACCTGGAGCACAAACCTTCCTCACTGTGCTATATGTTTTGTGCTGCACTATTGGCATGGTTATATCTTCTTAGTTCTCTCCATAAAATTATCAGAAATGTGTGCCTAAAGTAAGACTTTAGACATCAGAAGTAGTCTCCCCACGCAAATATTTCAGGACGGGTCTTAAACAGAGGAGAGTGTGGCCTTGACAGAAAGGGGTGGGTCATATTTAAATTAGGGGGTGCACGAGTTTAGACAGGCCTAGGGCAGCACAAAACCTAAATACACTACTGCCCCACATGCCAGGGTGCTAGGTGTTATCCTGCACTCTGACCTCTCCTTCGAGCCCAACATCCAATTGCTGGCTAAATCCTGCCGCCCTAACCTCCTCAACATTTCCAGAAAACGTCTTTCTTCTGTTTTCCAGAGTGGCTCTGGTGTTTTTAGTTCTATGAATAAATATAAAAGTAAAGCTCCCTGTACTGGCATGCATTCTGGCCTCTAAATACTGTGGGGGAAATTCAATAAAGCTGCTGCGACACATTTCTGGTGTTAGTCCCTCTTGCTAGTGTATTGTGCCAAATTCATGAAGAATACGCAACACTTTGGTTCTGACAGCGACCTGTGGACCAAATTTAGTTCTAAAATGAGCCACTTTTACATTGTGGGGCAATGAATGCACCAAATTAAAAATAAAATACCAACAGTTCATATCTTACCAAAGTGTAGCTAATTAAGACCAACTCTTTTTTGGAAGATTTTGTGAACGTGTCTCCACATGCAATCTAAAAAGTGTCTCAGCATGCACCAAATTCAAGTGGAATCTTTAAATGTTTTTTTTTTTTTTGCATTTGGTACTTATTGCCCACCTGTGCTAATCTCAGTAGAAATGTTCTCCTCTTTAACCTTCACGGGTCCTTCTTCCTCCTCCTCAGCTTTGATGTCCCGCTGAATCTCTTCGGGGTCTGTGAATAAAGATGAGAGTGAAGCCCCCTGCAGACAAACAGATACATAGAAATGAAACAAATCATCCTGGATAAATTGTATCACTTAGGGCTAGTCACGTCACTGGGTATATGGAAGGGTTTACAACACCTGACCCTTGCACTTTGTAATGTACACCATGCCACATACTTTGCAACAGTCATAGACTTAACTGTTGCAACGTATGTTATTTAGGGGTCCCCAACTCCTGGGCCATGGACCAGTACCAGTCCATGACCTGCTGGGATGCCAAGTGGGGCTTGGTGGTGGGCAGACCAAGCCAGTACAACCTACACCGTCACTCTACAACCACCAGAGGGCACCCACTCCCTTTCTCCTAGCATCACTATTCCCTTCCCTCTCTGTGGTCACGGAGAAGGGGAGGGTGGAGTGCCGGGTCGGGGACAGGATCTCAGAGCAACAATGACCCCCAGGCTGCACCACCCTTCCCATTTAGGTGGGAAACTGCACCCCCAATAACCCCAGGTGACAGGCTGCAACCACACCACCGCCCCCCCCTCCTCCCAACCGGTCAATGGAGGGGTTGACTTAACTTCCACCACTCTACATAATCCTATCATATCTATCATGATCCTAGAATTTATGGAGTATATATTTTTTTATTGGGCTCTGATCTCTAAGGTTGGAGATCCACTAATCTATATTCTTCTCTTTTTTTCCCCTTCAAGAAATGAAAGTCTTACCAGGTGAGGTATGGGGTGTCTGGTTTTCCATCATGATGCCCCTGTGCAGCTCCATGTCTTTCAATTGTTCCTGCTCATCTTGCTTGCAATACAATCCTTCGAAAACAATATACATTATATTATTATTAAAAAATTATAAGAAATACCTAAAAGCCGGGCAAACCTGATAGAGTCAGACCCTGCTAAAAAGGACTCCTGATGGCATCAGATGCTGCTGACGAAATGCGTCGGGTCGTACAATACGTGACACGTCACTTCCCCTAGTTGGAATGCAGGTGGAGCGCAAACGACGTACATGTGTGGTTTTGAATTGGGCCTATTGTTTTTATCGCAACTCCACACCATAGAATAAAATTATTTTAAATACTACACTAAGGTGCTCCTTCTTGTCTCTTTGACATATGCCTGTTTGTTGGGGAGTCTATTGTGTCGGGACCCGTCCTTCACCAGAAGATACATTTCCACGCTCAATTTGACTACCCATAATATGTGTCAAATAGGTCTGGTGAGTAGATTATTTTGCCTGGTGGTGGTGAATGATGACACACATTTTACCCAGTCCCTAAGGAATATTATCACTCACTTGGACTGAAGAATTGGTGGTGGTTTATGGACATTTTAATAATCAATCATTGTTTATATGGACATTTCATTTCAGTTATATATTGTTTGATCGTTTATGTATTCACATAAGGACATTTCCCTTAAAGGGGTTGCAACGGTAATTTTAATTTTTTCCCCCTAAATAGCTTCCTTTACCTTAGTGCAGTCCTCCTTCACTTACCTCATCCTTCCATTTTGCTTTTAAATGTCCTTATTTCTTCTGAGAAATCCTCACTTCCTGTTCTTCTGTCTGTAACTCAACACCGTAATGCGAGGCTTTCTCCCTGGTGTGGAGAAAGCCTCTTGAGGGGGCGAGCAGGAGTGTCAGGACGCCCGCTAACACATAGCTCATTTCTCTATCTGCAAAGTAGAGTGGGTCCTGACACTCCTGCTCGCCCCCTCAAGAGGCTTTCTCCACACCAGGGAGAAAGCCTCCCATTATGGTGTGGAGTTACAGACAGAAGAACAGAAGGTGAGGATTTATCAGAAGAAATAAGAACATTGAAAAGGAAAATGGAAGGATGAGGTAAGTGAAGGACCACCGCACTAAAGTAAAGGAAGCTATTTAGGGGAAAAAAACATTTTACCTTTACAACCCCTTTAACTCTCAGGAATTTCACGTTTATCATGGTTTCATGTATTCACATATTTATGATTATTGTAGCGTCATATGAAATCTATTTGATTTTCTTCACACATATATTATAAGGGCCCTTTCACACGTACGGATCCCGTGAGAATCCGTTCCTTTAACACCCGCTTGCTCAGCAGGAATCGCCCTGTTTATCCCCGCAGAGCTGGAAGATGACAGGGCGGTCCCTGGACACTGTGCAAGGACCACACTGTCAGATCTCCGCTCTCCTCTATTGGGGGGGGGGGGGGAGAATTGGATGAACACGGACCATCTGTGTGTTAATCTGATCCGATGATAGATGGAAAAATAGGACTTTCCTCCATCTGCAGAATCGGACCATAGTGGAGACTGATAAGGTCGGATGTCAGCAGATGCTCATCCGCAATCCCATAGGGATACATGCACGATTGTGTTTTTCATCTGAAAACGGATTGATGAAATACAGACATGCGGTCCACAGGTGTGAAAGAGCCATTATTATATTTGGCTGAGAGGACTTTTAGCTGCAGATGTGGAAGCCAAATACCTAGGAGGTACTAGCAAAGTGCCCAGGGACCCAGGCAGTGATATAAATGTAGGTTATGCTCTAATTTGCTATGTAGTAGGAGGGGGCCTCTTGGTTTTCAAGTTAATCGCCATGACATGGGGTACAATGCCTATATATTACAATTTAAAATCAGGTTATACTGTATTTGGACATGGAAATGTGGGCTGCCTATAGCAGGCAAACTGATTCCTCAGCCACGGGATACTAAAATCCAGCAAGATCCAAGATGTTTTTACATCAAAGAAAATTTACATGTAGCGCCCCCTTGCCTTTAGCGCGGGTATTGTGCAAAGAACAAAAAAATAAATTAGTTTGATTGGGAGAGTTACTTTGCTCCCGGTCATGATTTGTTAGGTTCGTAAACCGTGTCGTTCCAGAAAGATCCACTGGCTTGGACTGCATTCTGGGGGATGTGAGTCCGTCCCTGGCCGGCAGTGGGAGCCAGAGGGATTTCTGGCGGATTGATTCTTTCTCAGCAGCCAATGGGAGAGGGTTTTCTTTTGCTGGGCATGCTGGGAGGGGATATATCTGAGAGTCAGGTCATGTGTCGGGGTTCTTTTTGCGTCGCCTGGCGGGGTCCCGGAGTCGGGGTGCGGAATCCACCTTTAAACCCTTTATTTGCCTGTCTTGACATTCCATTTGTTACTGAAAACTTCTAGTGCACCCCTAGAGAGAAGAAGTGCAACTTAATCTGCCGATCCCATCATTAAACCAGCGGCTCCTTCGGGGGTGAGCGCGACATACAGCATGAATTGCAGTGGTCTCCAAACTGCGGCCCTTTGCTTGCTTTTATCCAGCCCTCAGGGAAACATTCCACCCCCTGACAGCAACAATGGAGCACTATTCCTTCAAATGACACCAATGTGTGGGAACTCTTCCTCCAAATGACACCAATGTGTGGGCACTCTTCCTCCAAATGACACCAATGTGTGGGCAATCTTCCTCCAAATGACACCAATGTGTGGGCACTATTCCTCCAAATGACACCAATGTGTGGGCACTATTCCTCCAAATGACACCAATGTGTGGGCACTATTCCTCCAAATGACACCAATGTGTGGGCACTATTCCTCCAAATGACACCAATGTGTGGGCACTCTTCCTCCAAATGACACCAATGTGTGGGCACTATTGCCCCAAATGACACCAATGTGTGGGCACTATTCCTCCAAATGACACCAATGTGTGGGCACTATTCTTCCAAATGACACCAATGTGTGGGCACTATTCCTCCAAATGACACCAATGTGTGGGCACTATTCCTCCAAATGACACCAATGTGTGGGCACTATTCCTCCAAATGACACCAATGTGTGGGCACTATTCCTCCAAATGACACCAATATGTGGGCACTATTCCTCCAAATGACACCAATGTGTGGGCACTATTCCTCCAAATGACACCAATGTGTGGGCACTATTCCCCCAAATGACACCAATGTGTGGGCACTATTCCTCCAAATGACACCAATGTGTGGGCACTATTCCTCCAAATTACACCAATATGTGGGCACTATTCCCCCAAATGACACCAATGTGTGGGCACTCTTCCTTCAAATGACACCAATGTGTGGGCACTATTCCTCCAAATGACACCAATGTGTGGGCACTATTCCTCCAAATGACACCAATGTGTGGGCACTATTCCTCCAAATGACACCAATGTGTGGGCACTATTCCTCCAAATGACACCAATGTGTGGGCACTATTCCTCCAAATGACACCAATGTGTGGGCACTATTCCTCCAAATGACAACAATATGTGGGCACTATCCCCCCAAATGACACCAATGTGTGGGCACTATTCCTCCAAATGACACCAATGTGTGGGCACTATTCCTCCAAATGACACCAATGTGTGGGCACTATTCCCCCAAATGACACCAATATGTGGGCACTATTCCTCCAAATGACACCAACAAGTGGGCACTATTCCCCCAAATGACACCAATGTGTGGGCACTATTCCTTCAAATGACACCAATATGTGGGCACTATTCCTCCAAATGACACCAATGTGTGGGCACTATTCCTCCAAATGACACCAATGTGTGGGCACTATTCCTCCAAATGACACCAATGTGTGGGCACTATTCCTCCAAATGACACCAATGTGTGGGCACTATTCCTCCAAATGACAATATGTGGGCACTATTCCCCCAAATGACACCAATATGTGGGCACTATTCCTCCAAATGACACCAATGTGTGGGCACTATTCCTCCAAATGACACCAATGTGTGGGCACTATTCCTCCAAATGACACCAATGTGTGGGCACTATTCCTCCAAATGACACCAATGTGTGGGCACTATTCCTCCAAATGACACCAATGTGTGGGCACTATTCCTCCAAATAACACCAATGTGTGTGCACTATTTCTCCAAATGACACCAATGTGTGGGCACTATTCCCCCAAATGACACCAATGTGTGGGCACTATTCCTCCAAATGACACCAATATGTGGGCACTATTCCCCCAAATGACACCAATGTGTGGGCACTCTTCCTTCAAATGACACCAATGTGTGGGCACTATTCCCCCAAATGACACCAATGTGTGGGCACTATTCCTCCAAATGACACCAATATGTGGGCACTGACACCAATGTGTGGGCACTATTCCTCCAAATGACACCAATGTGTGGGCACTATTCCTCCAAATGACACCAATGTGTGGGCACTATTCCTCCAAATGACACCAATGTGTGGGCACTATTCCTCCAAATGACACCAATGTGTGGGCACTATTCCTCCAAATAACACCAATGTGTGTGCACTATTCCTCCAAATGACACCAATGTGTGGGCACTATTCCCCCAAATGACACCAATGTGTGGGCACTATTCCTCCAAATGACACCAATATGTGGGCACTATTCCCCCAAATGACACCAATGTGTGGGCACTCTTCCTTCAAATGACACCAATGTGTGGGCACTATTCCCCCAAATGACACCAATGTGTGGGCACTATTCCTCCAAATGACACCAATATGTGGGCACTATTCCCCCAAATGACACCAATGTGTGGGCACTATTCCTCCAAATGACACCAATGTGTGGGCACTATTCCTCCAAATTACACCAAAGTGTGGGCACTATTCCTCTAATACCAATTACAGGGCACTATTCCTGTTCCTACTGACTATTACTCCCAAGTAAATCAAGTCAGAGGCCTTGTTTATTCCCACCAACAGTGGGGCATTTTCCACTCCTGGGGACCACAATCTGGATAATTGTTTAGAACAGGCATGTCCAAAGTCCGGCCCAGGGGCCAATTGTGGCCCCGTTCCAGTTTAATGTGGCCTAGTAATTTGGATATGTACTGTATTAATCGGTGCTGCCTCGAAGGGGACAGGGATAGGGGGGGGGGGAACGAGTGCTGTCAAATTACATACAGGAGAATCTCTGACATCTGTAATAGGAAGTCCCATCTCCTAGGCTGCCATTGGATGACTACTCAGTCTATCATAGGAGGAGGGAGAAATTGTATTAAAGAGGCTGCTGTGTAAACAGGAGATTGTCCTGTATGTAATCGGTGCTCATCCCCCCCCTTCCCTCCCAGGCTGCAGATTGACATCCATCAGGCTGCAATTATGGCAATGGCAAGGCTGCAGACTGGCACTGATTAGGCTGCATTGATGGGCGATGATCCTTAATTTGCTTCACAGTCTTTAATTTACATTTTTTTCCCCTGAAACTGTGTGTTATACGCTGATAAATACGGTATATCCAAATAACACGAACAAGCTCATCTCTTCACCACACACAGCCACAAAGGCAAGAGAATTCTTGTTGGGCCGTGTATTAGTTGCTCGAACAAACACACAGACCAAATTATAATGGTTCAAAGAATGTCAGGCAAAATGGTCGGCCGTTCACTTAATCAAATCTGACCCTCTTTGAAAAAAGTTTGGACACCCCTGGTTTAGAAGGTATGGAGACCCCTGTTCTATTGCAACTTTTGGTTCCTGGTGTATATATTCTGGAAGTGTCTGGTGCAGACGTCACATCTGGTGTGCAGCATGGATCAGCAGGAAGGTGAGCGGGGTCCGCACTAGAGCGGAGCAACTAGCAGATAGCACATGTAGTGTGCAATAAGAAAACACTATAGCTGGAGGTAACTGGGGAGAGCTCGGGCACAGGAACAGGAGAAACTAGCAGATTTTACATGTGGTGCGCAGCATGGAAGTAATATAGTGGGAGGTGAGCAGGGAGCCGTGAGAGAGGAGGATCAGAGGAGCTGGGGAGTTCCTACCGAGCGGAGGATCAAAGGAGATGGGGAGTTCCTACCGAGCGGAGGATCAGAGGAGCTGGGGAGTTCCTACCGAGCGGAGGATCAGAGGAGCTGGGGAGTTCCTACCGAGCGGAGGATCAGAGGAGCTGGGGAGTTCCTACCGAGCGGAGGATCAGAGGAGCTGGGGAGTTCCTACCGAGCGGAGGATCAGAGGAGCTGGGGAGTTCCTACCGAGCGGAGGATCAGAGGAGCTGGGGAGTTCCTACCGAGCGGAGGATCAGAGGAGCTGGGGAGTTCCTACCGAGCGGAGGATCAGAGGAGCTGGGGAGTTCCTACCGAGCGGAGGATCAGAGGAGCTGGGGAGTTCCTACCGAGCGGAGGATCAGAGGAGCTGGGGAGTTCCTACCGAGCGGAGGATCAGAAGAGCTGGGGAGTTCCTACCGAGCGGAGGATCAGAGGGAGCTGGGGAGTTCCTACCGAGCGGAGGATCAGAGGGAGCTGGGGAGTTCCTACCGAGCGGAGGATCAGAGGGAGCTGGGGAGTTCCTACCGAGCGGAGGATCAGAGGAGCTGGGGAGTTCCTACCGAGCGGAGGATCAGAGGAGCTGGGGAGTTCCTACTGAGCGGAGGATCAGAGGAGCTGGGGAGTTCCTAGGAGGATCAGAGGAGCTGGGGAGTTCCTACCGAGCGGAGGATCAGAGGGAGCTGGGGAGTTCCTACCGAGCGGAGGATCAGAGGGAGCTGGGGAGTTCCTACCGAGCGGAGGATCAGAAGGAGCTGGGGAGTTCCTACCGAGCGGAGGATCAGAGGAGCTGGGGAGTTCCTACCGAGCGGAGGATCAGAGGAGCTGGGGAGTTCCTACCGAGCGGAGGATCAGAGGAGCTGGGGAGTTCCTACCGAGCGGAGGATCAGAGGAGCTGGGGAGTTCCTACCGAGCGGAGGATCAGAGGAGCTGGGGAGTTCCTACCGAGCGGAGGATCAGAGGAGCTGGGGAGTTCCTACCAAACGGAGGATCAGAGGAGCTGGGGAGTTCCTACCGAGCGGAGGATCAGAGGAGCTGGGGAGTTCCTACCAAACGGAGGATCAGAGGAGCTGGGGAGTTCCTACCGAGCGGAGGATCAGAGGGAGCTGGGGAGTTCCTACCGAGCGGAGGATCAGAGGGAGCTGGGGAGTTCCTACCGAGCGGAGGATCAGAGGAGCTGGGGAGTTCCTACCAAGCGGAGGATCAGAGGAGCTGGGAGTTATTACTGAGCAAGGAAACTGATGAACGTGGGTACTAAGCTGGGGATCCTCTAAAGAAGAATACTAATAAGCTGGATATCTGCTTAGTGGGGGGGGGGGGGGGTTACTACTGAGCTTGGGTTCTACTGGGCCCTTTTAAAACAATTAGAAAATCAACACACAGGGGGCTTGTCAAGTTTCCAAAATAGCATCCCCAAGACATCAAAAACACATGAAAAAAAAAGCCTGTTGAAGCAGTAGGCACTTTAATGTGTGTTAAAGTTGAAGCGTAACCTAAGGAATAATAACTCAGGTGAAGCTGACACCAAGCCGGGGTGGGCTGAATTTCCTGACCCTACGATGAGCTCAACATGGGCATTTAGGTCCGGTTCACACTGGCGTTCCGACTGCGAGAGCACGAATCGCATGACAAGTCGCACCCCATTAAGTGCAATGGAACGTTCTCATAGGAACAACTTAAGTCGCTGCAACTTAGAAAAAGGTCCTTGCACTACTTTTGTTAAACAAGTCGTATGCAAGTTGTGCCGACGTCATCCTAGGATGTTGGTGAAGAAGTCACGGCAGTGTGAAACGGGGCCTTAAAGAGGAACCTCCTATCCTTTACTGCCACGGAAGCCGCCATCTTGGCCTATTGTTTGAGCCGCACTCTCCACAGTGCTGCACATGCAATTTAATAGAGCGGGGCTCGGGCGTGTTCAGGTTCCTAGTCCCAAACCACAAGTGCCCGATTCCGCCAGGAAACCGACACGGCACACCCAGTGAAGCATTTCCCTAACTGTGCAGCTGTGAAAAGCCTCCCTGCCTGTGATTAGCGGTGTGCAGTGTCGGCGTCCTAGCGGGATCAGGCACACGTGGTTTGGGACTAGGAACCCGAACATGCCGAGGTGTGTTGCCAACCATACTTAAATTTATAGACAGCCCGTAAATTTAACCCCTTTTTGGGCTGTCCGTTAAAGTCCGTTATGGGCATTCGGTGCCTGTAAAAAAGATGGCCGCAAGCCGACCATGCAACTGCGCATGCGCCGTTCCGAAGCTGGCCGGGCTCGGGAAAGATCGTATGCGCTCAGCCGGGCGGCACATGCGCAGTAACGTAATGGCGCCGCTCGGCACCATTTTTGAATAGATTGGGAGCCCCTCTCTCACTGGAGTCTACCCGGGCCGCTCTCCTCCTCACCCGGCTCATCAGTGTTTCTATTCACATGCCGGGATACGGCGTGGGCATGGCCTGTGAGGCTGTGCAGAGTTGGCAGTAGAGAGACTGGCATTCTTAGGGGTTTCTTTAGGTTAGCAGCCCAGAAGAAGTACATGCTTTGTGAGTGAAGGTCTAGGCTGACGCTGTGTGCAATAGAGGTGGCGGAGGCTGGGCGGGATAGTCGTGTCCGTCTGCCCCATTGTGGAGAGGAGTCTGTGGGAGTGGGACTACAATGTCCAGCATGTCTGTGGAGGACGAGCAACTAACTTAGTGCAAGGCTGGAGGGGGAAGCATAGTGTATCAGTCCAGGGTCTCACAGTATAACGTGTCTGCATGGCTTTGCAGTGTGAGGAGGAACTTTCTCCATGGGTGGGTGAAAGCCAGGAGTGACAGCCAGGAAACTAGTATTTTTGTATTGGAGTGGCCACTGGTCAGCAGCTGTGTGTTTGCGTGTGTGTGTGTATGTATATATATATATATATATATATATATATATATATATATACACACACACACATACATACTGACACTGCTGACCAGTGACCACTCCAATACAAAAATACTAGTTACCTGGCTGTCACTCCTGGCTTTCACCCACCCAGCAGAATTATGGAGTTCATGCGGACAGGATACACTCATGCGGACAGGATACACTCATGCGGACAGGATACAGGAGAAATCAGAGAGACAGCAGACAGATTGCGTTCAATGATTTTTTACAATCTCACCACTGCCATTTTTGTCAGGAAACTGCTGCCTGTGCCTGTCTGACAGCACGGTGTACCACAGGTCCACGGAGGACACAGCATACTGATGATATATATATATATATGTATGCATTATATATATATTACAAGGCCACTGATAAGGCAGTACAGCCAGCCCTTGGGACACTATGGCGGTCGCCGCTATTTGTGCCGGTGGCTCATGCTGTGCACTCGAGGACTCGGCCGAGCATGGGTGAGGAGGAGGAGGAGAGTACAACTAGGGAGATATCAAGTGAGATGAGGAGGACATCACTGGGAGCCCGGAGGGTGAAGTTGTGACACTGGCATGCAGGGGAGGGACAGAGACTGATGTGCTCTGTCCACCATCATATCTCCACATCATCAGTATGCTGTGTCCTCCGTGGACCTGTGGTGCACCGTGCTGTCTGACAGGCAGCAGTTTCCTGACAAAAATGGCAGTGGTGAGATTGTAAAAAATCATTGTATGCAATCTGTCTGCTGTCTCTCTGATTTCTCCTGTCCGCATAACCATCCCCTGTACCACGTCTGCAGTCTCTGACCATCTCCTGTACCACGTCTGCAGTCTCTGACCATCTCCTGTACCACGTCTGCAGTCTCTGACCATCTCCTGTACCACGTCTGCAGTCTCTGACCATCTCCTGTACCACGTCTGCAGTCTCTGACCATCTCCTGTACCACGTCTGCAGTCTCTGACCATCTCCTGTACCACGTCTGCAGTCTCTGACCAACTCCTGTACCACGTCTGCAGTCTCTGACCAACTCCTGTACCACGTCTGCAGTCTCTGACCATCTCCTGTACCACGTCTGCAGTCTCTGACCATCTCCTGTACCACGTCTGCAGTCTCTGACCATCTCCTGTACCACGTCTGCAGTCTCTGACCATCTCCTGTACCACGTCTGCAGTCTCTGACCATCTCCTGTACCACGTCTGCAGTCTCTGACCATCTCCTGTACCACGTCTGCAGTCTCTGACCAACTCCTGTACCACGTCTGCAGTCTCTGACCAACTCCTGTACCACGTCTGCAGTCTCTGACCATCTCCTGTACCACGTCTGCAGTCTCTGACCAACTCCTGTACCACGTCTGCAGTCTCTGACCATCTCCTGTACCACGTCTGCAGTCTCTGACCATCTCCTGTACCACGTCTGCAGTCTCTGACCATCTCCTGTACCACGTCTGCAGTCTGACCATCTCATGTTTTATCATGTCTGCAGTCTCTGAGGAGTCAAGAGTGGGAGCGCCGCCAGATTGGGGATCACGAGAGAAGTCAGACGTGTGTGTACTGTGTAGCAGAAACTATCAGATAAAACCAGAGCCGCCAAACTGGAGTTGCCTGAGCCCTGCACGGTGCACCTGAGAGGAGGTCAGTCTGAGAAAGGGTTAATGATGTAAGGGGGGGGGGGGGTAGTGAGCGCAATAATGTAAGGGGGCACTGAAATAAAGGTTAACCCTTATATCAGTAACCCCCCTTACCTTAGTGTGTTCACTCTGCGGAAGGTAATTTCTGGTCACCAGAGTCCCCCCCCCCCCCCCATTAGGGTTCCCAATGTTCCCCTTTACATCAGAGTCTGCAGGATTTCCTCTTATAGCGCAGGGGAGAACTCTGCGGACCTTGATGTAAGTTGGAACTCTGATGTAAATGGGAGCACAGAGCCCCTCCTTACATCAGAGTTAGACCTTAATCTGTGGCATTGTCCTTTACATCAAGGTTCGCAGAGTTCTCCCTTGACTTTTGTTTAACTTAAACATGTTTATAGTTTAAATACTGAAAATTGCACAGTTTAGCACCGTAAACTGACATTTTAGGTGCTTTTTTGAAGTACCAGTAAAAAATGGGCGTCGTTGGTAACTTTTAGGCTTCTTGCCAGTAAATTTCACTTGAGGGGGTTGGCAACACTGTGCCCGAGCCCATTCCTACTTTTAACAAAGGCCAATTGATGGCTTGACAGTTTGGTTCAGCGCACAAGCAACTGCGACAGTTACCGTCCACGGCACGTCTTGAATGTAACGGTTTTGGGAAACCAATAAAATGATAGGTTTAGTTCTACTTTAATTTGCTGACCTATTGGCCTGGCCCTCTCCAAGGCATACAAACATGAGTTCACAGGGTTCCAGAGAGGACAAGATCCATTGCTCACCATTTATATCTTCAGTGCTGAGAACCTTTTATCTGTCCCTAATCTGATAATAATGAACACATTATTACCTCCTCCTCCTCCTCCTCCTCATTGGACAGCCAGCCTTCAGCCTCACACCCCCCACCAACACCTACTAGGAAACAGTGGAAAATCCTGTCAGGTTGCTCAACAACATGGTCGCCAAGCCTTGCCTGACTCTTCCCTTCACCCTGCGCGCGTCTCCACACCAACCAGGCATAGCTACAGAGGGACCAGCAGAGCGGAGAGCAAAGCTTGCCTCACAAGGAAAACCCCGTCCACCGGGCTGCTGTTTTCAGAGCAGCCGCTAGAGAACTAGTCACTTTCGCCCGTCGGCCATTTTCTCGAAGGGCAGATAAAAACCGGAAGTGAGAAAACACCAACGAGTATTACCAAAATATTGCCAAAAAATGTTATGATTCAACTTTCTGTAGCCGTTGAACTATTCACTTGTTTTATTGATGAAGTAATTAGAGAGAGACAATAGTATGGATCAGGCGGACATTTTGCTGTAGCCTGGCTGAGGAGTTAGGAGTTGCTCCAGAAATTAGGGGGGGGGGGGGGGCTGGAGAATGGATGTCTTGTGAGGAGAATGTAATAATGTCTTCTTATTATGAGAGAAGGGGGTCCCAGCACTCTGTGTGGACTGGATGGGGGAATCATATCACCTTCATAAATCATCATCTTTCTGAAAGTCCTCTGATGTGGAGAACATTAAAAGGGGGGCTTTGCAGGGGCAGAACAGGGAGCTGTCAGAAGAATATGACATATTTCATGCACATGTGCCATAAAGCATAGCTTCCAACTGTCCCTGAATTGGAACCTCATTTTGGTGTAATCTATACACTCACTTTATAAGGTACACCTTGCTAGTACCGGGATGGACCCCCTTTTGTCTTTAGAACTGCCTTTAGGCCCCTTTCACACGGGGCGGACCAGTAATCCGCCCTGTGACCCTCCGCTTGCTCAGCGGGGATCTCTCAGTTGATCCTCGCTGAGCCGGTGCACCGTCATACTCCGCTCCCCATCACAGAATGCTGCGGAAGTGCTGTGGCAGCAAACTGCGCATGCGCGATGCGTTCCAAACGCATCTGCGATGTGTTCCAATGCATTTACGACAGTGCACACCAGCGAAACCTCGTTTGGCATCCAGGCTCTTTCCTTAACATCCCCGTGGATTGGAGGATGTTAAAAAAAGAGCCAGGAGGCCAAGCGAGCCGTCCGAGCGAAGCGAGGACGTGAGGCCGACTGGCCACTTACCTCTAAGTCCACGTCGCCAAGAATGACAGTTTCGCTGGTGTGCACTGTCGTAAATCCATTGGAACGCATCACAATTGCGTTTGGCCACTACGTCACTTCCGTAGCATTGTGTGATGGGGAGCCGAATATGACGCGTCACAGGCGGATGACAGGGCGGTCCACGCTGATATTTAAGGGGACCTGTCATGCTTTTTTCTATTACAAGGGATGTTTACATTCCTTGTAATAGGAATAAAAGTGATACATTTTTTTTATTTCAGTGTAAAAAATTATAAACTAAATAAAAATAAATAAGAAAACAAAAACATTTTTTTAAAGCGCCCCGCCCCGACGAGCTCGCTCACAGAAGCGAACGCATATGCGAGTAGCGCCCGCATAGGAAAACTGTGTTCAAACCACACAAGTGAGATATTGCTGCGATCGTTAGAGCGAGAGCAATAATTCTACCCCTAGACCTCCTCTGTAACTCAAAAAATGCAACCTATAGAATTTTTTAAATGTCACCTATAGAGATTTTTAAGGGTAAAAGTTTGACGCCATGCCACGAGCGGGCGCAATTTTTAAGCATGACATGTTGGGTATCATTTTACTCGGCGTAACATTATCTTTCACAATATACAAAATTCATTGTTGTCTTATTTTTTTATTCAAAAAAGTGTTTTTTTTTCCAAAAAAAGTGCGCTTGTAAGACCAATGCGCAAATACGGTGTGACAAAAAGTATTGCAATGACCGCCATTTTATTCTCTAGGGTGTTAGAAAAAATATATATAATGTTTGGGGGTTGTAAGTAATTTTCTAGCAAAAAAGTAGTTATAGTCTCGTAAACACCGAATCTGAAAAACAAGCCCGGTGGTAAAGTGGTTAAATAACAAACATATACTTACCCCCACTGTACAGTTTGTTTTAAACACAGTGGCTCAGATCCTCCTCTTCTGAGGGTTCCCCAACGGCGCTCGTGGCTACTCCCCGCAATGGGAAACCACCTAGGAGAATCGCTTTTCTTGGGGGCCCCTGTGCGGGCGAGCTCCTGAGTCCAGCATTTGCGTCCATAGACATAGAATGCCGGACTCATCCCCCCCCCCTGATGCACCGCGTCATTGAATTTGATTGACAGCAGTGGGAGCCAATGGCTGCGCCGCTATTAATCTATCCAATCAAGAGCCAAGACAACAGGCAGAGAGGGTGAAGCGTCTCCAGCATGGAAATTACCGGACTTGTGTGTTTAACTAATACTTTTTTGTATAATTCCTCTGTAACCACTTGCTTACTGGGCACTTAAACCCCCCTCCTGCCCAGACCAATTTTCAGCTTTCAGCACTGTTGCACTTTGAATGACAATTGCGCAGTCATGCTACACTGTACCCAAATGAAATTTTTATAATTTTTTTTCCACACATAGAGATTTCTCTTGGTGGTATTTGATCACCTCTGCGGTTTTTATTTTTTTGTTAAAAAAAAATGTATAATACCGATTAAAAATATATATATTTAGATTTTGTTATAAAATTTTGCAAACAGGTAATTTTTCTCCTTTACTGATGTACGCTGATGAGGCAGCACCAATGGGCTGCATTGATGGGCACCGATGGGCTGCATTGATGGGCACCGATGGGCTGCATTGATGGGCACCGATATGCTGCATTGATGGGCACCGATAAGGCAGCACTTGTGGGCACTGATAGGTGGCACTGGTGGGCACTGAGAGGTGACACTGAGAGGTGGCACTGATGGGTGGCACTGAAGGGCATTGATAGCTGGCACTGGTGGGCACTGAGATATGGCACTAATAGTTGCCATTGATAGGTGGCACTAGTGGGTGGCAGTGATGGGTGGCAATAATGGGCACTGATCAGTACTGGTAGGTTACACTGATAGGAAGCATTACTGGCACTGATTGGCACCACTGCTGGGCATTGGTAGGTGGCACTTGTGGGGATTAATAGGTGGCACTGTGGGCACTGGCAGGTGGGCACAGATGAGGCAGAATTGCCTCTTCCTCTTCGGGACTGATATCCCTTGTACACAAGCCGGTGATTGGCTTTTTTTTCTCCTCACGCTGTCAGCATGAGGAGAAAAAAATGATTACCAATCCTTTGTTCACATCATGCGATCAGCTATCATTGGCTGACAGCTGATCACATGGTAAGGGGTCGGAACTGGTCCCTTACACGGATCTGTGATCACCGACTCTCAGTGACTCGGTGATCACGGCACGCGTTCCGCATGCAAAGATAGACGTCCTCCGGGATTTTTGGGTCCATGCTGTGGCCGTCATTTGGCTATAGCGTGGGCCTCTAGTGGTTAAGGGATGTGTCCCATGCCTCTATCAAATTTTGCTAATGGGCATCCCTCATTCCCATTTCAAGAAGTTGGGAGGTATGCCATGAAGACGTCGTCATGTCCTATGCCTATGGTGTGTTAAAGTAAGACGTAAAACACATCTACAGAATGTGGTTCCAAATACAGATATCTGCCTATTCCCTGAACCAGCGTTGCTCTGATGGTTTGCCACCAGCATGGGACCCGGGTTGGCTTGGATTAACAACATGGGTTGCCAGGTTGCAGGCAGGCTGGCCTACAGCACCATAACAACCAATGATGCTCTTGGGCAATGAATCACAGTGTCATTTGTTGCTATGGTGTTGGCAGCCAGCTCATTTGCACAATGGCCACACATGATTCTGATCCAGGGAACGCGGCATGTAGGACTGCCGACGTAACTTCTTCTTAAACCTAGCCCATAAAAACAATGGGCCAGATTCAGAAAGAATCGCCTATCTTTAGGCGGGTGTAGCGTATCTCAGATACACTACGCCGCCGTAACTTAGAGTGGCAGGTACGGTATTCAGAAAGAACTTGCGCCCTAAGTTACGGCGGCGTAGCGTATCTGGTCCGGTGTAAGCCCGCGTAATCCAAAATAGGAAGGAGGTGGGCGTGTAGTATTGAAATGAGCCGTGACCCCACGTAAATGATGCGCCGTCCGTGGACGTATCCCAGTACGCATGCGCAAAAATCACGTCGCAAATGCTTTTTACGTGAACGTAACTTACGCCCAGCCCTTTTCCCGAACAACTTACACAAACGACGTACAATACAACGCTGTTCCGACATCCATACATAACATGGGTTGCGCCACATATAGCAGGGGTAACTTTACGCCGGTCGAACGCCTACATCGAACGTATACAACGTATATCAATACGCCGGGTGCACGTACGTTCGTGAATCGGCGTATCTAGCTCATTTGCATATTTTTAATGGTAAAGTCTAATGTGTCCAGCGTAACTATGCGCCCACGATACGCCGGCGTAGGCAAGTTACGCCGGACGACTGAAGTCATGTTTTTCGGCATAACTTGCTTTCTGAATCAGCGTAAAGATGTGACGGCGCACATTTGAATCTGCCGTAGATTCTTTCTGAATCTGGCCCAATGTATTCAGTCAGGGCTAGATTCAGGATGGAGAGCGTATCTTTGTACAGGCGTAGCGTATCCGATTTACGCTACGCCTCCGCAACTTTTACAGGCAAGTGCTGTATTCACAAAGCATGCTTACAGTCACGTCGAAATACACTGCCTATGACGTGAACGTAACCTACGCACAGCCCTATTCACGTACTACCTAGACAACGTAAAAATCGACGGCGTTCGATCCCTGGTCCATACCTTTGAATGGGTTGCGCCTCCTATATGATGATTAACTTTACGCCGGACGTAACCCTTATGCAAATCGTTTAAAAAAATGCGCCGGGCGCAGGTACGTTCATGAATCGGCGTATCTTAATCATTTGCATATTTAAAATGGGTGATTATTGCAATATTTTATGTCACACGGTATTTGTGCGGCCGTGTTTTAAATGCAACTTTTTGGGAAAAATGTATTTTGATGAATTTAGAAAAAATGAAAAAGTAAAGTTCATCCAATTTTTTTGCAGCGATTCACTTCCCGATTCCCTCACTGAGGATGGAGGCGGGGGAAGCTATGAGCCGAGTGGTTGCTCGCCCTCGGCTGCCGAAGTTGTGGGCGACCTGGACAGTTAAGTGTCCATTTTTTAACCACTTCCTGCCGGCCCGACGGGTTTTTACGGCCACAATGTGGCTCTTAAATGTCGGGAGGCGGCCTATATACGGCCTCCAGCCACTGGGGGGAACGCGAGCGATGCACGTGACCGCCCGTCGCGGCAGTCAGGTGCCGATGCGCGTGCCTGACGACCGCGATGTCCTCCAGACAGAGGTCAGCGTCCTGTCAGGAAGTGGAGACCGATGCTGTGTCCCTTGTACATAGGGACAACCATCGGTCACCTCCCCCAGTCAGTCCCCTCCCCCCACAGTAAGAATCACCTAGCAGGGCACACATTAACCCCTTCCACATGTATGATTACTGCATTCAGTGACACTGTGACAGGGGGAGGGGGGGGGGCGATCGCCAGGGGGTAATGTGCCTGCATGTCCTGGTGTCAGTGTAGTGCAGACTTACTGTGAGATGTGATGTCTCCTCAGCGGCTGTTGAAAATACCGCCGAGAGCAGAGATCACATCACTTCCCCCTTCCTGTGTTTACACAGGAGGAGGAAGTGCAGGGCGGGGGGAGCGCGCGGATTGGCTGGGAGGGATCCGGAGGGGGCGGACAAAAACGAATAGCCGCCCCCTCATCCCGGATCGCTCGGCCAGCTACGGGGACCGCAGCATGTACCGGGGGGGGGGGTCCCGATCGGACCCCCGACCCACCTCAAGGCACCAACGTATATATACGTTGATGTGCCTGTCGGTGCCATTCTGCCGACGTAAATGTACATGCGGCGGTCTATAAGATGTTAATAAACAGACAATTTAAGTGCATGTGCAAACAATCCATGCATCTCAATGGACCTTTCACACTGAGTCCTGCAAGCAGCATCTTTGGAGCAGCCTTTGAGCGTTGAAAAAACGTATTGGTATCAGTAGGAGGAATAGTGCTCCATCATTGGTGTCAGTAGGAGGAATAGTGCTCCATCATTGGTGTTAGTGGGAGGAATAGTGCTCCATCATTGGTGTCAGTGGGAGCAATAGTACTCCATCATTGGTGTCAGTGGGAGGAATATTGCTTTATCATTGATTGGTATCAGTGGGAGGAATATTGCTCCATCATAGGTGTCAGTGGGAGGAATAGTGCTCCATCATTGGTGTTAGTGGGAGGAATAGTGCTCCATCATTGGTGTCAGTGGGAGCAATAGTACTCCATCATTGGTGTCAGTGGGAGGAATATTGCTTTATCATTGATTGGTATCAGTGGGAGGAATAGTGCTCCATCATAGGTGTCAGTGGGAGGAATAGTGCCCCATCATTGGTATCAGTAGGAGGAATAGTGCTCCATCATTGGTGTCAGTGGGAGGAATAGTGCTCCATCATAGGTGTCAGTGGGAGGAATAGTGCTCCATCATTGGTGTTAGTGGGAGGAATAGTGCTCCATCATTGGTGTCAGTGGGAGCAATAGTACTCCATCATTGGTGTCAGTGGGAGGAATATTGCTTTATCATTGATTGGTATCAGTGGGAGGAATAGTGCTCCATCATAGGTGTCAGTGGGAGGAATAGTGCCCCATCATTGGTATCAGTAGGAGGAATAGTGCTCCATCATTCGTGTCAGTGGGAGGAATAGTGCTCCATCATAGGTGTCAGTGGGAGGAATAGTGCTCCATCATTGGTGTTAGTGGGAGGAATAGTGCTCCATCATTGGTGTCAGTGGGAGCAATAGTACTCCATCATTGGTGTCAGTGGGAGGAATATTGCTTTATCATTGATTGGTATCAGTGGGAGGAATAGTGCTCCATCATAGGTGTCAGTGGGAGGAATAGTGCCCCATCATTGGTATCAGTAGGAGGAATAGTGCTCCATCATTCGTGTCAGTGGGAGGAATAGTACTCCATCATTGGTGTCAGTGGGAGGAATAGTGCTGCATCATTAGTAACAGTGGGAGGACTGCATGCTGTAGTACCATTCATAGCCACATGCTGGCTGTGTTTGGGCGCAGCACCTGACATCCAGAGCTGCACCTCACGCTCTCCCCTGGCGTCTCCCACCGATCTCTCCGGTTTTCCCCCTGGTCCCCCCCGGATCCGCCGCTCTCTGCCATCAGAAAGGTAAGCCCCTAATCTATAGGGCTCTCCCACCTCCCCGAGCTCCGTTGGCGGCCGTCCCTGGAACCATTCGCGGCCGCCACATTTAGGAAAGGCCGCGGCTTTACTTGCGGCCTAGCGGTGCGCCGCTCCATTCACCTGCTAGAACCACCACAAACCCCCCGGACACCTGCAGAACCCCCCAGCCACCACCACAAACCCCCCGAGCTGCCCCCTCACAGAATCCAGCCGCGTAGCCCGCCGCGGTGGCTCGGTATTTCCCCGGCTTGCGGCCCCCCTCCCCCTGATGCACCATCCATCTGCCAGCTACACAGCAATCCCCCCCGGACACCAGCAGGACCCCCTACTCTCCCTAGGGCTAGAACTGCATCCCGGTAGCTACCGGCGCACGCTTCCTAGGAGTAGGACGTGTGGCCCATGGGATGTAGATAGGTAGGGCCCCCTCCTACCCCCCCCTTTCATTGTCGCGACCGAGTGGCTCCCCGCACCTCCCCTCCAGATACCAGCTTGCTACCCCCGTGTAATCACCTACCACCCTCTCCTGACTCAATAACTACCAGTTGGCAATCCCCCCCCGCCCTTGAGGTCACCACCCTGGCTCTTGCAGCCGAAGTGGTAGCCATCTTGCAACACCCTAGCCCCATTCCCCCCTTCCTCAATACCATTTAAACTTGATCCAGGGTTCGCCTGATCGCCTCTCAAGGGGTCAGGAAGGAATTTTTTTCCCTGTCGTAGCATATTGGCATAGCACGGCCAGGGTTTTTTTGCCTTCCTCTGGACCAAGCCAGGATCAAGGATTAAGTTAATCCTTGAAAATCCCCCCCCCCCCCTTCTCCCCCTAGTGTTTGGTGACTATGGTTAATCTGCAATATTCTGCAGAAACCATTCGGGATCTGAGGCAATTTGCCGCAATACTACCAGCCATCACTAAAAAAGCCCTAAGAATTGAGCGACTATTGAGAATCGATCGACGATCGACTATCAAAAATCTCAGCCAATTACCCCAGCCTAAGCATATATCATGTGCTCTGATCAACACAAGATCGGCAGTAAAACACCGACTGGAAATCCATGATTTCATTCTACAACACGATTTAGACTGTCTCATTATTACAGAAAGCTGGCTCACAGCCGACTAACACCATTCTAAGAGAACTGGTGCCAGAAAACTACCGTATTATAACTGAAAACAGAATAGGGCAAAGAGGAGGACTGGCTGTGATCCATAAGACTCATCTTGCGATCACCAAACCAGTCCTTCAAAACCCTCTTCCATTCATGGAAACCCTTACTCTGCAACTGCAAGCAAACTCCCAGGAGACCGTCCGCATTCTTCTCTGCTATAGACCACCTGGCCCAAAATCGCAGCTGCTACCATCATTGACGGATTTTATCTCCACCTATAAACATCTTTTGCTGCTCGGGGACTTTAACCTCTGGGCCAACTCCTCACAAGACCCCGTTGCCAACGCCTGCATCGAGCACCTTGAAGGATTAGGGCTACAACAACTAGTATTTTGGCCCACACATGCTTCAGGTCACACACTCGTTCTTATTTTCAGACAAGATCTCGAAATAAAAATCTTGGAAAATTAACCGTTGCCATGGCCAGATCACCATGCAATTAAATTCATTATTTCCGATTTCCCCCTTAACTAAAATATTAAATCCAGTGACAGCACACTGGACTAGATGTCAGAAGAAGCTCCATTCGGAACTCTTCAAAACCACGTTAAGGAAAAAAATAATTACAATTCAGCCGAACCAAATGGCTGAAGAAACACTGGATGCCATAAATACAGCCCTATTACTGTCAGCCGACTTAATAGCGCCGGAACGCAAAACCTGCATCCGAAAAAATAACTCCAGCTGGTTCAACAACCAACTGGCGTTACTGAAGCAAGAGCGCAGAAGGGCGGAAGCCTCCTGGAAAAGAAGTTCTTCAGATGAGAACTTCAGCGTCTACAAAGCAACAACAAGAAAATACCACAAAGAAATCTTCAAAGCCAAGAAAAACTATTTTTCTAAGGCTATCAACAGCGCCCTTAATCGCCCCCGCGAACTCTTCAAGATGGTCTCTCAGACCATGAATCCAGGATGTCTTGAAGCCCCCAATTCGGACATACAAGAATTTTGCAATGAATTGTCGGATTACTTCATTAATAAAATTGAGAAGATCCGACAAAGCATTCGGCAAAATAATTCTCCCCTCAAGCCTCCCTGTAATTATTTACACAACACCTGCAGTAATTCACCACAACCAGGTAAGTTCACGCTGGAACCTATCTCTATCAACGACACTAATAATATCATCGGTACTTTGCGTAACAGCACCGCGCCGAATAATATCATCCCCACCAAACTGCTAGGGGAATGTGCCGACATCCTGGCACCTTCTATCACGCAGCTTATCAACCAATCTTTCAGGGAAGGCAAAGTGCCCTCCCAGTTGAAGGAGGGTATAATTCGACCCATTTTGAAGAAACCCAACCTGGACCCCAAGGACCCACTCCACGGTCGTCCAATAACAGGCCTAAATGTACTCTCAAAGGTAATGGAAAAAGTAGTGGTACAACAGCTGCAACAGCATCTAGATACCCACAACCTACTTGATCCATTTCAATCCATTTCAAGATATGGGACGACGCTCTCAAGGCCGCAGACGAAGGAGAATCTTGTCTTCTGGTTCTGTTGGACCTAAGCGCAGCTTTCGACACAGTAGACCACAAGCTTTTATTGACCCGGCTAGCTGAAGTAGCCAGAGTCGCAGAAGGCGATTTATCTTGGTTCTCCCCTTTTTTGGAAAACCGATCGCACATAGTGAAGTTAGGACCTTGTATTTCTGAAAAACGCATATTATCGTGCAGAGTCCCTCAAGGATCCCCTCTGTCGCCGGTGTTATTCAACATCTATCTCCGTCCTCTTTTTGAGATTATCAGCAGTCAAAAACTGCTCTATCACTTATAGGCAGACGACACGCAACTGTATTTCCGCATTTGCAATAAAAAGGATCACCACCTCAATCTAGAGACATGTCTCTCTTTGATAGAGGACTGGATGACAAAGAGTTATCTTAAACTCAACGGAGCGAAAACAGAACTTCTCCTGTTTGACGCCAAGCGTAAGAATCTACCTGCAACAACTTGGAGCCCCCCGCCCATTCTGGGCAAAATCACCACCCCTAGCGCCAAAGTCAAAAGTCTCGGGGTAATTTTCGACTCCTACATGACAATGGACGCACAAATAGGGTCAGTAGTCAGCAGGTCTCACCATCTGCTGCGCCTACTACGCAGACTTATTCCATTTATTCCCAAAGAAGACATAGCGGTCGTGGTGGGAGAAATTGTAAACTCAAGATTGGACTATGCAAATGCCCTTTACCTCGGACTCCCCAAGTACCAAATCGCTCGTCTACAAGTCGTTCAAAATACGGCCGCTAGACTTGTGACTGGGAAAAAATCCTGGGAATCAATCTCGCCTTCACTGAGATCCCTTCACTGGTTACCAGTAAAAGACAGAATTACTTTTAAAGCACTCTGTCTAACGCATAGATGTATCCATGGGAATGCTCCCCATTATTTATGCGAAAAAATAAAAGCTCATAACCCCAATCGCGTTCTGCGATCCACCAATCAAAATCTACTCCAGATACCGAAAGCCAACTATAGGTCCAAAGGATATAGAAGATTTGCTGTCCAAGGTCCCAGACTATGGAACGCTTTGCCAACCAACATTCGGTTGGAGGAGAACCACTCAGCATTCAGGAGAAAGATCAAGACTCATCTCTTTTGATACCAAAGGAGACAGGAACAACAAGCGCCCAGAGGCGATTTAGTTCGCATGTGCTGCGCTATATAAGTCTTCATTCATTCATTCAAGCCCCTCCTCTTCATGACATTGTCAAAAAGGGACCGACCATGGATGACCTTAAATTGATGCCCCCCCCCTCCCCCCGAAAAAAGTTCAGCAGACACCCATGTTAGCTTTGTTGCCCTTCTTGGTACTTTCTCCATTCTAGTACATCCTTCCTGAGGTTCTTGCCAAACCAATCTATTAATCTTCTATGAGCTGCCATCTGGATAAAGGAAGGCCCGTAGACGTGGGTGGTATATCTGGATAAAGGAAGGCCCGTAGACGTGGTATATCTGGATAAAGGAAGGCCCGTAGACGTGGTATATCTGGATAAAGGAAGGCCCGTAGACGTGGGTGGTATATCTGGATAAAGGAAGGCCCGTAGACGTGGGTGGTATATCTGGATAAAGGAAGGCCCGTAGACGTGGTATATCTGGATTTTGCAAAAGCATTTGACACAGTTCCCCATAAACGTTTAGGGCTAGATTCAGCAAAGAGTTACGCCGGCGTATCTCCTGATACGCCGTGGTAACTCTGCGTGAGTGGGGTTGTATCTATGCGCCTGATTCTTAGAATCAGTTACGCATTGATTTGTGTTAGATCCGACCGGCGTAAGTCTCTTACGCCGTCGTATCTAAGTTGCATATTTATGCTGGCTGCTAGGTGGCGTTTCCATCAATTTACGCGTTGAATATGCAAATGAGCTAGATACGTAGATTCACGAACGTAGTTGCGGCCGATGTATCTATTTGCGTCGTTTACATTAGGCTTACACCCGGCATAAAGTTACCTCTGCTATATGAGGCGCAGCCAATGTTAAGTATGAACGTCGGGACAGCGTCGTATTGTACGTCGTTTGCGTAAGTTGATTCAGAATGGGGCTGGGCGTAAGTTACGTTCACGTAGTTTATATTGACTATTTGCGACGTGATTTGGAGCATGCGCACTGGGATAGGTTCACGGCCGGCGCATGCGCAGTTCGTTTGGCACGTCGTTTACATCGGGTCACGATTAGTTTACATACAACACGCCCCCTACCTGCCCTATTTGAATTACGCAGGGATACGCCGGCACATTTACGCTACGCCGCCGCAACTTACGGAGCAAGTGCTTTGTGAATACAGCACTTGCCTGTAAAAGTTACGGAGGCGTAGCATAAGTCGTATACTCTACGCCCGCACAAAGATACGCTCTCCATCCTGAATCTAGCCCTTAATGTACAAAGTAAGGTCCGTTGGCTTGGACCCTAGGGTGAGTACATGGATTGAAAACTGGCTACAAGGGTGAGTTCAGAGGGTGGTAAAAAATGGGGAATACTCAGAATGGTCAGGGGTGGGTAGTGGGGTCCCCCAGGATTCTGTGCTGAGACCAATCCTGTTTAATTTGTTCATAAATGACCTGGAGGACAGGGTAAACAGTTCAATCTCTGTATTTGCGGACGATACAAAGCTACACAGTTTAGGAGATATTTGCAAAAAAATACAGCGCCGATGTCTACGGTGCATGCGCGTCGTAAACAATGGCGTGCCGTTAGTGGCGGCTCCTGCGTGCATGAGAGGGAGTGACGTCATTGCTGGAGATGCAATACCCGGAAGTCACTCCGGGAGAGATGGAGGAGGAGGTGATTGAGGACGACTGTGGGGGCTTCGATCTCAGGTAAGTACTTCATAATGAGCTAGTATGCTATGCATACTAGCTCATTATGCCTTTGACTTGCAGGGTGTTTTTTTCTTTAAGGAGGTTTTACTTCCTTTTTTAATTCTGAGGAAAGGTTGTGAGCACTGAACTTCTTCTCTCTGAAGAAGAGACGCTTGAGAGGGGATATGATTTCAATTTACAAATACCGTACTGGTGACCCCACAATAGGGATAAAACATTTCCGTGGAAGGGAGTTTAATAAGATACGTGGCCACTCATTAAAATTAGAAGAAAAGAGGTTTAACCTTAAACTACGTAGGGGGTTCTTTACTGTAAGATGGCAAGGATGTGGAGTCCCCTTCCACAGGCGGTGGTCATCAATAGTTTCAAGAAACTATTAGCTAAGCACTGGAATGACCACAACATACAGGGATATACAATGTAATACTGGCATATAATCACACACATAGGTTGGACCTGCATCTTTTTTCAACCTCCTGTACTATGCAACTATGTAAAGGGGGCTGGACACAAATGCACGCCACACTTTTCACATATTTATTTGTAAAACATTTTGAAAACCATTTATAATTTTCCTTCCATTTCACAATTATGTGTCACTTTGTGTTGGTCTATCACATGGGGTCTTCAAACTACGGCCCTCCAGTTGTTGAGGAACTACAATTCCCATCATGCCTAGTCATGTCTGTGAATGCCAGGGTTTTACAATGCTCCATGGGATGTGTAGTTCCACAACAGCTGGAGGGCTGTAGTTTGAGGATGCCTGGTCTATCATATAAAATCCCAATAAAATATATTTACGTTTTTGGCTGTAACATGACAAAATGTGGAAAATTTCAAGGGGTATGAATACTTTTTCAAGGCACTGTATACGACCTCCGGACTGGAAGCACTTCAAGAAGACCTTTTTCGTAACCCCCCCCCATGTGCTGCAGGGCAATGCCGGGACTTGAAGACCCAAGCAGGGACCTTTGGTACATCTGCATATGCGCCAGACTAACAAATATGGTGGTGCCAGAGGGGAATGGGAACCAACGTTACAGAGGAATGAAGTTCCTTCACTCTCCCTTACCCCTCTAGCTGGGTATCTAGAAAACAAGGTATACACACACACCCAACAATCCAGCTGTGTTCTGTGTCACTGCAGTCTTCAGGCCAGCTGTCTTTTTTTCCCCAGAGTTCTAAAAGCCGAATCAATGATGAACTTCCACTTTTTGGAAAGTCCGGTGTCACATTTGGCACCTTTCAGGGGTAGGAGGGAGCAGATGCCTGTGTAATACAGGTATTTCCTCCCACTTCCTGGCATAGATCACTGTGGTGATCCCAGCGACCTATGCCACTTCCGGGACATATACTCTGTCCTCCCCCGCTGTCTTCTAGGAGGTCCCAGAAGACAGTAGAGACCAGTGAGGACGTGCAGCGCGACTCGCGCATGCGCAGTAGGAAACCAGGACGTGAGGCCACACGGCTTCACTTCCTTATTACCTCACAGAGGATGGTGGCGGCGGCAGCCAAGAGCCGATGCGCAGATCGAATTCGGCTGCTGACATCGCGGGCGTGCTGGACAGGTAAGTGTCCATATATTAAAAGTCAGCAGCTGCAATATTTGTAGCTGCTGGCTTTTAATTATTTTTTTTGGCGGACCTCCGCTTTAAGGCAAAACCTGCAAAAACCTGGAAGTGACAGCTGATCCCCCTAATGATGCAACACGGGAAGCTGCGGGTACTGATTACATTACTCCCACCTAGGCAAGAGTACAGGAAGTGCAGGGATGTATTTCCCCAAAGGGGAGGAAAAAAAATGAATAAAAAGTTCTGACTGTACGAGAGGAGGGGAAGGGTGGGAGTGTAGGAAAGTTAGTTGTCAGGGTTTGGCCAAATGTTGGGAGGGAGGGATTTGTGTGAGGGAGTGGGATAAGGTGTCAAAGAGGGTTGGAAAAAACAACGGACAGGGGGGTCAGCAGAGGATGGGTCAGTAGGGCACAGAACAGGGGTCAGAAGGGCAGAAGATAGGGGTCACTAGGGCAAGGGGTCAGCAGAGAGGAAGATAGGGGTCACTAGGGCAAGGGTCAGCAGGGAGGAAGATAGGGGTCACTAGGGCAAGGGTCAGCAGGGAGGAAGATAGGGGTCACTTGGGCAAGGGTCAGCAGGGCATTGTACCGGGTTAAACAGGGCGGATAGTATTGGTCACTAGGGCAGTGTACAGGGTTCAACAGGGCAGAATATAGGGGTCACTAGGGCAAGGGTCAGCAAGGCAATGTACAGGGTTCAACAGAGCGGAAGATAGGAGTCACTAGGGCAGTGTACAGGGGTCTGCAGGGAGGAAGTTAGGGGTTAGCAGGGCAGTGTACAGAGTTCAGCAGTCAGAGAATAGAAGTCAGCAGGGCAATGTACAGGGTTCAGCAGATGGAGAAGAGAGGTCACTAGGGCAAGGGTTAGCAGGGAGGAAGATAGGGGTCACTAGGGCAGTGTACAGGGGTCTGCAGGGAGGAAGTTAGGGGTCACTAGGGCAAGGGTCAGCAGAGCAGTGTACAGAGTGGAAGATAGGGGTCACTAGGGCAGTGTACAGGGGACAGCAGGGAAGAAGTTAGGGGTCAGCAGGGCAGTGTACAGGGTTCAGCAGGCGGAGAATAGAGGTCAACAGGGCAGTTTACAGGGTTCAGCAGTCAGAGAATAGAGGTCAGCAGGACAGTGTACAGGGTTCAGCAGTCGGAGAAGAGAGGTCACTAGGGCAAGGGTTAGCAGGGAGGAAGATAGGGGTCACTAGGGCAGTGTACAGGGGTCTGCAGGGAGGAAGTTAGGGGTCACTAGGGCAAGGGTCAGCAGAGCAGTGTACAGAGTGGAAGATAGGGGTCACTAGGGCAGTGTACAGGGGTCAGCAGGGAAGAAGTTAGGGGTCAGCAGGGCAGTGTACAGGGGTCAGCAGGCGGAGAATAGGAGGTCACTAGGGCAAGGGTCAGCAGGGCAATGTACAGGGTTCAGCAGTTGGAAAAGAGAGGTCACTAGGGCAAGGGACAGCAGGGAGGAAGATAGGGGTCACTAGGGCAAGGGTCAGCAGGGCATTGTACAGGGTTTAACAGTGTGGATGGTATGGGTCACTAGGGCAGTGTGCACTGTACAGGGGTCAGAAGATAGGGGTCACTAGGGCAATGGTCAGCAAGGCATTGTACACGGTTCAACAGAGCGGAAGATAGGGGATCACTAGGGAAGTGTACAAGGGTCAGCAGGGAGGAAGTTAGGGGTCACTAAGGCAAGGGTCAGCAGGGCATTGTACATGGTTCAACAGGGCGGATGATATAGGTCACTAGGGCAGTGTACAGGGGTCAGCAGGGAGGAAGTTAGGGGACACTAGGGCAGTGTACAGGGGTCAGTTGGATCAGAGAATCACCCCATATGCAAAGCAGGGAACACAATGTGACACATTTCTGCTCTGTCCTCTGAATCCCTGCCACCCCCCCCCCCCCCCCCCCACTCTCATTCATCCCATACCATGTCACATACAAGCTACAATAGCACAGGAATTTTGGAAGCATCTCATAATGGGCACAGCGGGTGCGCATATTGTAATCACCAATCAATTATCTAAGAATAATGGTGAGTAAAAGAAACACTCGGAACATAGTAGTGTAAAGCTTTCTTGTTTTATTTTAGAAAATCAGAATAAGCAATTAACAAACAATAAAATCTAAGCTAGAATTTAAATCCAATCTTGTTCAATTTAAGAAGCAAAATCAAACCAAGAGCAATAATATCCACAAGCCAACATCGTGTATTGCCATGTCTGCCCGTGTACTATCATGGTGTGGTCTGTGTGAGTGTTGGACCAAGTCAGTGCTGTTAGTTTAGATCAGGGATCCTCAAACTACGGCCCTCCAGCTGTTGTAGAACTACACATCCCATGAGGCATTGTAACACACTGACATTCAGACATGACTAGGCATGATGGGAATTGTAGTTCCTGAACAACTGGAGGGCCTTAGTTTGAAGACCCATGGTTTAGAGGACTGCATTATTATAATTTAACCACTTAAGGCCCGAGCCTCTTTCTGAGATTTGGTGTTTACAAGTTAAAAACTGTTATTTTTTTGCTAGAAAATTACTTAGAAAAAAAAAATATATAATGTTTGGGGGCTCTAACACCCTAGAGCAGGGGTGTCAAACAGGCGGCCCTCCAGCTGTTGCAAAACTACAAGTCCCATGAGGCATTGCAAGGCTAACAGTTACAAGCATGACTCCCACAGGCAGAGGCATGATGGGACTTGTAGTTTCGGAACAGCTGGAGGGCCGCCAGTTTGACACCCCTGCCCTAGAGAATGAAATGGCAGTCGTTGCAATACTTTTTGTCACACCGTATTTGCGCAGCGGCCTTACAAGCGCACTTTTTTTTGGGGGAAAAAAAATCACCTTTTTGAATTAAAAAATAAGACAACAGTAAAGGTAGCCCAATTTTTTTATATTGTGAAAGATAATGTTACGCCGAGTAAATTGATACCCAACACGTCACGCTTCAAAATTGCGCCCGCTCGTGGAATGGCGACAAACTTTTACCCTTAAAAATCTCCATAGGCGACGTTTAAAAAGTTCTACAGGTTGCATGTTTTGAGTTACGGAGGAGAAGGTCTAGGGCTAGAATTATTGCTCTCGCTCGAACGATCGAGGCGATACCTCACATGTGTGGTTTGAATACCATTTTTATATGCAGGCGCTACTCACGTATGCGTGAGCTCGTCTGGACGGGGCACTTTAAGATTTTTTTATTATTATTTATTTATTTTTACACCGTTTTTAAAAAAGAAATAAAAAATGGGGTCACTTTTATTCCTATTACAAGGAATGTAAACATCCCTTGTAATAGAAAAAAGAATGACAGATCCTCTTAAATATGAGATCTGGGGTCAAAAAGACAAAAATAAAAATGTATTGCATTTAAATAAATAAATAAAAATGTCCCTTTAAGAGCATTGGGCGGAAGTGGTGTTTTTTTGTCGTTTCTGGACTATGTTTTATTATGCCTTTATTGTGATGTATTAAGGATTAAGGATGTTTTGTGCTATCTATTATTAGTACCATTTGTGCCCTTCCCACACTCACTTCCCAGCCTTGTGCCCTCCCCCCTTTCATACAAACACATTATTGTTTCACAGCGCAGACTCCTTCACTTGCACGATTAATTTTCTGTGTCTATTAAGGTAGACTCTTATAGTGTTTGCAGCAGTGCTCCCAAACCTCTTCCTTTCCCACTCATCACCCTTTTTTGCCGTTTCTGGACTTTACTATGTTTCCCACACCCACTTCCCAGCCTTGTGCCCTCCCCCCTTTTACCCATTGTTTCACAGCGCAGACTCCTTCACTTGCACGATTAAGCTTAATCGCGTCACCAGCCCTCGGCGGAAGAAGGAAATGGGACAGAAAGTCCCACTCCTCCTGAAGCCCCCACTCCCCCCCCCCCAAAAAAAATTACATGCCAAATGTGGCATGTAAGGGGGTGAGGAGTGGAATAAGCAGAAGTTCCATTTTTGGGTGAAACTCCGCTTTAACATTATTAGTGTTCCCCCAGAACAACCAATCAGATTGTTGGTGTCATTGTTCTGGTGCAGATCAGGAGATGAGAGGAAATGTCTGGTTATTGTGGTAACACCTCTCAATTCATCCTTCTGTCCAAATGTCCTCTGTGTTATAGGAGGAAAGTCCTCCAGCTGGGATATAATTTGTGCCCACCAATGCAGCCTTGTGCCCACTGCCCACCATGATGCAGCCTTGTGCCCACTGCCCACCATGATGCAGCCTTGTGCCTACCAATGCAGCTTAATGCTCACCATGCAGCCTTGTGCCCACCAAATGCAGCCTTGTGCCCACCAATGCAGCTTCATGCCCACCATGCAGCCTTGTGCCCACTATGATGCAGCCTTGTGCCCACCAATTATTTACGCATCTAGGATGTGCTGAAGTTCAAACCAAGCATCAGTAGATGTGCGCAACTTTCACAAGAAACAGTCTTTTTTAAAGCGGATGTCCGCTGAAAAAAAAAAATATTAAAAGCCAGCAGTTACAAATACGGCAGCTGCTGACTTTTAATATTAGGACACTTACCTGTCCTTGAGTCCAGCAACGTCTGCAGCAGAAGACGAGCGATCGTTCGTCACTCTGCTTCCCCCCACCGCCATCCTCTGTGAGGTAACCAGGAAGTGAAGTGCTCCGGGCTTCACTGCCCAGCTCCTTACGGCACTTGCGCGAGTCGCGCTACGCCTGCCAATTGGCTCCCGCTGTGTACTGGGAGCCAAGTGTTCCCAGAACAAAACAGGGGGGGGGGGGGGGGGGAGGTGAAGTCCTGCCCGCAATTTACCCGAGACTGTGTGGCCGGAAGTGGGTGCAAATACCTGTCTTTAGACAGGTATCTGCAACCCCCTCCCCCCTGAAAGGTGTCAAATGTGACACCGGAGGGTTCCGATTGCACTTATCCAAATTTGCATGACTTTGGAGTCCTACACATGTCTGATGAGGGGGTCCTGCGTGGGCACCTTTGTGATGCGATCTCTTTTCATTAAAACTTTCTGGACAAACTTTGTCGATCCATGGTGTGCTGGCAAATATGTACACTACAGATATGAATGGAGCCTTAAAGTGGATGTAAACCTAATTCATGAAATTTGAGCTGGGCACATATATCTGTAGTGTTTACTTATCTCTCTCCAAAGGCCCGCGTTCCTTGTCTTTCTGCTGCTCTGTTCTTATGTTATCAGCATGATAACTTCTGACAAGTTCTCCGACAACTGAGATAAAACCAGCCTAAAAATTGTGTCGGGATGGGTGCTATAGATTGTCAGAGAGCTGGTCTATTCACAGCACAGCTCTGCTCAGATCTCCTTCCTTTGCACGTGGAGAGGGGGTGTGTGCCTTTCCTCCAGTACGCCGTCACAGTGTATGGCAAGAATCCACAACCACAGGTGAACAGGAAGAAAAAATATCCCTAATACAATCTGCACTTTCTGAAGAATCTAGCAAGCTGAAGATAGCAGATACTTATGTAAGGAGGTTTGTTTCATCTCTGTAGCATCTGAGGCTCTTTGCTTCACTGGGTACATGAGAGAGTTTACATCTGCTTTAAATGTAATTTATCTGCATTAAATTTATTAATAGTTTTAACCCGAGCTAACAGTCCATATACTTCATCTCACTTGCTGTTCTCTGTAGTCCCATAGCCGTTTATCTGTTTCCAAGCTTGCAGCATAGTTTCCTCCCCAGTACTATAGTAGGTTTGACAAAGGGGCAGGACTGGCCCGAAATGTAAAGCCATGATCCCATGCATGCCGTGTGTGATGTCACTCATTGCTTGGAGTCCCAGATGCTTCTCTGCATCACTCTGCCTGTTACGGCACAGAAGACCAAGAGAACTGCATTCCATCCGCTTCCTTGCAGGGCTCTGCTTAGCCTGGCCGGATCCCTGACAAACTCTGCAGTAAGATACAGGCATATTCTAGCATGGTTACCTGCTCACCGTTATATCCATTCAACTTTTAGACTGGAGAAAGTACAGAGAAGGGCAACCAAACCGATAAGAGGCATGAAGGAGCTGAACTATGAGGAAAGATTTTAGAGGAACTCAATCTATTTCTCTTGAGAAGAGATTAAAGGGTTAGGAAAGGCATTTTTTTTTCTGTTAAAATAACAAACACCTCCACTGTGCAATTCATTTTGCACAGAGTGACACCGATCCACGTCTTCTGGGGACCCTCGGCGGCTGTCTCTGTCCTCCCCGCAATTACTGACCACAGTCATGCGAGAGCAAGCATGGTGGTGAGTAAATGCGGGTGCGCTCCCGTGATACAGCGAGCGGCCATAGGCGCTCACTGTATCACTCGGCCCCGCCGCGTCACTGGATGCGATTGACAGCAGCGCCAGCCAATGGCTGAGCTGCTCTCAATCTATTTGCTCTAGCCAATCAGCGGCCAGGCTGAGCGGTGAAGAGGACCTCAGGACCATGCGGGACTTTCGTGGGGTCAGGTAAGTATAACAGGGGCGGCACCATCCGATGTTTTTTCACCTTAATGCATAGAGGTGAATTTTTTTTTTCTTTACAACTTCTTTAACCACTTCCATACCGGCCTATAGGGGAATCACGTCATGGTGATCCCCTTGCTGATGAGACAGGACCTTGCACAACGTCCTGTCTTCACGGCGTTCTAGGGCGTGATTGCCGCCGGGCACACGCGATTTCCGGAAATCACGGCAGGAGTGTGGATCTGTGTGTGTAAACCTCCTGTCAGCGGTGAGGAGACTGATGTGTGTTCCCAGTACAGAGGAACACACATCGATCTCCTCCCCCTGTGAGTCCCCCTCCCCCTACAGTTAGAACATACTTTAGGACACATTTTAACCCCTTCAGCGCCCCCTAGTGTTAACCCCTTCCCTGCCAGTCACATTTACACAGTAATTAGTGCAGTTTTATAGCAATAATGAACGGTCCCAAAAACGTGTCAAAAGTGTCCGATATGTCCGCCGCAACGTCACGGTCACAAAAAAAAAAACGCAGATCCCCGCCATTACTAGTAAAAAAAATTAAATAAAAATGCCATAAATCTATCACCTATTTTGTAGACGCTATAACTTTTGCGCAAACCAATCAATATACGATTATTGCGTTTTTTTTTTACCAAAAATACGTAAAATACGTATCGGTCTAAACTGAGGGGAAAAAAAGTTTTTTTTAAAAAAAATATTGTGAGATGTATTAAATAAAAAGGAAAAAATATAGTGTTTTTTTTTAAATTGTTGCCCTTCTTTTGTTTATAGCGCAAAAAATAAAAACCGCAGAGATGATCAAATACCACCAAACAAAAGCTCTATTTGTGTGGGGGAAAAAAACATAATGATTTAATTTGGGTACAGTATTGCCTGACCGCGCAATTGTCATTCAAAGTGCAACAGCGCTGAAAACTAAAAATTGGTCTGGGCAGGAAGGGGGTGAAAATGCCCTGTATGGAAGGGGTTAAGGGGGGATATGATCAACATGAACAAAAACATAAGAGGTAGTGAGGGGCTGAGCGGCCATGTGACCTTCCCAGCTGACATCAGAGTGAGATCTCCGCTCCTCCTGCATAAGCCTGCTATCGAAAGCTGTACAGTAGACGCGAGTCATGTGACCAGCCCGACGACAGCTCTAAACAGGTATTTACATACCTTGTTTTTATAAAAGACTTACACTGTGCTATGCCAGGCTCTAATAGAGGGGTTGGCTTAGACTTACTTATATGGCTTAACAAACACTTTAACAATGGTACCACTTTGTACAAAGTTCAACCCTGTCTAGCCGCAGCCATACTGTGGGGCTGGACGCTGCACCCCGTCCCAAAGCACAAATTTTGGGTTGATATCAGGACAGTAATAGAGGAGAGATATTCCAATAGGGACATTAGTTCTGGTGACAACACAGGATTCCCTCACCTTAGAAAATCTCTCCAACTGGGACATAAAAAAAATAAAAATAAAATAAAAACACTGGTTATAACGCTTGCCTTACTTTATTCAAAATTAATTTAAATTTTTTTTAAAAAAAAAAGTATTGTTCCGCTTTGACCCTTGGGATGCAGGAATCCCTAATGGGAGGTAAAATTTTATTTACAGATTCCCACAATTCAGCTGTAGGAAAACCATTTTCTACATTTAAAGTACACGTTATTGCCAAAAGTATTGAGACACCTGCCTGTACACGCACATGAACATTAATAGGCTCCCAGTTTTAGTCCGTAGGATCCAATATTGAGTTGGCACACCCTTTGCAGCTATAACAGCTTCAACTCTACTGGAAAGGCCGTCCACAATGTTTAGGAGTGTGTCTATTTGAACGGCGACCATTCTTCCAGACGCACAATTGTGATGTCAGGCACTGTTGGTTGAGAGGGCCTGGCTCGCAGTCTGCGATCTAATTCATCCCCAAGGTGTACAGGCCAGTCATGTTTCTCCACCCCAAACTGGCTCATCCAGTCTTTATGGGCCTTACTTTGAGCTGACATGGCTGGGTGGGATTCCATTGCCTCAGGGGCACAGTCTTGTCAGCCCCAAACAAAACATTAGGAGCACACTAGATTTCTGGAAGGTCAGTAGAGAAATTTTCTCTACTTGCACCATTTTTTAAAGGGGGTGAGACGTGGGGAAGTGTGCATGTACTGGAGAGGTGATGCCCAATATATTAGGTTTTTGCCCTCACATACTCTGGCTCATGCACACTGCATCTCAAAGAAGCTGCTTTTCAAGCTTTTTTTTGAGGCAATTGTTTTTTTCTGGCTCATGCCAGCCAGTGTGTCCACACTATGTTTTTTTTTTTCAGAACTTTACAGGCAAAACCCAGCCCAGCTCAGTTTTCAGGCAGAAAAGACACCTAATGCCTTGTACACACTTTCCATCAGAAATTCCGATCGTGTGTGGGCCACGTCGGACTATTTTCTCTATCGATGTTTAAAAATAGAATATGTTTTATTTTTCTCCTCTGTGTGCAACCCCGGAGAAAAAATCCACGCATGCTCAGAATCAAGCCGACGCATGCTCGGAAGCATTGAACTTCATTTTTCTTGGCTCGTCGTAGTGTTTTACATCACTGCGTTTTGGATGGTCAAAATATAGTCTGACAGTGTGTAGGCAAGACTGATGAAAGTCAACTTCATCGGAATTCCAACAGAAAATTCCATTGGAATTTCCGATCGTGTGTACGCGGCATAAGTAGCCGAAACTGCAAAAATATATGAAAAAAAAAAAAAAAAAAAAAAAAAAAGAGAAATAAGCTCAATATAAATGCACAAAAAAAAAAAAAAAAAAAGCACAAGCTTCTTCAAGCTTTTAGGCAGAGAAATAAAAGCTTAAAATGTATGTAAAAGCAGCATCTTTTTTTTTTGAGCTGCAGTTTGTATGAGCCCCAAGTCTTTCTTAGTGGGAAAATACAGCAGACACAAATACAGGACTATAATACAATTCAAATCTTTACTGGCATTTGGTGTGATGATAGAAAAGAAGCTATAGTTTAACATCAACTTAGTGCAGCAGAGCTGCATGATTTATCATTAAAGAATCAGATTGCGATTCTCCGCCCCCCCCCCCCCCCCTCACAATCTTAAATAATTTTCTCGATTCCATGCAGAGTTCTCTGCTCACAGCTGACAGCCATCTTAAAAAATAAAAATCCAGGCAGCCTGTCAAGTTTATGACAACATCGGTTAGACAGAGATAAAGAGATACACTAATTGAGGTCTCATGTACACTGCGGCTGGTAAACGGACGTTTAGGCGCAGTTGGGCATTTTTTCCAGCTGCCCCTGAACTCTCCTCTATGTCATCTTATCAGTACATGTACACAGGGTCGTTTAAAGTCCTGTCTAGGCAGTTTTGGAAAGCAAATACAAATGCATTCAGGACAGATGTTCAGAGGCATATGAAATGCCAAACGCCTGTAACAGCTTGTAAACGCAGAAACTCGCGTTCAGCCGCGTTTTGTTTACACACGTTTTTGATTTGACGGAAAAAAAAATGATAGATATAAAATTCTAAAACAAAAACGTGGCATGTAAACAAGTGATGTTTAAACGTCGGTTTCCATCTGTTACGTTGATTCGTTCAGGAGAGGTTGTGAAACAGTACATTAGGTCTTAGTCCTTTTAGATCAAAGAAATTAACTTTGGTCTATAAATGAGGTCAGTTTAAACTAGGGTTGTCCCGATACCGATACCAGTATCGATACCGGAGTATTTGCGGGAGTACTTGTACTCCTGCAAATACCCCCGATACCAGAATAGAATACTTTTTCCGCCCCAGACCCCCCCCCTCCGCCAAACGCTGCCGCCGCATGGGTTAAACATCGTGCGGAAACAACACAGCATTCATTTGAATAGCTGTAGTGTTCCCGCCCGTATAGACACTCCCCCTTGCTCGGGATTGGATGGGTGATCGTGATCTGTCCAATCTCGAGCAAGGGGGAGTGTCTATACGGGCGGGAACACTACAGCTATTCAAATGAATGCTGTGATGTTCCCCGGGCGGCGGTGGCTAGGTAGGGGTGACATGGCTGCATATATGGGTGACATTGGCTGCATTTGTGGGTGACATTGGCTGCATTTGTGGGTGACATTGGCTGCATTTGTGGGTGACATTGGCTGCATTTGTGGGTGACATCGGCTGCATTTGTGGGGGACATTTAAAAAAAAAGTATCGGTATTCGGTATCGGCGACTACTTGAAAAAAAGTATCGGTACTTGTACTCGGTCCTAAAAAAAGTGGTATCGGGACAACCCTCGTTTAAACCACTTAACCACTTAAGGACCCCCACACGCACATATACGGCCACAGAATGGCACGTACAGGCACAAGGGCGTAAATTTACGTCCCCGCCGGCGTGCGGGGGTCCCCCTGGCTCCGGGAGCGATCCGGGACCTGGGGGCGGATGTCGGCGAATACCCGCCTCCCCGCGATCGCTCCCAGCCAATGGGAGCGCGCTCCCAACCTGTCACTTCCTCCTCCTGTGTTTACACAGGAAGGAGGAAATGATGTATTCTCTCATCGCAGCGCTGTTTCCCAGCGCTGCTGATGAGAGAAGACATCACAAGTAAGTGTGCACCAACACAACACTGACACACACTCACATAGGCATATTAACCCCTTGTGATCTCCCACCCCCCTGTCACAGTGTCACTGAATGCAGTGATCTAATCACTGCATTTAGTGTCAGTGTGACAGGCAGTGTAAAAAACAGTTAGTGTTAGGTTCAGGATAGCCCCCCCACCCCCCCTAATAAAGTTTTAACCCCCTGATCACCGCCCTAGTTAACCCTTTCACTCCCTATTGCCAGCGTCACTAAGCGATCATTTTTCTGATCGCTGTATTAGTGTCGCTGTTCCCGCTAGGTAGCTATTTTTTTTATTGCGATTTTTTTTTTTACTAAAGACATGTGGCTAAATAAATTTTGGCCTAAATGTTTGACTAAAATTTAGTTTATTTGATTTTTTTTTTAACAAAAAGTAAAAAATAGTTTTTTTTCAAAAATGTCGCTCTATTTTTGTATATAGCGCAAAAAATAAAAATCGCAGAGGTGATCAAATACCACCAAAAGAAAGCTCTATTTGTGGGAAGAAAAGGACGCAAATTTTGTTTGGGAGCCACGTCGCACGACCGCGCAATTGTCTGTTAAAGCGACGCAGTGCCGAATCGCAAAAACACCTTGGGTCATTTACCAGCGTATTGGTCCGGGTCTTAAGTGGTTAATGACTAAACCCTTTTCTGATATTTGTTGCTTACAAGTTGAAATCGGTATTTTTTTGCTAGAAAATTACTTAGAACCCCAAAACACATTATATATAATTTTTTAGCAGAGACCCTAGAAAATAAAAAGGCGGTTCTTGCAATATTTTATGTCGCACTGTATGTGCACAGCAGTCTTTCAAAAGCAATTTTTTGAAAAAAAAAAAAAACACTTTAATTAATTTAAAAAACAGTATCCCTATTCTAAGCCTGGGAAAAAAAATATTTGTGCACACGCTGATGCCTGAGAGATAGGTATATTATATATTTTAGAGTTGTCCCGATACCACTTTTTTATCGAATACCGATACTTTTTTTTAAATGTGTTCCCAAATACAGCCATGTCCCCCCACAAATGCAGCCATGTCTCCCCACAAATGCAGATGCCGCCGCCGCCTAGTTAGTTAATCAGCATGGGGAACATTACAGCTTTCATTTGAATAGCTGTGTGTTCCCCGCCGTGCGGCGTATAGACACACCCCCTTGCTCTGGCACTTTGATAGACAGGTCACCCGTCCAATCCCGAGCAAGGGGGAGTGTCTATACGCGGCGCGGAACACACAGCTATTCAAATGAACGCTGTAATGTTCCCCGCTGATTAACTAGGCGGCGGTGGGGGCGTAGTATCGGATCTGACATTGGGGGCATTTGCGGGAATACAAGTACTCCCGCAAATGCTCAGTTTCGGTCCCGATACTGGTATCGGGACAACCCTAATATATATATATAAAAAATGTATTCTCATTTTGGCCAGAATCGTGCAGCTCTACAGTGCAGTCAGTGCACCCCTCAACCTTTGTTGTTTCAGTTTGATCACAAGACATGGGAGTCATCTCATGACAAAGAAGATAAGATGTAGAGTCACTGGCTAAAAGAAGATGAGATGTGAAGACATGGCTTCTATCCCGTGTGCACACGCTGATGCCTGATCAGGCACATCTTCCAGGAAAAACATTTCCCGCACTCCGAACAGGAATATGGCTTTTCCCCGGTGTGAGTTTTCCGGTGTGACGCAAGATTTGCTGAGGTGGAAAAACCTCTTCCACAGTCGGTGCAGGAATACGGCTTTTCTCCGGTGTGACTCCTCTCATGTGTATTGAGATTGCTTCTCTGAGTAAATAATTTCCCGCACTCCCGGCATGAAAAAGGCTTTTCCCCCAGGTGACATATTTGGGGTTTTGCAAGTCCATCTTTGTCAGAAACACATTTCCCCAAGTCGGGCCAAGAGCATACCTGCGTTTTCTTATGCGTCTTAAGACTGGACAAGTCGCCAAAACATTTCCCACATTCAGGACAGGAATATGGCTTCTCTCCCGTGTGTGTCCTCTCGTGTCTTTTAAGACTATGCGACACAGAAAAACATCTTCCGCATGCCAGACAGGAAAATGGCTTCTCTCCCGTATGTACGCGTTCATGGTCGATCAAGGCTATCTTCCGGGGAAAACATTTCCCACATTCAGAACATGAAAATGGCCTGACTCCGGCGTGAATTTTCTGGTGCATTGTTAAAGAATATTTCTGTGAAAAGCATTTCCCACATTCAGGACATGAAAACGGCTTCTCTCCAGTGTGCGTTCTCTCGTGTTTATTAAGAATGGACGATTGGGTAAAACACTTCCCACACTCTGAACATGAATAAGGCTTTTCCCCCGTGTGATTTCTTTGGTGCATCTTAAGTTGAGCTTTACAAGAGAAAATTTTCCCACATTCGGAACATGAAAATGTCTTATGTGTAGAGAAACCAGATGACAGATCTGTACCATGAGGTGTTGGATGGATATTTTGGCTTTCTTCTGAAAAATTCAATGTGATGGCCTCATCTTCTGTTTTACCAAACGTAGATATGACAGAGATTTTTTCAATGGTATAGTTTCTGTGTTGTCCACCTATGGGGAATAAAAAGTGACAACTATTCAAGTGTATGTCAAGCCAAAAATGTATATTTGGGTAGAGTAAGAAGCGTCATATTGCGGTCAGTGTTGCTATTGGAGAGTTTTTTAACCACTTTAAAGCCAGATCTACTCCTTTCCTACATGTAAAAAATCATAATTTTTTGCTAGAAAATTACTCAGAACCCCCAAACACACACTATATATACACACACAGGTGATACCCGAAAAATTCAGCTCTTCTGCATTGTTGGATCTCATGTCTCATCTTTCTCTTACCAATGCCCCATAGATTCTCTATGGGGTTCAGGTCAGGCGAGTTTGCTGGCCAATCAAGCACAGTAATGCCACGGTCATTGAACCAGGTTTTGGTGCTTTCGGCAGTGTGGGCAGGTGCCAAGTCCTGCTGGAAAAGGAAGTCAGCATCCCCATAGAGCTCCCCTGATGACGTACACAGATACGAAACATATGTCGGCGGCGAGGTCTGGCATACTCTGTACCCAGCTGATCCTCTAGTGCCCTGTTCCTGCCCGAGACAACACTCAATTCAGCATCCATCGGGTTGTACTGTGCGCACAAAGCGGGTCCCCGGTGAGAACCAACCATTACGCTGTCAGTCCCAGTGCCAGGCAGGCACGCCACAAAGTAAGAGGCCACTCGGCTGTTTGTTTGTGTATTTTAATTTTTTTAAATAAAGATAAAGCACTATGGGCTTTCCCCATACTTTCTCTGTTTTATTATGAGTGCTACGGTTCCAAGATCCTGCTGCATCTGAATCCAGGTTATGCCTCCAGTGAAACAGGCACTTATCCTGTTCAGCTCGTATGACCTGCTTTTAACTAAGAGGTCTTTATTTGTGGTAAGCGCAATATAACTCTCCAGCACGTTTTGGTGATACTAAGAATTTCCATGGTGAAGGTTTAACAAGCACATCTGTGACCAGATACCCTGCATTCCTGCATACTTATCTTCATCTCAGCTATTGCATTGGACTTTACATTATTATTTATTTAATTATATATTTTTTTTTCGCAAGACAGATTTCCTACTGTCCTATGAGTGTAATAGTATGATACCTGTCTAGCAGTTCACGATTAGAAAGTCTATATTATCACCCATTATATATGCACATTAATATTTTTATATTTGGTATATATTTTGTTCACATAGTTATTTTGTTCACCCAGCTTTTCAAGTTTGATTGATTGATTGACAGATTGATTGATACTTTGCACCATTGCTAATGTCAACATGGATTGTTGCTAATTTGGCATCCCTATGATGCATCCACTCACACTCTTAATTGGGTTTTTTCACTCAACCTAGCAGATAAGGTATTACCTTTCTTAGCGCCCTCATCCACTTTATCTCCCCATAGAGCTCGTCTGTGGAAGGAAGCATGAAGTGCTCCAAAACCCCCGGTAGGCAGCTGCGGTGACCCTGGACTTAATGAAGCACAGTGGACCAACACCAGCAGATGACATGGCTCCCCAAATCAACACAGACTGTGGAAACTTCACACTGGAAGCATCTTGCAATGTGTGCCTCTCCATTCTTCCTCCATACTCTGGCTCCTTGGTTTTCAAATGAGATGCAAAATTTGCTTTCATCAGAAAAGAGGACTTTGGGAACATCCAACTTCTTTTGCAATTACCTTTTGAGGCTTTCCTCCTTACGGAGGGTGTCAATGATAGTTTTCTGCAAAACCGTGAGGTCAGCAGTCTTTCCCATGATTGTGATTCCTACTGAACCAGAGACCATTTAAAGACTCAGGAACCATTTGCAGGTGTTATGGCTTAATTAGCTGATTAGAGTGGGACACTGAGCCTAGAATATTGCACCTTTTCACAATATTCGAATTTTCTGAGATTGTGGATTTTTTTTTTTTTTTTTATGAGCTGTAAGCCATAATCATCACAATTATAACAAATCACAGCTTTAACTATGTTGCTTTGCATGTAATGAGTCTATCTCATATATTGGTTTCACCTTTTAAAGCGGGGGTTCACCCTAAAACAATTATATACAATTACATCCAGCATACTTCAGATATGTAAAGTATGCTGGACTTCTTTTTTTTTTTTTTGTTCGTTCCTAGGCAGCGGCGTAGATGATTGATGTGCTGTTATGGCGTGTTGCGCTTTCCGAAAATATCCAAGCTGGGATTTGGCTCTATACGGCGCCTGTGCAGTCAGCTCTACACGGCAGGCACAGGCGCCGTACAGAGCCGAGCCTAGCTTGCATATTTTCGGAATGAGTGACGCGCCATAACAGCATGTCAATCATCTACACCGCTGGCTAGGAACGCCTATTCCCCGTGGGGAGAGAACCCGGAAGCCGGGTGAAACAGAACTTTTAAACGGTATGTGCCCGAAAAAAAAAAAAGTCCAGCATACTTTACATATCCGCAGTATGCTGGATGTAAAGGTGAACCTCCACTTTAAGTTGCATTAGTAAAATAAATGCACTTTTGCATGATATTCAAATTTTTCTGAGTATCACCCATCTATATAAAAAAAGAAAGTTAGCCCAATTTTTTTGTATAATGTGACGCTCATGGAATGTCGCCAAACTTTGGTACCTAAAAAAACACAATATAATACTCGGTTGGTAAAATATAAAACAAGATGTTACGCTGAGTAAATAGATACCAAATGTATCACGTTTCAAAATTGTGCATGCCTGTGCAACGATGATAAACTACATACATTTTTATCAGCCATAGGCCAGGGCTTTAAAATGTTTGCTTTGAATCTAGGAGCCCGCTAAAAAAAGTCAGCCAGATCATCCCCAAATCCCCCTCCTAGTACAAATCATCTCTCCCAAATCCCCTCCAATAGTAAAAATCCCTTTTCTTAGCACACCCCACTCCAAAATACTATTTTCGGGACAAACAGAAATACTTACCTATTCTGAAATCGCTCCAAATCACATGATCAGCTGTTTGTTAAAACACTGTCAGCAGGACAGAAAGTGAGGAGGAATATCTCTAAGGGAGCCCATGGTTACCAGTTAAATCCCCCTTTGGGGGTGCCAACTCTTTCTCACACTATACAAAAATAAATAAAAAAAGTTGTCATAAGAGGCAATGTCTTGAAATATAAGATCAGAAATTCACAGCTTTACAGCAGCTGATTTACCAACCCAACATCTCATTGTGGAAATAATTTTATCTTTTATGGGCTAATTAAAAAATGATCTTATGAATCATAACTGTATTTAGCAATTTCTACTCCCTAGTGCTGATTATCGTAGGATTTTTTCTCCTTTTTAAACCTAACTTGTTCTTTGATATCTCTCTGAATCTCTCCGGGGTCTGTGAATAAAGATGAGAGTGAAGCCCCCTGTACTGAGATACCCCAGAGAGTGTGTGTGTGTGTGTGGGGGGGTGGGGGGCTGGGGAGACTGGTTACGTCTCTTGGCTGGTAACACACAATGATATGATGTAAGGAGGAGAGCCGGATACTAATAGAGGCTGATGGCTCCTGACTCCCCCACTTGGCACATACTGTCTCCCCATTACTGTCTACTGACAGAGGAGGGGGGAGAAGAAGAGATTGTTGTAGTGACTGAACAAGGAGGATCTGGGACTCTTCTCTGGATTGAGATTGCATTTACACCTGAGGGACGCAACGTGTTTGGCACCATAGTAGCTTATGTGTTTTTGCAGGTTTTTTTGTTTGGAGTGCTATTAAAAAAGTAAGAGATTGTTGTAGTGACTAAAAAAGGAGAATCTGGGACTCTTCTCTGGATTTCGTTTTTATTACTTACCTGTGCTGATCTCTGGAAAGATCTCCTCCTCTTTAATCCTCTCAAGTCCTTCTTCCTCCTCCTCAGCTTTGATGTCTTCCCAAATCTCTCCGGGGTCTATGAATAAAGAGGATGAGAGTGAAGCCCCCTGTACGGAGATGTACAAGAGACCCCAGAGAGAGTGGGCGCAAGGTAAGAGAATGGTCACATCTATTTGCTGTTAATAATTACCTGTGCTGTTCTCTGGAGTTTTCCCTTCCTTACATAGATCATTACCTCTCACACGTGACTCTTTTGTTTCTTCTTTCACTTTAACTCTTAAAGATGCATTCTGAAAAATACAAATATTACAATAATTCACTATGCATTGTATAAATTGTTTAGTATATTCAATAAAATGTGAATGAAAAAGTTACCTGATCCTGAGGGATCTCCAGATCTTCCTGTGTGGAGTCCCGGGAATACAGAGGACGGGGACATCTCTCTGGGGGGTTCCCATTACTGGATCCATCTGTAGGAAACACACACTGACTGAATACATTGTTTATATGTCTTTATATCAGAGGATGTGTATCTAGGGGGATCCTCAATACAAGAAATGAAAGTCTCCTCTTACCCGGTGATGTGAGGGGCGGCCGCTTCTCCATCATGATGTCCTTGTAGAGATCCTTGTTTCTTTCTATATACACTCCAACTTTTCTGTACGTCTCTGCATATGAAATATAGGGGAGGGGGGAGGGCTTAAAAACCTCACAAAATCATAAAAAAATATATATATTATATATAGATACACCCTTACATTTTACCTTGGAAAATAAATGTAGATCGCACAGTGCAGTTTGTGCATCCTCTGTCTTGGAGAGGACTGTTCCATTAATAGAAGTCAAAGCATACAATAGAGCTGCACGATTCTGGCTAAAATGAGAATCACAATTTTTTCTGCTTAGAAAAAATAAAAAAATGGATCACGATTGTCATGGCGTAACATTATATTTCACATTATACCAAAAAAAAATAGGTTAATTTTCCTGTTTTTTCTTTTATTAATTGAAGTGTATTTTTTCCAAAATAAAATAAAAAAATTGCATTTGAAAGACCGATGAGCATATACAGTGTGACATAAAATATTGCAACAACTTCTAATTTATTCTCAAGGGTCTCTGCAATAATAATAAATATATATATATATCTTCACTGTAGAGCTGCACGATTCTGGCCGAAAATGAAAAAAAAAAAAAATTGGGCTTAGAATAAAGACCGCGATTCTCACATATATATATATATATATATATATATATATATATATATATATACATATATATATATACATACACATACATACATATACATATATATATGTAGGGCCAGATTCTGAAACAACTTACTTACGCGGACGTATCTGTTGATACGCCGCGTAAGTTCTAGGATGCGCCGTCCTATCTATGCCCTGTATCCAGGAACCTGGATACGCCTGAAATATGGCTTCAGCCGACTGAAGTAAGTTGCCGTACGCAGTCGTAACTTAGTGGCATATTTACGCTGATAACTAGGGGTGCTTCCGTAGATTTACGCGTAGAATATGCAAATGAGCTAAATACGCCGATTCACGAGCGTACTTGCCCCCGTATACGTTGTTTACGTAAGGTTGTTAAGGAATGAGCCTGGATGCCGACCGAGGTTTCATTGGTGTGTACTGTCGTAAATCCATTGGAACGCATCGCAATTGCGTTTGGAACGCATCACGCATGCGCAGTGGGCCGCCACGTGACTTCCGTAGCAGTCTACGATAGGGAGCTGAATATGACAACTCACCGGGACCACCCATTGGCTCCCCCTCCGGCCAAATCGGAGCATACGCCAACAAACGCTGGTGCACGAATCACTATACTGGTGTGGCGATTTTCGCAGCTGAGCTGCCTTGCCGCAGTACATTGGGTTGGTCAGCAACACAACATGCAAACTAAAATGCATCTCATTCCCAACACACACTTTGTAGGGTGACCAAACGCTTCCAGGAGACTGCCACAAAATACTATTTTTTCCTATGGCTTTCCAGACACCAGCCCCAGCAGAGCCCCCCCATCTAATGTTCTACACATCAGAGGACTTGCAGGAATATGATGATTTATGTAGGTGGCATGACCACTTTCTCTCATAATAAGAAGATATTATTATTATTACCTTCTTCTTACTGTACACACTCTCCAAACTCACAACTTCTCACCACGTTTCTCTCTCAGTCCAAACACTTCCGGGCTTTAACACAATGGCCGCCGTCTATCCCATTCTCAGGACAATTCCTCTAGTGACGTGACAAACCAGCGCCCTCTAGTGGTAGCTTCTTGGGCTTTAGATGACGGGGTCCAATCACGCCGCTGAACGTCACTCTGGTAACCCGGAAGTAGCGACATTGATGTGGGCGGAAGTGAGAAGTGCTTCCGGTGTGGGCGGAACACAGAGATAATAGAGAGGAGATAGGGAGATGTATTGTGTTGTTGGATTCATAGATTATCCAGTCTGGGGCTGGCTACAATGATAATGGGATCTCAGTACTGAAGTATTAACATTATTAGTGTTCCCCCAGAGCAGCCAATCAGATTTGAGGTGTCATTGTTCTGGTGCAGATCAGGAGATGAAAGGAAATGTCTGGTTGTCACCTCCCATCTCATCCTTCTGGCCAAATGTTCTCTGTGTTATGGAAGGAGGAAAGTCCTCCAGCTGGGATATTATTTATTATATCAGTAGATGTGCTCAACTTTCACAAGAAACGATTATATATATATATATATATATATATATATACACACACACACACACACATACATACACTCATTGGCCACTTTATAAGGTACACCCGTTCAGTCGCATATCTTTGGAAGAAAACATCAGCTGGGGACTTTTTAAATGAATATCGGTAGATGTAATGTGTATTATGTTTCTTTCTTGGGTCATAAAACACTGAATCAATCCACCGAGCCCGCAGATTATTAACCACTTGATCTCCAGAAGATTTAGCCCCCCCCCCCCCCCTCCTGACGAGGCAATTTTTTGTGTGAAAGGTCACTGATTTAAAGCGGTTGTATACTGTACCTGCGATTCATTTTTTATTTATTTTTTTCACCTGAAAGGCAAAGGCCATGAAATACTTACCTCGGAGCGAGGTGAAGAGAACTTACCTGGTCCACGCGAGCAAGATGTCACCTTGATTCGGCGTGTTTTCCGGGTATCGCCGCTCCAGCGCTGTGATTGGCTGGAGCGGCGATGTCGTTACTCCCGCGCATATCCTACTATAAGGGGGCTTATAGTGAATAAACGAGGAATGCTATATAGGTGGGGTTGGGTGAGGCGCAGGCTTTTTTTTTTTTTTGCAGAACTCCAATCTAATTTTGCAGAGACATTTACAAGTAGATTGTTTATCTGAGCTGCCTGATTGACGCACACCAGTAATACCAGAGACTGCATGTTACTACCCCACATAGTCACCCAGAGATCCCACACAGCCACCAAAGACCCTGCATAGCCACCAGAGACCCCACATAATCACCAGGGACCCCACACAGTCACCAGAGACCCTACATTGTCACCAGAGACCCTGCATAGGCACCAGTGGTTCTGCATAGCCACCAGGGACCCCACACAGCCATCAGCGACCCTGCATTGTCACCAGAGACTCTAATCAGCCACCAGACCCTGCATAGGAACCAGTGGTTTTGCATAGCCACCAGGCAGGGCCGATCCTGGGCGGGTGCGAGGGGTGCCTGGCACCCAGGCGCCTAGAGGGGGGAGGCGCCGAGGAGTCAGAGTGCTTCCCTCCCTCCTCCTCTCCTTGACCAGGCTGTGCCAAAGCATTGTTATTTCCAGCCAAAACACGAGCACAGTAGCACTGTTAGCGGGTGGCGCCAGGAGCCGCCGCCCGCTTACATTTTTAACTTGTGGTTTAATTTCGAGCGAGCGCTTCACTCCGAGGAGGTAGCGGAATACAATTCCCAGAAGCCACGGTGGCCATCACATTACTGACGTGCGGCCGGCGCCGTGGCTTCTGGGAGTTGTAGTCCGTGACCTTCTCGGAGTGAAGCGCTCGCTCGAAATTAAACCACAAGTTAAAAATGTAAGCGGGCGGCGGCGGCTCCTGGCGCCACCTGCTAACAGTGCTACTGTGCTCGTGTTTTGGCTGGAAATAACAATGCTTTGGCACATGTCAAGAAGAGGAGGAGGAAGGGAAGCAGTAGCACTCTGACACTTTGCGCCCCTGCATGCTGAGGCTCCCGGTGGGTGGTGTGAGTCTTAAGAAAAGCACAGCAAGCTTTAAGGAAGGAGAGGAAAGAAAAGTACAATTCCGAGTTTTACACTTCTGGCTGCAGTCAGTTCATGTAATTTACCCCAGCACAGGAGCATCGCCATCACACACCCCTGAGGAATGGAGGAGGCCATGCAACTTGCAAGAAAGAGGACCTGTCCTGCTGAGCTGGCAGCTGCCATTGGACCATGGCGCCATGGCTGAGGTGAGAAACCCTGACCCCCACATGATCAATCTATTTCCCCCCTGCTGGGAGCTGTCCATTACCTGTGGGTCCTGCTGGAAGCTAGCCATGGCCCTCAGACCAGCAGGGCCCACAGGTCATGACCAGCTCCCAGCAGGACCCACAGGTCCGCGGCCAGTCCCCCTCCAGGACCCACTGGTCCGCAGCCAGTCCCCCTACAGGACCCACTGGTCTGCGGCCAGTCCCCCTACAGGACCCACTGGTCTGCGGCCAGTCCCCCTACAGGACCCACTGGTCTGCGGCCAGTCCCCCTACAGGACCCACTGGTCCGCGGCCAGTCCCCCTACAGGACCCACTGGTCCGCGGCCAGTCTTCCAGCAGGACCCACTGGTCCGCATCCACCTTCCAGCAGGACCCACAGATCCGCATCCACCTTCCAGCAGGACCCACAGGCTGTAATTCCTGCTGGGAACTGTCTGCAGACCTGTGGTTCCTGCTGGCCCCCTGACCTGTGGTTCATGCTGGCCCCCTGACCTGTGGTTCCTGCTGGCCTCCTGACCTGTGGTTCCTGCTGGCCCCTTGACCTGTGGTTCCTGCTGGCCCCCTGACCTGTGGTTCCTGCTGACCACACCAGGTGACACCAACCCCAGCAATGCCACTGCTTGTGTTTGTCTCGCATATTGCACAAGCTTTGGTCTAAAATTCCTGGCGGCACTGTAACAAATCCCACCTCCTGTGAGATAGACGGAACATTGATCCAATGCAGTAAAATTTAATCGGTGTGACGTGTATCATAGAAGCCACAAGCTGGTCTAGGAGGCGGGACTTTGTTACAGTGGCAGGAACAGAAATCAAGCGGACCAGACTCGAGACTCGCACTACACGGACCGTGGCAGCACAGCTTCAGGCACAGACACAGGGAGCCACTGGCAGGTCTAAATAATGTGCCCGGGTCAGACTGATTCCCGGACTGATTCCCGGACAGAGGTTTCAAAACCCGTACTGTCCGGGGGAATCCCGTACGGGTGGCAACCCTATGTACCACGTCTGCAGTCTCTGACCACCTCCTGTATCATGTCTGCAGTCTCTGACCATCCCTTGTATCATGTCTGCAGTCTCTGACCATCCCTTGTATCATGTCTGCAGTCTCTGACCATCCCTTGTACCATGTCTGCAGTCTCTGACCATCCCTTGTATCATGTCTGCAGTCTCTGACCATCCCTTGTACCATGTCTGCAGTCTCTGACCATCCCTTGTACCATGTCTGCAGTCTCTGATCGTCTCCTGTACTATGTATGTAGTATGTCTACCAGACCTCCTAACAAAAGCCTTCTCTATGTCCATCAGAGAGACCCCCCCCCCCCCCCAGGTCCCATTAGTGTATTCTCTTCCTGTAATTTGTTTATTGTTAAGAGATCATTGGAGGATCCCAGGATAATGAAGACTTCTTAGGGAAGCATCTCTGTGTCCGAGTCGTTGCCATAGAAATATTTGTAATGGGGAGGAGTTAGTAAGATGACCACGCCCATGCGGGGGCACCAGAAATATTTCTGCACCCAGGGGCCTGTGACCCTAGGATCGGCCCTGCCACCAGGGACCCCATACAGCCACCAGAGACCCTGCATAATCACCAGTGGTCTTGCATAGCCACCAACGAACCTGCATAGCCACCAGAGACCCCAGATAGACACTAGAATCCCAATATATCACTCAAAGACCCAAAACAGCCACCAGAGCCACTCGAGAAGAGAGGGTGGGATATATTTAGATGGGGGAGGGGGCACCTAATTTTAGTCTTTCCTAGACCAGCACAAAACCAAAATACACCACTGACTCTGCCTGTACCTGCAGCCCACTCACAGTATAATTACTGTAAGCGGTCGGCAGGTGGTTAACCAAGTGCAAGCAAAGATAAACAAAGCCCGACTTCAGGTTGGTGAAACAGTTAATCTGATACCTTTCCGCCGACCACACATATAGGTGGCCCTTATGGAAGTTGGCTTTTTCCCGTGGGGCTGCTTATATGCAGACCTCCCTTTTTGCTGGGAGTGCACCGATCGATCTTTCACCGAGAGCCCTGAGTCTCGTACTAATGATTGAGAACCTGGACTTGCAGTTCTGGGTCACCTGATTGCTGTGATAGCCTTCGATTGGCTATCACAGTGATCGGTCACTGTGAGCCTACCCCTGTGTTTACTTCCTCTTCTGAATGAAGAGAAAAATGCATTGGACCGGATTCACATACATCGGCGCATATATATGCCGCCGTAGTGTATGTCTTTTTTACGCTACGCCGACGCAGCGCGGAGAGGGAAGCTTGGAATTCACAAAACAAATGCTCCCAACTCTGCGCCGGCGTAGCGTATATTCCTAGGCGTAAGTCAGAGTAAGTGGAAGTGGGCGTGATACATTTAAATGAAGCGTGACCCCATGCAAATGATGTGTTGAGCTTCAGACAAGTACTTAAAATGAACTGCGCATTCGTCGTACCTTGGACGCATCCCAGTGCGCATGCTCACAATCATGTTGAAACAACTGGCTGAGATACGTCTAATCACTGCCTACGACGTGAACGTAACCTATGCACAGCCCTATTCACATACTACGTTAACGACGTAAAATACGACGGCTGTGTTCCCTGGTCCATACCTTTGCATGAGTTGCGCCTCCAATATGGAGAATAACTTTACGCCGGACCTAACCCTTATGTAATCGCTTAAAACATGCGCCGAGCGCAAGTACGTTCGTGAATCGGCGTACCTCCCTCATTTGCATAGAGAATCAATGGGAGTGCCAAATGCATCTAGCGTAACTATGCGCCTGCGTAGGCAAGTTACGTCGGTCGGATGAAGTCAGTTTTTTGGCGTATCTTCGTTCTATGGGTACGGCGCATATTTGTACTTACGCGGCGTATCTCGAGATACGTTGGTGTAAGTGCTTCGTGAATCCGGGCCATTGTATCTTCCTCTTTTTGCAGGAGAGTAAAAAGTAAACAAGAATAAAGAATAAAAAAAAGATCAGGGTTAGTGTTAGGGTAAAAGGTCAGTCAGAATATTTTTGGTTAGAATAAAAATAATTAAATTAGTATCAGTGTCAGTTAGCATTAGCATCACTGAGTTTTAGGCAGGGTGAAAAGAAAGCAAAATGTGCACCATTGTTTCTGGGCTGGACTACGGGTACAAACAACAACTAACATACACATACGTGGTATAGCTGCAAACGTTAGTCGCAGAAAGATTTATTTTGGGTTGTTCTTTGGTGGTAAATTATGGAAACAAGAAATATACAGCTAAATTTGAAAATAAATAAATATATTTTTTACTATTATGGGCCAATATTCCTTTCAAAATAACAACAAAAAATCAGGAGATACCTGTTACCATTTACCACCCAAAGAAAGCCTAATTTTTCCTGAAGAAAACGCGGTATAATCCACCTGGATACACAAAGTAGTTGTGAGTAACGTATATAGCGCTACAAATGCGAACTAAATCGCCTCAAGGCGCTGTAGTTGTGATGACGTACAATTTTACCAACACATCTCAAAGTTGAACATTTTTGCTTTGAACAATATTCTGCTAGGAAACCTTGGGTCCTTCCATTCATGTGGATGTTACTCTGAGGCCGCGTACACAAGATCAGTCCAAACCGATGAAAACGGCCCGAAGTTCAGTTTCATCGGTCCAAACCGACTGTGTCAAGGACCAAAATTTTAAACTTGCTTTAAAATCGAACCATTGGCCCGCTGACTGATCGGTCCAAACCGATGGTTATGTGGCAGGCGCAGCACTATGAAGTGCCTCATGCGCTGTGGCATTAGAAGAATTGTGATATCTCTGACTTTTCAGTCCAACAAGACTGTCTATTACTCTGAACTTCCTCTATTGCCGTTCTATGGAAGCAGTAGGTTTAAAGAGCACACCAAATGCTTAAAATAACTTCTTTATTAACTTCACTTTTCTTCATATAAGATACTGCTGCTTTGCAGCAGACAGTCCATGTACAAAAACACGTGATGAATAAAGTATAACAGAAAATGGTGGTTCAAATATTCAATCTTGTCATTTAACATAAGATGGTGGATATATTTCTTTCTTCAGTATTTACTCTCTCTCTCTCTCTCTCTCTCTCTCTCTCTGTAAGTTATCAAAGCATTCTCTGATTTCTCTGAAGGGTATAACTCTGTTTGCAACTTGGTTTGCAGGGTTGCTTTTGCAGGGTTAGCTTAGTTGGGTTTGGTTTCTGAATTAGGTTAGGAAGTATGATATGATATGGTTCGGTTTGAAGGTATGAAGGTATGATGAGTGGTGGAACTACAAGTGAACACATAGCCAGATCAGTATTCAGTTCTAATTACACTATTTACAATAAGAACATATATATAACTGTATAAATACCTAATTTTGCCATTTGCTTCCATAAAACTGATCTCTGTATGTCTGTTCTGCTTTGCTCTGTCTCCATGTGGCTCTGTCTCTGTGTGGAATGAACTAGCAGCACATGTGCTGGAAACTTCCTGACAGCATAGAATGCAAAGCTGGCTGTGATTGGTCAAAACTCTGCTCAATGTGAGATTGACTGTGATTGGGCCAAGGCTTCTGATGAGTCACAAAAGCTTAAAGCGGAGTTCCACCCTTAAAACCACTTTGTTTCATCCCATCCAGCATACTGGCGTCAGCGCCAGTATGCTGTTTTTTTTTTTTTTTTAATGCATGTACTTACTTTATAATAAATCATTTAATTTCGTGCGCACCGCGGTATGTCGCCGCTAAAAGGCGTCATGCCTTCCGGAAACAGCCGATTAGCGCTCGGCTCTTCTCGGCGCCTGCGCACAGACCCAGGAGCTGACTGCGCAGGCGCCATAAATAGCCGGTCCTAGTTCAGGTTTTTTCGGAGGGCGTGACGCGGCTATATATGGCACCTGTGCAGTCAGCTTCTGGGTCTGTGCGCATGCGCCGAGAAGAGCCGAATGCTAATCGGCTGTTTCCGGAAGGCGTGACGCACAAAATTAAATGATTATAAAGTAAGTACATGCATTAAAAAAAAAAACAGCATACTGGCGCTGACGCCAGTATGCTGGATGGGATGAAACAAAGTGGTTTTAAGGGTGGAACTCCGCTTTAACTCTATGCTTTCTGGCTTGAATTATACTGTTATTGCGTACCTACTGCTGCCATACAAACAAATGACTCTTAAAGGCATATTTTTCTTTTGCTTCTGTTAACACAACATACAACTGTTATATAACATCCAAGCACAAAATCACAGTGAATAACTCTGCCTTTGTCTCTCACATTTACACATGTGCTCTACATTAGGTTCTTAGCAGGTTTAGCTGTATATACATGTAGGTTATATTAGCTACCTAGGACAGGTTCTAGCTGGCCAGCTACAGGTTAGTACACAAAAGCATCGGTTCAAAACCCGTGCATGCTCAGAATCAAGTCGACGCATGCTTGGAAGCATTGAACTTCGTTTTTTCAGCACGTCGTCGTGTTTTACGTCACCGCATTCTGACACAATCGGTTTTTGAACTGATGGTGTGTACGCACATCAGACCACTTCATCGGTGACCCGATGAAAACGATCCGTCGGACCATTTTCATCGGGTTGGACCGATCGTGTGTACGCGGCCTTACACGTACCACCTACCTAAATATTGTTGGTGATCAAATATACACCTTCGTGGAAATTATATTCTCCGATGGCTGTGGCCTCTTTCAGCCAGATCATGTACCCTGCCACACTGCAAAAATGGTTCAAGAATGGTTTGAGGAACTCAACGACAAGTTCAAGGTGTAACTTTGGACTCCAAATTCTCCAAATTACAGTCCGTTGAGCATCTCGCAACCTTCAAAGACTTAAAGTGGTTGTAAAGGCAGAAGTTTTTTTTTTTAATCTTAATGCATTCAATGTATTCAAAACTTTGTGTGCAGCAGCCCCCCTGATACGTACCTGAGCCCTATCTAGATCCAGCGATGTTGCACAAGAGTCTCGGTTGTCCGGGATTTCCCCTCCTCATTTGCTGTACCATTGGCTCCCACTGCTTTCAAATTCAATAAACCAATGAGGAGAGAGCGGACGGGGCCGAGCCACACAGAGCATCGGCTCGGCTCAGGTGACCCCATAGCTAGCTGCTTGCTGTGGGGGCACTAGGCAGTAGTGAGGGGTCAGGATCACCAGCGAGAAACCCAAAGAGAGGATCTGGATTGCTCTGTGCAAAACCATTACACAGAGCAGGTAAGTATAACAAACAAGACTTTAATATCACTTTAAATGATTTGCTACTAATGGCTTGATGCCAAATACCACAGCATCCCTGCAGAGGTCTAGTGGTGTCCATTTTGCTGCCAAAACAGCCTTGACCTGCAACAGGTCAAGGCTGTTTTGGCAGCAAAAGGGGTACCTTGCAGGTGTGTTACACACACAAACATTTACTCCCTAGAAGATCATCCACAGTGGGGATCAAGATGAAGAGTGTGGAGTGTGGCACTGGTGCATGCACGCTTGCAGTGTCAGAAATAGGGGACCTTGCGTGGAACAGTGGGGCCTACCATCACATTCCATTGTTGTCCCGGTGGGACACGGGTGTTCTCGTGGCACGGCTGCCGCTGCTAACCAGGCAGTGAATCTTGTTGATGACTGTGACCTTTAAATAATGTGATTTTCCAGTGTTAAGTGCCCCTGACCAAGGGACGTGCTTTGTCCCAAAACACGTTGGGCTGTCTGGATCACCATACAGATATGAAATCCAGTTCATCATTCATACTGTTTTAATGGTTTGATGTTTATACATATTGTAAATATACACATGTTCTTTGCAATAAATGTATACAAATAATTTTAAATACTTTGGATTGTTGTTGTTAAAGTCTCAATAGTACCAGGGGGGGGGGGGGTACTCTTTTCTCTATATTGATATCTGGGATGTTGGCAACAATAATACGACTTGCATGGATGTTCATACTTTTTTTTTCTAGTCAATATTAGGTGGGTTATCATTATGGCTGTCATTAATATATGTATATATATATATATATATATATATATATATATATATATATACACACACATATATATACATACACACATACACCAGCTCAAATAAAGGATAACAGTACAATAATGATTTTTTATTTAACTTTGGTGTGATGGTGATGAAAGAGTATCCAGTTAAGTATAAGCCCAGACGAATGATACTTTGGCGTTTCAACTCAGGTATATCGACGACAAGACGAGCAAGTCTTCTCAAGATAGATAAGATCTAGAGACAAATATTTTCTAAACTCCTAACTGGAATACGGCTTCTCTCCAGTATGTACACTTTGATGCCTGATGAGGGATCTTTTACAGGAAAAGCAGCTCCCACATTCTGAACACGAATATGGCTTCTCTCCGGTGTGAGTCCTCTGGTGCAAACTAAGTTTTTGTTTGCTGGAGAAACATCTCCCGCACTCGCTGCAGGTGAACGGCTTTTCCCCCGTGTGACACCTTTGGTGTCGAATAACGCTGTCTTTGAGTGGAAAACATTTCCCGCATTCGGGGCATGAAAACGGCTTCTCCCTTGTGTGGACAGGTTGATGTCTCATCAAGGCTCGTTTCCTGGGAAAGGATTTTCCACATTCAGAGCATGAAAACGGCTTCAATCCGGTGTGAGTTCTCTGGTGCATTACTGCAGTCGATTTCTGTCTAAAGCATTTCCCACATTCAGGACATGAAAATGGTTTCTCTCCGGTGTGTATCCTCTCATGTTTAATAAGACTGGACACCAGAGAAAAGCACTTCCCGCACTCTGAACATTTATATGGCTTCTCCCCCGTGTGAACTCTTGTGTGTCTGATAAGAGACCCTTTTGAAGTAAAACTTTTCCCGCATTCGGAACATGAAAATGGTTTCATTTCATCCTGATCTTCAATCTGAACTTTTTCAATACACTCCCCATAAGTAGAGGGACCAGATGACTGATCTGTACCATGAGGTGTTAGAGTATTTTTTTTCTCTACAGAATCTGATGGGACGTCATCTTCTGTTTTAGCATATGTCATGTTACACTTTCTGTATTGTCCGTCTGCACAACAAGAAGAGAAAACCATTAACTTATTTTCAATTAAAATAGAAAGACATTGCTAAGAAGTGAGAAGGCCTTAAAGTGGATGTCAACCCACATGTTTTTTTTTTTATGTCACAATGTAGAGTATAAGATTTCCTATCATCTGTGCCCAGTCTTGCCACACAGAGTTAATCCAGCTCTGAGCAATTCTCTTTTATTGTTTAGTGAAAACTAAGACTTCCAGATAAAAACCTGTTTAAAAAAAAAAGTCCTTTCCTCCCTTCTTGCTTTGAGTGACAGGTTATTTAAATATCTAGCTTACACATGTTTATCATTTGTTATGTTAATCAGAATATGAGGTGATCCACAGTTCATTTTATATTACCAGGATGTGTTATGTGGGGGAGGGGTGGATTTCTCACTTTTTATACTATGGATCACCTCATATTATGATAAACATAACATAACATATGATAAACATGTCCAAGCTAGATATGTAAATAACTTGTCACTCAAAGCAAGGAGGGAGGAAAGGACTTTTTATTTAGGCAAGTTTTTATCTGGAAGTCTGTTAATTTTCACTGAACAATAAAAGAGGATTGCTCAGCTCTGGATTAACTCTGTGTGGCAAGTCTGGGCACAGATGATAGGAAATCTTATACTCTACATTGTGACATCAAAAACAAAAATTGGGGTTTACATCCACTTTAATATCATGGACTATATCCAAGGATTGACAATTTTATAGTATCTGAACTACGATCCTAAGAATCCATATTCCGGTTTACCTCTAAATAGATACAATTGCTTTATAAATTGTTACTGTATCTTTTGTTACTCACCCGTGTTGATCTCCATAGGAACATCTTCCTCTTTAATCCTCAAACATGCTTCTTCCTCCTCCTCAGTTTCTGAGCCATCTGTGAATAAAAATGAGAGTGAAGCCCCCTGTACTGAGATGTACGAGAGACCCCAGGGAGTGTGTGTGTGTGTGTGTGGGGGGGGGACTGGTCACGTCTCTTGGCTGGTAACACACAATGACATGATGTGAGGAGGAGAACCGGAGTCTAGGGCAGGCCATAGATGATGCACTTTTCTTTCCTGCAAACAAGTCAATCGATGGATTGGCTTGGGTACAATCAGCCTGCCCATAGATGAATCGAATCCCGGCTGGCTGACGTAATAGAGACCGATGGCTCCTGACCCCCCCCCCCGGGCACATACTGTTTCCCCATTACTGTCTACTGACCAGTGGCGGCCCGCCCATATGGGCGCACGGGCGCCGCCCCCCCTCCCGCAGTCACAAAAAAAAAAAAGAATTAAAAAAAAAAAAAAAAACGGGCCCTTTAAGAACTTTTATTCGGCTAAAATGTCATTTTGACATTTTAGCCGAAGTTCTGGCGGCCGTCTATAGAGGGCGCTGCAGCGCCACCCCCTCTCGCAAGTAACACACGTTCAATGCTATGCATTGGACGTGTGTTACTGTTGCCAGCTGCCTGGTCTATTCGTATAACCGGACATGGGACGCCGGTTACCCGAATAGCGACAGCTGGTTGACTGAGGGGAACTGCCTATCAAAGCCAGTGGCTCTGATAGGCTTTTCCAGTCCCGCCCTCCGGCTCTCGGAAGTCTATGCTCGGAGCGCAGGCAATCTGCGGTCCTTGCATTAGACTGACAACCGTTTCAGCCAATCAGGTTCCCGGATTCTGGTTTTCAGGAACCTGATTGGCTGAAGCTTCTCCAGGGCGGCAGAAGACATCGAGGGAGGACATGGAAGCGTCAGGTAAGTGATTTTTTTACAGGGAAAGGGGCAGCATGGGGCACAGTGGCAGCATGGGGCACAGTGGCAGCATGGGGCACAGTAGAAGCATGGGGCACAGTGGCATCATGGGGCACAGAGGCGACAATGAGCACAGTGGCATGGGGCACAGTGGTGACAATTGATGGCACAGTGACTGAATATGATGGCATGGCAGAGAGGTGACAATTGATGGCACAGTGACTGCATTTGATGGCATGGCAGAGAGGTGACAATTGATGGCACAGTGACTGCGTTTGATGGCATGGCACAGTGGTGACAATTGATGGCACAGTGGTGGCGTTTGATGGCATGGCACAGTGGTGACAATTGATTGCACAGTGACTGCATTTGATGGCATGGCACAGTGGTGACAATTGATGGGCACAGTAGCTGCTTTTGATGGCATGGCACATTGGTGACAATTGATGGCACAGTGGTGGCGTTTGATGGCATGGCACAATTAGTGACACAAGTGGTGACAATTGATGGCACAGTGACTGCAAATGATGGCATAGCACATTGGTGACAATTGATGGCACAGTGACTGCATATGATGGCATGGCACATTGGTGACAATTGATGGGCACAGTAGCTGCATTTGATGGCATGGCACAGTGGTGACAATTGATGGCACAGTGGCTGCATTTGATGGCATGGCACAGTGGTGACAATTGATGGCACAGTGGCTGCATTTGGTGGCATGGCACAGTGGCTACATTTGGTGGCATGGCACAGTGGCTGCATGTGATGGGCACAGTGAGGCTGCAATATTTTTTTTTTCGTTTGCGCCCCCCCAAAAATTTTGAGCACCAGCCGCCACTGCTACTGACAGAGGAGGGGGGAGAAGAAGAGATTGTTGTAGTGACTGAACAAGGAGGATCTGGGACTCTTCTCTGAAATTATTATTACTCACCTGTGCCGATCTCTGGAGGGGTTTCATCCTCCTTACATGGATCATCACCACTCATCGATGACTCATCTTCTTCTTCTTTCACTTCAACTTTAACAACGGTCAGACCTTCACCCTATAAAAGTCGCCATACAGACTATATTATATATAACTAATTTATCCACTTGCCGACAATACATATACTGCGACGGGGTGGCTTTTACAGGCACAGTGACGTATCCGAATGTCGTTGCCTGTTTCTGGATTTCAAGCATGTGTGTGCCCCTGCCCGCCTACTCTTCTGTGATTTGACACAGCAGGAGTTTGTTAGCAGATCCTAGCCACTGATTCATGGCTGGGACCTGCTCATTGTCTGTGTTAAATCACAGCCCAGAGCTCTGTGTTGACAAACAACGCAGGGCTCTGTACAGAGGGAAAAGAAACAAATCAATCTGAAGTAAAAATTAGAAAGCATTATACACATTACATATCTTTAGGCACATAATTAACCCCTTGACTTCCCATGAAATTAACCCCTTCCCAGCCAGTGCCATTAGAACAGTGACAGTGTATAGTATTATCACTGGTCCAGGGGTCGACATTATCCAGGCGCCAGGTTGCAATTGCGACAAGAAATTGTGACCTGGCGCCCATGCCTACCAGTAATTGAGGCCGCGGCTTTGCGGCCTACAAGGCCGCGGCCTTAAATTCCGACCGCTGCGAATGTGCGGTGGGGGCACACGGAGGCACAGGATCCTGTGTCTCCGTGCGCCCCCACCTCCCCAATCGCAGCGGGCCTGTGACGGACGTTAATTGAGGCCGCAGCTTTGCGGCCTTGTGAAGTCCCAAGCTCTTCCTTCTGTGAGCTGGCGCCATCTGGTGGTGCCCGTTGGCATTACAAGTTAAACAGCAATTCTAATATGACATTTTTCACTATTTTTACTCCCATCTCCTTCCCTCTAATTAGAATCCCCCAAATATTATATATATATTTTTTTTATTCTAACACCCTAGAGAATAAAATGGCGATAGTTGCAATACTTTCTGTCACGCTGTATTTGCGCAGCGGTCTTACAAGCGCACCTTTTTGGGAAAAAATACACTTTTTTTAATTAAAAAATAAGACAACAGTAAACTTATCCCAATTTTTTTTAATATTATGAAAGATAATGTTACGTTGAGTAAATTGAAACCTAACATGTCACACTTCAAAATTGCGCCCGCTCGTGGAATGCCGACAAACTTTTACCCTTTAAAATCTCCTAAGCGATGTTTAAAATAATCTACAGGTTGCATGTTTTGAGTTACAGAGGAGCTCTAAAGCTAGAATTATTGCACTCGCTTTAGCAATTGCGGTGATTCTTCACATGTGTGGTTTGAATACCGTTTACATATGCGGGCGCTACTCACGTATGTGTTCGCTTCTGCGTGCAAGCTCGTCGGGACGGGGCGCATTTTTTGGCTCCTAACTTTTTTAGCTGGCTCCTAGACTCCAAGCAAATTTGTCAAACCCTGCGCTGATCACTGTATTAGTGTCACTGGTGATGTCAGTGGCAGTCAGGCCTCGTACACGTGACCGCTTTCCTCGGCAGAATCCAGCAAGAAACTTGTTGGGAAACCGGTCGTGTGTACACGAGAAACTCGACGAGCCAAAAAGAGAGCATGTTCTCTTTTTCCTCGACGGGAATGGAGAAAATTGGCTCGTGTAATTCCTCGACAGCCGAACAAGGAACTCGACGAGGAAAACGTCAGTTTCGCCCAACAAGTTCCTCGGTCGTGTGTACGAGGACTCAGTCAGTTCCCACAAAGTGTCAGATTGCCTGCTGCACTATTACATTCCCCTTATAAAGGTCGCCGATTGTCGCATTTACTAGCCACTTGCCAGCTGCAATATGCATACTCACCGGGTACTTTATTAGGCACACCTGTTCAATTGCTTGGTAACACAAATTGCTAATCCGCCAATCACATGGCAGCAACTCAATGCATTTATACGTGGTGAAGACGAATTGCTGAAGTTCAAACCAAGTATCAGAATGGAGAAGAAAAGGCATTTAAGCGACTTTGAATGTGGCAAGGTTGTTGGTGCCATCTGGAGTGGTCTGAGTATTAACAAAAACTGCTGATCTACTGGGATTTTCACACACAACCATCTCTTGGGTTTATAGGGAATAGTCAGAAAAAGAGAAAGGGCCAGATTCATAAAGAGTTACGACGGCGTATCAGTAGAATCTGCGCCGTCGTATCTTTAAGCGTATGCTCAAAGTGAGATACGCTTAAATGTTGCTAAGATACGACCGGCGCAAGTCTCCTACGCCGTCGTATCTTAGCTGCCTATTTACGCTGGCCGCTAGGGCCGTGTACGCTGATTTATGCCTAGAATATGTAAATCAGCGAGATACGCCTATTCACGAACGTACGCCCCGCCGTTGCAGTAAAGATACGCCGTTTACGTAAGGCGTTTTCAGGCGTAAAGATAAAGCACCAAAAAGGTGGCGCAGGTGACGTCGGGACCGCGTCAAATTTTTCACGTTTTATGTCGTTTGCGCAACTCGTCCGTGAATGGGGCTGGACGTAAATTACGTTCACGTTGAAACCAATGAGTCTTAGTGGCGTAATTTGGAGCATGCACACTGGGATACGTCCACGGACGGCGCATGCGACGTTAGTAAAAAAACATCATTTACGTGGGGTCACACTTAATTTTAATAAAACACGCCCATATCAAACGCATTTGAATTCGGCGGGCTTACGCCGGCCCATTTACGCTACGCCACTGTAACTTAGCTTGGTGAATACAGCACTTGCCTCTCTAATTTACGGCGGCGTAGCGTACCTGAGATATCTGAGATACGCTACGCCCGCACAAAATTACGCCGCTCTACGTGAATCTACCCAAAAATATCCAGTGAGCAGCTGTTGTGTGGCGGAAAATGCCTTGTCGATGTTAGAGGTCAGAGGAGAATGGGCAGAGATGACAGAAACAGCAACAGTAACTCAAATAACCACTTGTTACATCCAAGGTATGCAGAATACCATCTCTGAATGCACAACACATCAAACCTTGAAGTAGATGGGCTACAGCAGCAGAAGACCACACCGCGTGCCACTCACAGAGACTCACCAAAATTGAACGATAGAAGATTGGAAAAACGTTGCCTGGTCTGAGGAGTCTCAAATTTTAGCTGCGACATTCAGATGGTCGGGTCAGAATTTGGTGTAAACAACATGAAAGCATAGATCCATCCTGCCTTGTATCACCCGTTCAGGCTGGTGGTGGTGTAATGGTGGGGGGGATATTCGTTTGGCACACTTTGGGACCCTCAGTACCAATTGAGCATCATTTAAACACCACAGCCTACCTGAGTATTGTTGCTGACCATGTCCATCCCTTTATAGCTACAGTGTACACATCTCCTTCTTAGTCACAAAGATCAAATCATCTCACCACTTGTTCCTAGAACATGACAATGAAGTCACTGGACTCCTATGGCCTCCACAGTCACCAGATCTCACCCAATAGGGCACCTTTGTGATGTGATGGAACAGGAGAGTGGCATCATGGATGAGCAGTTGATAAATCTGCAACTGTGTGATGTTATCATGTCCCTATGGAGCAAAATCTCTGAGGAATGTTTCCAGCATCTTGCTGAATCTATGGCGTGAAGAATGAAGGCAGTTTTTAAGAAAAAAGGGGGTCCAACCCGTTACTAGCCAGGTGTACCTAATAAAGTGGCAGTTGAGTGTGTATTTTATATACATGTGTTGTGGTTTGCAAGTGGTCTACCATAACCCTGGTCATTTTTTTATTTTATTTTAGCTGGCCAATGGCTTTTTCATTAACCACTTCCATACCGGGCACTTATACACCCTCCCGCCCAGACCAATTTTCAGCTTTCAGTGCTGTTGCACTTTGAATGACAATTACGCGGTCATGCTACACTGTACCCAAAGTGTACCCACAAGTAGAGCTTTCTTTTGGTGGTATTTGATCACCTCTGGGATTTTTATTTTCTGCATTTTTTTTTTTAATGACCGAAAATGTAGAAAAAAATACATTTTGTTTCTGTTATAAAACATTGTAAATAAGTACGTTTTCTCCTTCACTGATGGGCACTGATGGTACTGCACTGGCGGGCACTGATGGGCACAGATGAGGTGGCACTGATGTGGTGGCATTGATGAGCACTGATGATGATGATGCACTAATATGCGGCACGGATGGGCACTGATAGGCGGCATGGATGGGCAGCACGGATTTGCAGCACGGATAGGCAGCATAGATGAGCACTGATAGGTGGCACTAACGTATGTGTTGTACTAATGGATGCCAATCCGTACCAAACAATGCCTGCCAATCAGTGATGCCCATTGTGCACACTGATTTGCATCCCTGTGTTTTGCATCCCTGGTGGTCTAGTGGCATCCCTGCTGGTCCAGTGTGGACATCCTCGGGGGGGCTGTGCAGCCGATCTGCTCTCCTCTACTCGCATCTGACAGACACGAGTGAGGAAAAGCCAATTACCGGCTTTTCCTGTTTACATCGTGATCAGCTGTGATTGGACACAGCTGATCACGTGGTAAAGAGTCTCCGTGAGAGGCTCTTTACCTAGATCCGTGTTGTGGGGTGTTACACTGACACCCTGCAATAACGGTCGCTGCGATGCGCGCCCCCGGGGGTGCGCATCGGCTCAATATCCTGAGAACGTCATATGATGTCCACTCAGGATATTGAAACCACTTTGCCGACGTCTTTTTGCATAAGGCAGGCGGCAAGTGGTTAAAGGAGTTTGAGCGGCTCATTAAATGTCCCTTCTCGCATTTCTCGGGCTTACCGTTTTTACCAGCGAACCCGAGAAACGAACCTTCCAGAAGTGCTTACAGAGAGGATGAATATCAGTTCTAATGAAAATCCTCAATTCTATTACCTGATAATCCTGAAGGATCTCCTGATGTTCCTGTGTGGAGTCCCGGGAATACAGAGGACGGGGACATCTCTCTGGGGGGTTCCCATTACTGGATCCATCTGTAGGAAACACACACTGACTGATTACATTGTTTCTATGTCTTTATTTAAGAGGATGTGTATCTAGGGGGGTCCTCAATACAAGAAATGAAAGTCTCCTCTTACCCGGTGATGTGAGGGGCGGCCGCTTCTCCATCAGGACGTCCTTCTACAGATCCTTGTGCCCTTCTATATACTCTGTCTCTGTATTTGAAAGGTACTGTAGAATTAGAAAGAATAAAAAATAAAGTTTATCCTAAAAAACAGGGCTGACTGCCATACATGTCTTTGTCTTGGGGGGGGATTTCCAGTAACAGAGCAAAGCGAACCTCAGCACTATTTTAAAGCTAGCCAGCAAAAAAATAAAAGCGGTTTCAATTTTTATAGGGAATAAGGAGTTATTGTTGCATACATTTATAGATTTACACTACATTACCAAAAGTATTGGGACACCTGCCTTTACACGCACATGAACTTTAACCGCTTCCCATCCGCACACTGTACATAAATGGCCAGGTGGGCCTTTCGTCGTTCTACGTGGACATTCAGGAAAGTCCTTAGAAGAAGGAGCCAAAACCATCTGTATGTCCCCCATCACATCTGTCTGTCCCCGTCACATCAATCACAGTGCACAAAGCATCTGTCTGTCCCCATCACATCTGTCTGTCCCCATCACACCCGTCACAGTGCACAAAACATCTGTCTGTCCCCGTCACATCCGTCACAGTGCACAAAACATCTGTCTGTCCCCGTCACATCTGTCACAGTGCACAAAACATCTGTCTGTCCCCGTCACATCAGTCACAGTGCACAAAACATCTGTCTGTCCCCGTCACATCCGTCACAGTGCACAAAACATCTGTCTGTCCCCGTCACACCCGTCACAGTGCACAAAACATCTGTCTGTCCCCGTCACATCCGTCACAGTGCACAAAACATCTGTCTGTCCCCGTCACATCCGTCACAGTGCACAAAACATCTGTCTGTCCCCGTCACACCCGTCACAGTGCACACAACATCTGTCTGTCCCCGTCACACCCGTCACAGTGCACACAACATCTGTCTGTCCCCGTCACATCCGTCACAGTGCACAAAACATCTGTCTGTCCCCATCACATCAGTCACAGTGCACAAAACATCTGTCTGTCCCCGTCACATCGCACAAAACATCTGTCTGTCCCCGTCACATCCGTCACAGTGCACAAAACATCTGTCTGTCCCCGTCACACCCGTCACAGTGCACACAACATCTGTCTGTCCCCGTCACATCCGTCACAGTGCACAAAACATCTGTCTGTCCCCGTCACATCCGTCACAGTGCACAAAACATCTGTCTGTCCCCATCACATCAGTCACAGTGCACAAAACATCTGTCTGTCCCCGTCACATCCGTCACAGTGCACAAAACATCTGTCTGTCCCCATTACATCCGTCACAGTGCACAAAACATCTGTCTGTCCCCGTCACAGTGCACAAAACATCTGTCTGTTCCCGTCACATCCGTCACAGTGCACAAAACATCTGTCTGTCCCCATCACATCCGTCACAGTGCAGAAAACATCTGTCTGTCCCCGTCACACCCGTCACAGTGCACAAAACATCTGTCTGTCCCCGTCACACCCGTCACAGTGCACAAAACATCTGTCTGTCCCCGTCACACCCGTCACAGTGCACAAAACATCTGTCTGTCCCCGTCACACCCGTCACAGTGCACAAAACATCTGTCTGTCCCCATCACATCTGTCACAGTGCACAAAACATCTGTCTGTCCCCGTCACAGTGCACAAAACATCTGTCTGTCCCCGTCACATCCGTCACAGTGCACAAAACATCTGTCTGTCCCCATCACATCTGTCTGTCCCCGTCACACCCGTCACAGTGCACAAAACATCTGTCTGTCCCCGTCACACCCGTCACAGTGCACAAAACATCTGTCTGTCCCCGTCACACCCGTCACAGTGCACAAAACATCTGTCTGTCCCCATCACATCTGTCACAGTGCACAAAACATCTGTATGTCCCCGTCACAGTGCACAAAACATCTGTCTGTCCCCGTCACATCCGTCACAGTGCACAAAACATCTGTCTGTCCCCATCACATCTGTCTGTCCCCGTCACATCCGTCACAGTGCACAAAACATCTGTCTGTCCCCGTCACATCTGTCACAGTGCACAAAACATCTGTCTGTCCCCATCACATCTTTTACAGTGCACAAAACATCTGTCTGTCCCCGTCACATCCGTCACAGTGCACAAAACATCTGTCTGTCCCCGTCACATCCGTCACAGTGCACAAAACATCTGTCTGTCCCCATCACATCTTTTACAGTGCACAAAACATCTGTCTGTCCCCATGTAATGTACAACATAATGTATACAGTGCGGGGGGTGAGGACTGTGTAATGTACAACATAGTGTATACAGTGCGGGGGACTGTGTAATGTACAACATAGTGTATACATTGCGGGGGTCAGGACTGTGTAATGTACAACATAGTGTATACATTGTGGGGGTCAGGACTGTGTAATGTACAATATAGTGTATACAATGCGGGGGGTGAGGACTGTGTAATGTACAACATAGTGTATACAGTACAGGGTCCAGTACAGTATCAGTTGACTCTAACATAACATATATAGAAAGCTTCCCAGCACAGAAATACCAAAATTAATTGGGATCTGGCCCCACCCCCAAGGGAGACATGGATCCACCCCCTAGGGAGACATGGCTCCACCCCTGCGGTACAAATCAACATCCTGGAACATTTCTGACAAATGGGGTGTAATTAGGAGCTGACAGGTAGCCAATCAGTGTGTGGAGGGAAGTCACGTGGGTGTATTTTAGAAAGAGCCTTCCATCACATGGATGTGAGGACTGTAGTCACCCCCAGGTCACTTCTGTAGGATGTCTGGGGGCTCTGTCCATAGAACTGTGTAGGCTGCAACCCCTGTACCCCATAACACACATATAGAGGATTCCCAGCAGGGGGAGGTAGGGAGAGTGCATGTGGGGGTCTGAGAAAGTCTGCATATAACCCACTCCACACAGAGTGCTGGGACCCCCTTCTCTCATAATAAGAAGACATTATTACCTTCTCCTTACTGGGTAGACACCCTCCACACTCACACCGCTTCACGAAGATTCTTCCTCTCCAAACAAGTCTTCCGGGCTCCAACAAAATGGCCACCAGCCCTCCTTTACTAAGGACAAGTCTTCCTGTCGTGTTGCGGACTTCCGCCCTCTAGTGCTAGCTCTATCTCTATACGGTTCTGGGTCATCCAAGCTCAGCAGCTGGGCGTTGCTATGGCAACCAAGTAAGCGGTCAGAGCGAGATTTCAATTTTAGGGGGGGGGGACACAATGATGAAAGGGAGGAAGCTACAATATTAATTCCATCTCAGTATTAAATTATTAACCACTAAAGGACCGAGCTCATTTCACTTTTTTACAAGTTTAAATCTGTACTTTTTTGCTAGAATATTACTTAGAACCCCAAACATTTATAAAGACTCTGGAGGAAAAAAAAATCAGTCATTGCAATATTTTATGTCACACGGTATTTGCGCAGCGGTCTTTTAAATGCAATTAAAAAAAAAAGTACACTTTAACCGCTTCCATACGGGTCACTTATACACCTTCCCGCCCAGACCAATTTTCAGCTTTCATCGCTGTTGCACTTTGAATGACAATTGCGCGGTCATGCTACACTGTAACCGAACACATTTTTTATCATTTTGTTCCCACAAATAGAGATTTCGTTTGGTGGTATTTGATCACCTCTGCAATTTTTATTTTCTGCAAAAAAAAATAAAAAAAAATTACTGAAAATGTATAAAACATTGTAAATAAGTATGTTTTCTCCTTCGCTGATGGGCACTGATAGTACTGCACTGACAGGCACTGATAAGGCGGCACTGATGGGGTGGCACTGATGTGGTGGCATTGATGGGTACTGATGATGGGCACTAATATGCGGCACTGATAGGCAGCATGGATGAGCATGGATAGGTGGCACGGATAGAAGGCACGGATAGGCGGCACGGATGGGCACTGATAGGCGGCACGGATGGGCACAGATAGACGGCACTGATAGGCGGCATGGATGGACACTGATAGGTGGCACGGATTGGAATAGATGGGCACTGATAGGTGGCACTAACGTATATGTTGTACTAATGGATCCCAATCCGTGCCAAACAATGCCTGCCAATCTGTGATGCCCATTGTGGGCACTGATTGCCATCCATTTGCGGGCACTAATTGGCATCCAGTATTTCTGTCATCCCTGGTGGTCTAGGGTGACATACCTGTGTTTTACATTCCTGGTGGTCTAGTGGCATCTTTGGTGGTCCAGTGTGGACATCCTCGGGGGGGGGGGGGGGCTGTGCTGATAATCAATCAGCACAAACCCCCCCTGACAGAGGAGCAGCCGATCGACTCTCCTCTACTCGTGTCTGACAGACGCGAGTGAGGAAAAGCCGATTACCGGCTTTTCCTGTTTACATCGTGATCAGCCGTTATTGGGGTGCGCAGCGGCTCAATATCCTGAAGACGTCATATGACGTCGACTCAGGATATTGAAACCACTTTGCCGACGTCTTTTTGCATAAGGCGGTAAAGTTAGTCAATTTTTTTTTGTATATTGTGAAAGAGGATGTTACGCCGAGTAAATAGATACCAAACATGTTACGGTTGAAAATTGCGCACACTCGTGGAATGGCGAAAAAACAACGGTACTCCAAAATCTCCATAGGCGACACTTTAAATGATTTTTTAACGTAGACAGGTACTCTTTATGGATGGATCGGGGGACCCCAAATCCCTCCATTGCACTTCAAAGTATTCAAATCGTCAAAATCTGCGTTTATGAATACTGCCATTTTTTTTAAATGGGTGTCATTGGCAGCTGAGTAAACCAGAAGTGACGTCGCTTCCGGAATTTCTCCTACTCGGGAGATCCAATAGAAGCCGAATGTGGCTTTGTTCGGGTGACAGCCTAGCCAGATCGTGGCTCCGGTCTCCCGGTCGGATGGGAGGCCCAGAAAGATTGGCGGACAGCAGCGGGGGAAGGGACGGGACACATCCTGCTGCCTGTGATAATGGCTGAGCGGCTGCCAGGCTGGATCGCCAATTCTGAAAAAGTGTACCCCGATACATCCACTTCCTTGAGCCTACATACAGGCTAAATGGTTAATATTTATTCTCTGCGAAGTTGCCAATCAGATTGTAGATATCTTCTTTACATCAGGTGCCCCGAGCGGAGTCTCTCCGCTGGTAACATCAGGTGTGCCCAGCAAAGGTCCCTCCTTACATCAGGTGCCCCGAGCGGAGTCTCTCCGCTGGTAACATCAGGTGTGCCCAGCGAGGTCCCTCCTTACATCAGGTGCCCCGAGCGGAGTCTCTCCGCTGGTAACATCAGGTGTGCCCAGCGAGGTCCCTCCTTACACTTCAGCCGCCCGAGAGCGGAGTCTCTCCGCTGGTAACATCAGGTGTGCCCAGCGAGGTCCCTCCTTACATCAGGTGTGCCCAGCAGTGTCCCTCTGCTACTTACATCAGGTGTGCCCAGCTGAGTCCCCCCACTCCTTACATTAGATGTGCCCAGCGGAATCCCTCCACTCCTTACATCAGGTGTGCCAAGCAGAGTCCCTCCACTCCTTACATCAGGTGTGCCCAGCAGAGTCCCTCCACTCCTTACATCAGGTGTGCCAAGCAGAGTCCCCCCACTCCTTACATTAGATGTGCCCAGCGGAATCCCTCCACTTCTTACATGAGGTGTGCCAAGCAGAGTCCCTCCACTCCTTACATCAGGTGTGCCCAGCGGAGTCCCTCGGCTACTTACATCAGATTTGCCCAGCAGAGTCACTCCGTTTCTTACATCAGATGTGCCCAGCAGAGTCCCTCCACTCTTTACATCAGGTGTGCCCAGCGGAGTCCCTCCACTCCTTACATCAGATGTGCCCAGCAGAGTCCCTCCGCTCCTTACATCAGATGTGCCCAGCAGAGTCCCTCCACTCTTGACATCAGGTGTGCCCAGCAGAGTCCCTCCACTCTTGACATCAGGTGTGCCCAGCAGAGTCCCTCCACTCCTTACATCAGATGTGCCCAGCAGAGTCCCTCCGTTTCTTACATCAGATGTGCCCAGCAGAGTCCCTCCACTCTTGACATCAGGTGTGCCCAGCAGAGTCCCTCCACTCTTGACATCAGGTGTGCCCAGCAGAGTCCCTCCACTCCTTACATCAGATGTGCCCAGCAGAGTCCCTCCGTTTCTTACATCAGATGTGCCCAGCAGAGTCCCTCCACTCTTTACATTAGGTGTGCCCAGCAGAGTCCCTCCGTTTCTTACATCAGATGTGCCCAGCAGAGTCCCTCCACTCTTGACATCAGGTGTGCCCAGCAGAGTCCCTCCACTCCTTACATCAGATGTGCCCAGCAGAGTCCCTCTGTTTCTTACATCAGATGTGCCCAGCAGAGTCCCTCCACCCTTTACATCAGGTGTGCCCAGCAGAGTCCCTCCGTTTCTTACATCAGATGTGCCCAGCAGAGTCCCTCCGTTTCTTACATCAGATGTGCCCAGCAGAGTCCCTCCACTCTTGACATCAGGTGTGCCCAGCAGAGTCCCTCCACTCCTTATATCAGATGTGTCCAGCAGAGTCCCTCCACTCCTTACATCTTATGTGCCCAGCAGAGTCCCTCCACTCCTTATATTGGTGTGCCCAGCAGAGTCCCTCCACTGCTTACATCTTGTGTGCCCAGCAGAGTCCCTCCACTCCTTACATCAGGTGTGCCCAGCGGAGTCCCTCTGCTCCTTACATCAGGTGTGCCCAGCACAGTCCCTCTGCTCCTTACATCAGGTGTGCACAGCGGAGTCCCTCTGCTCCTTACATCAGATGTGCCCAGCAGTGTCCCTCTGCTCCTTACATCAGGTGTGCCCAGCAGAGTCCCTCTGCTCCTTACATCATATGTGCCCAGCGGAGTCCCTCCACTCCTTACATCAGATGTGCCCAGTAGTGTCCCTCTGCTCTTTACATCAGATGTGCCCAGCAGTGTCCCTCTGCTCTTTACATCATATGTGCCCAGCAGTGTCCCTCTGCTCCTTACATCGGGTGTGCCCAGCAGAGTCCCTCTGCTCCTTACATCATATGTGCCCAGCAGAGTCCCTCCACTCCTTACATCAGATGTGCCCAGCAGAGTCCCTCCGTATCCTACATCAGATGTGCCCAGCAGAGTCCCTCCGCTCCTTACATCAGATGTGCCCAGCAGAGTCCCTCCGTATCCTACATCAGATGTGCCCAGCAGAGTCCCTCCACTCCTTACATCAGGTGTGCCCAGCAGAGTCCCTCCACTCCTTACATCAGGTGTGCCCAGCAGAGTCCCTCCACTCCTTACATCTTGTGTGCCCAGCATAGTCCCTCCTCTCCTTATATCGGTGTGCCCAGCGGAGTCCCTCTGCTCCTTACATCAGATGTGCCCAGCAGAGTCCCTCCACTCCTTACATCTTGTGTGCCCAGCATAGTCCCTCCTCTCCTTACATCAGGTGTGCCCAGCGGAGTCCCTCTGCTCCTTACATCAGGTGTGCCCAGCAGAGTCCCTCTGCTCCTTACATCATATGTGCCCAGCGGAGTCCCTCCGCTCCTTACATCAGATGTGCCCAGCGGAGTCCCTCTGCTCCTTACATTAGGTGTGCCCAGCGGAGTCCTTCTGCTCCTTACATCAGATGTGCCCAGCAGTGTCCCTCTGCTCTTTACATCAGATGTGCCCAGCAGTGTCCCTCTGCTCTTTACATCAGATGTGCCCAGCAGTGTCCCTCTGCTCCTTACATCAGGTGTGCCCAGCAGAGTCCCTCTGCGCCTTACATCATATGTGCCCAGCGGAGTCCCTCCTCTCCTTACATCAGATGTGCCCAGTAGTGTCCCTCTGCTCTTTACATCAGATGTGACCAGCAGTCTCCCTCTGCTCCTTACATCGGGTGTGCCCAGCAGAGTCCCTCTGCTCCTTACATCAGATGTGCCCAGCAGAGTCCCTCCGCTCCTTACATCAGATGTGCCCAGCAGAGTCCCTCCGCTCCTTACATCAGATGTGCCCAGCAGAGTCCCTCCGTATCCTACATCAGATGTGCCCAGCAGAGTCCCTCCGCTCCTTACATCAGATGTGCCCAGCAGAGTCCCTCCGTATCCTACATCAGATGTGCCCAGCAGAGTCCCTCCACTCCTTACATCAGGTGTAGCCAGCAGAGTCCCTCCACTCCTTACATCAGATGTGCCCAGCAGAGTCCCTCCGTATCCTACATCAGATGTGCCCAGCAGAGTCCCTCCACTCCTTACATCAGATGTGCCCAGCAGAGTCCCTCCACTCCTTACATCTTGTGTGCCCAGCAGAGTCCCTCCTCTCCTTATATCGGTGTGCCCAGCGGAGTCCCTCTGCTCCTTACATCAGATGTGCCCAGCAGAGTCCCTCTGCTCCTTACATCAGGTGTGCCCAGCGGAGTCCCTCTGCTCCTTACATCAGGTGTGCCCAGCAGAGTCCCTCTGCTCCTTACATCATATGTGCCCAGCGGAGTCCCTCCGCTCCTTACATCAGATGTGCCCAGCAGTGTCCCTCTGCTCCTTACATCAGGTGTGCCCAGCAGAGTCCCTCTGCTCCTTACATCATATGTGCCCAGCGGAGTCCCTCTGCTCCTTACATCAGATGTGCCCAGTAGAGTCCCTCCGTATCCTACATCAGATGTGCCCAGCAGAGTCCCTCCACTCCTTACATCAGGTGTGCCCAGCAGAGTCCCTCCACTCCTTACAGCTGGTGTGCCCAGCAGAGTCCCTCCACTCCTTACAGCTGGTGTGCCCAGCAGAGTCCCTCCACTCCTTACATCAGGTGTGCCCAGCAGAGTCCCTCCACTCCTTACATCAGGTGTGCCCAGCAGAGTCCCTCCACTCCTTACAGCTGGTGTGCCCAGCAGAGTCCCTCCACTCCTTACAGCTTGTGTGCCCAGCAGAGTCCATCCTCTCCTTATATCGGTGTGCCCAGCAGAGTCCCTCTGCTCCTTACATCAGGTGTGCCCAGCGGAGTCTCTCTGCTCCTTACATCAGGTGTGCCCAGCGGAGTCCCTCTGCACCTTACATTCGGTGTGCCCAGCGGAGTCCCTCTGCTCCTTACATCAGATGTGCCCAGCAGTGTCCCTCTGCTCCTTACATCAGGTGTGCTCAGCAGAGTCCCTCTGCTCCTTACATTAGATGTGCCCAGCAGAGTCCCTCCACTCCTCAGATCTCGTCGGACACACTGGTCGGAGGGTCGGTGGTAGCTCCATTTGCAGGTCTCATGCCCCGTGCCGTTCCTTCACCCTCCAGGAACTGGCTGCATACTCTCGTCACATGAGGCCGGGCATTGTCGTGCACCAGGAGGAACCCAGGACCCACTGCACCAGTGTAGGGTCTGAAAATGGGTCCAAGGATAACATTCCGATACCCAATGGTAATCAGGGTGCCATTGTCTAGCCTGTAGAGGTCTGTGTACCCCTCCATGGATATGCCTCCCCAGAACATCACTGACCCACCACCAAAACAGGCAGTATAACGTTCTTCATATGTTCTCCAGAGCCTTTCACGTCTGTCACATGTGCCCAGGGTGAACCTGCTCTCTTCTTTAAAAAACACAGGGACCTGCCAATTCTGGTGTTCAATGGTAAATGGCAATCAAACTCCACGGTGCCGGGCCATGAGCACAAGGCCTAACGTCCTCCAGTGGGCCCTGCACGGCACCGTGGAACTCGATTAGCACTTGCCATTGGTGCTGGGTCAGTGATGGTCTGGGAGGCATATCCATGGAGGGACGCACAGACCTGTTACAGGCTACACAATGGCACCCTGACTGCCATATCGGGATGAAATCCTTGGACCCAAAGTATGAATACTTTTTTCATAACACTGTATATAAAATATATATATATGTATATACCGAACATCCATAACATTGTGGTGATTCATGAGAAGGTCCCCCTCCTGAGGTTTGAGAAAGAAGCAGATTTTTTTCTGCAGCACCCTGGTCCGGCCTCTTCTGCGCTCCACGCTGGTTATTACCGATTCTGGCCGCATCTCCTCACCATTGGCCACGAACGCTGTGGAACAGGAGCACTGCGCTAAAACCAGGATGACCACAGGATGCTTTAACACCTTGCCACAGATCACCAGATATGCCCGCTCTTTTATACTGCACTTAGTTTGGCGCCCCCTTGTTTTTCCCTTTGTATCTCACCACCGATTACCACCTGACATGCGCACGTATGCCATAGTATTGGTGATGCCACATCCCTCTCGAAAGTGACCAATTTGGTGCCTGCCCCAGCTCCTTGTCGACCAACCTATTCTCCATCCTGTATTATAACTCAACCTGTGGTAGCTTGAGTGAGACACCTGCAGCATCTGCCTTATGTTTTTGTATCTCTCTCAGGAATGAGCTGCATGTTCCATTACTGAACGTATGGATTTCCAAATTATCATTCAGGGACGCCCCCCTTCCCAAAAATCAGCTTGTGGTGTAACGAATCACAGCACAGTGATTGGACACAAGGCAGGATTTATGATTTCTCTAATCACAAGCAGGGGGGCGGGGATTGTGCTACTTCAGGCATTCCCGGCCAGGACAAGTACTGTCGGTGAGTAAAGCGGTGATGTGGCGGTCTTTTTTGGGAGCATCAGATTGGCCCGGGGCGGTGTCAGTTTAATTCCGGGACACTGTATTGTCCTGGAATGAAGGTGCCCGGGACAGACCTGCAAAATGCGGCACTGTCCCGGGCAATCCAGGACACGTGGTCACCCTAATGGATGAGCATCGTTCATTTCTACTTTGACACAAAGATGTTCTTGAGTAATATTGTTTCTGTGCCACAAAACTCATAAAACTTAATTCTTTTAAAAAAAATTATAAGAAAAATCTTTCCAGGTTTTTATTGGGCTGCATAAACTTCTTTAAAGGGGTGTTCCACCCAAATGTAATGTTTATTAAAAGTCAGCAGCTACAAAAAGTGTAGCTGCTGGCTTTTAATAAACATTCACTTACCTTCTCCACGTTCCAGCGACACGCCGACCGGGGCTCCGCTCCTCTCCCCTCCTCTCCAGCCGGCGTCTTCATTCTGACTGTGGGCACCCAGCCGTGACAGCCTTCGGCTTCACGGCCGGGCACCCGCAGCACATGCGCGAGCAGCACGGCGCGGCCCGCCGCTGATTGGACAGGCGATCGCCTAGGACCTGTCAGTGTCCTAGGCCATCGCTTACATGGAGGGGCTGCAATAAGGTGATTAAGCCTAATCGCCTTACGAGCCCCTCGGCGGAAGCAGGAAGTGGGACAGGAAGTCCCACTCCTACTGAAGCCCCCACTCCCCCCCCAAAAAAATTACATGCCAAATGTGGCATGTAAGGAGGTGTGGAGTGGAACAAGCGGAAGTTCCATTTTTGGGTGGAACTCCGCTTTAACCACTTCCTTACCATAGGTCGTCATATGACGTCCTGGACTTTAGGGGGGTAGCTGAATGATGGGTGCAGCTACAGGCATCATTCAGATATCCTTTTCAGGCGGCGATTCTGCGTGATTCTTCCGCCGCTTGATCGTTCTTATAGGCAGCGGAATATATCCTTTTGTTTTGCCGGCGATTCTGCGCAACATAAGAACGATCATAGCGGCGGTTCCGCCGCTTGATCGTTCTTACAGGCAGCGGGAGGGGTCGTCTGTCCCCTTCCGGCCGCCATCTGGTGCTTCTCCAGGCTCTCCCGTGCCATCGGAGGCCCATAGAAAGAATCGGTCGCCGCCGGATGAGGAGGATATAGATTTCCAGTGACTAGTCATCTCTATGACCGTCGGAGGCCTGGGTGCAATGTGATGACGTCACGCTTGGGTACCCCGAAGGAAAAAAAAGCCGCGATCGCGGCTGATAGCATGAGATCTGTGATTTTTTTTCCCGATATCATGCTTTCCAGCCTGGAGGAGAGATGTGGGGTCTTATTGACCCCACATCTCTCCATAAAGAGGACCTGTCACACACATTCCTATTACAAGGGATGTTTACTTTCCTTGTAATAGGAATAAGTGATCAAAAAAGTTTTTTTGTGTGTAAAAAAAATAAAATAAAAAAAATATATATTTAAAAACGCCCCTATTCCCAGTATCTCGCGCTCAGAAGCGAACGTGCACGTAAGTCCCGCCCACATATGTAAACGCTGTTAAAACTACACGTGAGGTATCGCCGCATGCGTTAGAGCGAGAGCAATAATTCTAGCACTAGACAGCCTCTGTAAACTGGTAACCTGTAAAAAAAAAAAAAAAAGTGTGTCGTCTATGGAGATTTTTAAGTACCGACGTTTGGCGCTATTCCATGAGTGTGCGCAATTTTAAAGCGTGACAAGTTAAGTATCTATTTACTCGGCGTAACATCATCTTTGACATTATACAAGAAAATTAGGCTAACATTACTGTTTTGTTATTTTTTAATTCATGAAACCGTTTAACCACTTAAGACCCGGACCAAAATGCAGGTAAAGGACCTTGCCCCTTTTTGCGATTCGGCACTGCTTCGTTTTAACTGACAATTGCGCGGTCGTGCGACGTGGCTCATAAACAAAATTGGCGTCCTTTTTTTCCCACAAATAGAGCTTTCTTTTGGTGGTATTTGATCACCTCTGCGGTTTTTATTTTTTGCGCTATTAACAAAAATAGAGCGACAATTTTAAAAAAAATGCAATATTTTTTACTTTTTGCTATAATAAATATCCCCCAAAAATATATAAAAAAACATTTTTTTTCCTCAGTTTAGGCCGATACGTATTCTTCTACATATTTTTGGTAAAAAAAAAAAATCGCAATAAGCGTTTATCGGTCGGTTTTCGCAAAATTTAAAGCGTTTACAAAATAAGGGATCGTTTTATTGCATTTTTATTAATTTTTTTTTTTTTACTACTAATAGCGGCGATCAGCGATTTTTTTCGTGACTGCGACAATATGGCGAACACTTCGGACAATTTTGACACATTTTTGGGACAATTGTCATTTTCACAGTAAAAAATGCATTTAAATTGCATTGTTTACTGTGGAAATGACAGCTGCAGTTTGGGAGTTAACCACAGGTGGCGCTGTAGGGGATGTGTGCCTATGTGTTTGTTTACATCTGTAGGGGGGTGTGGCTGTAGGTGTGACGTCATCGATCACGTCCCCCTATTACAGGGATGACGCGATCGATGCTGCGGCCACAGAGAAGCACGGGGAAGCCGTGTGTACACACGGCTCTCCCCGTTCTTCCGCTCCAGGGACGGATCGCCGCACTCCAGCGGCGATCGGGTCCGCGAATCCCGCGGTCCCGGTCCCGGAGCTTCGGACCGGGTCGCGGGCGCGCGCCCGTGCCCCACGGCTGGGTACTAAAATCAACGTGTATATATACATTGATGTGCCCAGCCGTGCCATTCTGCCGACGTAAATGTGCAGTAGGCGGTCCTTAAGTGGTTAAAAAAAAAAAAAAGGTGTTTGAAAAATGATTGTGCAAATACCGTGTGAGATAAAAAGTTGCAATGACCGCCACTTTATTCCCTAGGGTGTCTGCTAAAAATATATACTGTATTTATTGGCGTATAACACTTACTTTTTTACTCTGAAAATAGAGGGTAAACTGTGCCTGCGTGTTATACGCAGGGGGCCGTGGAACGTTTATTTTTCTTGAAACTTCCCTCTTAAAGTTAGGGAGCGTGTTATACACCTGTGAGTGTTTTACGCCTATAAATACGATATATATAATGTTTGGGGGTTCTGAGTAATTTTCTAGCAAAAAAAATATGATTTTTACATGAAGGAGAGAAGTGCCACAATAGGCCCGGTATGGAAGTGGTTAAACGTTTTAAATTCTATATACAGTGCCTTGAAAAAGTATTCATACCCCTTGAAATTTTTCACATTTTGTTATGTTACGACAAAAACGTAAATACATTTTATTGGGATTTTATGAGATAGACCAACACAAAGTGGCACATAATTGTGACGTGGAAGAAAAATGATAAATGTTTTTTTCACAAATAAATACCTAAAAAGTGTGGCGTACATTTCTATTCAGCCCCCTTTACTCCGATACCCCTAACTAAAATCTATTGAAACCACTTGCCTTCAGAAGTCACCTAATTAGAAGTCCACCTTGTGTAATTTAAAGTGACACAAAAGGTTTGTGTTTTTTTTTTTTAACTAACAAACATGTGATACTTACCGCCACTGTGCAGTTCATTTTGCACAGAGTGGCCCCGAACATCGGCTTCTGGGGTCCCTCAGCGGCTCCTTCCCTCATTAGATAACCCCCTTGGAGAAGCTCTCTCCCGAGGGGGTTACCTTGCGGGCACGCTCCTGAGTCATTCATTCAGTGTCTATACATGCCGAGTGTATGACTCGGCCCCGCTCCCCAGCGCCTGCGTCATTGGATTTGATTGACAGCAGTGAGAGCCAATGGCTGTGCTGCTATCAATCTATCCAAGTAAGTAAAACAGGGGGGGGGGGGGCGTTCGGTGACTGCCAGGTGTTTTTTCACCTTGATGCATAGGGATGCATTAAGGTGAAAAAACATGAACCTTTACAACCCCTTTAATTTCAGTATAAATACAGCTATCCTGTGAGAGCCCTCATAGGTTTGTTAGAGAACCATAGTCAATAAACATCATAATGAAGGCCAAGGAACACACCAGACAGGTCAGGGGTAAAGTTGTGGAGAAGTTTAAAGCAGGGTTATGTTATAAAAAAAAAAAAAAAAAATTCAAGCTTTGAATATCTCACAGATTACTGTTTAATCCATCATCTGAAAATGGAAAGCGTATGGCACAACTGCAAACCTACCAAGACATAGCTGTCCACCTAAACTGACAGGCCTGGCAAGGAGAGCATTAATCAGAGAAGCAGCCAAAAAGCCCCATGGTAACTCTGGAGGAGCTGCAGAGATCCACAGCTCAGGGGGGAAAATCTGTCCACAGGACAACTATTAGTCATGCTCTCCATAGATCTGCCCTTTATGGAAGAGGGGCAAGGAGAAAGCCATAAGCAGTCCTGTTTGCAGTTTGCGAGAAGCCATGTAAGAGACACAGCAAACATGTGGAAGAAGGTGCTCTGGTCAGGTGAGACTAAAATGTAACCTTTTGACCTAAAAGCAAAGCGCTATGTGTGGCGGAAAACAAACACTGCACATCACCCTGAATACACCACTCCCACTGTGAAACATGGTGGTGGCAGAATCATGTTGTGGGGATTCTTTTCTTTGACAGGACAGAGAAGCTGGTCAGAGTTGATGGGAAGCTGGATGTTGCCAAATACAGGGCAATCTTAGAAAAAAACCTGTTAGACACACACACACACACACACTATACAAATTTTGTTGTCTGATTTCCTTCAGATTTACCAACCTGATGGGCTCTCATGGGAGGCACTAATAGGCTCTCATGGGCGGCACTAATGGGTGGCACAGATGGGCACTGATAGGTGGGCACTGGGCATGGATTGGCACTGATGGACACTGAGGGGTGGCACTAATGGATCCATGTTGCCAGTCAGTGCCCATGTGTGGGCACTGACTGGCATCTTTTTTTTTAACTGGCCTTTTATTTTATTTTTTACTGACTTTTTTTTTATATTGCCCTTCCCTGGTGGTCTAATGTGGGCATCCGAAGGGCAAACAAGCAGCGCAAACCCCCCTGTCAGGAGAGCCACCAATCAGCTCTCCTGTACTCGCGTCTGCCATCAACGGCTCTTCCTGTTTACCGAGATCGGAGATGCAGGGTGTCGCGTCTGCCATCAACAGCTCTTCCTGTTTACCGAGATCGGAGATGCAGGGTGTCAGACTGACACCCTGCATGACCGATCGGCACGCTTGGCATGAAATCATGCAGGACGTCAATAGACGTCCAGTCAGGATTTCAGAACCACTTCCCAGACGTCAATCTGCGATTGACCGGGCGGAAGGTGGATATATATAATGTTTGGGGTTTAAAAGTAATTTTCTAGCAAAAATGTTTGATTTCTAGGTCTTTAAAGCGGGGGTTCCGCAGGAATTCATTTTTTTTTTTTAGATGCTTCTTGCGCTCTTACCTTAGTGAATCTGGTACTCACAGATTTTAATCTTATAGCCGCCAGCATTGTCATTGCGCCGCAAAAGACGTTTTATAAAAATCTAAAATGGACGTTTCCATCTTGCTTGTAGGCACGCTGAAGCCCACAGACATTTCCTTCCGGGATACGGTGAATGCTGATGTCCCAGCATTCACCACTCTATCCCGCGCATTTGCAGTGTTGACGGCGAGCGGCGCCGTCAACACTACACAATTTCTATCACAGTACAGCGCATCTCCTGGGAGTCTCGACACATCACTCCCAGGAGACATCGCTCTCAGCCGGGAAAATCTAACGGCACACCCACTCCCGCGGGGGAAGGAACCCGGAGACCACACTAAATGCTGCAGAATAAAGGTAAACAATGACATAAAAAAAAAAGTAGTTACCCAGATTTGACCGTCCCTGCTGCCGATTCCTGACAACTGGTAGTGAGAAGGCAAAGATAGATACATACACAATTACAGGATAATAAAGATCTTTATTGAACTTTAATGCGATGGTGATAAAAGAGCAGCCAGTCCAATGGCAACATTAATGTAAACGCTCAACCTTATGCCACGTACACACGACCGTTATTCATGTCATGGAAAAAAAACAAAGTTTTTTTCAACGTGATTTGTCACGATTCCTCTCAAGCATTTTTTTTCACGATCGTGTGTATGCAAGGCGCATACACACGATCGTGAAGAAAAAATGCTCGAGCAAAGCGCGGTGACGTACAACACGTACGACGGCACTATAAAGGGGAAGTTCCATTTGAATGGCGCCACCCTTGGGGCTACTTTTGCTAATTTCCCCGTCTCATAACTTGCTTCTGAGCATGCGTGTTTTTTCCCCCTCGTTAAAGCGTACACACTGCCGTTTTTCACGACGAGAAAAAAATAGAGCAGGTTCTAAAATTTTTAACGTACATTTTTCTCGTCAAGAAAAACGGTCATGTGTATGCGGCATTAGGTGTTTTGCCTCGTATACGCGACCGGTTTTCCCAACAGGAAAACTACGAGGAGAGCTTTTGGCCGGGAATCCCGGCCGTGTTTATGCTCCTCTCAGGTTTTCTGGCAAAGACTGCCCAAAAACCACCTGCCAAAAAAAAAAAGGAACCAGCTCTCTTTATTCTCGCCGGAAAAACCGGCGGACTTTTGACCAGCGTTTTTTGGCAGTTTTTCTATGGGTAAAACTGCGATGGAGCATACACACCGCCAGGTTTCCCCGCCAAAGCTCTATCACAGTTTTCCTGACGGGAAAACCTTCCTTGTGTAGGGGGAAAGACTGCCCGAGCAGGTTCTTGGCTTTCCCCCCTGGAACATTTCCCGTCGGAAATCCCACATGTGTGTACGGGGCATTTCAGTTCAGGTAAGTTGTTCACAAGATAAGGGCCTTTTCACACGGGGCGGATCAGTATTGATCCGCTCCGTGTGTGTCCGTAAGCTCAGCGGGGATCCTCTATAAAATCCCAGCTGAGCTGTCGGCTGACAGGGCGGTCCCCGCACACTGTGCAGGGACCGCCCTGTCTTTCCTCCGCTCTCCCCTATGGGGGGGGATCGGATGAACACGGACCGTATGTTCATCCGATCCGATCCGATCCGGCAGACGGAAGAAAAATAGGATCATTGCGGAGCCGGACAATTTACGGGTGTCAGCGGATGATTATCCGCTGACACCCGTAATCACATAGGGACCAATGTATGTCCCGTTTTCATCCGCAACGGATGGATGAAAATGCAGACATATGATCCGTACGTGTGAAAGGGGCCTTATGGTAAAAAGGATCTAAACACAGAATATTTTCTGAAATCCTAAGAATACGGCTACTCTCCTGTGTGTACACATCGATGCCTGAGTAAGGACCTTTTCCAGGAAAAGGAATTTCCGCAATCAGAACATGAATATGGCTTCACCCCCGTGTGAGTCCTCTGGTGTGCGCTGCGATTTTGCGTGGTGGCAAAACATCTCCCGCACTCGGTGCAGGGAAACGGCTTTTCCCCCGTGTGACATCTCTGGTGAATAGTAAGACTCATTTTGTGAGGGAAACGTTTTCCGCATTCGGGACATGTAAAGGGCTTTTCCCCCGTGTGCACAGGTTGGTGTTTGATCAAGGCTCGTTTCGTGGCAAAACACTTTCCACATTCAGAACACGAGAACGGCTTCACTCCGGTGTGAGTTCTCTGGTGCATTACTGCCGCCGATTTCTGTCGGAAGCATCTCCCGCATTCGGGACATGAAAACGGCTTTTCTCCAGAGTGCGTTTTCTGATGTTTAATAAGAATGGTCCTCAGGCAAAAACATTTCCCACATTCCGAACATGTATGCGGCTTTTCCCCTGTGTCGACTCTTTGGTGTCTTATAAGAGATGCTTTAGAATTATAACTTTTCCCACATTCGGAGCATGAAAATGGTTTCATTCTGCTTTGATGTTCAGTAAGAATTTTTCTAGGGGAGGAGGAGGAACAAGTGGATGTTTTCCCCGCTCTGCCAACTGTCTGATGGGTTGTCTGGGAGAGATCCAAAATACACTCGCCTTGAGTAGAAGGACCAGATGACACATCTGCACTGTGAGGGGTTGGATGGAAATTAAGAGTAATGGGGTTTTCTTTTAAAAATTCTGATGTGATGTCACTGTCTGTTTTAGTATATGTTAAGATAACAGGACTCTTTCTCATGTTACACTTCATGAACCGTCCATCTGTATGACACAAGAAGGGGAAACATTTAACTTGCACAATTAAAACAGCAGGAAATTCAGACCTCAGAAGGTGTCAAAGTTTCATTAAACCCCAGACTATAAAAACCTGTCATGCTATATAACGGATGGTGCAAACTTACAAGCATTTGTTTTGTGAAAAGCAAAAAATACCTGGTTGATCCTTGTTAAAAGTTGTTGGAAAGAAGGATATTTTGGTAGAAGAGACAGAGGACTGTCCTCTAACACGTGTCATGCGATATGTCAAAAACCTCCTTCTCCCGCAGGTGCTTAGTTCCCAATATACAGACATAGGTTTCCTTCATTATTACGATGTTTTAATTCTTCCAAAGACAGGACAAGCAAACAGTCAAATGCTTACATCTTAGCAGTTGGTAAAACATGGCAGGATGGTACTTCAGAAACAGGAATTAGATGGTACATCTTCTCTGCTGGATAGAGCCCCTTCCCCCGTCGGGTCGGGTGACCCTGAGGTCCCTCATCTCTCTGGCCGGTGACCCTAAGGCCCCAGAGCTTCCCTCTCTAGCTATGCACATCACATGTGTTCTTATACTGTTTTTAAGCCATGCTCAGCACAATTTCTTTTTGGAATAGCTCCAAGAAAGGTGACAAGTTTCTGCCTCAAATGTAACACCCCCTTGTGTATATTAAGCAATTCTTCTCCTCCCATTATCTTGACGTGAACTCCAAAAATACATGTAGTCTACACACCAACTGACCTTCTTCTGTCCTCAAAGCTACCATGTTTAACCCAAATGATTCAGAAACGTTTATCACATAAAATAGTAATAAATTCAAAATCTAACAATTCCCCCTTAATGCACTGTAATTAACAAACAAAATAAGTGCATTCATCTTAAATAATAAATGTTTCTGATTCTCTTATTTCCAATACAAACAATACAATTTAACATTTCAGATATTGTACATAAACTTTTTCCAAAATTCTGAGATATTCCTGTGAAATATTTAACCATTTCATTCCATTAAGAAACTATAAATTATTATAATATTAATTAATTTTAATTTATTCTCCATCTAAATTATTAAAATTTTCTTCCTTTACCTCCATAAATTTTAGTTTTTATAACTTTAACCATATCATATAAGTATTTTATCATAAAGAAAAAATAAATATCTTTGTATCAGATTATATAACTGTATAATATTAAATTATTAATTAATAAATAAAATGTCTTGCATTTCTTTTGAAATTTAAATAACCAAATAATTTCTACAGTATAAGTTTTTTATACATTATCCTTGACACTGAACAATTATAAACATAATACGTGATCTACTTGTCTGTGGATACATAAAAACATAACTTTCCCATTATTTGATTGTCATATTTTTATATATTCTATCTTTCTTTTAATTTATTTTCCTATTTATTTATCTATCTATCCATTTAATTTATTTATCTATCCATGACCAGCAAGCAACTCTTTATTTTATTTATTTTTTCAACGTTCCATATTTTTTTTAATTCAACAATAATTTTGTTTAGACACATAGGGGCAGATTCACATAGAAATGGATTATCGTAGCGTAGCAGAAATACGCTACGCCGCCGTTTTTTACCTTGCTCTACGTGGAATTCAGGTAGATTTTCTACGGTAAACGACGGCGGCGTAGTGTATTTCTCCCGTCGCAATCCATATAGACGAGTAGGGGGCGTGAAACATTTAAATTAGGCGCGTTCCCGCGGCGATCGATCTGCGCATGCTCCGTTCGCAAATTTCCCGCCGTGCATTGCGCGAAATCACGTCGTGACGTCATTCGTTGTTTATGTAGCGTACTTTACGGGCGATCCACGTCCCGACGAGTTACGTAAATAAAAAAAAAAATTAAATAAATTCGAAGCGGGAACGACGGCCATACTTAACATGGGCTACGTAAAGTTAGAGCAGCAAAAAGCTGCTCTAACTTTACGTATAAAAAAATAGACGAAAACGACTGCGCCGCTCGCTCGTTTGTTCGTGAATCCCCGTAAAAACACATTAGCATATCCCGACGCATTAAAACGACGCGAACTCCTCCCAGCCGCCGCAAATAGATGGCAGCGTAGATCCGAAGGCTTACGAAGACGTAAGCCTCTCGGATCGAAGCCCGAAGCCGGCGTATCATGGTTTGAGAATTCAAACTAGTGATACGCCGCGGGAAATTTGAAATTACTCCTGTCTAACACCAGTTAGACAGGCGTAATTGTTTTGTGAATCTGCCCCTTTAAATCTTCCATACACAACTGTATGTACTCTAAAAATATTAATACTTCAAATGTATACTTTGTTATACATACTTGTATTAACAAACTATCCATTCAACTTTCCCAAGTTATGTTTTCTATAAAAATTAATAAAAAAAATAATTATTCTATGTGAAATAATAATTCTATGTATATCAATATGTATTCTTATACAAGATTTTAAAACCAAAATAGAACAACTATTTTTCCATATTTCAAAAAAATTCCTATATTAGAATTACATTCCCACTCCCCCTTACATAATGATCGACCGATCAATATGTCACTTTTGATTTTAAATCCATATCAATAATAATTTAAGTTCACCAAAAAATGATGATCCTTGATCACATAATCAAAAAATAATTTTGAAAAACTAGAAATAATAACAAAATAGAATTTTAGTTGTGCTTGTTTCATGGTCATGGAAGAATCCAAAAAATAAAATAATCTTCCCAAGTTGAAATTCCAAATGATATTTCAATTGGCAGGTATCCCTGGTACCTTCAGATCTATAATTCATAACCATAACTTTAGCTACTGGAATAAATTATGAAACATACTCATAAGAAGTATAAATCTTATTCAAAAAATAATTTCTATTCAAATTTAGCAAAGGCCTAGCCATGTTTTGTAAACAAACTTCTGAAATTCCTATACCTGTACTTTGTCCTATGCAACAGATTGGAAATAACTATGTATGCTAATCTCAAAAGACACAGAAGAACAGACATTCTTCATCCTGTCATTAACTCAAAAAATTAACAAACCCTTAGTCTAAAAAAGTTTTTAAACTAAAAAATATAACAGGTAAATAAGTCACCTCGTATTTACCTTTTCTTGAATCATCTTACCCTATTTAGACTTTAAAAAACTATTGTAGCGTTCTATTATATCTGGGTACTAAAGATGATAAGAAACAAAAACTTTATCAAATACTAAAATTGCATACATGTCCTTCATCACCTGTCCTATAAAAATGAAAAAAATCATTATCTGATTCCACGATTTGAAAACAACTCAATGGAATATGACAAAGTTCACAACTTAGCTTTCATTAAAAATATATTAATTTTTCTAGGATTACCTCAATTAATTTTATCAAAAAAATTAACTAAAAGGAAAAAACATTCTTGTATCCTCCTCTAGCAGGTGAAAAATCTAATATAATCAATCTACATAGATTGCAAAATCTCTCAATACTTTGTAGTAGTATCAGGTTACTCTTTCCCTTTCGAATTGCTCTATAAACATAATAAAACAATATTCAGAAGTTTGATGACAAAATGCTCTAATAATGAGTAGTTCAAAATTTCTTTCATTAGCTTAAACACAAAAAAAAATCAATTAATCAATTTGTCAGTCAATCTGTCAGGTACCTGGATATACAAAAATTAATATTTTCATTTAAAAATAACTCTATCCATTATTGCTGGAATCAATTATTTTCACAATGAATTTTATCTCCATTACCAGTCTGTACTGAGACAAAATTTTCATTGTCCCCCTCTTTATTCTGTGACTAATTTAAATTTTGTAAAAGTAATATTTTTACCATATTATTGTATTTTTCTTTACTATACTTTACTTTACTTATAATTGCTTTAATTTTGCAAAATAACATTTAGGTTGGGCTTTCCTAAATATCTTATTTCTAAAAGACTCTTGATCATGTTAAAGTACTTTTTCTGAACCAATGATACAATGATTGATTGAACCACATGTGCTCTGTCACTTCTGACTGCTAAACAAACATGTCTTAAGATCATTTTTCAGTGTAGACAGATACCCAGAAAGTTTCATCTGTGCCTCCTGGATCCATTTTAAAAGCACAAAATTCCCTCTCAATAAATATCCACTAAAAAAATGTATAAAGTAACTTTTGCATTATTTACTTACATAACTGTGGCTTTATTACACTGCATAATTTTAGCCTTAATGTATTTATACTTTAACTACCTTTCTTTTTAACATCCAGCTGTCACTAGGCAAAGCTTCATCAAAGCCTTGTTTTGACACCCTCATGTTCTCCTTAAAACAACACCTTTTAGTTTTTCTAATCAAATGGTGCAAAACCCACGTGTTTATTTCAAAACAATTACTTTAGTAATACTTTTTTAAACATATTTTTCAAAACCTATGAACCTTTATTTCAGATTTCTGAAAAAAGATTTAAACACTAACATGTGTTCTGATCCATAGAAGTAAAAAACTGTCATGGCATGACTGACCATCTGCTTCTCTGTTAATGGTACATTCTTTTACATGTCACACTCCCAGAGAATGATCTGTCACAGTCAGTCTTAGCTACCATGCTACCATTCACTATACAATCTGTTAACAATCTCATTTTATCGTTTTCGGAACTTTTTAACCTTTTTCACCATTTTTTAAACATATTTGGTTTGTACATATGTCATAACGTTATAATATGACGTTTCTTGATTATAGTAATGACAAAAAATTGTTTAGCGGAACAATCTCATAAAACCCAGATTGGTCCCTGCGCATGAACCGACCTGCGCTTCCCTGAGAAAATGACTCCAACCAACCAATCGTCCTTACCCTTATTACTCAATTAAAACTTTTAACAATAGTTTTCTCTACAATATTTGCTTTTAGATTGAACTAAACTTTCATATTTTAATATTTTTTCTGGGTAAACGTAAGTAAATTAGAACAATCTACTACTTTTAATTTAATAACCAAAACCAAGTTTGGAATCTTTTGTAAAAAATGCTCAATCCTTAACTTATTATTTTATCCTGCAACCAAAACTGTAGGATTTTTGTTAAATACTAAATACCTTGCTGTTTTCCATTAACTGAATTGTATACAGTTCTTTACATTAATCAATAGTTTTTCCTTTAAACTTCTGTTCTTGTTTGTGCTTTGAATGACATGTAATAACACATTTCTGTTGTTTAGGCCTAAAATTTTCCTAAACATATACAAGCAACATTAAACTTAGTTTCCTTTAAAGAACTTCTTTACACTCTGGTATTAATTACCCTACTACTGCTATATTCTATATATGTATATGTAATACACCAATTCCCGATAGTACAGGGATATACTTCTGAACTTTAAGATTTTTAACCATCCCATGTTACCTACTCATATAAAAAACATATTTACCCCTTGTTTAGAATAATTTTTCCTGTGTACACTTAAAATAAAACAAGAGATAAACAATGTCCTTTAAACTTTTTCTGTTTCTTTTGTTCGTTTCTTTGGCTTTGTTGCTGCTTCTTGTTGCTTTATCTTCGTTCGTTGCTTTTTCTTGGAAGAATAATGTCCTTATCTTTTTCTTTGAAGAATAGTTTTCTGGTTGTTCTTGTCTAGTTCTCTGGCTCGCCTTTTTCCTATGGCTCTTGTAAGTGTAAATGTTTAGTTAGGCTATTAATGGCCTCAAGTAAACAAATGTAAAGATGCGTGCGTATAAATAATGTCTTTCTCCTTTTTGTGTTTGCGAAAGGAATGTATAGTGTATAGTGTATTCTTGGACTTGTCCAAATCATCAAAAATCCGACCTTCATTATAGCTCACCCAAAGTACATCTGCCTGGTGCATCAATGGTGGCCTTCAAAAATAACGTGAAGCTTTAGATCCTATTTTAACACTTCTTCTGTGAGAACGCTCACCTTTTTTAGGAACTTCTTGGCAGAATCTTCACGTACGTAAACGTTTACGATTTTTCTCCATAACCAGAAAGTCCTCACTGGATTTTGAACGATATCTTGAAACATTCTGTCCAGACAGCTGACACATCAGCCTTGTCATGTAAGTCTTAGTTTTTTTATTCTTCTGCTTGTAAGCTAGGTGAGAAAACAAACAGCATAAAAACTCACCCTCGTGTTTTTGAGCCTTCAATCGTCTGATGGAACACAAACACCTCTTTTTCTAGGTTGCTTGATCGTTTTTTTCTTCAAGACTTGAACAAACATCTCTGTGTCTTCATTTCCATTTCCCCCTGTTCAAGGCTTTAGGAACAAAGTTGATCAATCTGGCTGGCGCGACAATGTAGAAAGGTTGTTGGGGGAGAGAATATTTTGGTAGCAGAGACAGAGGACTGTCCTCTAACACGTGTCATGCGATATGTCAAAAACCTCCTTCTCCCGCAGGTGCTTAGTTCCCAATATACAGACATAGGTTTCCTTCATTATTACGATGTTTTAATTCTTCCAAAGACAGGACAAGCAAACAGTCAAATGCTTACATCTTAGCAGTTGGTAAAACATGGCAGGATGGTACTTCAGAAACAGGAATTAGATGGTACATCTTCTCTGCTGGATAGAGCCCCTTCCCCCGTCGGGTCGGGTGACCCTGAGGTCCCTCATCTCTCTGGCCGGTGACCCTAAGGCCCCAGAGCTTCCCTCTCTAGCTATGCACATCACATGTGTTCTTATACTGTTTTTAAGCCATGCTCAGCACAATTTCTTTTTGGAATAGCTCCAAGAAAGGTGACAAGTTTCTGCCTCAAATGTAACACCCCCTTGTGTATATTAAGCAATTCTTCTCCTCCCATTATCTTGACGTGAACTCCAAAAATACATGTAGTCTACACACCAACTGACCTTCTTCTGTCCTCAAAGCTACCATGTTTAACCCAAATGATTCAGAAACGTTTATCACATAAAATAGTAATAAATTCAAAATCTAACAATCCTGCCTTCAGCTGTCCCTCCCATCTTCTCTGTTTCCCATTACAGCCTGAGATTGTGTAGATCAGCTGGTGTCCTCTATGGGGCATGCTCCAGTTCCAGTTCCCCTCCAAGCTCTTTATTTCCTCCTTTTCTTATCTGTGCAGCCCACATGACTATAGGAGCGACACATGTGGGTGTATACACAGTAGTAAATGGCAGGCCTCTCCCTCCTCTTTCAAGTCCTCCTATTGCTAAACACTATGGGGGTGGGATATAGTATGCTAATTTACTCACAACCGCTTATTTGTAATATAAATCAGTAAAATATATCAAATTTAACTGCTAATACCTGTAAAACAAGAAAAATGAGCCTTGGATGCAGATGCAGTCTAAACAAAGTGATAGCTAGTGTCAATCATCCGATTCCGCCTACACTATACCAGGGCACAAAAAATACACATCTGATGTAAACCCTTTCACGTCGAGCGTGTACGCATATATGCATCCTCGGCTTTCGGGGGTTATACCGGAATGATGACTGCAGTTGCAGGCATCATCCCAGTACCGTTGTTTAGAGCCGGTGATTGGCTATCCTGACATAACAACCAATGCGGCTAAAAGCCGCTTGGTTGTTATGCTGGTGGAGCGGGATACCCCCCCTCCCGCTGCCTCCCGCCGCTCTGACCGGACCTCCCGTCCCACCGGAAGACCCGATCCTCCACCCGGCGCCTCCAGGGTCCAGGCGCAGACTGAATTAAAGCCGTAAACGGCTTTGATTCGGTCACCGCAATGTAAACACGGAAGTGATTAAAATGTAATAAAAAAAAAAACACAATTTAATATTATAAAAATAAATAAAATTAAAATTAAAGCGCCCCCCTCCCCGCGAGCTTGCGCAACAAAGAAAACGCATACGGAAGTCACGCCCGCGTATGAAAACGGTGTTCAACTCACACATGTGACGTATCGCCACGATCGGCAGAGCGAGAGCAATAATTCTAGCCCTAGACCTCCTCTGTAACGCTAACCTGGTAACCGTAAAAAAAGTTTAAAGAGTTGCCTATGGAGATTTTTAGGTACCGTAGTTTGTCGCCATTCCATGAGTGCGTGCAATTATAAAGGGTGACATGCTTCATATCTATTTACTCGGCGTAACATCATCTTTCACATTATGCCAAAAAATTGGGCTAACTTTACTTTTTTTTTTATTCATGAAAGTTACGTTTTCCCAAAAAGTTGCGCTTAAAACACCGCCGCACAAATACCGTGCCATTTTATTCTCTAGATTCTCTGCTAAAAAAATATATATAATGTTTGGGGCTTCTAGGTAATTTTCTAGCAAACAAATACAGATTTTAACTTGTAAACACCAAATGTCATAAATAGGATTAACTTTTAATTGATCGATTAATGTTACATTTTTTTGATCGATCGAAATCTTTTTGATCGATTAAAATTCTTTTGATTGGTACTCACCTCTCCGCCGGCTTCTGGGCCTTCAGGGAGTTCCATTGGAGATCCAGTAACGTCACGGACACTGGCGGGGCTTCCCGTATCCATCTGAAGGGCTCCTTTGCTGTGCCTTCATATCTGCAGGCTGGCAGACTTTAGATAGTAAAAAAAGGGAAGTGTAACAGCCCTTGCGTGTGTCCCTCTATCACTTCCATCTATCAACCTGGGATTCTACAGCCATCCACTGGGAGTTGTGATAGTTCCCTTCACGGGACATCTACATGCCAACGGACTGATGTTAACCTCTTCTCATCTGGATTCAGCAGTGGTATCATTGTACACATTTTTATACCAGTATCATACTTAGCTACATGACTGCTTTTGCTACCTTTTGGTATTACTCGCACCATTTTTACAGTTTATGTAGCTACATCGATTTTATCTCCAGTGTAATATTTATTTGGTTACCTACTTGAAGACTATAAAAGTTTTAATGCGATTCCCATGGAGTGCTGCCTTTGTGTGTTTTTTGTATCCTGCTATCCATGTTTACAGTGGTTGGGAGCTGCACTGGGAATCAGCCTGCAAGGAGATCAGCTAAAAGTAGTTGGACCTGTATGTGCTTTATAATTAATCGAAATTAGTCGATCGATTAAAAAAAAAAAAAAAACGATTAATCGAACACAAAAATTTTGATCAGCAACAGCCCTAGTTAATAAAGATTTATATGGAGCTGTGAAAAGTTTTTTTTGAGATCTATGATCTAATTTAAGTTGCTCTTCTGAAACTTTTGTTTATAGTGCAAAAAAAAAAAAACCCAGAGGTGATCAAATACCACCAAAAGAAAGCTATATTCGTGGGAAAAAAAATTGTTTGGGTGCCACATCGCACAACCGCGCAATTGTCAGCTAAAGCGACGCAGTGCCGAATCGCAAAAAATGCTCTGGTCAGGAAGGGGGTAAAAGCTTCCAGGGCTGAAGTGGTTAAAGGCGTTTTTCTGGATATTTTTATTGTTGTTCTGTCTCTCACTGTTAAGCATGGTACACACGATAACAGACTGTTTTCATCGGACAAACTGATCGTGTGTGGGCCCCATCGATCTTTTTCCCCCATCGATAAAAAAACATGTTTTACATTTTTCCTATGGATCGAAAAATCCGATGAAAGTCAGCTTCATCGGATATCTGATGAAAAAATCCATCGGATTAGATTCCATCAGATATCCGATCGTGTGTACGAGGCTTTAACCACTTAAGCCCCGGACCAATATGCTGCTAAATGCCCAGAGGTATTTTTACAATTTGGCACTGCGCTGTTTTAACTGGTAATTGCGCGGTCATGCAATGTTGTACCGAAACGAAATGGGAGTCCTTTTCTTCCCACAAATAGAGCTTTCTTTTGATGGTATTTGATTGCCTCTGCGATTTTTATTTTTTGCGATATAAACGGAAAAAGACCATACATTTTGAAAAAAAAAGATTTTTCTTATAACAAAAAGTAAAAAATATCGAATAAACTAAATTTTAGTCAAACATTTAGGCCAAAATGTATTCAGCCACATGTCTTTTGTAAAAAAAAAAAAAAAAAGTGATTGAATAATGACAAAAAATAAATAAAACATTTACAAAAAGTTGTCACTAAATGATATATTGCTCACACTTAGGGAAATGGGGAAACTGTGATAGGTAGTAAGGAGTGAAATCAAAAACTTACACCCTTAGAAAGCCTGAAGGTAAATAAAGGTTTTAACCCCTGATTGCCCCTAGAGTTAACCCTTTCACACCCTATTGCCAGCGTCACTAAGCGATCGTTTTTCTGATCGCTGTATTAGTGTCACTGGTGCCGCTAGGTAGCTAGTTATTTTTTGAGGTTCGCCGCCATGTTTTTATAGCGTTAGGTACCCCCATACATTTTCTAACGCTATAAAAACATGGTCCGCAAACCTCAAAAAATAACTAGCTACCTAGCGGCACCAGCGACACTAATACAGCGATCAGAAAAACGATTGCCTAGTGACGCTGGCAAATGGGGGGTGAAAGGGTTAACTAGGGGGTGATCAAGGGGTTAAAACCTTTATTAGGGGGGGTAGGGGGGGCTACCCTGGACCTAACACTAACTGCCTGTCACACTGACACTAAATGCAGTGATCAGTAAATAAATGATCACTGCAATTAGTGACACTGTGACAGGGGGCTGAGGGGGAGGGGTGATCGGGGGGGGGGGATTTGTGTGCCTATGTGTGTGGTGCCAGTGTGGTGCTTGTGCTACTCACTGTGTGATGTCTCCTCTCCTCCGCCGGACGAAAATACCGGCGGGAGGAGAGGTGACATCACTTCCTCCTCTGCCTGTGTTTATAGTTCAGGCAGAGGAGGAAGCGGATTGGCTGGGAGCGATCGCGAGGGGGGGGGGGAATGACAAAAACGAATAGCCGCCCCCTCGTCCCGGATCGCTCCCAGACACTTAGCGACCTCCGCGCGTAGCGTAGGGGGTTCCGATTGGACCCCTGACCCGCTAGAAGGCAGGGACGTACATGTACGCCCATCTGCCTGTACGTGCCATGTTGTGGATGTACATAGTCGTGCGGCGGTCCTTAAGTAGTTAAAATAAACCTACCATTAAAATTGTCAAGGGGCAAATGTATAAAATCAGCAGGGAATCAAATCATTTTTCACTCAGTGTATAACATACTCTGCTTTACTCCTCAATGAATGCTATTATTTTATGAAATGTTTTTTTTTTAATTTTGAGTTTATTCCTCACCTGTGCTGATCTCTATAGGAACTGCTTCCTCTTTAATCATCACATTTCCTTCTTCCTCCTCCTCAGCTTTGACGTCACTCGTGTCTCTGGTGTCTCCGGGGTCTGTGAATAAAGATGAGAGTGAAGCCCCCTGTACTGAGATGTATGAGAGACCCCAGAGAGTGTGTGTGTGGGGGGGGGGTTGGGGGGTTGGGGGTGGGGACTGGTCACGTCTCTTGGCTGGTAACACACAATGACATGATGTGAGGAGGAGAGCCGGAGTCTAATAGAGGCTGATGGCTCCTGACCCTCCCACTGGGCACATACTGTCTCCCCATTACTGTCTACTGACAGAGGAGGGGGGAGAAGAAGAGATTGTTGTAGTGACTGAACAAGGAGGATCTGGGACTCTTCTCTGGATTTAGTGTTTATTACTCACCTGTGCCGATCTCTGGAGGATTATCATCCTCTTCAATTTTCATATGCTCCTCTTCTTCAGCTTTTAGATGTCTCTGAGTGTCTCCGGGGTCTGTAAATAAAGAGGAGAGTGAAGCCCCCTGTATGAAAGACCCCAGAGAGTGTTTGTGGGGGAATACTAGTAATGTCTCAATGACATGATGTGAGGAGGAGGAGAGCCTAACGCTGGCCATGAATAAGTAAATATTTTTTTTAACCAAATGAGAAAACCTTACCCAATTCTCCTATCTATGAATCTGATGTAGATAGGGGAATCATCCCTGCTGTGTCCCTGTATTCTGACACCAAGACGACTTCCCTGCTTTCAAAATACACTGATCAGCGCTGCAGTCTATAGCCTGCAGTGCTAATCAAGTATTTTTTTTTCCAACAGGGCAGTTGAACAGAAATCGATGGTAGATTGACTTCTGTTCGACCACAGTGACCATACATTGAAATTTTGCCAGTCCGTGCTGACCTGGCCAAATTTTGATCCATTTATGGCCAGCTTAAAGAGGAAGTAAACCCTCAATATAAAAAACGAAAAAAAATCCTGCAAGACAAAGGCATAATCGGCTAGTATGCATAGCATACTAGCTAATTATGTTTTACTTACCTACAATCGAAGCCCTCGCAGCCGCGACATGTTGTCCCGGAGTGACTTTTCGGGTCCCGCGGCTCCGGCGCTGCGATTGGCCGGAGCCGCGATGACATCACTCACGCGCATGCGCGTGATAACGGCACAGTACAACTAAAGCAACTCCACTGCCACTGCTTCAGTTGGCTTAAGTGCACATGCAAATGCAGGGATATCTCCTAAACCAGACAGGTATCCTTTTTAGCTACAGGTAAGCCTTAATATAGGCTTACCTGTAAAATTACCTGCTTGCCGACCAGCCGACGCAGTTATACGGCGGCAGGTCGGCTCTGCTGGGCAAGAGCACATCGCCCCTGACGCGACGCACATACCCGGCTTTCGCGATCACCGGCGTGCACCCGCGATCGCTCGTTACAGAGTGAGAACTGGGAGCTGTGTGTGTAAACACACAGCTCCCGGTCCTGTCAGGGGGGAAATGCCTGATCATCTGTTCATACAATGTATGAACACCGATCTGCCATTTCCCCAAGTCAGTCCCACTCCCCCCTTCAGTTAGAACACACCCAGGGAACATAATTAACCCCTTCCCGCCCCCTAGTGTTAACCCCTTCCCTGCCAGTGGCATTTTTAGATTAATCAATGCATTTTTATAGCACTGATCGCTATAAAAATGCCAATGGTCCCAAAAATGTGTCAAAAGTGTCCGCCATAATGTCGCAGTACCGATAAAAATCGCTGATCACCGCCATTACTAGTAAAAAAAAAAAATATTAATAAAAATGCCATAAAACTATCCCCTATTTTGTAAACACTATAACTTTTGCGCAAACCAAACGCTAATTGTGATTTTTTTTTTAGAAAAATATGTAGAAGAATACGTATCGGCCTAAACTGAGGAAAAATGTATTTATTTTATATTTTTTTGGGGGATATTTATTATAGCAAAAAGTAAAAAATATAACTTTTTTTCAAAATTGTCGCTCTATTTTTATTTATAGCCCAAAAAATAAAAAAAGCAGAGGTGATCAAATACCACCAAAAGAAAGGTCTATTTGTGGGGGAAAAAAGGACGCCAATTTTGTTTGGGAGCGTCATCGCATGACCGCGCAATTGTCAGTTAAAGCGACGCAGTGCTGAATCACAAAAAGTGGCCTGGTCTTTGAGCAGCAATATGGTCCGGGGGTTAAGTGGTTAAGTTGTAAACGAGGATTTACAACCACTTTAATAGAGGCTGATGACTCCTGATTCCACTTGGGTGCTTTCTTCCACCAAACAGTACCTCTTGCCCACCAAACTGTTCCAGCAGACAGAGAGAGAGACACACACACACAAGGCTAATTCCATCATATGACCCACCAAGAGTTATGCCGCGTACACACAATCGGAAATTCCGACAACAAATGTTGGATGTAAGCTTTTGGTCAGAAATTCCGACCGTGTGTATGCTCCATCGGACATTTCCTGTCGGAATTGCCGACAACAAAAATTTGGGAGCTGGTTCTCAAATTTTCCGACAAGAAAAGTTCTTGTCGGAAATTCAGATCATTTGTATGCAATTCCGACGCACAAAAAGACACGCATTCTCAGAATCAAGCAGAAGAGCCGAACTGCCTATTGAACTTCAATGATCTCGGCTTGTCGTACACAAGTTTAAGCCAACATTCCGTCTGAAAAAAATCCACGGTTATGTTGTCGGAATTTCCGATCGTATGTAAACGGCATTAGTCAAATTAGTCGACAGAAACCATAGGTGATTGGGACTTCACAATGCTTTGATTAATCAACGATCTCAGAATGTCCAGCAACAGTATTGAAAAAGACCCAGGGCAATGACCACGGGACCATTTCTGCAGATGGATCGTCCTGATGCTCATGAGTACATTCCTTTATTTTATGTTGTTTCTCCCCCCCCCCTTTTTTTTTTTGGTTATTTTTTATGTTACCTTTTTTTTTTTTTTCTCTTATTTTTCATTCGCCTGTCTGAACCAGGGTGACTCGCCTATTTTTGGTCCTCTGCGCCTAGCGGAATGACTAGAGACAAATTCAATTTGTTTTGGTTTATATGTATAGCTAATCTTGGAATTGTAACCTCCGTCCCTTTTACTCAGTTGGGCGACATTGTATATTCCCTTTCCGTCCTTTTATTTTTCTGCTGTTGTACAATAGAAAAACTTTTCTATATGAATAAATAAAGATTATATAAAAAAAAAAAAAAAAAAAAAAAGACCCAGGGCTGTCCAAATCTCAGTAGTCAGCTTTCTTTTCATCTGATTACTGACATTCAAGTTAGCAGAAACCATTATGGCTTCCTTAACTATTAAATGTAATAATGTCCTTTTACATTAAATAACATCTTCCTGAATTCTTGTAGCTCCCTTGAGTGCCAGGACTTATAGTCAGTATGCATTAAGGGCTACCCTGCAGCCCCTTCCAAAAGCCCCTGTCCTGGTTGTCTCTCTCGCACTGTCTCCCCATTACGGTCTACTGACAGAGGAGGGGGGAGAAGAAGAGATTGTTGTAGTGACTGAACAAGGAGAATCTGGGACTCTTCTTTGCATTCACACCCGAGGGACGCAACGCGTTTGGCACCAAAGTAGCTTATTTGTCTTTTTTGGCACTGAGCCAAGCGAGTTTTTGCATTTTTTTTTGTTTGAAGTGTTATTAAAAAAATAAGAGATTGTTGTAGTGCCTGAACAAGGAGAATCTGGGACTCTTCTCTGGATTAAGACTACATTCACACCTGAAGGACGCAACGCGTTTGGCGCCAAAGTAGCTTATTTGTCTTTTTTGGTACTGAGCCAAGTCTGTTTTTGCAGTTTTTTTTGTTTGAAGTGCTATTAAAAAAATAAGAGATTGTTGTAGTGACTGAACAAGGAGGATCTGGAACTCTTCTCTGGATTTAGTGTTTATTACCCGTGTTGATCTCTGGAGGATCTTCCTCCTCCTTACAAGGATCATCATCCCAAATATACGGCTCTTCGTCTTCTTTAACTTCCACTTTAACTATTAAATCTTCACTCTTAAAAACAGAAAATAATAACGATATTACAATGATCCACTATGCCTTTATATAAATACTATAATATATTCATTGAAATTAAAATACAAATTACCTGATCGTCCTGGGGGAAGGTGTGATCTTCCTGTGTGGCGTCCCGGGAATACAGAGGACGAGGACATCTCTCTGGGGGATTTCTGTTACTGGATCCATCTGTAGGAAACACACACTGACTGAATACATTGGGGGAATAAATACTGTATTTTCCAGCTTATAAGACGACCTTTTACACTGGAATTACACAGCCAAAAGCCGGGGGTCGTCTTATGCGCCGGGTGAAGCAGCTGCTCTATCGATATCAGCCCGCTGGGTGCTCTGTAAGGCTGTATGTCTTCGGTGCCGCTCAGCCAATCCCGATGCACTCTGTTGATGACAGAGCATGCTAAGCCTGCTCGGATTGGAGTAATAACCTCTGCCAATCCGAGCAGGCTACATTACCGTATTTATCGGCGTATACCGCACACTTTTTTGCCCTGAAAATCAGGACAAAATCGTGGGGGGCGAGATATACACCAATACCCGCTTTGCGATGAAGGAAAAAAATCCTGGATCGCCGCACTCTTCGGAAAACGATGTCTTTATTTAAGCATAAGCAAACAATAACATTTCAATAAAAAAAAAACAGCCAAAATGCATGCAGTCAAAAACGGTGAGTGGACAAGGAGAAAAGGGCTGACATGTTTCACATCATGTGATGCTTACTCGTAGCTACGAGCTGTTTTTTTCTATTGAAATTTTGTTTGCTTATGCTTAAATAAAGACATCGTTTTCCGAGGAGTGCGGCGATCCAGGATTTTTTCCTTCATCCCATGCTAATTGTGCACAGCCAGCACCCTCTTGGTTTGATTGGGACGGAAGCAACGGGGATCATTTGTTTTATGGAGCGGTACACTTCTCAATACCCGCTTTGCGTTTGAACCACTGCGCCAACATATACCGAGCGCAGTACACTCGGGTATAGTCGGGCAGGCTCGGCTCCACTCACGGTCACGTCCTGTGCGTCCTTTACACGAGAGGAGCCGAGCCTGCCCGACGATACTCAAGTGTACTGCGCTCGGTATATGTCGACGGAATGGTTCGAACACAGCGCGGGGAGGACACCACAATGGCCGCAGAAGGACGCCGGACCGGACAAGACCGCCGATGGACGGCGGGCAAGACACCGACGAGGGGCATCCAAACTAAGTATTTTTTTTTTTTTTACAGGAATTTTCCTTCTAGGTTGGGGGTGCGCACTATAGGCCGGGGCACGTTATAGTCAGATAAATATGGTATGTAGCCTGCTCGGATTGGCAGAGGTTGTTACTCCAATCCGAGCAGGCTTAGTATGCTCTGTCATTAACACAGTGCATCGGGATTGGCTGAGCAACGCATATACAGACTACATACAGCCTTACAAAAGCACCCGGCGGCGGCCTCTTCGCTTAATTTAAAAGACATTACTACCGCACAAGGGGGTCGTTAAATACAGTGAGTAGACTACAAAACTACTGTTTTCAGCAGACTATTAGGACATCGTCTTAAACGCCGGCAAATACGGTAAGCTTACTGTGCCATAAAAATAGGGTAAAAAATGGTGTGGCATTTGCCATAATGACAAAGCAGAGAGACCTAGATGGATAGAGCATCTCCTCTATATCTGGGCCACCCATGCAACTTTCCATTTCAAAAGATAAGAATGGTCAAAGCTTTATTGGCCATGTTCCTCTTCTGAGTTACTTTTGCTCTCCTCTGACCCAGAATCTAGTGTTATGCTAGTTATGTACTGTTTGACTCCCTATTGAAATAGTCTGTAATGTAATGTACTCTCGAAACATTTGTTCTTTCTATTGTAAACCTTAAAGGGGTTGTAAAGGTACAATTTTTTTTTCCTAAATAGCTTCCCTTACCATAGTGCAGTCCTCCTTCACTTACCTCATCCTTCCATTTTGCTTTTAAATGTCCTTATTTCTTCTGAGAAATCCTCACTTCCTGTTCTTCTGTCTGTAACTCCACACCGTAATTCAAGGCTTTCTCCCTGGTGTGGAGTGTCGTACTCACCCCCTCCCCTGGAATACAGGAGAGTCAGGACGCTCTCTACGTTGCAGATAGAGAAAGGAGCTGTGTGTTAGTGGGCATCCTGACTCCTGTAGTCCAAGGGAGAGGGGGAGGATGACAAAAAAATAAAAAATGTACCTTTACAACCCCTTTAATAAAAAAGATTGAAACTAAAAGGGAACGTGGCGCTTACTTCACAAACAATTGATCCTTATAAAAATGATTAAATTTCACCTAAATAATAAAATGCATACTGTATGAAGTGCATAGATGAAATTTAATTTTGCCTAGTCAAATTCATACTGTATTAAATATGCAAATTGGTAAATTACAGTAAACTGCAACTCCTCCTCCTATTCAAGAGATTCATTGATGATATTATTGTAATCTGGGCTGGAGACAGAGAAAGTTTGATGGATTTTTGCATCAATCTCAACACAAATAATAACAATTTTAAATTGACTTGGGAGTAATAAGAGAAAATGCACTTTCTAGATCTGGAGATATCAAAAGAAGGAGAGACTAGTGACGTAAATGCACTTTTAATTGGTCGATAGGAATAGCTACCTTCCACTAGACCACTGATGGCGAACCTTGGCACCCCAGATGTTTTGGAACTACATTTCCCATGATGCTCTTGCACTCTGCAATGTAGTTGAGCATCATGGGAAATGTAGTTCCAAAACATCTGGGGTGCGAAGGTTCACCATCACTGCACTAGACAGTTGCCATTATGCACCTTGGTTGCCCAGAGGGCAACTAATTTGAATAAGGAGACATTGCAGTGAGAAGGAGGTATTCCTTAACCACTTCAGCCCCGGACCATTATGCAGGTAAAGGACATGGCCCCTTTTTGCGATTCGGCACTGCATCGCTTTAACTGACAATTGCGCGGTCGTGCGACGTGGCTCCCAAACAAAATTGGTGTCCTTTTTTCCCCACAAATAGAGATTTCTTTTGGTGATATTTGATCACCTCTGTGGTTTTTATTGTTTACACTATAAACAAAAATAGAGCGACAATTAAAAAAAAAAAAAACAATATTTTTTAATTTTTGCTATAATAAATATCCCCAACAAATATATATAAAAAAAAACTTTTTTTCCCTCAGTTTAGGCCGATATGTCTTCTACTTTTTTTTGTAAAAAAAATCCAAAAAAACAAAATAAAATCGCAATAAGCGTTTATTGATTGGTTTGCGCAAAAGTTATAACGTTTTCAAAATAGGGGATAGTTTTATGGCATTTTTATTCATTTTTTTTTTTTTTACTAGTAACGGCAGCGATCTTTTTCGTGACTGCGACATTATGGCGGACACATCGGACACTTTCGACACATTTTTTGGACCATTGTCATTTTCACAGCGAAAAGTGCTATAAAAATTATTATTATTATTCAGGATTTATATATTATTCAGCATCAGAGGTGGTGAAAATGTTGAAACTGCCTCCTCCAAGGCAGAAACGTGTGTGACAATCCCTACCACTGCACTGTGTCATTTATATTTCCTCAGTTTAGGCCGATACGTATTCTTCTACTTATTTTTGTTAAAAAAAATAGCAATAAGCGTTTATCGATTGCTTTGCGCAAAATGTATAGCGTTTACAAAATAGGGGATAGTTTTATTGCATTTTTATTTATTTTTATCTTTTTTACTACTAATGGCAGCGATCTTTTTCGTGACTGCAACATTATGGCGGACACTTCGGACAATTTTGACACTTTTGGGACCATTGTAATTTTCACAGCAAAAAAATGCATTGTTTACTGTGAAAATGACAATTGCAGTTTGGGAGTTAACCACAAGGAGGCGCTGAAGGGGTTATATGTGACCTCATCTGTGTGTCTAACTGTAGGGGGTGTGGCTGTAGGTGTGACATCATTGATTGTGTTTCCCTATAAAAGGGATCACATGATCGATGACGGCGCAACAGTGAAGAACGGGGAAGCTGTGTTTACACACACCCCCCCCCCCCCTGTTCTGAAGAACTCCGGGGACCGAACGTGGGACTCCAGCAGCGATCGGGTCCGCGGGTCCCGCGGTCAAGGAGCTTCTGACTGGGTCGCATGCACGCGCCCACGGCTGGGCTTAAAGAGCCACGTACCTGTACATGGATGTGCCCAGCCGTGCCATTCTACCGACGTATATCGGTGTGAATGGGTCCTTAAGCGGTTAAGGAATAAAAAGTAATCTGGTAGGGGGTCTGCAAGGTGTACACAGGGGAAACTGTAGAGGGATCAGATCAAGCAAATCTAATTGCAGTGCTCTCTGTGCCGTGTCTGTCAAAGACAAGGCACAGAACCCAAAGATGATGGTTGCTAATTACCAAAAGGGTTGGTGGCCCTTATATTCATTAGGAACAACATCTGCTCCATTTTCTCTTTTTAGAAGAGTGCTGCTGGCAATAAGTCTGCGCCACTCTTTGTTAGTTCTCCTGATTGCTTGTCCATCTTTCTAGAGGCTGTGAGAATACTCTTCTCTCCTTTACAAGAAATTAAAGTCTCCTCTTACCCAGTGATGTGAGGGGCGGCCGGTTCTCCATCAGGACGTCCTTCTACAGATCCACTTTTCTGTAGGTCTCTGCTGTACGCAGGGTGGTTTGTGAACCTCACACTGTCAAAAAAAAGAAAAAAAGTTAATCTTAAGAATAAATTAAAATGACACAGTGCAGTGATAGGGATTGTCACACACGTTTCTGCCTTGGAGGAGGCAGTTCCAACATTTTCACCACCTCTGATGCTGAATAATGTGATTTGTTTACCACTTAAGGACCGCCTCCTGCACATTTACGTCGGCAGAACGTCACGGCTGGGCACAAGCACGTAGCTGTACGTCCCCTTTAAGTGCCCAGCCGTGGGTCAGGCGCGCACCCGCGACCCGATCCGAAGCTCCGTGACCGTGGCCGCGGGACCGGATCGCCGCTGGTGTCCAGCGATCGGTCACAAGAGCTGAAGAACGGGGATAGCTGTGTGTAAACACACCTTCCCCGTTCTTCACAGTGACAGCTTCATTGATCGTTCCCTGATATAGGGAAAGACGATCAATGACGTCACACGTCCAGCCACGCCGCTCCCCCCCCCCCTACAGTTAGAAAAACATATGAGGTCACACATAACCCCTACAGCGCCCCCTAGTGGTTAAATCCTAAACGGCAATTGTCATTTTCACAGTAAACATTCCTTTTTTATAGCATTTTTTGCTGTGAAAAGGACAATGGTCCCAAATATGTGTCAAAATTGTCCAAAGTGTCCGCCATAATGTCGCAGTCACGAAAAAAAAAATGCTGATCGCCGCCATTAGTAGTAAAAAAATATATATATATTAATAAAAATGACACAAAACTATACCCTATTTTGTAAACGCTATAAATTTTGAGCAAACCAATCGTTAAACGCTTATTTTTACCAAAAATATGTAGAAGAATACGTATCGGCCTAAACTGAGGAAAAAAAATGTTTTTTTTTTTTTACGTCTTTTTTGGGGGATATTTATTATAGCAAAAAGTGAAAAATATTGTTTGTTTTTTCAAAATTGTCGCTCTCTTTTTGTTTATAGCGCAAAAAATAAAAACCGCAGAGGAAAAAAGGACGCCAATTTTGTTTGGGAGCCACGTCGCACGACCGCGCAATTGTCAGTTAAAGCGACGCAGTGCCAAATCTCAAAAACTGCCCAGGTCCTTTACTTGCATAATGGTCCGGGTCTTAAGTGGTTAAAGTGATTGTAAACTTAAATCTTTGACTTGCACCTATAGGTTAGCCTAAACAATGCAGATATTTACTATGTATGCAACCGATGACATCATGGCGCATGCGCTCCTGAAGAATTGGTGCATGTGTGGGAGCGACTTTATCGCGGCACAGCCAGAGTCCACAGGCCTGGAAAGAAGACGGGTGAAGATAGAAGTGGCCTCCAGCAATGACAGCGCATCACTGGAATTCTTTGTTTTCAGGCAAGTTTCAAATAATGTGCTAGTATGCATTTAATGCTAGCATATTATGTCTTTACCTTACAGGTCAGAAAAAAAGCTTGTTTGGTTGTACTTCTACTATGAATCACAGAAGTGCAGTTTATTCTGCACGATTGTGACTGGTTTTCCACAGACGTCACAGAGCCGGTCCAGGCTCAGGCAAGTTTGTGACAATGAAGTCGATATTCACCCATATGCCTGGACCAGCACTGAGCTCAGGCTCTCAGTAAGCCACTGAGAGCCTGGGCCGGCCACTTCCGTCCCCTCTACAGCCCAGCACTCCAATGATCTGAGCCGGCTGCTCCCAAGCTGACCATACATGGATCATAATATAGCTGGTTCAGACAGAACCGACCCAATTTCGATGTATGGACAATGTGGTTGTACAGAAGTCAATCTACCAGTCATACAAACGCCCGGTCAGATTTTCCCTAACGGATCCGGGCTGCCGGTTACATCCTGCAATGCTGATCAGTGTATTCTGGGGAAGCTTCCCAGCTGTCAGAATACAATCACTCAGCGGTGAGGATTCCTCCCATCCCCCATACACAATGAAAGAAAGACTGGCGTAAATTTTGGCGGGCTTAGCGTATCTCATATACACTACGCCGCCGTAACTTAGAGCGGCAGGTACCGTATTCAAAAAGAACTTGCGCCCTAAGTTATGGCGGCGTAGTGTAAATGGGCCGGCATAACCGCGCGTAATTCAAAGTAGCCAGGCCCTGGGGGCGTGTTGCAGTAAAATGAGCCATGACCCCATGCAAATGAGGGCCCGAACGAACGGCGCATGCGCCGTCCGTGGACGTATCCCAGTGCGCATGCTCCAAAAATCACGTCGCAAATACTCAATGCTTTCGACGTGAACGTAACTTACGCACAGCCCTATTCGCGTACGACTTACGCAAACGACGTACAATTCAATGCTGTTCCGATGTCCATACTTAACATGGGCTGCGCCTCATATAGCAGGGGTAACTTTACGCCAGTCTAACGCCTTACGTAAACGACGTATATCAATACGCCAGGCGCAACTACGTTTCTGAATCGGCGTATCTTGCTCATTTGCATATTTTTAATGGGAACGCCGAATGCGTCCAGCGTAACTATGCACCCACGATACGCTGGCGTAGGCAAGTTACGCCGGACGACTGAAGCCATGTTTTTCTGTGTATCTTGCTTTCAGAATCGGCGTAAAGATGCGACGGCGCACATTTGAATTTACGGCGGCGTATCAGGAGATACGCTGGCGTAGATTCTTCCTGAATCCGGCCCTGAATGTATCGAATGGGGGAAGCAGGTCAGTTTCCTTCATTCACCCCGCTGGGCTGCCTCACACTGATGATCACTAACAAGTGTGAAAAATTGAATAAATCCTTCCATCATCTTATTCTGTATCTTCCCTGATCTGTTCAGTGTGGAGAGCCAAATACCTGGTACTTCCACATATGGGGAATCATGTGACTCTAATCATGTGACAGCGCTGGGCCAATCAGAAGTCTATAACATTGTAAAGTTTACAACTCCAGTGAATATAAACATCACAGACCTTTCTACAGAGATCAAATACAGTGTATTCCTGTACAATATATAATCTCTAGAGCACCCTGACTACACATCAGAGGACTTGCAGGAAGATGATGATGTGTGGAGGTGACATGATCCCCCCCCCCATCCAGTCCACACACAGATTGCTGGGACCCCCTTCTCTCATAATAAGAAGACATTATTACCTTCTCTTTAGTGAATAAACAATCTTCACACTCACACCTATCCACGAAATGTTTTCGTCTCCAAACACTTCTTCCAGGCTTCAACAAAATGGCCGCCGCCCTTCCCACACTTGACGACACTTTCTACTTTACGTGGCAGACGTGCGCCACCAAGCGGCAGCTCTAATCTCTCCACTGGTATAATCATATGTTGGCGACCAAGAAGCAGTGGAACGCATAGAGCGGAAGTGAGGAGAGAGTTTCCGGTGTACTGTGAGAGCATAGTCACCATAGAGAGGAGACATGCAGATGTTTTGTTGTTGGATTCCTACATTTCTCTAATCAGAGCTAAAAAAATAAATTCGAACTCAGTACTGAATTATTAATGTTATTATCTATTGAGCAGCCAATCAGATTGTCCTTGTGCAGATCAGAGGAAATGTCTGGTTGTCATGGCAACGCATTCCATCTCATCCTTCTGTGTTAACCACTTGATAGTTTTACCCCACTTCATGACCAGGCCATTTTTGCTGCGCTACTTTAACCACTTGCCGACCACCCCACACCAATGTACATCGACAGAATGGCGTACAGATATGTCCCCTTTAATATGCACAGCCATGGGGCGTGCTCACAACCCGGTTGGGTACTCCGTGACCGCGCCCGCAGGACCCGATCGCCGCCTGCATCCCGCGATCGGGTCACAGAGCTGAAGAACGGGGAGAGGTAAGTGTAAACAAACCTCTCCCCGTGCTTCCTAGTCAGACGGTCACTGATCGTCTGTTCCCTGTGATAGGGAACGACGATCAGTGATGTGACAAGCCACGCCCCCACACAGTAAGAATCACTCATTAGATCACACTTAACCCCTTCAGCGACCCCTACAGGTTAACCCCTTTACTGCCAGTGTTTTTTTCACATTAATCAGTGCATTTTTATCGCTGTAAAACTGACAATGGTCCCAAAATAGTGTCTGATGTGTCCGCCATAATGTCGCAGTCACGATAAAAATTGCTGATCGCCACCATTACTAGAAAAAATATATACATATTAATAAAAATGCCATAAATCTATCCCCTATTTTGTAGACGCTATAACTTTTGCACAAACCAATCAATAAACGCTTTTTGCGATTTTTTTTTTTTTTACCCAAAAATATGTAGAAGAATACGTATCGGCCTAAACCAGTGATGGCGAACCTTGACACCCCAGATGTTTTGGAACTACATTTCCCATGATGCTTAACTACACTGCAGAGTGCATGAGCATCATGGGAAATGTAGTTCCAAAACATCTGGGGTGTCAAGGTTCGCCATCACTGGACTAAACTGAGGGGAAAAAAAATGTTATATAGATTTTTTGGGGGGATATTTATTATAGCAAAAAGTAAAAAATACTGAATTTTTTCAACATTTTGCTCTATTTTTGTTTATAGCGCAAAAAGTATAGCGCAGAGGTGATCAAATACCGCCAAAAGAAAGCTCTATTTGTGGGTAAAAAAAGAACGCCAATTTTGTTTGGGAGCCACGCCCGCGCAATTGTCAGTTAAAGCGATCGCGAAAAAGGGGCCGGGTCCTTTACCTGCATAATGGTCCGGGGCTTAAGTGGTTAATAGTATGAAGGCGCCACCAACACTCAAAGACCAAGATGCAGCAGGCAGGACTTTTTTTTTTGTGCGCTTTCAGAAAATGTGGCAAAAACGCGCAACCTAATAATAGTTTATAGGACAGATTCTGCGGCTATAACCAGGAGTAACATGCAGAAAAACTTTGAGTACACACTACTGTGGCCACACAACAACATACCAGTGTGAACACCCAAGGGTTGTACACACTTGCAGCAGGCACTGTCACTCTACTGAAAAGTGATCCCTGCTCAGGTCACTTTTCAGAGGCATTTGACAGGTAGTGCCGAGGTGATATTATGTTTGCTCACTACCTGTTTTAACCTTCTAAATGCCAATCACTCCAGGTAATGGCATGGTGAGTCCACTTAAATCCACTTAGAACCAAGTACTAATACAGCCCGAAGAAAGAAAGCTCTACGCTGGCAGTTAAAGGGGTTGTTAAGGTTCCTTTTTTTTTTTTTAAACAAACATATCGTACTTACCTCCACTGTGCAGCTCTTTTTGCACAGAGTGGCCCCGATTGTCCTCTTTTGGAGTCCCTTTGGCGGTTGTCTCGGCTGCTCCCCGCATCAGCTAACCCCCTTATGGGAAGCTGTCTCCCAAGGGGGTTAGCTTGCGGGCGCGATTCCGTGATACTGTCTGCGGCCGTAGCCGCCAACTGTATCACTCGGCCCCGCCCTGGCGCGCTGCGTCATTGATTTGATTGACAGCAGTGGGAGCCAATGGCTGCGCTGCTATCAATCATCCAGTGAATGAGCTGAGAAGCCCAGCTGAGAAGCCAGTGTGTTCACGACGCAGGACTTTCGAGGGCTCAGGTAAGTAAACGGGGAGGCTGGGGCGGGGGGGCGCTAATTGTCAGATGTTTACTTTTACAACCCCTTTAAGGAAAGGTTTTGCTGGGGGACAACATAAGAAAGGAGGAGGGGGAGAGATGGCAGGAAGGGATTTGAGAAGAAGTGGAAGCAGTGGCGGTGCGTCCATAATGGGCGCAGGAGCGCCGCCCCCTCTCTCCTGCACCGTCACTCAGCAATACATAGATTCACGCATTGCATGAATCTATGTATTGTCTCCGCTGCCGCCCACTATTTAGGTGGCCGGCCCACTGTTGAGAGCCGACCATCTAAATAACAGTGGTGGGTGTGTTTTGGAAGAGTCTATCAGAGCCTGCGGCTCTGCTAGGCTTCCCGATTACAGCCTGTGGGCTCTAATCGTCTTCCAAATCGTTAACCAGAGGGTGCACAGGGTGTGCGTTCCCTGGTTAACACTGACACGCGTCTCAGCCAATCAGGTTCACCGGGTCTGGTTACCAGTCACTTGATTGGCTGAAGCGACATCGAGGGCGGGAGAAGACATCGAGGGATCATGGAGGAGGATGGCCGACCCGAGAAAGTTAAGGGTGGGGGGTCAATCTGGCGGTATTTTGGGGCAACCTGGTTGCATTTTATGGGGGAAACTGGTGGCATTTTATGGGGCAAACTGGCGGCAATTGATGGGCACAATCACGACATTTGATGGCACAGGGTCTGCGTTTGCAGCAAATTATATATATTTCTGTGCTCACCAGTGCTGTGAAATGTGCCCACCAGTGCTGCCAATCAGTGCCCATTAGTGACATCTCATCAGTGTCACCTATCAGTGCCGCCTACCAGTGCATGCCCATCAGTGATGCCTACCAGTGATCAGTGCCCACCAGTGAATGCCCATTAGTGACGCCTACTAGTGTTCATCAGTGTCACCTATCAGTGCTGCCTATCAATGCCACCCACCAGTGCTACCTCATCAGTGCCGCCCATCAGTGCAGCCTCATCAGCAAACACCAGTGAAAGAGAAAAATACACCTGTTTTCCAAAATGTTATAAAAAAAACTATGAAAAGGTTTGTTTGTTTGTTTTTTTCAAAATATTCAGGCCCAGATTCACAGAGAGTGGGCACACATTTACGCTGGCGTAGCGCACATACAGTACTTGTCTTTATTATTATTATTTTTTTTCACTACTAATGGCGGCGATCAGTGATTTTTTTCATGACTGCGACATTATGGCGGACACTTCGGACAATTTTGACACATTTCTGGGTCAAAAAATGCATTTAAATTGCTTTGTTTATTGTGGAAATGACAGTTGCAGTTTGGGAGTTAACCACAAGGGGACGCTGTAGGGGTTATGTGTTCCTGTGTGTGTTTACAACTGTAGGGGGGTGTGGCTGTAGGTGTGACGTCATCGATCGTGTCCCTCCTATAAAAGGGATAAAGCGATCGATGACGCCGCCACAGTGAAGAATGGGGAAGCCGTGTTTACACACGGCTCTCCCCATTCTTCAGCTCCAGGGACCGATCGTTGCACTCCAGTCCCGTGGTCCCGGAGCTTCGGACCGGGTCACGGGAGCGCGCCGCGGGCGCGTGCCTGTGACCCACGGCTGGGTAGTAGTGCAGGACGTACCTGTACGTGGATCTGCCCAGCCGTGTCATTCTGCCGACGTATATGTCTAGGAGGCGGTCCTTAAGTGGTTTAAGATTAAGGGGAAGTTCAATACCAGTCGTGTTAGTAGAAGTTTGTTTAGAGACGATTCGCGCTTTTCAGCCTCGTGCTTTTCAGTCCGTTACAATGTGACAAATGAGCTATCTCCATTACGAACGCAAGTTTTACCAGACCGAGCGCTCCCGTACTTGATTCAGAACATGCGTGGAACTTTGTGCGTCGGAATTGTCTACACATGATCGAAATTTACAAGAATGGATTTTGTTGCCGGAAAATTTGAGAAAGAGCTCTCAATTTTTTGTTGTCAGAAACTCCAACAGAAAATGTCCGATGGGGCCTACACGTGAAAGGAATTCCCAACCAAAAGCTCCCATCGAACATTTGTTGTCGGAAATTCAGAGCGCGTGTACGCGGCATTACTCAAGGCTTGGCAGGGGGCATTCAGCCCCCTCCTCCACATGGTCCTTCCCTACCCAGATTAGTTTTTTGTACACTTTTTTTCAGATGTCTTCTGACATATTACATGACCTGTGGGGTCCTCTTCTTATCCAGTGGTGGGTAGGTTTCCGATGATATCAGTACCATTCTCTGCAGCACTGTCCTGGGAGTCATGTGGAGAAAATGAAGAGACTGATCTGCTGACAGCCTAAAGATTTTCTGCTGTTCGGGGGCTCCGGGCTTCTGCATGCAAGCCTCCAGCAAGAAGTAAAAGGGGCAATTTACAGCACAAACTGATTTTGGTTGCATAAATATTAAAGTGGAATGTATGTTTTGTGCTAAAGGAAGTTATTTTTTAACTTTGTTGTTATGGGTAAAGTTCTACTTTAAGAAACTACTGTATGTCCACTCATTCTTACAACAGCCTGCTGCCTAATTGCCTCCAAGTAAAAACAATCTTCTACCCTCTCCAAAAATGATCTACCAGACTGAATAAGAGATGTACGTCTTTTGGAGCACCTTACAGCTGGGTTCTACAATAGACTAAACCAGTACAGCAAAGTCTGGAATCATTGGGACACTTCTTTTCAGTCTAATGAACAAACTTAATGGGCCAGATTCAGGTAGAGTTAGGCTGGCGGATCAATGGATCCGCCAGCCTAACTGTCACTTTAAGCCGGCGTTTTTGTTTTCTGTAACCAGAAAACAAGAAACGGCGGGTTGGAGTTCCGATGCGATCGGCGTAATTGAATTTCGCCATCGCATCGTTACTTCAACTTAAAAATGGCGCCGGGGGCGTTCCCGACGATTTACGCTCAAAAAATATGTTAATGAGCGGGAATCGGCAATTCACGATCTTTTTCGGGCGCGACGCAGTGACTTTACGACGTTTCCGGAAGCGATACACGGCGTATAGATAAAGCAGCCCCCTAGTGGAGTATCCTATGTTAGGTATAGGCGTCGTCATCGCGTCGGAAAAAAAATAAAATCGCGTCGTTTGCGTAAAACATTCATGAATGGGGACGTGACGTCATTGACGTTCACTGACAGAACTTGGAGCATGCGCACTGGGATGCATTGACCCTCGACGCATGCGCAGTACGTTCGCCGCGGGATCGCGCATAGTTAGAATACTACACGCCCCGTACCCGCCCAATTTGAATTCCGCCGGCTCATTTGCAATGCGCTGCCGCAACTTTAGGAGCGTAACGCAAATGAGAAGCGTTACTCCAGAGCAAAGATGCTCTGATCTACCTGAATCTGGCCCAATGAGTGCAGACCCCTGTCTTTGAACACTAAGAACCAGGGATGGACTGGCCATTGGGACTACAGGGAGTTTCCCAGTGGGCCGATGGCTCAGTGGGCCGGCTTCAGTGACAGCGGACCGCCGCCCCCCCCTCCGCTCCTTTATCTCTCCCTCCCCACAGCATTCACCTAGGTGGACAAAGAAGCAGAGGGAGGACGAGAGGAGCAGGGGAGACGACAGAGGAGCGTGGGGGAGGGGACAGACAGCTGACTCAACAGCTATGGCCTGGAAGTTTCTCACTTCTGCCTAATCTTGTCCCATAGGGGGGGGCACCAAACTGATTCTTTGCCCCGGGTGAAAGTATGTCTAGCTTTCCCACTGGTACTGCCTATAAGACTACCAGTACTAGCCGTTCTACTCTAATAAAGTAGAATGGCTAGTGGCTAGGGAAGGGGGAGAGGTGGCTGGGGGGGCGCGGGAGTTGGCCGGCCGCCATGGGAGAGACCTGTCAAAGTGGGCCAGTCTGGATGAAGTCCAGGGCCAAATTTTTATCCCAGTCCAGCCCTGCTAAGAACTCATAGGAACCCCACTTCACAAAGACAGTTCATGGGGGGGAGGCTTTCCTCTTATGCCGCGTACACACGATTGGAAATTCCGACAAGGAAACCGTGGATTTTTTCAGACAAATTTCCGACCGTCAAGAACGAGGTAACGTACAACACTACAACAGGCTGAGAAAAATTAAGTTCAATGATTCCGAGCATGCGTCAAATTTATTCAGAGCGTGCATGTTTTTTTGCGCGTCAGAATTGCAATTCGGAATTTTCGACAAGAACTTTTCCCGTCAGAAAAATTGAGAACCAGCTCTCAAATTTTTGCTGTCAGAAGTCAGATAGAGTCTACACCCGGTCAGAATTTCTGACAAAAAGCTCACATCAAACTTTTCTTGTCGGATATTCCAACCGGGTGTACACGGCATTAGCGTTGTCTAACAAGGAGGGATCGTTCAGTAAACAGACACAAGGGTAATAGATGAGAACCTCTGGTATTCAATAAATTGTAGTGAAGTTTTTTAATATTCTGGCAGTAAAAATAATTACCGTATTTATCGGCGTATACCACTTTTTTTCCCCCCATAAAATCAGGGGAAAGTCGCGGGTGCACAATATACGCCGATAGCATACCTCACGGGGGAACAAACGCCCGCTGGAAATCACCGAGTCATCATCTCATCTCGGCTGTCAAGTCACACACGCACAGTCCCGCCTCCGCCACCAGCATTGGACCAGTGTTCTGTCTATCACAGGAGATGGTCCAATGCCGATGGCGGAGGCAGGACTGTGCATGTGTGACGCGACAGCTGAGGCGGCTCGGTGATTTTTCCAGCGATCGCTCGTCCCCCTCCTTCCCCTCTGAGGTATGTGTTACTTCATTCTATTCCAGCCACTGAATGGTAATCATATCCTAGGACTTTTGTGCTGGATACTTTGTGCCCCCTGGGAAAAATTTGTTACGTCATTCCAGGTGTCTATGCACCTTAAAGTGGAGGTTCACCCTAATTCGCAAGTCCTCTTTAAACACAAGTGCTCAGTCTATCTTAAAACAGTTCGTTGTCCTTAAAATAAAAAATCGCTTCCATACCTTTGTTTATGTGCTCTGAACCAGGCACTTCCTGGTCTGTGTCCCGCGGGACTGGGCGTGCCGCTTCGTTCTGCAATACCCGCAATGCTTCCTGGGATGACAGTGTCACGCTGCCCAGGAGAGGAATCTAGATCACAGCACACAAATTCTCGTGTTATTTCTGCATGTCACATGACTCTTCCAGCCAGTCATGTGACGAGGGCAGATACAATTCCGCCATTTTAAGTGCTGGAAACTGCAAAACACTGCGCCTGCGCGGGATAGAGCGGTGAATGCTTGGACTACAGCATTCACCGCATCCTGGAAGGAAGTCCTGTAGGGCTTCAGACTACCAATATTTAAGATGGAAACGTCCATCTCGAATTTTTATAAAATACCTTTTGCAAGGAAATGATAATACTGGTGGCTACAACAAAAAGATGGGTGAGTAAACGATTGAATATGGTAACAGCGGGAGAAAGACTTTAAAAAAAAAAAAAACGGAATCCGGGGGAACCCCCCGCTTTAAGTTATCAGGGTGTACATACAGATATCTGCAGTCAACATTCCCTGCTTAGCCAGGTGTGTAAGTGTGTTCTTTTTGCAGAGCCCTGGGCAGAGAAAAGGACACCCAATGCATCAAGGGGCTCATTTGGGGGTAAGCGATACTTTATCAATACATTATACTGGTAACTTCTTATTTATTTACTTTGGTCATACACTGAGCCACTCATGATGATCATCACACACCCTTTCATGGGCACTGACCCTTATGCCGCGTACACACGATCACTTTTTGTGATGAAAAAAAAGTCATTTTATCTCACGAAACAAAACAACGTTTTTTTGAAGACATAAAACGACGTTCTGCCCACACACGATCATTTTAAATGACGTTTTTTTAAAACGTCGTTTTTTTTCGTCACAAAAAGTGATCGTGTGTACGCGGCATTAGATTGCTTCTTCAAAGTTGTTTATTAAAAAAAAAAAGAAAATTCCCTCTTAGGGCGCGTACACACGATCGAATTTATCTGCTGAAACCGGTCTGACAGACCGTTTCAGCAGACAGATTTGATCGTGTGTACGGTCAAGCAGTGTTTTACTTCCTGGTGCGGTGACGTGGCGGCGTCAATGTCATCGCCACGTCACCGTGCTGTCTTGGCGGGGATTTTGGTTTGATCGTGTGTAGAGCGATCAAACCAAAATAGCCCAGCAGACAAATCCGATCAAATCGGTCTGTTCGGCCGATTTAATCGGATTTATTTGGTCGTGTGTACGCGGCCTTAAAGCGGAGGTTCACTCTAAATCAACTATCTACCATCAGATCCAGCATTTGTACTTTATCGTTTTATCGGGGCTTTCTTATCTGGCACCGAGCGGGGATTTCTTCCGGGTATAGGCGTTCCTAAGGCAAGCCTAGTTGACAGGCTAGTAAAGCGCGTCACGCCTTCAGAAAATAGCCAAAGTGACGCTCAGCAATTTACGGCGCATTCAGCTTTACACAGCAGGCGCCGTATAGCGCCGTAAACAACCGAGTGTCACTTTGGCTATTTTTGGAAGGCGTGATACGCTTTACTAGCCCGTCAATCAACTAGGTTTGCCTTAGGAACGCCTATTCCTCGCAGAAATCCCCGCTCGGAGCCAGATAAGAAAGCCTGATAAAACGATAAGTACAAAAAGAAACCCAGCATACTGTACATGTCAGCAGTATGCTGGATCGAATGGCAGATTTTTGGGTGAACCTCCGCTTTAAAATTGGGGTACGCGTTATACGCAGATAAATACGGTATGTAAATACGCACAGATATAGGATAATAACACAATAATAATCTTTATTGAAGTTTGATGTGATGGCAATGAAAGTGTAGCTAGTTCAGCATCAACTCAGTCCAGTCACTGAAACCCTCAACCTTTGGTGTTTCAAACCGGGTAAGTTGATAAGAAGAGCGAGGGTTATCGCGACGGATCAGATCTCAAGACAAAACCTTTTCTGACCTCCTAACTGGAAAACGACTGCTCTCCTGCATGTACACGTTGATGCCTGATCAAGGATCTTTTCCAGGTAAAAGAAATCCCACATTCCGCACATGAATATGGCTTCTCTCCGGTGTGAGTTCTCAGGTGTGAAGTCAGATTTTGTGTGGTAGAAAAACATCTCCCGCATACAGTGCACGCAAACGGCTTCTCTCCAGTGTGGCATCTCTGGTGTCTAATGAGATCGCTTTTTTGAGAAAAAGATTTACTGCATTCCCGGCAGGAAAACGGCTTTTCCCCCGTGTGACACCTCCGGTGTTTAGTAAGACGGCCTTGGTGAGGAAAACTTTTCCCACATTCGGGGCAAGAAAACGGCCTTATCCCTTGTTGTAAAATACGATTCTCTCTCTCAGGGTTGGACGTCCCACTTTCAGAAGCAGGAAGTTGCTTTTCATCAATGTGAGTCTGTACATGATAGCGAAGATGAGTGCTGATGGAAAAACATTTCCCACATTCGGAGCATGAATAGGGTCCCTCTCCCCTGTGCGCACGTTGATGTGACATCAGAGCTCCTTTACAGGCAAAACATTTCCCACATTCAGAACATGAAAACGGTTTTACTCCCGAGTGAATTCTCTGGTGTATTACTGCGTCTGATTTCTGTCTAAAGCATTTTCCGCAATCGGGACATGAGAATGGCTTCTCTCCGGAGTGCGTTCGCTCGTGTCTGATGAGAGTGGTCAACAGGGAAAAACATTTCCCACACTGTGAACATGAATATGGCTTCTCTCCTGTGTGAACCCTTTTGTGCGTCATAAGAGAATATTTTCGAGTAAAACCTTTGCCGCATTCGGAACACGAAAGCGGCTTCATTCCATCGTGCGTTTTCTGATGTTCAATAAGAACTCTTTTAGAAGAAAAACACTGACCACACTCAGAACAAGAGTGGGCTTCCTTTGCTACATGAGACCTCTGGTGTGAAGCAAGATGAGCTTTCTGATTAAAACATTTCCCACACTCAGAACAAGAGAATTTTTCCCCCTCTCTATCGGCTGTTTTATGGGTGGTGGGGGGTGATGAAACAGAACCACGTCCCTTCCGTTTAGTAGATTTAGATGTTAGCTTTACTCTCCGAGGGCCTGTGTGGCGATGTGGAGTGGTGGGGCCTTCTTCTGTAGAATCGGATGACGTGTCGTCTTCTGTTTTACCATACTTTGAGATAACAATAACCTTTTCTATGTCATACTCTCTAGGTAGTCCATCTGCATAAAATAAGTGAAAAAGTGTGAAAAAAAAATAACTATTTGTAACTTTTTGGAGCCTATCAGCCAAGAAAGCTATCAACTTGGCCTTTGTTTGGTCTTCAACTGCCATGAAGGCTGTACATGTGATCATAGGTGTGCGCACAGGGTGTGCCAGGTGTGCCCAGGCACACCCTAATCACCCTGTGCAGAACATATTCCCTCTACTGACCTGGCTCCTCCTCCTTCCCCCCACATCACTGCCGGCTTCCCCCCTCTCCCAACGGTTGTTGCTGTGGATGTTTTAGGATGAGTGGGGGAAGGGCTCAGTAAATATGCCATTTACCACCCCCTTGCCTTTCTGAATAAACATTGTGAGTGATCGGTAGAGTGTGTTTGAGCTTTGGGGCGCACACCCTAATGCCAAAGGCTGCGCACACCTATGCATGTGATCAGTTTTGACACCAGACTTTGGATGGTTTGACTGTTTGGTTGAAAGCACAAGCAAATATACCGCACACTTTTTTCCCCTTAAAATAAAGGGAAAATCGTGGGTGCGCGATATACGCCGATACCCGCTTCCCGCGCTCATTTTGAAGCCTCCGCTAACACATACCGAGCGCAGTACACTCGGGTACATTCGGCCAGGCTCGGCTTCGCTCGTAGTCACGCTCTGTGACGACGACGGCACGCAAATACGTTCGGGAAACGGCGTATCGCGCTCATTTGCATATTCGACGCAGAAATCGACGGGAACACCACCTAGCGGCTAGCGTAACATTGCAACTTAGATCCGACGGTGTAAATGACTTACGCAAGTCGGATCTAAGCAAAATCTATGCGTAACTGATTCTAAGAATCAGTCGCATAGATACCCAGGGCCAGAAACAAAGATACGACGGCATATCTGGAGATACACCGTCGTATCTCAGCTGAGAATCTGTCCCATTGTTTTGATTTTGAAGACGGTAAAGTAGAACTAAAGTCTACAAATACTCACCTTTGCCCCAACGATGCAACATCCACAAGCTCCTTCGCCTGCATCAACATCTTCTCCCAGCTCCATCAGGTTAAACAAAAGAAAAAATCGCCCAATTCCCTCATCCACACATTCGAGGCGGATGGGGGAATCCTTCCCGCTGAGCTATTGTACTCTGAAACCGCCTTCAGAATACACTGATCAGCACCGCTGGCTTTAGACGGTGGCACTGATAAAGCAGAAAAAATCCGACAAGGCTGGTTGTACAGAAGTCAATTGGTAGATCGGCTTCTATACAACCAACCTGCCCATACATGGATCAAAATTCAGCCAGTCCCTCATACCCGCCAAATTGTGATCCACGTATCGCTGGCTTGAGTTTGCTTTGTTGCAGTAGAGATGTAGCCGTCTCTTCAGTCCTCCCATATCTCATTTTGTACTTTAAAGGGGTTGTAAAGGTTTGTTTTTTTATTTTCTAAATAGGTTCCTTTGAGGCCGCGTACACACGATCGGTCCAACCCGATGAAAATGGACTGAAGTCCAGTTTCATCGTTCCAAACCGATCGTGTGTATGGCCCATCAGTTTGTCGTCCTTCGGACCAAAGTTTTAAAACTTGCTTTGAAATCGGACTGATGGACGCCTGACCATCGGTCCAAACTGATCGTTAGTACACAAAAGCATCGGTTCAAAAACCCGCACATGCTCAGAATCAAGTCGACACATGCTTGGAAGCATTGAACTTTTTTTTTTCAGCACGACGTTGTGTTTTACGTCACCGCGTTCTGACAGGATCGGTTTTTGAACTGATGGTGTGTACGCACATCAGACCATCAGGTCACTTCAGCGGAAACCCGATGAAAACGGTCCGTCGGACCATTCTCATCGGGTTGGACCGATCGTGTGTACGCGGCCTAAGCTAGTGCATTGTTGGATCACTTACCTTTCCCTTCCATTTCCCTTCTAAGGGCCAGATTCAGGTAGATGGGAGCATCTTTGCTCTGGAGTAACGCTTCTCATTTACGTTACTCTGGCAAAATTTTAGGAGCAAGTGCTGTTATTCATGAAGCACTTGCTCCTAAAGTTGCGCCAGCGTATCGCAAATGAGCCGGCGGAATTCAAATTGGGCGGGTACGGGTCGTGTATTATTTAACCACTTAAGACCCGGACCAATACGCTGGTAAATGACCCAAGGTGTTTTTGCGATTCGGCACTGCGTCGCTTTAACAGACAATTGCGCGGTCGTGCGACGTGGCTCCCAAACAAAATTTGCGTCCTTTTCTTCCCACCAATAGAGCTTTCTTTTGGTGGTATTTGATCACCTCTGCGATTTTTATTTTTTGCGCTATATACAAAAATAGAGCGACATTTTTGAAAAAAAAACACTATTTTTTACTTTTTGTTAAAAAAAAATCAAATAAACTAAATTTTAGTCAAACATTTAGGCCAAAATTTATTTAGCCACATGTCTTTAGTAAAAAAAAAAAATCGCAATAAAAAAAAATAGCTACCTAGCGGGAACAGCGACACTAATACAGCGATCAGAAAAATGATCGCTTAGTGACGCTGGCAATAGGGAGTGAAAGGGTTAACTAGGGCGGTGATCAGGGGGTTAAAACTTTATTAGGGGGGGTGGGGGGGCTATCCTGAACCTAACACTAACTGTTTTTTACAGTGCCTGTCACACTGACACTAAATGCAGTGATTAAATCACTGCATTCAGTAACACTGTGACAGGGGGGTGGGGGGGGCGATCACAAGGGGTTAATATGCCTATGTGAGTGTGTGTCAGTGTTGTGTTGGTGCACACTTACTTGTGATGTCTTCTCTCATCAGCAGCGGTGGGAAACAGCGCTGCGATGAGAGAATACATCATTTCCTCCTTCCTGTGTAAACACAGGAGGAGGAAGTGACAGGCTGGGAGCGCGCTCCCATTGGCTGGGAGCGATCGCGGGGGGGCGGATATCACGGACATCCGCCCGCAGATCCCGGATCGCTCCCAGAGGTAGGGAGACCCCCGCACGCCGCGGAGGGGGTCCCGATGGGACCCCCGAACCGCACTCAGGCGGGGACGTAAATTTACGCCCTTGTGCCTGTACGAGCCATGTTGTGGCCGTATATGTGCGTGCGGGGGTCTTTAAGTGGTTAAACTAAGCGCGATCCCGCGGCGAACGTACTGCGCATGCGTCGAGTGTCAATGCATCCCAGTGCGCATGCTCCAAATTCTGTCAGTGAACGTCAATGACGTCACATCCCCATTCATGAAATTTTTACGCAAGCGACACGATTTTTTTTTCCCGACGCGATGATGACGCCTATACTTAACATAGGATACTCCACTAGGGGGCTGCTTTATCTTTACGCCGCGTATCGCTTCCGGAAACGTCGGAAAGTCACTGCGTCGCGCCCGAATACGATCGTGAATTGCCGATTCCCGCTGATTAACATATTTTTTTGCGATGGCGAAATTCAATTGCGCTGATCGCATCGGAACTCCAACCCGGCGTTTCTTGTTTTCTGGTTACAGAAAACAGAAACGCCGGCTTAAAGTGACAGTTAGGCTGGAGTATCACAGATACTCCAGCCTAACTCTACCTGAATCTGGCCCTAATTGTTTTTTTTCTTTGTTTCCTTTGTCTGAATTTCTCACTTCCTGTTCCTCCTCTGTAAGATATTCAGTAAGCTTTTCTAAATAACTTTCCACCGCTCGGATGATGGTGGAAAGCTTACTGAGGAGAAACAGGAAGTGAGAAATTCAGACAAAGAAAAAAAACATTTAGATGGGAAATCAAAGGAAAAGATAAGTGAACCAACAATGCACAAGCTTAAAGGAACCAATTTAGAAAATAAAAGACGAACCTTTACAACCCCTTTGATTCTGCTTTATTATCATCCCAATAAAATCTTCACGTGCAATACCATACTCTAATTCTGTATTTAATGTTTATTACTTACCTGTGCTGATCTCTATAGGAATTTCCTCCTCTTTAATCCTCACATGTCCTTCTTTCTCCTCCTCGGCTTTGGCAACTCTTTGGGTGGCTCTAGTGGTTTCAGGATCTGTGAACAAAGAGAAGAGAATGAAGCCCCCTGTAGTGAGATCTATGAGAGACCCCAGGGAGTGTGTGTGTGTGTGTGTGTGTGTGTGGGGGGGGGGGGGGGGGGGGGGAAACTGGTCATGTCTCTTGGCTGGTAACACACAATGATATGATGTGAGGAGGAGAGCTGGTGATCTGCCTATCTGGTTCCGGCTAACCAGCTGGTTCCATTAAGGACTGCGCAGGCGCAATCTGATCTGACGGTCTGGTTCCGGCTAAAGAGCTGGTTCTGCGCAGGCGCAATCCTTGCCAACGGAAATTTTCCAAACCTCGGCCGGCATCCAGGGCGATGTGGAATTTGAGGAAAGTGGTCAGTCGGCCTCATGTCCTCGCCTTCGCTCAGACGGCTCGCTCCGCTCGCTCTGCCTCCTGGCTCTTTTTTTAACATCCTCCAATCCACAGGGATGTTAAAGAATGAGCCTGGATGCCGGCCGAGGTTCGGAAATTTCCGTTGGCAAGGATTGCACCTGCGCAGTCCTTGAAGGAACCAGCTCGTTAAGGGAACAATACAGACAAGTCACCGGAATCTAATAGAGGCTGATGTCTCCTGACTCCCCCCCTGGGCACATACTGTCTCCCCATTACTGTCTACTGACAGAGGAGGGGGGAGAAGAAGAGATTGTTGTAGTGACTGAACAAGGAGGATCTGGGACTCTTCTCTGGATTGAGACTGCATTCACACACGAGGGACGCAACACGTTTGGCACCAAAGTAGCTTATGTACCTTTTTTTGGCACTGAGCCAAGTGTGTTTTTGCGGATTTATTTGTTTGGAGTGCTCTTAGAAAAATAAGAGATTGTTGTAGTGACTGAACAAGGAGAATCTGGGACTCTTCTCTGGATTTATGTTTATTCCTCACCTGTGCTGATCTCTGGAGGAGATTCTTCCTCTCTACGCGGCTCATCACCCCAATCATATTCTTCCTCGTCTTCTTCTTTTACTTCAACTTTGACAACAATCAAGCCTTCGCCCTGGATAAGACACCATACAGACTTTTTTGTATATGTAAGTAATTTATTGAGAAAACATATCACTTACACAATCCTCACTTACATCGACCTGATCCTCCTGAGGGATCTCCTGATGTTCGTGTGTGGAGTCCCGGGAATACAGAGGACGGGGACATCTCTCTGGGGGATTTCTGTTACTGGATCCATCTGTAGGAAACACACACTGACTTAAAGTGGATGTAAAGCCACTCTCATCCTTTCTAAACTACTGCCATAGTGCTGATCTATAAGGATGTAGATGCCTCCTGCATGTATCCTTACCTGTCAAATGTCTCCCCTCTGTCTGTTATAAGAACTGAAAGACTGCAGATTCTGTGGGTGGATCTGTTGTCTGGAGCTCTGTGGGTGGAGTCGTGATGTCAGTAGACTCCTTGCCCACCTTTACACTCCCCTTGTCAACTTGCATTTTTTCCTATGTATTCCTTACACTAAATTCCGCTATGATCACTAACATCCAGTCAAAATCCAGAAAAGTAACCACATGACTTCAGAAAAGGAGTGGGGGTGGGAATTCAAAAATAGTGCATGTCTCCAGGCTAGTGCATGAGATATGTAAATAACATGTCACTCACAGCAAGGGGAAAGAACGGACTAAGGTTTTTCTCTGTAAGTCCGTTTTATTTCACTGAACAATAAAAGAGGATTGCTCAGAGCTGGTTTAACTCTGTGTGGCAAGACTGGGCACAGATGATAGGAAATCTTATACTCTACATTGTGACATCAAAAAAATAAATACACATTTTTGGGTTTACATCCACTTTAAGACATTGAGGGAATTAACTAAAATTGGTGCAGACAGAATCGAAAGCAGCAGCACATAGTAACCAATAAGCTTGTAGCTTCAGCTTGTTCAGTTAGCCTTTAAAAAATGAAAGCTAGAAGCCGACTGGTTCCCATGCACAGCTGCTTCAGATTCTGTCTGCTACAATCTTAGTAAATTCCCTCAATTTCTTCTATTAGCCAGATTCAGTAAGACGGGCGCATCTTTAGTTCGGTGTAACGCATCCCATTTGCACTACGCCGACGTAACATAGTGAGGCAAGTACTTTATTCACAAAGCACTTGCTCCCTAAGTTACATCGGCGTAGCGCAAATGGCCCGGCGTAACCCCGCCTAATTCAAAATAGGCAGGTAGTGGGCGTGCTACATGTAAAGTAGCCATGACCCCTATGCCCAGCCCCATTCTGAATCGGCTTATGCAAACGACGTGAAATTCGACAGAAGTTCCGACGTCCATCTTTTTGGTGGTTTATCTTTACGCCTGAAAAACGCCTTCATTAAACGGCGTATCTGTACTGCGATGGGCGTACGTACGTGCATAGGCGTATCTCGCTCATTTGCATATTCTAGGCGTAAATCCACGTACACGTCCCTAGCGGCCAGCGTAAATATGCAGCTAAGATACGACGGCGTAGGAGACTTACGCCAGTCATATCTTAGCAACATTTAAGCGTATCTCAGTTTGAGAATACGCTTAAAGATACGACAGCGCGGATTCTGACTTACGATGGCGTATCTACTGATACGCCGTCGTAAGTCTTACTGAATCTGGCCCTATGTCTTTATATCAGAGGATGTGTATCTAGGGGAATCCTCAATACTCTTCTTTCCTTTACAAGAAATGAAAGTCTCCTCTTACCTGGTGATGTGGAAGACAGTTGGTTTTCCATTGTGACGCCTTCAACAGATCCTTGTGTCTTTCTCGTTACATGCTCTCCTCTATATTTGTTTCTTAGGGTGGTTTGTAAACCTTGTACTGCCAAAAATAAAAGGTTTATTATGAAATGCACAGAGAAGTTGCTGATACATGGAGTTATTTCTTCATTATATGTGACAAGTGAACCCATCTTTACTGTAAACATGTAAAAAATGTAAACATGTTATGCATCTATAACTGTTAAGATATCGAACCATTGTGGCAGAACAGTATACTAATGTGATATCTGGTAAGGATTGTTTGTAATGTTACATTGTTTATCTGTAAATGATAATAAACTTTCAGCTGGACAGCTTGTAAATGAGAACTGAACCCTGCACAGTGTGCATAGCACACCACTAAACACTGCACTCTGTATGTAGCTCACTCTTCAACGCTGCACTCTGTGCACTGCGCATCCCTGAACTTTGCACTCTGTGCACTGCGCATCCCTGAACTTTTCACTCTGTGCACTGCGCATCCCTGAACTCTGCACTCTGTGCACTGCGCATCCCTGAACTCTGCACTCTGTGCACTGCGCATCCCTGAACTCTGCACTCTGTGCACTGCGCATCCCTAAACTCTGCACTCTGTGCACTGCGCATCCCTAAACTCTGCACTCTGTGCACTGCGCATCCCTGAACTCTGCGCACTGCGCATCCCTGAACTCTGTGCACTGTGCATCCCTGAACTCTGCACTCTGTGCACAGCGCATGCCTGAACTTTGTACTCTGTGCACAGAGCATCCCTAAACTCTGCACTCTGTACACAGTGTACCTCTGAACTCTGCACACAGCTCACCCCTGAACTCTGCACTCTCTACAAAGCGCATCCCTGAACCATGCACTCTCTACACTGTGCATCCCTGAACACTGCACTCTCTACACAGTGCATCCCTGAACACTGCACTCTCTACACTGTGCATCCCTGAACACTGCACTCTCTACACAGTGCATCCCTGAACACTGCACTCTCTACACAGTGCATCCCTGAACACTGCACTCTCTACACAGTGCATCCCTGAACACAGCACTCTCTACACAGTGCATCCCTGAACTCTGCACTCTCCACACAGTGCACCCCTGAACTGCAAGTATGTGTGTTTGTTTCCTTCACAGAGGCAGAGGGTGTAGGTTTTTACCCTGATATTTTTTTTTTTGCAGGCGGAACTCTGCTTTAAATGTGCTCCTAGGGCAGTGATGGTGAACCTTGGCATGCCAGATGTTTTGGAACTACATTTCCCATGATGCTCAAGCACTCTGCAGTGTAGTTGAGCATCATGGGAAATGTAGTTCCAAAACATCCGGGGTGCCAAGATTCACCATCACTGCCCTAGGGAGTGTTTTCTTCATGTGTGGGGGATGGACTGACTGGAGGACTGGAGGAAGAGAGATAATTGTGTTCCAGATTAGCAGGAATCACAGATCTATCTCTCCCTCTCTGATAGAACAGCGGTCTGCCTTGTTTACACAGGCAGATCATCATTCCGTCTCTCCTACGAACGATCGCGGGTGGCCGGCAGCCATCATGGCCGCCAGACCCGCTGAGTCCAATCACAGCGGGAGTGCGGCTCCAATAGCAGCACACGCACCTAGAGCCGAGAAGAGGAATCACGTACAAGTGACCTTGCGCTTAAGGACCGCCCTAAATGTATGTTGGGCGGTCTTTAAGTGGTTATAATTTTTTGATTTAAATCGAATCCACCCTGGACAATGAAACACAAATTCCTGTACGTCGTGGCTCCCTGTCCTACACTGGTTATGAACCAACAAGCCAGAAATTTAAGAAATCTGGAATGGCTTTGTCATTTTCGGCTGTGTCTTCCCCGCTGTGTTCAGTGCAGAGAGCTGAAGGAGATACTTCCAGGTATGGAAAAGCATGTGACCTGTCCACCTGTCACTGCCGGACCAATCAGGACTGTCGGACAGCATGTCCATACAACTGTGGAGGTTTCAAATCCAGCGCACACAGGTCATTCCTAGCGGCTCAATAGAGGAGGGTGGAAAAGAGAGAAAACAAAGGACAGATATATGAATCCATGGAGGTCTGCATATAGTCATGGATCTTTCTACCTCTGTAGAATCTATTCCTGTACAATATGTGTATTTCCACAGCACCCTGACCTGGGATACACACTTGCAGGAAGATGATGATGTGTGGAGGTGACATGATCCCCCCATCCAGTCCACACACAGAGTGCTGGGACCCCCTTCTCTCATAATAAGGAATAGTATTAATATTACCTCCTCCTCACTGGCCACACACTCTGCACAATCAAACCTCTCCACGGAGAATCTTGTAAAAAAAATAATAATAATCCTCCTCTGGTTTCCGGGCTACAACAAAATGGCCGCCGTCCCTTCTGCATCGAGGACACTTCCGCCTTTGACCTGGCAGACGTGCGCCCTCTAGTGGTGGCTCGGCTTCAAGTAAACAGAGCTTTGTTACAAAGTAGAACTTTGAAAGCTGTGGAACGCATAGAGCGGAAGTCTGAGCAGCATTTCCGGGTTTAAGGAAGAACACGGTGATAGAGAGGAGACAGGCAGATATTTGATGTTAATGGCTTCATACATTTTTGCGGTTTGAGCTAGAATAATATTTAGATTCTAGTACTATATATATAAATATATATAAATAAATATATATAAATATAAATAAATAAATATATATATATATATATATATATATATATATAAATAAATAAATATATATATATATAAATAAATAAATATATATATAAATAAATATATATATATATATATAAATAAATAAATAAATAAATAAATATATATATATATATATATATATATATATATATATATATAAATATATATATATAAATATTTATACATATAGGGCCAGATTCAGAAAGGATATACGACGGCGTATCTGCATATACGCCGTCGTATCTCTGCATCTGAGGCTTCCTATCTATGTGCCTGTTTCTTAGAATCAGTTACGCATAGATTTGCCTTAGATCTGACTGGCGTAAGTCACTTACGCCGTTGTATCTAAGTTGCATATTTAAGCTGGCCGCTAGGTGGCGTTCCCGTCGATTTACGTGTCAAATATGCTAATGAGCTAGATACGCCGATTCACGAACGTAGTTGCGGCCCGTCGTATTTTTTTATGTCGTTTGCGTAAGCGTTAGTCCGACGTAACGTTACCCCTGCTATATGAGGTGTACGTAATGTTAAGTATAGACGGCGGGCCGGCGTGTAATTTTACGTCGTTTGCATAAAACGTCCGCGAATAGGGCTTTGCGTAAGTGACGTTCACGCGTTTTCATTGACTTATTGCAACGTGATTTGTAGCATGCGCACTGGGCTACGTTCACGGCCGGCGCATGCGCAGTTCGTTTGGTGCGCCGATTACATCGGGTCACGATTAGTTTACATAAAACACGCCCCCTACCTTGCCTATTTGAATTACGCGGTGATACGCCGGCCCATTTACGCTACGCCGCCGCAACTTACGGAGCAAGTGCTTTGTGAATACAGCACTTGCCCGTAAAAGTTGCGGAGGCGTAGTGTAAATGGGATACGCTACGCCCGCAGATTTTTACGCCGATCTACCTGAATCTAGCCCATAATCCACAGGCGTAACCAGCTGAAGACCGGGAATTTTTCTGTCACTTTTCGTTTACATGTGTTTTTTTTTTTTTTAGAACTTTATTATATTTTTAAATGCTGTTTTTGTGATTTTTTGGTTTTTACTTGCTTACTGGGCAACTAAGCCGTGGCTCCCAAACCAAATTGACATCCTTTTTCCCCCACAATAAGAGTTTTCTTTTGGTGGTATTTGGTCACCTCTGCGTTTTTTATTTTTTGTGGTATAAACAAAAAAAGAGCGACAATTGAAAAAAAAAACAATATTTTTTACTTTTTGCCATAATAAATATCCCAATTTAAAAAAAATATTAATAATTTTCTCAGTTTAGACCGATACGTATTCTTCTACACATTTTTGGTAAAAAAATAAAATAAATCGCAATAACCGTATAGTGACTGGTTTGCGTAAAAGTTATAGCGTCTACAAAATAGAGGACATAATTATGATTTTTTTTATTTTGATTTTTTTACTAGTAATGGCGGCGACCTGCGATTTTTATTGGGACTGCGACATTATGGCGGACACATCGGACACTTTTGACACATTTTTGGGACCATTCACATTTATACAGCGATCAGTGCTATAAATATGCACTGATTAGTGTATAAATGTGACTGGCAGGGAAGGTGTTAACACTAGGGGGCGAGGGAGGGGTTACACGTGTTCCCTACTAGTGATTCTAACTGTGGGGGAAGGGGACTGACTGGGGGATCTATGTACAAGGGACATAGCATCGGTCTCCTCTCCCTGACAGGACGTGAATCTCTGTGTTTGCACACAGAGATCCACGGTTCTGCTCAGTTACTGGGCAATCGTGGATGCCCGACGTCCATCGCGCATCGCATTTCCAGAACAACAGAGCTATTGACGGCGGACGGTAGTAGAGTGGTTAAAAACACACCTTTTTACATTTTAATGCAACCAAAAAACAAAACAAAAAAACACGTACCCTAGGGTACGATTACTGGAGGTGCCATCTAGAAGACACGGAGGTCCAAGGGGGTGGGGCTATTAACAAAGCCTAGTCCTGGAGTCTGGGTCTGGAGCAGCTCACCGGAGAGAACCATGGTGGTGCGACTCTCCGTCTCTCACTGAAGAAAGCCCAGTGAATATCAGGAGGCAAAAAATGAGCCTGTGGCTGTGTGAATAGATGACCCCAGTATGGGAAGGTATTGACGGTGTGCAGCTTTTGGGAAAAGTCTTAGTCACCTGTCAGCATTAGAATTTCTGTAGGAAGTTTTGTGCAGCCCAGCAAGAGAGAAAAGGAGTCCTCAAAGTGTTCAGTTCCCCAGTTTATTTTCCTTTTTGGGGTAGCCCATGCTCTCTTTACCCCCAGAGGCGGCTCTAGGCTTTGTGAGGCCTTGGGCAAAACTTAGCCATGAGGCCCCACTAACGTCCATAATGAATTCTTGCATGAGGAGATTGGTCCCGCACATCCGCAGGCAGTGCCATCATTCTTCCCAATGCTGGGCTCTCCCCTTCCTCCATCGGCAAATTAGGCGGCCGCGAGGCCCCTGTGAGCGTGAGGCCTTAGGCGACTGCCTAATTAAAAAGCCACCTCTGTTTACCCCATCCAATTCCAATGTTCTACTAAATCTCTAAATAAAATAAAAAAAGACACCGCTAGACTCTTCCTTTTGAGCCAGTGGAAGAGTTAGGCCGCGTACACACCATTAAATAAAACTGATCAAATCGGTCTGACAGATCTTCCTCTGGACACATATTAATTTAGAGATTGTGACATATCTATGAGTCAGAGCATATATTAAGGTCCAGATCAGGGGTCGGCAAATCCCCTGCCCTATGTGCTGGCATCCCCCTGCCCATAGGTTCACCAACCATCTCCATTGCTGACAGCGCAGTGCGTGAACTATCCTGGTTTTTCACCCTGTACACTGATTCCACCCACTGCTAGTGGAAGTGGTTACTAGGACCACTTCCACTAGCTAGGACCGCCCTGCCTCCTAGCAATCAACCACGAGCTTACCCTGCACCATGGCCCCGAACTTCAGAGCAGGAGGACAGAACTTCCTTCAAAGCTACTCTTTTCTAGTGCCCTACTTCCCAGCGTCTACCTATTCTGTAGCTCCCTGCTGCACAGAGAAGGAACGGACCCTGATGTACGGTGGGGATAGAACCCCGATTTCATTTTTGGTAGAACCTGATCCAATTGTAGGAAGTCTCTAGGGACCCTAATGTAAGAAGGAAACTCTGGAGACCCTGATTTAATGTGGGGGGGGGGGGGGACTCTTAGGACCCTGATGTAAGTTTGGTAGTCTCTGGGGACCTTAATGTATGTGGGAATTTTGTGGACCCTAATGTAATTGGAGAGACTCTAGGGATATTGATGTAATGGGGAAGAACTCTGGGGACCATGATGGATTGATCAGAACTCTGGGGGCCGCTTGATCGTCCTTTTAGGCGGCAGGAGGGGATGCCCCCCTCCCGCCGCCACCCGGTGCTTCTTCGGGCTCTTCTTTGCCATCGGAGACCCGGAGAAACGATCCGCCAGCGTCGGATGGAAACCATAGAGTAGACCAGTCATCTCTATAAACGTCGGAGGCCCGGGCGCGATGTTATGACACCATGCCCGGGTCCTGGAATGTTAACACAGCTGCAATCGTGGCTGAAAGCATTAGATCTGTGAATTTTGTTTCACGATCTAATGCTTTCCAGCCTGGAGGAGAGATGTGGGGTCTTACTGACCCTGCATCTCTCCATAAAGAGTACCTGTCACAAACCATTCCTATTACAAGGGATGTTTACATTCCTTGTAATAGGAATAAAAGTGATCAAAAAAAAAAAATGTAAAAAAAAGTGTCAAAATAAAAGAAATTGAGTAAAATAAAAAATAAAAAAATATATATATATTTTTTTAAACGCCCCTAGCCCTGGTAGCTCGCGCTCAGAAGCGAACACACGCGCAAGTCCCACCCACATATGTAAACGCTGTTCAAACCACACATGTGAGGTATCGCCGCGTGCGTTAGAGCGTTACAGAGGAGGTCTAGCACTAGACCTCCTCTGTAAACTCTAAATTTGTATCTTGTAAAAAAAAAAAAAGCGCCACCTATGGAGATTTTTGAGTACTGACGTTTGGCACCATTCCATGAGTGTGCGCAATTCTAAAGCGTGACATGTTAGGTATCTATTTACTCGGCGTAACATCACCTTTCACATTATACAAACAAATTGGGCTAACTTTACTGTTTTGTAATTTTTTAATTCACAAAACAGTTTTATATAGTGTTTGGGGGCTCTGAGTAATTTTCTAACAAAAAAATTATGATTTATGCATGTAGGAGAGAAGTGCCAAGATAGACGCGGTATGGAAGTAGTTAATGAGGGAGACTCTGAAAACTCTGATTTAATGTGATGGGGGCTCTGGGGAAAATGTGATTTAATGTGGGGAGACTTTGGGACCCTGATGCATGTATGGTGAGCCTCTGGGAATGTAAGGGTGAACTCTGAGGATCCTGATTTAAGGGGGGGGGGATCTGGGGACCCTGATGTACAGTATATCTGTAACATTTTGTAAGTCTTTTATTGTTTTTCTACAATTGTAACTTTTGTGTATGTATACAGTATTTGCATTTAATAAAGCACATAAAAATATTACAGAGGTTTATGCTTTCTTGCTTTTTCTGCAAAGTGACCTTAAAAGATACAAAGCAAAACAAAGTGCATGTGGGAGTTTAGTCCACCTGGTCCCAGACCTGCCATGTCTGCAATAACAGATCACCAAAAAATGATGTGCTCACCCAGCACCAAAAGATCATTAAGCAGTACAGCACAATGATGCCCTCCGGCACCAGCTGTTCTGGTAATGCAGCTTCCAGGATCAGCAGGAAAAATTTGTTGACCATGCCTAAAGTCCCCCCACCAGCATGTGAGAACTCACCAAAATAGAGGCAACTTACAAAGTACGGAGCAGAGCCGAAAGGCTTCGTCTTCACCTCATCCCAGTCAGGCTACCCTGCAGGGTATGGGCATCGCTACAGCAGACCACAGCCCTGAACCTACATCGTACCCCACTGGCTAACTCATACAATGCAAATGTATACCAAGGTGAGCACACAAAGTTGAGTGGAGTTGCAACTTACAATTCTTCCCTTTTCTTCTCACTGGGCTTTAGGTACAATCCTCTAGAAATGTGTAAATCCAGATAACTACAGATGCTCTGGAGCAGTGAGGCTTAGCAGTTACAGACTGACAGAGACAGGTCTATCACCAATAGGCACTAACAAAAAATTGAGGCACTCTTGGGAGTGGGAGACGATATGCAGGACTGAGTCAAGCTGGAACCTCTGCTGTGTCTGGCAGTAACTTATCTTGCTGAGCCACCTGAGATGTTGGACAGCTCCTTCTCTGATCTGTTAGACCCAGGTTCTCCAAACTACAGCCCCCCAGCTGTTGCCGAACTACATGTCCCATGAGCCTCATGAGGTATTGCAAAACTCTGACATTCACAGACATGGCTAGGCATGATGGGAATTGTAGTTCCTGAACAACTGGAGGGCCATAGTTTAGAGACCCCTCTGTTAAGACGATCCTGCCTTGTTCTTGACCTTTGAAACCTTTGCTCCTCCCATGAACTTCCTATTTTAGCTATGCTTTTGCACTTCCTGTTTGCCAGATTACTGTGCTCTCTCTAGCCAATATCTTGCTCTAGTCACGATTGCTGCTGTCGACATCTTCGCTATCATGCGTTACCAACCTCTGGCTTGCTCCTCAACTACACTTTTGCTTGATCCCAACCTGTGACTACTTCTTACCTATTTTTGACTTACTGACTATGCTTCTCCTTACTCCCTACCTGCTATATCTGCAAGTTGACCCCAGCTTGCTCACCTCCTGGTGGGGCGATCCTGAGAACCGTGACTGAAGTAGCAAATCCCATCTCCACCTTCAGGACCTCTGGAGACTACCAGTTAGTACTTAGACCTCGGACGAGCCTGTGTCATCCGCCAGTGTTACCTGTACTACTCTTATAGCTATTGGACTCTGAGCCTGACTCAAGACACAAGCATTGCTATTTGACAGTGTCCAGTCACCTGGAGATGGGACATACCCAAATGGTCTTGGAATAAACTCTCCTGTGATGCAGTTAGGAAATTGTGTATACCAGTGGTAGGCAACCTCAGCTCTCCAGCTGTGGTGAAACTACAAATCGCATCATGCCTCTGCTTCTTGGAGTCATGCCTGTAATGATCAGGGTTTTGCACTGTCTCCTGGGACTTGTAGTTTCACCACAGCTGGAGAGACGAGGTTGCCTACCACTGGTGTCTACACACACACACACACAAACAAAACAACATAATCAAAGTCTTTATTACATTTTGGCAAGTTGATGATAAGAAAGGTGACCAGCTCAGCATCAACTCAGTCCAGTCCTTCAACTTTTGGTGTTTCTATAAAGTAGGTTGATGAAAAGTCATGTGAGCCTTCTTGCGATAGAGAAGATGAGATCTGGAAACGCTCTCCCAAGTGCAAACGCTGATGCCTGATCAGAGCTTTTTTCCAGGAAAAACATCTCCCACATTCTGAACAAGCATATGGCTTCACTCCAGTGTGAGTTCTCTTGTGTGAAATAAGATTTTGGATGGTGGAAAAACATCTCCCACATTCAGAGCAGGAAAATGGCTTTTCTCCCGTGTGACTTCTCTCGTGTCTAATAAGATAATTCTTCTGAGGGAAACATTTTCCGCATTCCTGGCACGAAAAGGGCTTTTCCCCCGTGTGACATCTCTGGTGTTTTCTAAGAGTGTCTTTGTGAGGAAAACATTTCCCACATTCGGAGCATGAAAACGGCTTTTCTCCTGTGTGACATCTCTGGTGTGAAATCAGACTCCCTCTCTGAGTGAAGGACTTTCCACATTCAGAACAGGAAAATGGCTTTTCAGACATGTGAGACTTCTCGTGATAGATAAGATGCGCTCTGGTCACAAAACATTTCCCGCACTTTGAACAGGAATATGGCTTCTCTCCCGTGTGCACACGTTGATGCCTTATCAGGGCTCCCTTCCGGGAAAAACATCCCCCACATTCTGAACATGAAAATGGCTTCACCCCTGTGTGAGCCGACTGGTGAAATTTAAGACTTTGTTTGCTGGAAAAATATTTCCCACATTCAGTGCAGGAATACGGCCTCTCTCCTGTGTGACATCTCTGGTGTTTACAAAGGCTATCTTTCTGGGCAAAACATTTCCCGCATTCAGGGCATGAAAACGGCTTTTCCCCCGTGTGAGACCTTAGGTGCAAAGTAAGATGCCCTCTCTGAACATAGGACTTCCCACATTCAGAACAGGAAAATGGCTTTTGAGACATGTGAGTCTTTTCATGATGGATCAGATGAGACGAGGTGGGGAAACATTTCCCACACTCTGAACAAGAATATGGCTTCTCTACAGAATGCACATGCTGATGTGTGATTAGGGTTCCTTTCCTGGGAAAACACTTCCCACATTCAGAACATGAAAACGGCTTTAGTCCAGTGTGATTTCTCAGATGCCTTAGTGCGCCTGATTTTTGTGTAAAGCGTTTCCCACATTTAGGACATGAAAACGGCTTTTCTCCGGTGTGCGTTCTCTCGTGATTAATAAGATGGTCCATCAGGGAAAAACGCTTCCCACATTCCAAACATGAATACGGCTTCTCTCCTGTGTGAACTTTTTGATGTCTCATAAGAGACCATTTGGAAGTAAACGTTTTCCCACATTCGGAACACGAAAATTGCTTCATTCCGCTGTGAGTTCTCTGATGGTCAGCAAGAACTTTTCTGGAGGAAAAACATGTCCCACACTCAGAACAAGAGTGGGACTTCTTCCCTGCATGAGACCTCTGGTGTGAAGCAAGATGAGTTCTCTGATGAAAGCATTTGCCGCAATCAGAACAAGGAAACGTTTCCTCCTCCCTATGAGCCGTTTGCTTGCTGTTGGTAAAAGTGACAGAAGACTCACTAATTGTAGATAACAGATCTGTAGGGCGAGTTGTTGGATGGAGGTTTTCTTCTGAAGAGTTGGATGTGATATCCTCATCTTTTTCACCATTTGTTGAGATAAGGGAAAGCTTTACTATATTATATGTTTCAAGTTGTCCATCTGCATAAAGTAAAAAGTGGAAAAGCATGTGTGTAATTAAATAGCAGGGCCTTTTTTTTAGATGTCTGATTGTGTTACTATTATAAAATAAGTGTTGCAGTTAAAATAGAACTATAGGCAAAGCTTTTTTATTTCCATTTTGGATCGAGTAAGGGAGGGTTATAACTAGGGTTGTCCCGATACCGATACCAGTATCGGTATCGGGACCGATACTGAGCATTTGCGGGAGTACTTGTACTCCCGCAAATGCCGCCGATGCCAGATCCGATACTCAGCCCCACCTCCCCCCCGCCGCAACGCCATCCGGGATTGGACGGATGATCTGTCCAATCCCGAGCAAGGGGGAGTGTCTATACGCGGCGGGGAACACTACAGCTATTCAAATGAAAGCTGTAATGTTTTCCGCACGTATTAACTATGCGGCGGCGGTGGCAGCATCTAGGTATGGGGGACATGGCTGCATCTGTGGGGGGACATAGCTGCCTCTGTGGGGGGGGGGACATGGCTGCATTTGGGGACACATTTAAAAAAAAGTATCGGTATTCGGTATCGGCGAGTACTTGAAAAAAAGTATCGGTACTTGTACTCGGTCCTAAAAAAGTGCTATCGGGACAACCCTAGTTATAACCCCTGTCAGCTTATTTCTTGCCATCTGTGTCCCATTGGGAGAGATTTACCTTCACTTCCTGTCCCATAGCCAAAACAGGAAGTGAGGGGAAACCCCTGAAAATTTAGGGCATTTCTTGGGGGCCCCCAGGTCATCAAATCTAGTGTTCCTGTTGGAAGATCTCCTCTCTATTACTTTTCTGGGGATAACCCAAAATGTAGGATTATCTTTCAATGATAATGGTAAACAGGACAAATAGAGATGATGAACCCCCCCAACGGGGACACAGACAGCAATAAAATCCGACAGGTGTTCTAATCTCTCTCCACTCCATCCAAAGAAACCTATAAAGCATTGCACCTGCGATCAGCAAACCGTGGATGTAATCTCAGGCTCCTGCAGACTGTTAGGCCCCGTACACACGATCGGATATATCCGATGAAAACGGTCCGCGGACCATTTCCATCGGATATGTCCGATCGGGAGTTTGATCCGATGGCGTGTACACACCATCGGATCAAATTCCCCGCCGCCGTACGGCGCGGTGACGTAGTGGTGACGCGGCGGTGACGTTGACGCCGCCGCGTCACCGCCACGTCACCGCACCAGGAAGTAAAACACTTCCGCGCATGCGCCGAATCCATTCGGCAGCGGCGCGGCGGTGGTGGGAGCCGACATGTCTGCTGATAAGTGTACTAACCAGCAGACATGTCGGGCGGACAGATTCCCACCGGATAGATTTCAAAGCTTGCTTTGAAATCTGTCGGGTGGACAAATCTGTCCGCTAGCCCATACACACGAGCGGAGATGTCTGCTGAAACGGTCCATCGGACCGTTTTCAGCGGACATATCCCCTCGTGTGTACACGGCCTTAGTGTAGCCGTCTTCCTGTACCTCGTAGGGGCAGGCAGTTGAATGACAGGAATAATCAATGAACTACCAAGTGCACTCTTCAGTGCCCTGTTAGTACATTAACCACTTAAGACCCGGACCTTTATGCAGGTAAAGGACCTGGCCAGTTTTTGCGATTGGGCACTGCATCGCTTTAACTGACAATTGCGCGGTCGTGCAACGTGGCTCCCAGACAAAATTGGCATCCTTTTTTTCCCCACAAATAGAGCTTTCTTTTGGTGGTATTTGATCACCTCTGCGGTTTTTATTTTTTGCACTATAAACAAAAATAGACCGCCAATTTTGAAAAAAAAAATCGATTTTTTACTTTTTGTTTTGCTATAATAAATATCCCCCAAGATATAAAAAAATAATAAATTCCTCCTCCGTTTAGGCCGATACGTATTCTTCTACCTATTTTTGGTAAAAAAAAAAAAAAAATCGCAATAACCGTTTATCGATTGGTTCGCGGAAAATTTATAGCGTTTACAAGATAGGGGATAGTTATATTGCATTTTTATTCATACGTTTTTTTTTTACTGGTAATGGCGGCGATCATAGTTTTTTGTTTTGTGACTGCGACATAATGGCGGACACATCAGACAATTTTGACACATTTTTGGGACCATTGTCATTTTCACAGCAAAAAATGCTATAAAAATGCATTGTTTACTGTGAAAATGACAATTGTAGTATTGGAGTTAGCCATAAGGGGGTGCTGAAAGGGTTAAGTGTGACCTCATATGTGTTTCTAACTGTAGGGGGGCAGGGCTGGACGTGTGACGTCATTGATCATGTTTCCCTATATCAGGGAACACACGATCAATGACAGCGCCACTGTGAAGAACGGGGAAGGTGAGTTTACACACACACACACCTCTCCCCGTTCTTCAGCTCCAGGGATCCATCGTGGGACTCCAGTGGCGATTAGGTCCGCCGCCACGAAGCTTTGGACCGGGTCCCGGGTGTGCGCCCGCGACCCACGGCTGGGCATTTAACAATCACGTACAGGTACGCGATTGTGCCCAGCTGTGCCATTCTGCCGACGTATATCAGCGTTAGGCGGTCCTTAAGTGGTTACATTTTTCATTAGAAACCTATAAAGCATTGTACTTGCGATCAGCAGACCGTGGATGTAATCTCAGGCCGCGTACACACGACCGTTTTTCTCGGCAGAATCCAGCTAAAACCTTGATGGGAGACGTATTCTGCAGAGAAAACCGGTCGTGTGTACACTTTTCGCCGAGCAACCCGTCGGGAAACTCGTCAAGCCAAAAAGAGAGCAGGTTATCGAGCTTTTTGACTGCCGAACTAGGAACTCGACGGGCAGAACGATGAGTTTTGCCTGACGAGTTTCTCGGTCGTGTGTACGCTGCCTCAAGCTCCTGCAGACTGTTAGTGTAGCCATCTTCCTGTACCTTGTAGGGGCAGGCAGTTTGTGAATGACAGGAAGGATCAATGAACTACCAAGTGCACTCATCAGTGCCCTGTTAGTACATTAAGAACTGCAAGATGTCAGCCACAATGGCTGACAATAGTTGTAGTTCTCACATTTAGAGAACGTTTAGAATTGTGACAGCGTGTGTGGGGAGAAGATCCCCTGCTTGCTTTCACAACAGGGACTTCGGGGAGTGCAGGAGCTGCTCAGTAAACATGGGTGTAAAATGTAATCTTGGAAGAGAAAAAGACACATATAGTAGAGATGAAATTAAAGAGCTGCTCACCCTATTATTTGGCATAAAGAAAAGAGAAAGGTTCCCCAGCGGGGTTTTTAGGCAGTGGGGTCAAAGGATTAAACAGTTTCCATATAAAAATATTTATTAACCGATAATATCGGATATCACAGTGTGTAAAAAGTTGTACAATGTATATCAAAAAAAGGGGTACAAAAGTATCTCAATCCTTGTAGCAGTGGACATAAATAATTATACATATCGTTATGTTGCAGTTGAATGCACAATGTAGATCCCCAACGCGTTTCGACCGTTCGATCGGTCTCTTCAGGGGCATAGGCATTCTAAAATATAAGGATTCAAAAGTATTACAAAACATATAAGCATATATTATCGGTTAATAAATATCGTTTTTATATGGAAACTGTTTAATCCTTTGACCCCGCTGCCTAAAATGTAAACTTATCCTTTAACATTCAGGAAAAAGGATTCACAATTTTTCACAACCAAAGTTACCATCCTGATAATCTCTTTTGGAAATTCTCTCAGATGTACCTCTCAGTAGGTGTTATTTTTAATGTCTACTACTTACTTATGCTAATTTCTGCCTCTTTAATCCTTGCACGTTCTTCCTCCTCCTCGATTTTGGCATTACTCACTCTGGTGTCTGTGAATAAAGAAGAGAGTGATGCCCCCTGTACTGAGATGTATGAGAGACCCCAGAGAGTGTGTGTGTGGGGGGGGGGAGACTGGTCACGTCTCTTGGCTGGTAACACACAATGACATGATGTAAGGAGGAGAGGCGGAGTCTAATAGAGGCTGATGGCTCCTGACCCCCCACTGGGCACATACTGTCTCCCCATTACTGTCTACTGACAGAGGAGGGGGGAGAAGAAGAGATTGTTGTAGTGACTGAACAAGGAGAATCTGGGACTCTTCTATGGATTTAGTGTTTAGAACTCACCTGTGCTGATCTCTAGAGGAACGTCTTCCTCCTTATATGGATCATCACCCATCGCAAATTGCTCTTCAGCTTCTTCTTTCACTTCAACTTTAATCGTATTCAGACTTTTCCACTTAAAAATAGAATGATATTAAAAAGGATCCACTAGGAGTTTGCTAAAGCCATTTACAATAACAGTTGAAATTAAACTCCATCTACCTGATCCTCCTGAGGGATCTCCTGATGTTCCTGTGTGGAGTCCCGGGAATACAGAGGACGGGGACATCTCTCTGGGGGGTTCCCATTACTGGATCCATCTGTAGGAAACACACACTGACTGATTACATTGTTTCTATGTCTTTATATCAGAGGATGTGTATCTAGGGGGATCCTCAATACTCTTCTCTCCTTTCGAAATGAAAGTCTCCTCTTACCTGTTGATGTGAGGGGCGGCCAATTCGCCATCATGATGTCCTTGTGTCCTGACTACTACCACCTCTGTGCATTTGAAATTTTCAGTAGTTTATGAACTTGAAACTGCCAAAAGTCAATATAAAACACATCAAATATATCTTGTCCTAAATATAGACTGCACACACAGGCGTATGCCTTGGATAGACAGTTCCATTATTATTTATTTCAGGTACTTATATAGCACCATCAATTTACACAGCACTTTACATATATTTTATACCAGGGCTCGACAAAATCCGGGCACCAGGTCGCAATTGCAACAAGAAATTGTGACCTGGCGCCCGCTGGTAATTGAGGCCAGGGCTTTGCGGCCTTCTTGGGCCCGCCGCGATCGAGTGGAGGGGGCGCACGGAGGCACAGGATCCTGTGTCTCCGTGTGCCCCCACCTCCACGCGATTGCAGTGGGTCCGCGACGGCCGGTAATTTAGGCCGCGACTTTGCAGCCTGGTGAAGGCCCAAGCTTCCTTCTGTGACCTGGCACCATCTGGTGGTGGCCATTGGCATTACAAGTAAAACAGCAGTTCAAATGTGTTTTTTTTTTTTTACTGCTTTCACCGCCATCTCCTTCCCTCTAATTAGAACCCCCAAACATTTCCTTCCCTCTAATTAGAACCCCCAAAAATGATGTATTTTTTTATTCTAGCACCCTAGAGAATAAAATGTTGTTGCAACACTTTCTGTCACACCGTATTTGCGCAGCGGTCTTACAAGCTCACTTTTGTGGGGAAAAAATACACTTTTTAATAAAAAAAAATAAGCCAACAGTAAAGTTTTCCCAATTTTTTTTTTATATTGTGAAAGATAATGTTACGCCGGGTAAATTAATACCCAACATGTCACGCTCCAAAATTGCGTCCGCTCGTGGAATGTCGACAAACTTTTACTCTTTAAAATCTCCATAGGCGATGTTTAAAACCTTCTACAAGTTGCATGTTTTGAGTTACAGAGGAGGTCTAGAGGTAGAATTATTGCTCTCACTCTAACGATTGCGGCGATACTTCACATGTGTGGTTTGAATACAGTTTACATATGCGGGCGCTACTCACGTATGTGTTCGCTTCTGCGCACAAGCTTGACGGGCGCGTTTTCTGGCTAACTTTTTTAGCTGGCTCCTAGATTCCATCAGTCCCTGCCCTCTAAGGAGCTGCCAATCTAAGGTTCCTAACTTACATTCATACATACATACAAGGGCCAATTTAGATAGGAGCCATATAACCTACCAGCATGTATTGGAGTGTGGGAGGACACCGGAGGACCCGGAGGAAACCCACACAGGCACAGGGAGAACATGCAAACTGTCAGGCAGGAAGTGTCATGGTTGGGATTCAAACCAACGACACCTGCGCTGCCATATGGAAGGGATAACCACTTAGCCACACGTTAATATACATTCCTAATTCCAATGAAAATGAATATGACAATCTCCTCAGCTGAAGTTAAGGAAAACAAATAACTACCGTATTTATCGGCGTATACCGCGCACTTTTTTGCCCTAAAAATCAGGGCAAAATCGTGAGTGCGTAATATATACGCCGATACCCGCTTTCCCGTGCCGAGCTTGAATACTGCACCGGCATATACCGAGAGCATGCCGGCGCAGTATTCAAACTCGGCGCGGGAAAGCGGGGATCGAGCGGGAAGGACGCCGGACCCGTTGAAGAGGACACCCGAAGACGCAGACGGACGCCGGATCTGACGAGGCTGCCGATGGACGCCGCGCAAGACACCAAAACTGTAAGTACAAAAATCTTTTTTCCACAGGAATGCGGGTCCACTTTAGGGGTGCGCGCTATACGCCGGAGCGCGCAATACCCTGATAAATATGGTACGTCCTAGAAGCCAAATTCCTGTCTAGCTATGATGACCAGTAACAAGGCCAAACTGTATGAAATAGAAAATAAATAATTCCACAAATGTAGGCTAGATCTGTGCTGCTGCAAGGCTGTCACCCCCGGGATATGCAAGAGGAGGGTATATGATGATTGTATATGGTGATATGCAACAATGTTAGAATGCCATATCAATTGTAGGGTGTGGTTTACCATGCTGGAATGTGGTTAATAGCCTGCCTGTGGATGACTCAATTAAAGCAATAATGCTCTAAACCAGGGCAGGGACAAGGGGTGGGCTGAAGAGTAGGCTGCCCTGGGCGCAACTGTTTACTGTGGGCATAGGGGGTACCTTCCTCCTGTTACAAGGCTGACGGAAGTAGTACAAGCAGAATGATTTTGACAAGTGAAAGACTGCTGGGAGGAGGATGCCCTAAGCCTACACATAGTGAACAGGGGGGGCAGTTTGGCATCTTTGCCCTGGGAACTGAATGACCTTGTCTCAGCACTGCTATAAACTTGACTATCAATTGCTAACACTGGGAAATGTCTGAATTGCATCTGGCAATAATCTGGATCTCCCCTTGTTATTGCAGAGGGCATTTTCCAGACAAGAGGCATGTTGGAAGTACAGTGCATGTGCCAATGTAACTGTACAGCGAGGATCGCAGGGTCTCTATGCCAGGGCTCGACATACCCGGGCGCCAGGTCGCAATTGCGACTAGAATTAGCGAACTTGCGTGGCACGGCTGGGGTACCGTTTCCGTGCGTACCCACCCCTGCGCGATCACGTCGGGCCTAACCCGCCGGTAATTGAGGCCGCGACTTTGCAGCCTTCTGCAGTCCTATGCTTCTTTCTGGAATCTGGTGCCCTCTTGTGGTGGCCATTGGTATGACAAGACAACCAGCAATGTTAATGGAGCTTCCCTACCTGTTTTCATTGCCCAGCCATCTCCTTCCCTTATGACCCCCAAACACATACGCAGTGTACGCAGTGTCGAATTGGAAGTCTGTTAATCTGCTGCAAATTTTCACTGGCATGTTGTACACTTGAAGCACAAGTTCTAATTGACACTTTTATAATTTGTAGCAAATTTGTGCGGCAAGTCTCTAGCACGGGGTCTCAAATTTAAAATTGCCTGAGGGCCACTGGACAAGTTTTCATATACCATGAGGGCCGCATGCAAACTTTCAAATTAAAAAAACAACATTAAACTATATACAGTGGTAGTTACTGCTTGCTACAAGTCACTGCAGCCCCACTGTGCCCATCAAATGCAACTCGCCAGTGCACATCAAATGCAGCCTATCACTCCCCCTATCAAATGCAGCCTCACCAGTGCCCAATCAAATGCAGCCTCACCAGTGCCCAATCAAATGCAACCTCACCAGTGCCCAATCAAATGCAACCTCACCAGTGCCCAATCAAAAGCAGCCTCACCAGTGCCCAATCAAAAGCAGCCTCACCAGTGCCCAATAAAAAGAAGCCTCACCAGTGCCCAATCAAATGCTGCCTCACCAGTGCCCACCAAATGCTGCCTCACCAGTGCCCACCAAATGCTGCCTCACCAGTGCCTGGATCACACAGAGTGGCGATCTCCCGATGTGTTACAGAGCTTGGTTTTGAATTGCCTGGGCAGCCCCTGTAACAAAGTTCTGCCTTCTATGATTCATGTCACACCAATTCAACTTCCCAGCATTGGATCAGTGTGCCGTCTATCACAGGAGCCAGTCTAGGAGGTGGGACTTTTTTACAACGCCGCCAAAAATTTCAGACCCAAGCTCCATGATGGGAGATCCCCGCTGTGTGTGAGGGGACCACTCTGGCACTTTGGCCCCCCCCCCCCCCAAGATTGTGGCACACTGTGCACCTGTCCATGATCGGCCCTGCCATTGCAGCCACAGCTCAAAGTGGCCCCAGGGCATACTGCCTATATTCCCTGGTATCCTGTAGGCCAGATTGGCCCTGATCCTGGTGGACCAGTGCTGCGGGCCATTTGCAACCGGTCTGCAGGCTGAAAATGGCCAGCAGGCCAGTACTTTTGAGACCCCAGCTCTAGCAAGAGCAAAGTTGCAGTGGTGAGTCTGCAGCAAGAGCTCTGCAAGAGCTTTCATCCTTGACAGTTTTCCTGGGCATGCCCTGTTTTGGGACAGTATTGCTCCCAGCTGCTATGGGGGTCTATCGGCTCCCCAAATTCTACAAAGCCAGCATCACATGATGGGAGTAATGCAGAAAAACACAGATGACTGCCAAAAAACAGGGGGAAGTGATCTGTCAGCCCAGCACAGCCCCCCATCTAATGTTCCACATATATAAAGGACTTCTAGGAAGATGATGATGTGTGGAGGTGACATGATCCCCCCATCCAGTCCACACAGAGTGCTGGCCAGCCCCTTTTTTTATAATAATAAGGCATTATTACCTGATCATCACTGGGCACACAATCTTCATGATAACACAGCCTCCAGGAGGATTGCTGTTGAAAAATAACCCTCATAACGCTTCTTCCGGGCTACAACAAAATGGCCGCTACCATTGCCTGCTCGGAGATTTCATGTTGTTACTTCTGAAAATGTCCGCCCTCTGGTGGTTGTTTTAGCTCTATGCAGGAATAAGGTCTCTGTCACTGTGAAACAGGGATGAGCCGAACACCCCCCTGTTCGGTTCGCATCAGAACTACTTGTGAACACACCGAATGTTCGTGTGAACTCTAGAACCTCGTTAAAGTCTATGGGATTTGAACATTTGAAATCTAAAGTGCTAATTTTAAAGGCTAATATGCAAGTTATTGTCCCAAAAAGTGTTTGGGGACCCGGGTCCTGCCCCAGGGGACATGTATCAACAAGTTTTAAAAACGGCCGTTTTTTCAGGAGCAGTGAATTAAATAATGCTAAAAGTGAAACAATAAAAGTGTAATATTACTTTAAATTTCGTACCTGGGGGGTGTAAAGTCAGCATGTGAAAAAGCGCATGTTTCCCGTACATAGAACTGTCCCTGCACAAAGTGTCATTTCTGAAAGAACAAAAGTCATTTAAAACCGGATTTGCGTCTATAATGAATTGTCGGCTTTGGCAATTCAGAGAGGATTCATTCATAAAAAATAAAGCGTGGTGTTCCCCCCAAATTCCATTAACTGACCCTTCAGGTCTGATATGGATATTAACCGCTTATGGACCGCCGCATGTACATTTACGTCGGCTGAATGGCACGGACAGGTACATTGGCGTACCTGTACGTCCCTGCCTAGACGTGGGTCCGATCGGAACCCCCCCCGGTACATGCGGCGGTCCCCGTGGCTGCAGGAGCGATTCGGGATGAGGGGGCGGCTGTTTGTTTTTGTCTGCCCCCTCCGGATTGCTCCCAGCCAATGCGCGTCTGCCACCCGCCCTCTTCCTGTGTAAACACAGGAAGGGGGAAGTGATGTAATCTCTCCTCTCGGCGGTATTTTCAACCGCCGCTGAGGAGAGAAGACATCACAAGTGAGTCTGCACAACACTACACTGACACCAGTACACATACAGTAGGCACATTAACCCCCCCCCCCCTCGATCACCCCCCCCACCCCCCTGTCACAGTGTCACTAATAGCAGTGATCATATATTTACTGATCACTGCATTTAGTGTTAGTGTGACAGTTACTGCGACAGGCAGTTAGTGTTAGGTCCAGGGTAGCCCCGTACCCCACCCTAATAAAGTTTTAACCCCTTGATCACCGCCCTAGTTAACCCTTTCATCCCCTATTGCCAGTGTCACTAAGCGATAATTTTTTTGATCACTGTATTAGTGTCACTGTTGCCGCTAGGTAGCTAATTTTTTTATTTTATTGCGATTTTTTTTTTTTTTTTTTTTACAGACATGTGGCTGAATACATTTTGGCCTAAATGTTTGACTCAAATTTAGTTTATTCGATTTTTCTTATAACAAAAAGTAAAAAATCTATATTTTTTTTCAAAAATGTATATAGCGCAAAAAATTTAAATCGCAGAGGTGATCAAATACCATTAAAAGAAAGCTCTATTTGTGGGAAGAAAAGGACGCACATTTTGTTTGGGAGCCACGTCCAGGGATGTATTCTGGCCTAGGCCGACAAGGCCCAGGCCTAGGGCGGCACTTTGCGGGGGGCGGCAGAGGGCCAATCACAAGACTCTGTGGGGGGCATCATGGGAAATAAAGTCTCTGGCCCCAGTGTGTCCATAGACACTAAGCTACAGCCCCCAGCATGCAAGCACTCTGCTGGAGGGAGGGGGTGTTAGAAGAGGCGCAAAAGAGAATACTGTGCTTTAGAAACCAGAGAGGGAGCCACTCTGTACCGCGCTGTACCCCACGCCGTGCTGTACCCTGCTCCACCAGAGAGCCGCGCTGTACCCGCGCCACCAGAGAGGGAGCCACGCTGTACCCGCGCCACCAGAGAGGGAGCCACGCTGTACCCGCGCCACCAGAGAGGGAGCCACGCTGTACCCGCGCCACCAGAGAGGGAGCCACGCTGTACCCGCGCCACCAGAGAGGGAGCCACGCTGTACCCGCGCCACCAGAGAGGTAGCTACGCTGTTACCCAGGGCTTGGCAAATCCCGGTCGCCATGGCGACTAGAAATAGCGTCCTGGCGAGTGGGGTCTTGGCCGGGAAGGTAGACATGGGCAAAAAAATAAATTGTTCCATAGGACCAGCGCTCTGAGGACTAGGCCGAAGCTGCGGCCTCGTCTAAAGCATCCTGCCCGCAGCTCGCGGTGATCCTGGAAAAAGGCTGTTAGCGGCATCTGTCCTCTGTCCGTCTCCCTCAGCATCTGTCTGTCCGTGTCCCTCTGTCCGTCTCCCACGGCGTCCCTCTGTCCGTCACCCATGGCGTCCCTCTGTCCGTCACCCACGGCGTCCCTCTGTCCGTCACCCACGGCGTCCCTCTGTCCGTCACCCACGGCGTCTCTCTGTCCGTCACCTACGGCGTCCCTCTGTCCGTCACCTACGGCGTCCCTCTGTCCTCTTTCCATGAATATGACAAGGCGGGTCTTAAAGAAGAAGGGGTGTGGCTTTGACAGGAAGGGGTGGGTCATATTTAAATTAGGGGGTGCGCAAGTTTAGTCAGGCCTAGGGCAGCACAAAACCTAAATACACCTCTGGCCACGTCGCACGACCGCGCAATTGTCTGTTAAAACAAGGCAGTGCCAAATTGTAAAAACGCCTCTGGGCATTTAGCAGCATATTGGTCCGGGTCTTAAGTGGTTAAGGGGAACCCCGCCATCAATTAAAAAAAAATGACGTGGGGTTCACCCCAAATATCCATACCAGACCCTTATCCGAGCACGTTAACCTGGCCGGCCGCAGAAAAGAGGGGGGACAAAGTGCGGCCCCCCCACTCTCCTGAACCCCACCAGGCCACAAGCCCTCAACATGGGGAGGATGTCCCCATGTTGATAGGGAGACGAGGGCCTCAACCCTGGCCGGTGGTTGTGGGGGTCTGCGGGTCTATCAGAATCTGGAAGACCCCTTTAACAAAGGGGACCCCCAGATCCTGGCCCCCCTATGTGAATTGGTAATGGGGTACACTGTACCCCTACCATTTCACAAAGGAAGTGTAAATAGTTAAAAAAAAAACACACAGACACCTTAGAAAAAAGACTGGTGCAGAAGGGCTGCCACTAATGTGTCCAGGTTTCAGGTGGATTGAAACCCGGACACAGGATCTAAAACACGGACTGTCAGGGTGAATCCCGGACAGGTGTCAATGCTATCAATAAGGCCAGAATTTTTTATGGGTACTATATTGATTAGCTCTTTCTGTGCGCTTGGCATTTTTGCGCATAAGCATGACCCTAGTCTTGTTTGATACTAATATGTCCCCATCTATCTCTATTTAGGCCTCCTGCGAATGGGTATAGTAAAGGGCAATGCCACCATAACAAATTCCATCCCAGACCTATTAAGACACTCCTTTCCTACATGTAAAAATCTAAAATGTTTACATTTTTTTTGCTAGAAAATTACTAAGAATCCCCAAACACTATGGGCCAGATTCAGGTAGATGGGAGCATCTTTGCTCCAGAGTAACGCTTCTCATTTACGTTACTCTGCCGAAATTTTAGGAGCAAGTGCTGTTATTCATGAAGCACTTGCTCCTAAAGTTGCGGCAGCGTATCGCAAATGAGCCGGCGGAATTCAAATTGGGCGGGTACGGGGCGTGTAGTATTTAAATTAAGCGCGATCCCGCGGCGAACGTACTGCGCATGCGAGTGTCAAAGCATCCCCGTGCGCATGCTCCAAATTCTGTGAATGAACGTCAATGGCGTCACATTCCCATTCATGAACTTTTTACGCAAGCGACGCCATTTTTTTTTTTCCGACGCGATGACGACGCCTATACCTAACATAGGATACTCCACTAGGGGGCTGCTTTATCTATGCGCCGCGTATCGCTTCCGGAAACGTCGTAACGTCACTGCGTCGCGCCCGAATTCGCTCGTGAATTGCCGATTTCCGCTCATTAACATATTTTTTGAGCGTAAATCGGCGCCATTTTTAAGTTGAAGTAACGATGGCATGGCGAAACTCATTTACGCTGCTCGCATCGGAACTTCAACCCGGCGTTTCTTGTTTTCTGGTTACAGAAAACAAAAACGCCGGCTTAAAGTGACAGTTAGGCTGGCGGATCACTGGATCCGCCAGCCTAACTGTACCTGAATCTGGCCCTATATACATATATATACAGCCCTCGAAAAATTCACTCGCCTACTCACATTTTGCAAGTGGATTTTGAGGCCTAGCGAGAAAGGGCTGCCTGGGAGCGAAGGGGACGAGCACCGCTGGCCGGTGGGTTGTATGGGAGTCTTTCTCCCAGCGCTCATGGAGGGAAAGAGAGAGAAGAGAGCCGGCTGGATGATTCAGAGTGCGGGGAACATCACTAGTGGCTTTCATTTCAATAGCCGAGTGTTCCCCGCACTCGATGTCACACACAGCCACAGTGACGTGAATCAAAGTTCCCCGGTCAGGTGGCGGGGCTGTATGTGTCGCTGAGTGGCAGGAACACAGCAATTGAAAGCAAAGCTGTTCCAGTGATGTTCCTCGGAGCTTTTATCATCCGGTTCTAATACTTCCACATGCTACCCAAAACATAAAAAAAAGAATATTTGGGGACTTAAATGAAAAAACCCAGACAACTCAATTTTTAATAATTATATGTAAAAATGTCACAAGAAGCTTTATAAAAATATATTTTTTTTTATCTTAGGTTTGAAAGAACCTGCAAAATTAAGCTCAAACTCCCCAATTACTGAATAGAATAAAATGTAAAAAAAAATTCAGGTCATTTTCCAAGACACCACCTTAGAGATATAGGCTCCTCCCAACAGGAACGGGAAATAATACATCACCTAAAACAGTGGTTGTCTCCCCCTGGGCCGCGGCCCACTACTGGGCCGCAGCGTCTCTGCAGCGGGCAGCATAATATCGTAAGACGCAGGTGAGAGCGCCGTGGATCAGACAGGCAGGCGGAAGAGAGAAGTGCGCTGGTGAGCAGAGATGACATCTCTCTCCGTCCCCACCTAACATCACTGCTCTTCCGCCCTCACAGCGTGCGGAATTACGGATGTGCGGTGGGGAGCTGAGAGATGACATTATGTCTCTCCGCCCTCCTAGCATCACCGCTCTTCCGCCCGCCTAGCATCACCGTTCTTCCACCTGCCTAGCATCACCTCTCTTCCCCCCCCCCCTCACAGCATGCGGAATGTCGGAGGTTCGGAGAGGAGCAGAGAGATGACATCTCTCACTGCCCACCCTGCATCTCTGCTTTCCTGCACTCACTCAACTGTACCACTGTACTATCAATGCAGTGCCATTCCTCATCTGGTGGCAGGCAGTGGATGTGGCAAGTGGCATTCCTCATTTGGTGGCACAGGCAGTTGACGTGGCATTCCTCATCTGGTGGCACTGGCAGTTGATGTGGCATTCCTCATCTGGTGGCACTGGCAGGTGTCGTGGCAAGTGGCATTCCTCATCTGGTGGCAGGCAGTGGACGTGGCATTCCTGATCCTGTGGCACAGGCAGGTGATATGGCATTCCTCATCTGGTGGCACTAGCAGGTGACGTGGCAAGTGGCATTCCTTATCTGGTGGCAGGCAGTGGACGTGGCAAGTGGCATTCCTCATCTGGTGGCAGGCGACATGGCAAGTGACACGCTGATGGCTCCCACTGATTCTGCATTATGGTGAGTTGAACTATTTAATTTATATTACAATGTAATATAAGAAATAATGTGCTTTAATCACTCTGACACCATACCAATCATGGTGCCGTGATGATTGAAGCGCCAACAGCAGAACAGCAGCTATTGCCCTGATAAATTGCCCACGAAAAATCGCTTACCCTTGCATGTGTGTACACCCCCCCCTCGCCGGGCCTTGGCACCATTTTCTTCCAGGCAACCGGTCCCCAGTGCCAAAAAGGTTGGGGACCACTGACCTAAAACACTTAAAAATGAAGTCCCTCTACAAAGTTTGTCAGTTATTTTGTTTCTGGTGGAAACCTGGTGGAAGTAGGCTTAGCTCAGTATTCTCATCTGTAATCCTCCTCCTACCACCAACTTCGTCTATTTTTGCACCCCGGTTCCTTCCTCTTTATGGGCAGAAAGAGATCTCAGCCAACTCTCTTTTCAAAGTAGAGTTTAGAGGTAGACGGATATATCGGACAATATTTGTCCATTTTTGATAATACTCGGCATCGGCCGATTATTATCAAAATTAGGCCGAAATTTTACACTGACCGCCGTTCCTCCTCCCTTCTCCACACTCAGTGGCTCTGGCAGCATCAAGGGCCGTGCTGAGTGTGAAACTGACAAGTAACAGAGAGAAGAGAGAGAGGAGCTGTCAGCTCGATGTCCGGGGTGGGTGGGACCCAGCAGCTATAATACACCAGCCAATGGGATGCTATCTGGGCGGGCCGCTACGTATATGTGGCCTCGCCTCCTTTCTAAAGTAGCCCAATCATTGGCTGGTGTAAATTAGCTGCTGGGTCCGGCCCACCCCCGACATCGAGCTGACCGCTCCTCTCTGTTAGTTTCACATAGTTAGTTACACTTGGCTTAGTGTGAAACCTGCCAGTGCAATCTGTCAGTGCCACCGCAAATTAGTGCCACCAGCCAGTGCCAATCAGTGCCATCTGTCAGTTCCAAACCAGTGCCAGACAGTGCCATCTGTCAGTTCTAAACCAGTGCCACCTGCTAGCAGGGCTGCTGTTAGAAATCACAGGGCCCCGTACAGCATACCTGGCAGGGCCCCCCCTTAAATAAATATAAATATACTAAAATCATTCATAGTGGACACAGTAACAGACTAGCTGTGTGAATTAGCCCTAATTATTTTTTTTTTACATTTTTGAACAAAAACATTTTATAATAAAAAAAAGTTGAAATGTTTTAATATTATTATTTTTTTTTTTTTTTACTAATTTTTATGACATTTTTTTTTTAAGGGATTAAAACAATACAGGGTTACAATTTGTTATTTTTTTTTAACGGGGCAGTTGTGTCTGTGTCTCTCAGGCCTCTTACACACAAGGGAATTTATCGGCTGAAAATGGTCCGACGGACCATTTCAGCCGATAAATCCGCTCGTCTGTAGGGGCCGGCGGACCGATTTTGACGGATTTCTCCAGCCTGCTTTGAAACTTTTCCGCCGGAGAGCTGCCCGTCAGATATGTCCGCTGGTTAGTACGCCTAACCAGCGGACATATCTGCCCGCACATGCGTCGGATCCTGTGAATGGATCCGACGCATGCGCGCGGAAGTGTTTTACTTCCTGGTGCGGTGAGGTGGCGGCGTCAACGTCACCGCCCTGTCCGCCGGCGGGGAATTTGATCCGATGGTGTGTACAGCCATCGGGTCAAACAGCCTGGCGGACATATCCGATGGAAACGGTTCGTCAGACCGTTTCCATCGGATAAATCCCATCGTGTGTACAAGGCCTCACTGTAGCAGCTGAAAGTTGGTGGGAGGGAGAGAAACCGTTTTTCAGCTACGGCAGAGAGCCGCACAGGGCATCCTGTGATTGCCCTTCTTTCCCTCTGGTGTTTGGGCCCCCCCAGTGTCCCCGGGCCCCCTACAGGAGGACTGGTGGTCCCCCCCTATCAGCGGCCCTGCCTGCTAGTGCCAATCAGTGCCACCTGCCAGTGCCAATAGTGGCATCTCTCAGTTCCAAACCAGTGCCACCTGCCAGTGCCATCTGTATTGAGGACATCAAGTGTGTGCTAGAGTGACAGGTGTAAGCAGGAAGGAGTGGAGTGTGTGAGAGTTTTTTTTTTTTTAATCGGCCTAAAATATTGGCCACAAAAACTGGCATCATGTATCGGCCATCGGCCGCCCCAATTTCTAAATATTGGCATCGGCCAGAGAAAAACCCATATCGGTCTACCTCTAGTAGAGTTTATGGGGGAATCGCACTGCCTATGGCTGGCTTAAATCTGTTTACTGCTGACCAATCCTGCAGAAGGTCTTTTAAAATGTTTTAGGAAATGTGTTTCCTGTTACTGTTAGGAAGAACCTATATCTCTCGTGTGTTGTTCTGGAGCACATTTAAAGACGCCCTAGGACAGAAGGAATATGTAATCAAAGATTTGATTAACTGCTCCACGGAGAGGGTGATTTACATGTTAACCTGTCCCTGTCACAAAATTTACATCGGGAAGACAAAGAGACAACTACGAATAAGAATCGGAGAACATCTACGTGACATTAAAAAAGAAAAAATGAGGAGCCAAGCTAATCCCGAAAAAACACATGAAAGTCCGGTAGCAAAACATTTTGCAGAATACCATGGAGGGAAACCTGATGGTTTGAAGGTAAAGGGGATCTATGCACTAAAACTGTCAGCTAGAAGAGGCGACTTTGACAAAATTCTGTTACAGAAAGAAAAATGGTGGATCTTTACCCTCAAATCTCTGGTCCCCAAAGGAATGAATGTTGAAATGAACTTACAATCCTTCCTATAAAAGCTAGCCATCCTCACCACCTTCATTTCTCAGTGGCATAGGTTATACAATACATTGCACTAAGAAACTCATAAGTTTAGCCTCATTTTTTCTTGACCTACAAGAACCTCGGGTCTATTACCATCCAATCATATTAGACTTCCTATTATCTCTCACCCCATACCAATGGACATTATAGACTCTAGCTGCTATCATCATACCTAGCACGGCATATGTAGAACAACATTGTTTGTCACAGTTATTTTGATATAAACTAACCATCTATATACTTATATAGGGGGGGGAAACTACTCTCTATATTCATGCATAGAACCTGCTGGTGTAATTTTGCTGTGCTTGTCTATAATCTCCTCGTTTGATAGTCCTTTACCCTCTCCTTCCCCTGGCTTTCTCCTTTCCCTCCCTCCCCACTTTCATAAACTTTCAAAAACCATTTAATCTTTGTTTTGTTTTTGTTAGACCACATTTTTTGCTCTAATGTATGCATTTGATTCATTCACTGGAAATAGTGGAGGGGCCATACTCTTTCTGAATATATCAGTCCCTGCTTCCGGATACATGTTATCGGTCTCCGTGAATAAAAACTAAACTAAGACTGCTACTGACCCAAGACATCATTTCCAACACACGGGGGCTGAACCCGTTTATCTAACTCCATAATTTGAAAAATAAAAAAAAACCCATCCAGGAGGGGGCGCGCGTTGACAGCACATATAGGAGCAATGCACGCCAACCCCCCTATCGTCCAGAAGAAGCTACGCGATCACGTCCAGCGAAACGCGTTGACGTCAGAGGTCTAGGGCGTTTGTGTGTCTGACCCCCCGGAGTAGTTTGGAGTGGAAGACGGGATACGAAGACACTAATAGTATGTAGCCGCCTACACATCAGATACTTCCATCCGGATGACATACGGCACTACAGTGATCTCTATACATCTTTGGTTGCAACCACGAACTTGGAGCCTCTCTCCTGCTACGATACACGGCAAAGCTGATCCAGCCATTTCCGCACACCAAGTAAATTTAAACGCCATCTCATTATGTAAATGGCGGACACGGTAAAGTGACATATACCTGATATATGTGGAGACTACTTTCAGAACTGCATTATAGTATCTTTTGGAGAGACATGTTCTCACATATAACTCAGCAATAGACAGAAAGTATACTCATTATTGCTTTATGCATATCTGTCTGGAATTTCATTCATACAGATATCCCAGTGATCTATGCTATTTCATGCTCTGAACCATCTCTGACCTTCGTGGCACCAATCACGGGACTACACCCTATAACAATCTTTGATATATCAGCAACCCACCATCTTGTGCTATTTTTTGAGATCTTATAATTGCTTCATATATAATTTATTTTTATTTAATTTTTGGCTACATAGCCATTAGGTTGTTGCTCAAGTCCCCCTTTTTGATCCCCACCTCCACTATTTCCACACCCCGCGGGGACGCACTCATTGGATCTTATTCCCATATATATATATTTGATTTATTTTTACATTGCGGTGTCATTACCGCTGGGAATCCCAATTAGTGCGTACACACACGTCCGGACACCTGTTTTTATTCTTGTTGTATGTTTGTATTTGTCCTTGTGTGTTGGTTACCAACACGTACATAGTGAGCCGTTTGCTCACTAATGTACTGCTGTTTGTCACTCTTGAGACCCATATGTTATTGGCCAATTTAGCCATCTTTATTAGGCTTCGGAGGTTCTAATTAATTTTGAATAAATTGATATCATTTTTTATATTAGCGTGTATGACCCATTATTACCAATAGTAGCTCCTTTTATCATCTGAGATCTCCTCCTCTCTTGGGGGTCAACTGTTTGATAACTCTTTCTTTTTCAGTCATTTATGCTAGCAATGGTAATTTACCCATACTTGGGGTGTGGTCTCTCTGCTATACATGAACCCCTCTTGTTGTTTCAAAAAAACTTTAATAGCAATCTAACGCCCCTTGCCATATTCCCTGTTTGTTTATATGCTTAGTTACTTGGATTTTCTTTTGATCCGTCTGAATATGCTACATAAGGGCGTTTTTACCTAAATATTGGTCTCTTTACAACCAGCTACTTACGTGTCTATCTTGGGTCCTCTCTAGGTAGTTTTTGTTTTTTGTTGTTTTTTGTTCTGAAATCATTGATATAATTATAAAATGGCATTTACATTAGGGGAGGAGATTGACCAGGAAATTAGGGAAGCATTTGAAAAGGACTCTGTCCAACTCCTAAATAAAGATGATGAAATAAGGGAGGGATTCAAAGAACATAAAAAACTGATAACTAAACATCTCAATAGAAAATGGGACGTGACGTTCCTTGAAACATATATACAACACAAAATTGTCCCGAGGGGATTAAGAGATAAGACGATCCCAGCGGAACACTTACAAAACGAGAGGTTCCTTCCCAAGTGGAAGGAGCTCTGTATTAATCACGGCCTAGCAGTTATGGCCCTGATTATTGAGGAAGAAAAAATTCAAATGCTAGAATTTAAAGAGTCTATTGAACTCAGTGCTAAAACATTGGATCTCATGAAGGAAGAAGATGAGTTTACCATACAAAATGACTATCTTAAAAAGGAAGTTGAAAATATTCAAAAAAACTTGAAAATAACAAAACAGTCAAAGTACAGAAGAGACTTGCTAGACTTCGAGAAAAACCTGGTATTTGACCTTACAACACGTAGAGGTAGAAGTGGCTCCTCCAGAAGGGGGTTTAGATCCCAATCAAAAAACCGACGGGGAAGGGATCCATCTGAACAACAAGGCGAGGATATACCACGCACGGTGACTTTTTTAGAGAAAGAGGGGATGGGAAATATCGGTACTCACGTCCCCTCTCAGGAATATCCCCAACCTCAAAGAACACAACAAGATCGGAGACAAAGGGGCAAATCTCAAAGACCAGGGAGGGGGGCCTACCAAACTCGGAGCCAGGCACAATAACTGACCTGCCAGGGCAGATAACTCCAGCTCTAGACAACAAAGTTATCAACTTATCTTCATTTACCAAAGACATGTCGAACTACTACAGCGAGGGATGTCCTTTTCCCCAACTAACGACATGGAGGAGTTCACTGTATATAAGGATATTGTATTATTTCTACGGAAGGTCTTCTTTAAATCACTATATCAACGTGACACAATAGAAACACCACAAGAACCTCAACTAGATCATGATGACCAACAAGCCCTATTAATATTGGAAGCCTTATTAGAAGAAAATGAATCCCATGAAATGGAAAACCCCATGATGGGTAGACAGGTAAAACTTAATATAAAATCTTCGAATATGCCGTCTTTGAATAAAAATAAATGGCTCAATATTTTTCTCGAGTTGGTACAAAAAGATCTTGAAGAGATCACTTGGAAAACCAAGAATCATGACAACCTTTCCCAACAAGAACGTCAGGCAATGAACGAACTAAAGGAAGCAAACAATCTGATTATCAAAAGAAGTGACAAAGGAGGTAATGTCGTACTCATGGATGAAACCGACTACGAAGAGGAAGTGAAACGACTCCTTGGGGACAGGAATACATATCGAAGATTAGAAGGGGATCCCTTCCCTGCTGTGGTAAGGCAACTCAACAGTAAACTTGATGATGCTGCCGAGGCGGGGCTACTAAAGAAACGTGATTTTGACCATCTAAAAGTGAAAGACTATAACATTCCAATTTTTTACTGTATCCCCAAAATCCATAAACGTCTGACTAAACCACTGGGGAGACCGATTGTGTCCGCAATTCATGGTCCATTAGACAGAGTTGGGACCTATTTGGATCTCCTCATGAAAGATATGGTTCAAAAATTAAAATCATACGTGCAAGACACACGCGATGTCCTTACGAAAATAGCAACCATTGAGATTGAAGAGGAGGCATGGCTTGTTGGTATAGATGTTGAATCTTTATATACATCTATCCCACATGAGTGGGGGATTAGAGCGATCAAGATTTTCTTAGACAAACATTACCCCTTGCTGGGTCATCAAAATTAATTTTGATGTGATCTTCTTGAATTTGCCCTTGTTAATAACTTCTTTCAGTTTGCATCTCACTACTACCAACAAATTACCGGTACATCGATGGGTGCACCTTGGGCCCCTGCTTATGCCTGCTTACACCTTGGCCTATGGGAGGAAGAGGTTATTTACATCTCCCCTATGTACCTCAGCCATGCTCATACATGGCTGAGGTACATCGATGATGTGTTCGTGGTCTGGACAGGGAGCCTTGAGGCCCTCCATGACTTCATCACTGAACTTAACATCAACGATCGTAACATACGATTGACATATGTCTGTGATAAAACACAAATTTCTTTTCTTGATCTGAAAATTGGCAAGAATAATGGGAAAATAACTACATGCACCTTTCGCAAGGAAACAGCGGCCAATACCCTATTAAGGGCAGATAGTCACCATCCACATAGGCAAAAGCATGGGATCCCTACTGGCCAATTTATGAGGACCAAACGTAATTGTTCTGAACCCTCAACTTACTATGCGGAAAGCAAAGATCTATATCAAAGGTTTCGGGAAAGGGGATATTCCCATAAGCAGATTAAACTGGCCAAGCTGAAAGCTGCACAGAGAAGCAGGAGCAGCCTACTTTCAACTGATAAAAAAGAACACACAAAAAATGAACTATCGGGACCAGTGAGGATGATTACCACATATGGCCCCCAGTGGGGCAATGTAAGGAAAATATTAGAGAAGCATTGGAATGTTCTAACTAGCAATAGAACATTGGCCAAAATCGTTGGTGAAGCCCCCATGATGGTGGCACGAAGAACAAACAACTTAGGTGACATTCTAATTCGATCTGAATTTATCAAGCAACAAAACACTTCGTGGCTATCGGATTACCCACGAAGCACGGGAATGTTTGCATGCTCTAAGTGCCAAATATGCCCATTCGTGGAACGAACAGGCACATTTAAAGACGCCCTAGGACAGAAGGAATATGTAATCAAAGATTTGATTAACTGCTCCACGGAGAGGGTGATTTACATGTTAACCTGTCCCTGTCACCAAATTTACATCGGGAAGACAAAGAGACAACTGCGAATAAGAATCGGAGAACATCTACGTGACATTAAAAAGGAAAAAATGAGGAGCCAAGCTAATCCCGAAAAAACACATGAAAGTCCGGTAGCAAAACATTTTGCAGAATACCATGGAGGGAAACCTGATGGTTTGAAGGTAAAGGGGGTCTATGCACTAAAACTGTCAGCTAGAAGAGGCGTCTTTGACAAAATTCTGTTACAGAAAGAAAAATGGTGGATCTTTACCCTCAAATCTCTGGTCCCCAAAGGAATGAATGTTGAAATGAACTTACAATCCTTCCTATAAAAGCTAGCCATCCTCACCACCTTCATTTCTCAGTGGCATAGGTTATACAATACATTGCACTAAGAAACTCATAAGTTTAGCCTCATTTTTTCTTGACCTACAAGAACCTCGGGTCTATTACCATCCAATCATATTAGACTTCCTATTATCTCTCACCCCATACCAATGGACATTATAGACTCTCTCTGCTATCATCATACCTAGCACGGCATATGTAGAACAACATTGTTTGTCACAGTTATTTTGATATAAACTAACCATCTATATACTTATATAGGGGGGGGAAACTACTCTCTATATTCATGCATAGAACCTGCTGGTGTAATTTTGCTGTGCTTGTCTATAATCTCCTCGTTTGATAGTCCTTTACCCTCTCCTTCCCCTGGCTTTCTCCTTTCCCTCCCTCCCCACTTTCATAAACTTTCAAAAACCATTTAATCTTTGTTTTGTTTTTGTTAGACCACATTTTTTGCTCTAATGTATGCATTTTATTCATTCACTGGAAATAGTGGAGGGGCCATACTCTTTCTGAATATATCAGTCCCTGCTTCCGGATACATGTTATCGGTCTCCGTGAATAAAAACTAAACTAAGACTGCTACTGACCCAAGACATCATTTCCAACACACGGGGGCTGAACCCGTTTATCTAACTCCATAATTTGAAAAATCAAAAAAAATCCATCCAGGAGGGGGCGCGCGTTGACGGCACATATAGGAGCAATGCACGCCAACCCCCCTATCGTCCAGAAGAAGCTACGCGATCACGTCCAGCGAAACGCGTTGACGTCAGAGGTCTAGGACGTTTGTGTGTCTGACCCCCCGGAGCAGTTTGGAGTGGAGGACGGGATACGGAGACACTAATAGTATGTAGCCGCCTACACATCAGATACTTCCATCCGGATGACATATGGCACTACAGTGATCTCTATACATCTTTGGTTGCAACCACGAACTTGGAGCCTCTCTCCTGCTACGATACACGGCAAAGCTGATCCAGCCATTTCCGCACACCAAGTAAATTTAAACGCCATCTCATTATGTAAACGGCGGACACGGTAAAGTGACATATACCTGATATATGTGGAGACTACTTTCAGAACTGCATTATAGTATCTTTTGGAGAGACATGTTCTCACATATAACTCAGCAATAGACAGAAAGTATACTCATTATTGCTTTATGCATATCTGTCTGGAATTTCATTCATACAGATATCCCAGTGATCTATGCTATTTCATGCTCTGAACCATCTCTGACCTTCGTGGCACCAATCACGGGACTACACCCTATAACAATCTTTGATATATCAGCAACCCACCATCTTGTGCTATTTTTTGAGATCTTATAATTGCTTCATATATAATTTCTTTTTATTTAATTTTTGGCTACATAGCCATTAGGTTGTTGCTCAAGTCCCCCTTTTTGATCCCCACCTCCACCATTTCCACACCCCGCGGGGACGCACTCATTGGATCTTATTCCCATATATATATATTTGATTTATTTTTACATTGCGGTGTCATTACCGCTGGGAATCCCAATTAGTGCGTACACACACGTCCGGACACCTGTTTTTATTCTTGTTGTATGTTTGTATTTGTCCTTGTGTGTTGGTTACCAACACGTACATAGTGAGCCGTTTGCTCACTAATGTACTGCTGTTTGTCACTCTTGAGACCCATATGTTATTGGCCAATTTAGCCATCTTTATTAGGCTTGGGAGGTTCTAATTAATTTTGAATAAATTGATATCATTTTTTATATTAGCGTGTATGACCCATTATTACCAATAGTAGCTCTTTTTATCATCTGAGATCTCCTCCTCTCTTGGGGGTCAACTGTTTGATAACTCTTTCTTTTTCACTCATTTATGCTAGCAATGGTAATTTACCCATACTTGGGGTGTGGTCTCTCTGCTATACATGAACCCCTCTTGTTGTTTCAAAAAAACTTTAATAGCAATCTAACTCCCCTTGCCATATTCCCTGTTTGTTTATACTCCTAGGGGATGACAGTGAACTTGGAGCCCCAGTATTGGTGAACCATTGGGGTCATAGAGCCCAATCTTCTACCATAGATGGTCCCGGGTCCCCTCTACATGACCCACAAGATTAGTGTCCTTAAACCCATATGATTTAGGAATAGTGTGGGCCAAGCTTGCCAGGTTTCCCCATAGACTTCAATGTTAAACCCTGGGGCTAGAGTCGCTGGACAGCTTGGGGTGGTAGATGGGTAAAACCCTGACCCTGATTAAGTGGACTGTTACAACCCCATCCATGCTTAAGGGTTGCTGGTCAGCTTTGCGAGTCCATCGAGGGGTATCAAACAGTTAATGGAGCCTTAGAAATTGGGAACATTTCATAAATACCCCCAAATTCTATCAGGGGTTGGCCATCTGGGTCCCAAGTGCTGCTAAAAATTTGGGGTAACTGTGACCTTTGGTTTGGGAGTTGTAGTCTAAATATACAGAGTCGGGCCAAGCTGGCCAAACTTTCCCCATAGATTTCAATGTTATACCCTGGGGCTAGAGTCGCTAGACAGCTTGGGGTGGTAGATGGGTAAATCTCTGACCATGATTAAGTGGAATGTTACAACCCCACCCATGCTTAATGGTTGCTGGTCAGCTTTGCGAGTCTTGGCGAGGGGTATCAAACAGTTTATGGAGCCTTAAAAATAGTGAAAGTGTCATAAATGCCCCCAATTTCTACCAGGGGTCGGCTATCTGGGTCCCAAGTGCTGGTAAAACATGTGGGTGGAACCCCAGTAACAGCAAACAATATGGGTTAGAGGTCCAAAACCTTCACAGTAGGTTGTCCTGGGTCCCCTCAACATGACTCTTTATAGTTTCAAGTCCCTGAAAAGCTTGGCAAGAGAACAGTGGGTCGCCAAGCTGGCCGGGTTTTTGCCTCTGTACAGCCAAACCACAAGTGAAAGCCGGTTTAATCTTCTTCTGGCGGTGGGCTATGTGGACCTCTAGAGGCTGGCCAAATTTGGAGTCCCTGATACCAACCATGTCAAAAGCAAAATTGACACAATTCACAAGGAGATATCCAGCATTCAAATTGCTCCCCTACCCAACACATCAGGTCCAACACCACACTCAATACTTTTCTCCTTTTGCCCAGTTTCTACTGATGAAGTTGATAAACTCCTCTCTACGGCCCACCTCACTACATGTCCCCTCTCAATTACTGCGACCACCTTCCCTGCTCCATCCTCAACTCCCTAACCCACATCTTCAAGTTGGATAAGTAATGACAGGAAATGTGATCACATTACATCATTCTCTCATCTCCTTTCATCCAATCTTGTTCCTATGCTGATCATCTACTCACCGCTAAACCCCTCCAACCACAACCACCCACCCCTCCATACCTGTCCATCCTAACAGCAATTCAGAGTGCAGCACTTCCTCCATAGGAGCTGCTGGTTAAGATTTGGGGTTTGCACATTACCTCTAGCTTCGTTGTCAGGGGAGGAAAGTCTATAGTAAATGCAATGTCCACACCAGATGTAAAACCTTCAACTGTTAGGTTTAATTTTTACTGCAGTATAACTTGAGGAGAAAGTAAAAGGTAGGAGAAGAGTAGGGGAAGGTTCAGGCACGCGGTACAGAATGTACAAAATTGTTCAAAGTTCTTATCATTTATTCACCACTCTCAATGATCGATTGGGTTTTGCTCACCCTGATAGTCCCCTCTCACATGGCCTAGTAGCCGGGATGATGCACGATCCAGTGTCCAGACAATCTCTGCCACAGGATTTAAAGTCCCAAAGAGCAAAGACCTTTAAGCCCAGCCGGCGAGCTGTAAGGCAAATAGAGAATAGTGGATCCCTTTTCCACAAGGTCACCATGCCTATCCCAAGACATTAGAACTTTGCAGGTCTCCTCCAGGGCAGGTCTTTCCCGGTTTCCTTTGTGAAGCAGCTTCCCTCTTTTGGATGGACAGCTTGGATCCCCTTTAGGAATGTAGGCCCCAGCTAACATAGCTGGGCCTATTTGATAGAGATGCAGCCTCGAGCCAACATGGCCCGGGGCCGGAATCACATACTAGTACCTTGTGCCAGGAGGTAGGACCCTGAAAAATGACGTCTGCCTTTAAGTACCCCATCCCATCCTGCACAGCGGGTCACCACTCTTACTGGGCCGCTGCCAAGAAGGGTCACTTAATGCATCATGGTTCACCTGCATTCCAACATGGGCCTGAGGTGGTAACGCCACCTACAGGCAACAAGGGAAAATTACTGCCAGGCAGTACCACAGCCAGAGCAGAGGCAAATTTCTATACAATTTAACAGGTCCGAGCCCAACTATTGGCGCACGCAGGCACCCCTTACATTTTAAATAGTGCCCCAGTCATTGGGAGCAGAGAGCAGGGCGCTACAAGAGTTTCTATGATTTGTATCATTTATTAGAACATATTTCATGTGAAGGAACAATGTGATCTCCTTACAGGGACTGGTTTTTATTGTCTTTCATCCTTTTATTCTGCTGAAAATCTTCTGGAGATCAGAAAAGATCATTCAATATTAAATACCAAAAAAAAACATCCCCGAGCTGAAAAGGAACACAGATCTCAGATCCTCCTTCACACTCCTTAGAAGAAAAATACATTTTATCTGAAGAAATCATTCCAATGATGCAGCACTATTCCTCCCACTGATACCAATGATGGAGCACTATTCCTCCCACTGATACTAATGATGCAGCACTATTCCTCCCACTGACACCAATGATGGAGCACTATTCCTCCCACTGATACTAATGATGCAGCACTATTCCTCCCACTGATACTAATGATGCAGCACTATTCCTCCCACTGATACTAATGATGGAGCACTATTCCTCCCACTGACACCAATGATGGAGCACTATTCCTCCCACTGATACTAATGATGCAGCACTATTCCTCCCACTGATACTAATGATGCAGCACTATTCCTCCCACTGATACTAATGATGCAGCACAATTCCTCCCACTGATACTAATGATGCAGCACTATTCCTCCCACTGATACCAATGATGAAGCAATATTACTCCTACTGATACCAATGATGCAGCACTATTCCTCCCACTGATACTAATGATGCAGCACTATTCCTCCCACTGATATCAATGATGGGACACTATTCCTCACACTGACACCAATAATGCGGTACTACTACTCCCATCATTGGTATCAGTGGGAGGAATAGTGCTGCATCATTAGTGGTTTTGGACTAGAATTGAGAAATACTGTGATAATACATAAATGATAAGTCAACTTTCAGTATGAAGAATTTTTTTAATATAATTTTTTGTTCATATAATCAAAGGTACATTTTTTAGCAAATCAGAAGAATGATTACCCGCATTCATAAACGGATTATGTTTGGTAATGATTTGAAGAAATGAGGATCTGAGCCTTGTAAGGAAGGTGTTAAATGTAACGTGCACTGATAGAAATATAAAGACATCCATTGCTGACAACCTTTAGAAAATACATGGCCTGGCTACATCTGGCTCCAGTACTGCCTGAGCTTCTGATCTAGAACAAGCATGAAAATTTGAGAACCAGAACCCCCGATCTGCAAACTTTCAGAACTGTGTTTTTGTTTATTTAATATGTTCATAGGTGGAAAAAAAGTTTTTGAAAATACTAAAGTTTTTTTGAAAATACAAAATGGAATAATACAAAGCATTACTAATATAAAGTTATATGAAGTAATACTTCATATGTCCAGGTATTTGGGAGCCTGGGACTCACCTCCTTTCCACCCATTGAGTGCCTATGCAACCAGTCACAAAACCACATGTGGGGAGTAGGGATGAGCTGAACACCCCTGGGTTCAGTTCGCACCAGAACCTACGAACAGACCAAAAGTTTGTGTGAACTTTAGAACCCCATTAAAGTCTTTGGGACTCGAATGTTTGAAATCTATAAAGTGCCTATTTTAAAGGCCAATATGCAAGTTATTGTCCAAAAAGTGTTTGGGGACCCGGGTCCTGCCCCTGGGGACATGTATTAATGCAAAAAAAGTTTTAAAACTGCATTTTTTTTCGGGAGCAGTAATTTTAAATGACTTTTTATCTTTCAGAAATGACATTTTGTGCAGGTACAGTTCTAAGCATGGGAAACAAGCGCTGCTTTACAGGCATACTATACACACACCCTAAGTACAATATTTAAAGGAATATTTCACTTTTATTGTTTCACTTTAAGCATTATTAAAATCACTGCTTCCGAAAAAAATGCATTTTTTTTAAATTATTTTTTTGCATTGATACATGTCCCCTGGGGCAGGACCCAGGTCCCCAAACACTTTTTATGACAATAACTTGCATATAAGCCTTTAAAATTAGCACTTTAGATTTCTCCCATTGACTTTTCCAGGGTGTTCTGCTGCTTTTCAAATTTACCGCGAACACCCCAAATTGTTTGCTGTTCGGCGAACAGGCAATGTTTGACTCGAACTTGAAGCTCATCCCTAGTGGGGAGGAGAGTTCTAAGCTTTGTGTAAGCTCCAACTAGGCCATATTGGATATCACATAAGGCTTCCTGCAGAGGGTAAGTTAAGGGAAGATGAATATAAGAAGTACCCAGAATTGGGGTGGATTAGGAAATTAAGTAAACAGGGTAACTTCAGATCAATAATCACAGAGGGTAAGGACCATTGAATTTCTGAGGATTTAGAACTCACAAATGACAAGTTTTGGCATTTCACAAGGGTAGTCATTCCACTTTCCAGAATAAAGAATCTCTACACAGTCCTCATTTATTCCCCTATGATTATTGGGTTCTCCGTAATCCCAGTTCTGGTAGGAGATGACCATGTTAATGAGATATTGGAAAATTCCCTGTGTCTTTTTGTCGTTCATACCAAGGACTGGATTTAAGGCATATTGTTTGCGGAGGGTAAGAATAGCATTATTCTCTGCCGAGTTTAGCGGTACAGCCAGCTGACCTCCAGCTGTTTTACAAATGGTTATGGCTTCATCATAGGTGGCTTCAGCACCGCTTGAAATATAGACTTTGTCACCGGCTATGGCTCGCCGTCCCTTTGGTAAACCTGAAACAAGAAGAGAAAAAGGGATAAGGAAATAAACCTATTTGATCGTGTAATTTAGTTGCTTAGTAAAATAAAATATATTCTTTCCTGGATGATTACATATGTAGCACCCTTCTAGTTAGGTCACCAATAGGTTTAGGTATAGCCAGTGCAGCTGAATTTGATTACTTCTGGTTGTTATATGTTCTGTTTCCTACAGATTTGACTGTTTTCCCTTGCATTCCAGCAAGTTCTGGAATATAGTGGGTTGGGAGAGGCGGACCTTGGAACCTTTCCCGCCAGGAAAGTGTTCATCTGCTAGTGGCACTGTGGCTTCCAGACCTATAGGCTGCAGTTCTGGCGTCCACCAGAGGGTGTCTATCAGCAGCCAGAAGCTCATGGTATTTAGGCATCACCTGATACTCGTTTCAGAAAGTGTATTTAAGCCCTGTCTATGCTTTTCCACTTTGCCTTGGTGTTTGTTCCATTTGCCCCTGACCTGCGTTCGTACATCCCGACCCTGAACCCTAACCCTGCAGCATGTTCCTTTACTTGCCTGCTTGTTCCTTCTCCTGTTTACCCTCCACCTGTCCTGGCTTTCTCCCAGCTTTCTCTCCCGTGTATGACCCTGGCTCTGACACTGACTACGCTTCTCATATCCTGCTATCTGTATATGCTTGGTTTGGGCAGTTGTGTGTTCACTCACTTATTAGTTATGGTATATTGAAGGTGCATTTGTATTTATGTTATCCACTTGTTCTTAACTAATTACATTATTTAACATTTTACTTGTGCCTTGTATTCTCTGTGGAAGTCCACACATTTCTGGTCACACCTATTTTTGACATAAAGCCAAGGCCAGTCCTGACCAGAAGTGGCTGCACAGGGAAGCCATCTTGGCTCTGCTGTTTGTTGCAAGATGCACCCTGAGGAGGTTGTATACTATACTTTGCAATACTTTGCTAGTGACAGAGAAAAAGTAATATTGCTGCCAAACATTGGAGGGCCAGAGATCAACTGTTCATTCATTCCATAGTTAATCAGGATAGGATGTTTGGTGGTGTTCAGCCATTGATTCAAGTCTATGCAGAGTTGGCTTCGTCCAGTATTACTGTAGAGGTACCCCGAAGGAGCTGCTGATAATTAAATGGGATGGCACCTTTACCTCATGGCTCTTCTTCGAATTCCTATGGGGTGGATGATACATACAGCAGCAACAACAAAGGAATGTCCGCAAAGAAATGTCTTTGTATGTGCTCTTCATTAACCAGCCGGGCAAAAACGATGAACCGGTGATGAAAAGGGACAGAGATTGAAAAGAGAACAGCAGATTCAGGCATAGTATTTGGAACAGTCCTGCTCCTATACATAACACTTTTATACCCGTCCTGCTTGAGTGGGCTTAGCGTGCCCAGGTAGGCCTCTCTCTCTGACCTAGCAGCCGGAGCACCGCTCGAACCTCTTTAGGATAAAGTCTCTGCCACAGACCATCCTGTATAGATGTCAGAGAGACACCTCTGCCACAGGCCCCTGATTGCAGATACGGAGATAACCATCTTTGATAGAACTACGCCTGGATCTTCTTCTTAACGTCGCACATGTAACGACTGATAGGTGATCAATCCTTCAGTGCCTGGCTACCTGGATCCTCGGTGGTTCAACTAGATCCTGTTGGATTGCCAGCCTCTCATTGGCGCTCCTCAGACGGACTCCCTATTGAACAGCAGTACAGCTTGGAATCTTCAAAAGGTGGGAACCCAGTCACTCAGTGGGTCCCCGTTGCTGTTCAGATGCTCCGGGCCAACATGGTCCCGGAAACCAGAAACACCACGTGGCACGCACACCCCGGCCAGGTAGGCCATAACGCCAGCGCGCGGTGATGTGGCCACCCCAAAGGTGGGTGCCACACAGGACGAAGACACAAGACCCAGACTCCCCAGCGTCTGTCCCATAAATACCCTCTCCCGGCATGCCCAGCGAGGCCCAACCCTCCTGATTGGCCACCCAGAAAGAGCACCCAAACCTTAACTCCACTGCTGCCACCTACCGCACCGGGGTGGGAAGAACACCCCAGCGCAACAGAATGAGCCCACAGCACAGCCAAGCTGGAACAGAGACCCTACTTAAACTTTGCAATTGAAATCAGAGTCATTTACACTCTGATTATCCTCTAAATTTCAATAGCACCGGTACTTGGAAGTAACCCGGCGCTACATTACTAAAGGCAGTGATGACTTTTCCCTTCCCTTTAGTATGGCTCAGTAGAATAGCTGGTATGGTTATTGGAGAATGACTTGGCTAAACAGAGCATTGGGGGCACTCTGGACATGCTCAGTTTATTGTGTATTGCTAGAGAGTTTTTTTTTTTCTTGACAGAGTGCATGTGTTCAGCACAGGGCCAATCAGCACTGTCCAGACAGAGGTTCAGGGGTCCTGCAGACTCATAGAACAATAAGGAGAGAATTAAATCTCCTCCTACAAGCTTTAACCAGACACTGATAGAAGTCACTAAACTGCTCTATCTACTGATGAGAAAAGCTATTTAGCAGTTTATATTTACTAAAACTATTGCATTTCCATGTTCTGTGTACTGCAGGAGACCTGATATAGTGATCACATGGCACTAGGTTTAATAACACTTTAGGCACTATTCAATAAGTTCCCAACAGGTGCTAGTGGGTTGTATTACCACAGTGCAGTCTCTAGTCAGACAGGCAGAGTGTAAACTTAATTTAGTTTAACCGTTGTTACAAGCATGGTCAGATATATTGCATTCAACCACAGTCACAACCCAGCATACCCTGCTACCAACTACCCTGCCTTTAAACCATTGAAGATCACCTCTTTTTTTTCATTGTCTTTGGCAACCCCTCAGAAATCCTCCTTAGCAACTGCAACTAGCAACTGCTCCCTCTTTTTCACATCCCTCAGTTCTTCTCTTCGATCAGCTACAGCCCTGCATCACATGTAGAACTTCAGTGGCTAAACACAAAAAGCAACAGAAGTTTTTTCCAACTCACACAATTCTACCACTAACCACTCCTGTTCTATGCCAGCTAATCTGCTTCGGTGTGCCCCCACGCCAGTCGATCTGATCCAGTCTGCCTACACACTTGCTGATCTGCTCCAGTTTGCCTGCATGAGGGCTGATCTGCTCCAGTCTGCCTCCACGCCAGCTGATCTGATCCACTCTGCCTCCATATAAGGCCATGTGCTCCACTCTGCCATCATGCCTGTTACGCCAGTTCAGCCCATGCCAGCTGAGCCTCCATCTTTTTTTATATTTAGGACTTTTAGCAACCTGGACTAACTGTACTGCAGTTGCCTTTGTTCAAGACTGTCTAAGAAGTTCCATACATCCTTTGAACAGACTGCCTCATTTAGCCAGGTGGTGCCCTTGCCCTTTTCTCCAAGCCATCCTGCATCCAGCAAATGTTCTAGCGACCCAGATTAACTTCAATGATATGTCTCCTGCTATACAGCCTAGCATTACTGGTTCTTTGTCCACGGTGCAGTTTGGCTTTATAGACTCTTTGCTTGCTGAACCATGATGGTCTGCTGCCTGCTGATGGTGGTCCAGTCTTCATTCATGCTGCCTATTGATGTGCCCAGACATATTCCATGGTGCCTGCTTAGAGGGTTAAGCTTGCCCCTGGTGCCCTACTGTCTGCTGCTGAGCCTGGCTTTGGTGCTCCTGTTCCTGATGCCCACTGCCCAGACTGGTGGTCCTGCTTCGGATTGCCCAGCCTGGTGGTCCCGCTTATAAAAAAGAGCCCAGTTGGTGGTCTCAAACCTGATGCCCAGCCGGAGGGTCCTGTTCCTGATGCCCAGCCGGAGGGTCCTGTTCCTGATGCCCTGCTGGAGTGTAATGTGCCTAACGACCAGCTTGCCTCTGATCTGATGCCAGATGTCCAGCCTGATGGTCCTGTGCTGGATGTTTAGCCTGCCCCTGATTCCATGCCCGATGGCCTGCCTGCATCTGGTGGTCCTGTGCCCAACAGCCAGCCTGCCTCTGATGGTTCTGTGCCTGATGACCCGCCTACCTTCGATGGTCTGCTGTATGATTACCAGTCTGCCCCTGGCTCTGATGATCCGGTCCTTGATGTCCAACCTGCCTCTAATCTTGCCTGACACCCAGCCAAGTTTTATTGACTTTATATATACTGTTCAGCAAGAATCCATTGAGTCAACATTAAAATTCAGCAGAGCAACAGACATTAAGTGTCCACCTGCTAATGGGTCTGAGAGCTGTGAGTCTTCACGTGCCTTATATTGGTTACCTGCTTGGCCTGAGATTTGTTTTGCAGTTGCCTTGGTTGGCCCTGGTCATGGTGAGCTCCTAGGGAATGGCAGAGTACTATCTGTGCCTTGCCCTGATCCAGATGCGATTGCCACAGCTCCAGGTGCACTGGGGGACTGTGGTTGGGTAACCAATGCCTCAGAGAGACCTAGGTGTCCGTTGATGTGCTGAGCTAGTCTTGAAAACCAAGCAAACTACATGGTTATAACGAGACATTTTGGTGTCTGAATTGTCACATGATCCCAGAGTAAAGTTTGCGGATAACCTGTAGGATATCTTGCTGCTTTGAAGGACTCAACATTTCAAATGTTATACATCTCCAAAAATTTGGCCAACAAGAAAACCAGCCAGTTGCTTGACCCCTAGCAGCGGGGTACTAAGGCATGGTGGGTCTTTGCCTATTGATGGGTCTTGGCAACAGGGCATCTCACTTGGAAACCGAGACTTCTTAAACCTACAAGAAACTTTTTCACTGGAATTGTTCAACAGATGATTATCTTTTTTGCACTTGTTCAGCTATGGCTATTTGGAGCATCCGGAGGAAAGAGCTCACCTGCTGGTGATACTGTGGCTTCCAGACCTATAGGCTGCAGTTCTGGTGTCCACTAGCGGGTGTTTCTCAGCAGCCAGAAGCACATAGTAATCAGACATCACCTGATGCCAATTTCAGGAAGTGTATTTAAGCCCCCTATGCTTTTCCTCTTTGCCGTGGTTGAGAAGAGGACCAATCAGCAGGAGGCTGAGGTGTGTATAAATCTTCTGGGCCCTAGAGCAGCAGGGTCCTTGCCCTGGTGGAGAGAAACCCGGCCTAGAAGGGCTGTTTGCCGTTCTAGGCCATCTAGCTGAAAACTGCGGAAGGTCCATTGCAGTCATAGCTCAGAGAGAGCTGGCAGATAAACTTTTGAAGATGTGGGAATAGTCTGGAGAAAGTCTGCTGAGGATCTGGCTCAGAAGCTCACGGTACAAGGTCTGGGTGTTACTGGAAGGAGGCATCCATATATACAGGGACATAGTGAGTAAAGACAGATCCTGAAGAGACTTTCTGCTTTGTCTTTTTTTGTGAAGAGACTGTTCCATATTTTCTGTCACTGAGCAGTTTCCAATGCGAGATCCCCCTGAGCTGTATGATCAAGACCACTTATCTTAAAGGGCTATCTTTGAAGAAGGTAACCTTTACTAGACAGCAAGATTGGCTTGGGGTCTGACTACACCTACCTAACAAGTAAATGGAATTGCTTCCTTGTGATAGATATTGGCACAGGTTGCCCCAGTCAATTCCTGAAATTCTGGGAAGATCTACTTGCTGTAATCAGGTCTACCTGGTTCCTCCTTGTCTGTGTTGGTTTTCCCCAGTCTCCTCTGTGGTGGTGTAACCCTGTGCGACCTTAAAGACTGTTGGTTTATGCCAGATTTTGGAGAGAAAGGCACGCTGATTGCACAGCTGTGTGTTGGGCTTTTTAGTTCTGACCCGACTATGGCTCAAGGCCCCACCCAACAGACAGGAAGTCTGTTCCTGGGAGTCACGTGGACTCCCATCCCTCTGAGCTGCAGCCAGAGCATGTATGTCTGCAGGAGGCAGATGTCATTGGTGATTGAGCAGCAAGGCGCTGATCAGGAGTAAGCTAGGAGAGAGCTTAACTCTAGGAAACTCTGTTTGTTCTTCGGAGCAGACCTAAGGCCTAGGCTAAAGGTCTAAAACAGCCGGATGGCAAGAATGAAAGTCAGGATGCTGAAGTATTGAGTATCCAAATACAGTAATGGTGGAACCCCCTGTGAGGGCTACTGATGTATTTGTGACGTTTTTGTGCTTTTAAATAAAAGTGGGCTACCGGGCCCTTAAAAATTCAGTTCTAGACTGGCGTACTTACTAAAAATGTGCCTACCGCTGGAGTCTGATCACCCCAATCTTACACCTCCCACAGTACATAAACATGCTAAGCTAAGATCTGGCTGCGCTCCCAGATAGTATCCAGTCTCTTTCAGGCTTGTGCTATAAATTGGCAGCTAGTGGAGAGAAAGTACTCTTTTTTTTTTAGACTTTTGTAGCGCCCCCTTACTTTCCGTAGGGGTGTTAAGCTAAAGTTAGTGAGGAATGGGAGAGTTACGTGGCTCCCATTCACAATTTTTTAAATTTGGGCTGCTGTCACTCCCAGAACTGTCCTGTGGGTCGGTCTGCGCTCCAGGGGTGTGTTTCCACCCCTGGGCGGCAGCTGGCGCTAGAGGGGTTCTGGCGGACTAATTTCCTCAGCAGCCATGGACCCCACAGCCCTGGACTACCTGGCCGAAGTTGTGCACCATGCGGAGCTCTACTCTGACATAGAGAGGGATCCTAGTAGCTGAAAGGATACCAGGCTGGGAGCTGTGCGGTGGTCAATAGGCTTGAGGAGAACCCAGAGGCAGGTGATCCAATAGGGCTTGAAGAAACCATCAAGGATCCAGTGACTTTAACTAAACCTATTGGGAGGACTCGCTCATTTCAATTTCACGCTCATTCAAGTACTAGGCCTGTGGCAGAGGCCCAAGCCAGGCCTGTGGCAGAGACCTGGTCATCCCAATATTTGCTAGTGACGCTCCCGCTGCCAGGCCTGCGGCAGGGGTCTGTCCGGGGGCACTTTACCCATTCCGACTGGAGTGGCGACAAACTGAATTCATTATTGCTGAGAGCAAGATTGCTCCTTTCCTTCTTCATATCCAAGGCCTGATACTCAAGCTCTCTCTCTCTGCTCATCAACCTTTCCTGTCCTGTACCATGTTGATGAAGGCCATGTTGGGCCTTGGAATAAAGCATTGAAGAAAACCCAACTAAAGACTGGACATTCGCTCTCTGTTTCAACTCACAAGTATCACCCCTAGACATCTGCCAGGTAACACAACACACCGGTCCCGCTTATACTCAGCGGCTCCTGAATGTGGGTAGCGCTACACTTTTTAAAAATAAGACCCATTGGTAGCTTAAAGGGTCAGTCCACTCAAAAATGATATGTTTTAGTCTTTGGTGACTGCTGGAGAGTTGACCCCCAGACAGTCCCTTCTATCGTTGTACTCTTGATATACTTGCACTAAGATTTGGATTCTGCACACCTGTTGTGCTCATTATGAGGGGTTCACACTAACCTTATGCTGAGTTCCCAAGTCTACTATTTCTATAGTGTGGTTATGGGTAATCCTAATCTATTGTAGTACTCCTCAAACTTTTTTCACTCACAGCACCCTTTATAAAACCTTGAAGCACACTATTCTAAAATGTGTAAAGTAAGACTTATCAATGGGAAACCTGAACCTGGGACAATGCACACAGTGACCTTGATGAAATTAACATCACTTTAGTAGCCCCTTCACATCAGAGTTCTCTCCTGATTATGTCAGAGGCCCCGAAACATCAAAGTCTTTCCTCTAAAGAGGAGCCCCCATCACATCAGAGTATCCACACGACAGCGTCCTCCCCTCGCATCAAAATCTTCCCATCACTACAGACAGGGGCGGACTGACAACTCATGAGGCCCCCAGCCAATAAGAGATTAGGGGGCCAAACAGTACTGTATACATACACACACAGTATACATACACAGTCACACAATATACACACACAGTATACATACACACAGAATACACATACAGACACACAGTACACACACACAGTATACATACACACACTGAGAAGGTACCGGAGAGGCGGGGCAGCTATAATCTTGGTATTTTTTAGACCAAAAGGACGTCGGTAAGAGACATTTCAGGGACAGATGTAAAAAAAAAAAATTTCATACTGTCCCTGGTTTTACTGAGGCTGGCAACCCTGATGGGGCCTCCTAGTGGCATAGGGCCCTCGGGCAGTGCCGTGCCATCTTAATAGCATCATGGGCCCCTGGGTAAAGTAATGCACTGGGGCCCCTACCAGCCTGCCCCAAATTAACGCACCTACTCTCAAGAATTGAACAAGGGGGAGGCAGAAGGACATCAGGAGGGCAAGTTCTGGGATGCTGCTTTGGACACCCTAGTAACATTTTGTAAAATCCATGACTATCCTAGCAGATATGGGACAGTTGGCAAGTATGATGTAATGCAAGATTATCATGGGGCCCCTGGGCAGTGCCCACGTGTGCCCAGGCATTAAGACAGCCCTGCCTGACTGCCCGAATGGTCTGCCGCCCCTCTCATTCATGTGGAAACAGTGAATATTGGGTCTCATGCTTTCGGCAGCCCAGGGAAATCCACTTGGCAACCCTGGTGCCATGGCTCCCTGGTTGTGAAACAATGGATTAAAGCATCCAACTAACCTTTGTTCTGCGAGTCTAATGCTGATTTAATTTGTGTGTCCAAATCCAAGATTTTCTTTTTAAGATCTTCAAGTGCTAAGAAAAGAGAAGTCAATTAGTACTCTCAAAACAGCAAAAGCTACTTATCTTTTAACCCTACAGGTAAAACACATTCAGCGGGTACAGTGTATTTGCGATATTCTTTAACCACTTCAATACCGGGCCTATTCCGGCACTTCTCTCCTTCATGTAAAAATCCAAATTTTTTCACTAGAAAATTTGTCAGAACCCCAAAACATTATATATTTTTTTGCAGACACCCTAGGGAATAAAATGGCGGTCATTGCAATTTTTTATCTCGCACAGTATTTGCGCAAATTTTTTTAAACGCCTTCTTTTGGGAAAAACATGAAAAAGAATAACAAAACAGTAAAGTTAGCCCAATTTTTTTGTATAATGTGATCACAGAAGCTGAGCGGGGGGTGGCAATCGTAGTTGTTGAGTGGACTTCTTACCTCTTCATCCACAACTGCATGACTCTTCCTGCTTCCTCCTCCCTCCAACCGGGGCCCCCCTATTGGATGGGGCCCATGGGCTTGAGCCCAGTCAAGCCCAATGGTAAGTCCGGCCAGCCCTGCCTATCAGTGTGCATCAGTGTGGCATATTAGTGCCTCCTCATCAGTGCCATCTCATCGGTGCCCATAAATGCTGCCTCATCAGTGCAGCCTATCCATGCCCATCAGTACCACCTAGGGTGACCACGTGTCCCGGATTGCCCGGGACAGTCCCGCATTTTGCAGTTCTGTCCCGGGGCCCGGGCATCTTCATTCCAGGACAATACAGTGTCCCGGAATGAAACTGACACAGCCACCCGATGAGAGAGCGGGGCTGGGAAGCCGGCGTCCCTAACAACTGATAAGTCTTCAGCTGTCAATGAGCGTTCCTGCTGACAGCTAAATAGAAAATAAAGCTGCCATTAAAAAAAAGTAAAAAATAAATTTAAAAAAAACATGGCGTGGGGTCCCCCTCCCCTAGTCCATTTCAGACCCTTTGGGTCCTTTCAGATTCTGATAACCCCCCCTGCCTGCATGCCACCACAACCACCAGCCAGGGTAAGATGGGGACGTGATTCTTTGGGGTGGGCACTGTAGAGCCTGTGGGTGCTGGTATGGACTGGGGGGGGGGGGGCACTAGGTTTTTTTTTTTTTTTCCAATAGCCGGGTGCCAGCAATTGCAACCTTGAGTCATTTTAAATGCGATTTGACTTTTCTTTTTTTTCTTTAGAAATTTCATTTTTGCTGCAGCATGTTTTATACATGGTACACATGCTCCACTTTACAGGCAAACTAAGGGGACCCCCCCAGGCACTATATTACAATCATTTTGATTGTTGCACTTTAAGCATAATTAGAATCACTGCTCCTGAAAAACGTTAAAATTGGCAAATTTTTGTGAGGGAGGGGGGGTGTCCCTGAATGGCAGTTTGGAAATGTGGTCACCCTAGTACCGCCTCATCAGTGCACATCAGTGAAGGAGAAAAATTACTTATTTACAAAATTTACTGATAGAAACTAAGAAAAACTTTCAGTCTTTTTTTGTTTGTTTTTTTTTTAGCAAAAAATAAACCCCAATGGTGATTAAATATCACCAGAAGACCACTCTAGTTGTGTGAAAATAAATTAATTTAGGTACAGTGTTGCATGATCACACGATTGTCATTTAAAGTGTTACAGCACTGAAAGCTGAAAATTGGCCTGGACAGGAAGGGGGTAAAAGTACCTTACATTCTATGTACATCAAAACAAAAAGATGTTTCACAATTTCTCTTCTTTCTAAAGCAGCCACAGCCTGAGTAGAAAAGCCTTCCCTCTGCCAGTATGCTGCAGAGAAGGACCCTGGCTCCCTGCATGGAAGCAGTGAACTTACTGCAGAAATCTGACCTGCCCCCTACTGAGTCAGACCTATATCCCTGCAATAAACAAAGCTCCTGCTGATTGGAGAACTTTGGATCTAACTCAGCAGGATCACTGCTTTCTCGCGGAGAGAAAGGGTCCTATTCTGCTGCATGCTGGCGGGGGAAAGGCTTTTCTATTCAAGAGATGCCACTTATTTATAGTAAAACACTATCAGTCTTTGTACAGTTCAGAATTTTTTTAAAATGAAGATTACCAAATTACACCTGAGGTCGAAAATTTCCGCTGCCCTTCTATATTGCGCGAACAATGCATTAATTTGAAATATGCCGTTAGATAGCCTTATTTTATATAAACTTTCATATGATCTAGACATTTTATATGATCCGACTTTAATATCTTCAAATAAATGATTTGTAGATGAAACTATCTGCTCTCATAGATGGCTTTCCTTTTACCTGAATTTGCGCTGTCTCCTCTCTCTCCTTTGGCTCCTAATGGCCCCTGTTCTCCTCTTGGTCCAGGTGATCCAGATGGCCCTGCAGGTCCCTGTAATCCTGGAAATCCCTGCGGTCCTGCTGGCCCTGGTTAATCAAGTCAATACATTAATGGACAGAGTTTATATTTCCCCCCCAAAAAAAGGCACAGGTATAGGTATATTTAAGCACATCACATGGCAATAACTACCATATTTATTGGCATATAGCACGCGCAGGCGTACAAACGCATCTTCATTTTAGGAGGGAAGTGTCAGGGGAAAAAAACCTACATTTTAAATAAAGAACTTTGGGGCAAAATTAAGCCTCGTACACATGTCCCATTTTCCCGATGGGAAAACTGCAAAGAGAACTTTTGGCCGGGAATCCTGGCCGTGTGTTTGCTCCTCACAATTTTTCAGACAGGAAAACTGCTGGACAAAAAAAGAACCAGCTCTCTTTTTTTCTCCGCCAGATAAACTGGCGGACTTTTGCCTGGCGGTTTTTGGCAGTTTTCCTCTCGGGAAAACCTCTCGTATGTATGGAGGAAAGACTGACCAAGCAGGTTCTCGGCTTCCCCCTCGGCTTTCCCGGTGGTAAAAAGTCCGCTGGGAAACCTGTATGTGTGTACGAGGCTTAAGGGTCAGTGCCTATGAATGCAGCCTGATCAATGCCCATCTGCAGCCTCAAAATTGCCCATCAATGCAGCTTGATCAATGCCCATCTGCAGCCTCACCATTGCCCATGAATGGAGCTTAATCAATGCCCATCTGCAACCTTCCCATTGCCATGAATGCAGCCTGATCAATGTTCATCTCAGGGAAGGGGGGGGGGGGGCGGGATGAGCGTCGTCAGATTACATACAGTGAGAATTTCCTGTTTACTCGGCGGCCTCTTTCATACAAAGTCTCGCCTCCTGGATCGGCTTCTATGATAGACAGAACATTGGTTTAATGCCGGCCCAGGAGACGGGACAAAAAAAATTATAAAAAAAAGGGGGGTTGCCATCCGGGGGCCTTGGGGACCTCCAGGCCCCTGGGAACCTCTGGGCCCTTTAATAAACAAATACAAATATATATGTAGCGCCCCCTTGCGTTTAGCATGGATATTGCTCTTAAAAGAATAGTTGATTGGGAGAGTTACTTTGCTCTCAATCGCAATTGTTGAGTTACTGACCTGTGTTATTCTGGAAAGGTCCACTGGCTCGGACTGCATTCTGAGGATGTGAGTTCATCCTTGGCCTGCAGTGGGAGCTAGATGGATTCCTGGTGAATGGAGTCTTTCCTCAGCAGCCAATTGGAGACATTTTCTCTCGCTGGGCATGCTGGGGAGGGGTATATCTGGAGTGGAGGTCAGGTGTTCGGGGTTCTTTGGCGTTTCCTGCGGGGGTCCCGGAGTCGGGGTGCAGCATCTACCTTTAGGGTGTGCGCACCCAGGGACCCCGTCGGTGTGGCCCATCTGGCCAAGTTCCGGGCTCGGCTGAGTCTCGGTCGGAGACGAATTTAAGGGGACCCCAGTGGATGGCTGGGTTTCTGAATGTCGGAGGGAAGATCCGGCACTAGAATCATAGACAGGTACGCTTTGCTGTCGCATGGTACCGGACGCACAGAGAAGTAGCTGGGAGGATTTGCTCTGTTCGAGCGTTGACAAATTATCCAGATTACATTGGCCTGTGGCAGAGGCCTAGAGCCGGGTCAGTGAGAGAGACCCGTTCCTCCTAGCCTGTGCTGTGACGGTGACGCGTGTGAATTGGTGCTACCTATGACTGAATTGCGCTGTGTGCTTATCCAGGCCTGACATCAAGAATCTCTCTCTCTTATTCATCAACCCGTCGTTCTCTATCAAGTTGATGTTTGGCTATGTTGGCCTGGAATTAAAGCATGAGAAAATCTTTATTTCCTGTCTGGACATTCAAGTTATTGCAAAGTGTTCTGGTGCATCCCTAGACCAAGCAAGGGCAACTTCAACATGCCGGTCCCATCATCAATCAATCCTTCGGGGGTGAGCGATATATATATATATATATAAAATCACATGTTTTTTATTAAAAAAAAGGGGGCAGCCATCCGGGGCCCTGGGGACCTCTGGGCCCTTCAATAAAAAGAAAACAAAAAATATATATAAAAAATATTTTTTTTTATAAAAAAATAAAAGGGGGGGGGGTTGTTATCTCTGGGGCCCCATAATAAAAAAAAATATATTATATATATATAATATCAAAAAGGGGGGTTGCCATCCGGGGCCCTGGGAACCTCTGGGCCCCTTACAAAAAAAGGGGGGACCTCTGCGCCCCTTACAGGTGTACTGCCTGTACTCCCCTGATGGCGGCCCTGAACCTGGATGTGGCATCACTATGGTCCTAGAAATAGTTGCTCTGTGGACTTGGAGATTTATGTTTAATGGATCCAGAGGTGCCTTCTATTTTGGACCTGGAGGTGGCTGGAACAATTTTCAGCTTCTTTATAAACTGGCCTACGGTTTAAGCATTTAAAAGCATTAAAATAATGATAAAAAAAAATTATTAACTTCATACCTGTTTCTCCCTTTTCCCCTCTTTTTCCATCGGTCCCATTTGTGCCATTCTTTCCAGGAGCTCCACATGTGATAATAGAGTAGGCATTCTCATTAGAGTCATAGCACACTTGTGTGCCTGGTGTCACTAAAGCTACATGGAGCAAAAGAATGCCAAGAACCTTCACAATTTGTATATTCCACATTTTTTTTCGTCTGTAGAGGAGAAAGAAAAATTTGTGTCACTGACTACAAAAAAAAAAAACACAGGAATGACTGCAGGCAAGCATACTCTGCAAAAGAACATACAGTAGACCTATGAGGACTGTTGGCTACACAGGTATGATCCGATCATCTTAAGGCTCCTATCTGTGTTATCTGTCCTCTACATAACTATGTTTTGGTCAGACACATCAAGTTCTCCTGAAGGAAAGAATAGTGATCATAAAATGTTTACTAACCTCTCCAGGGCCGGACTTACCATTGGGCTTGACTGGGCTCAAGCCCATGGGCCCCGCCCAATAGGGGCCCCAGATGGCAACCCCCCTTTTTTTTAGGGGTCCGAAGGTCCCCAGGGCCCTGTACGGCAACCCCCCTTTTTTTATTTATTTTTTATTAAAAAAAAATTATATATAGATTATATTATATATATATATATCTATATATATATATATATATATAGATATATATATATATAATTATTTTTAAAGGACCCAGAGGTCTCTTTATTTCTTCTTTTATTTTTTAAAGGCCCCCCACGCTTCTCAATTTGCAGCAGCCCCCCCGTCTCAATTTCAGGTGGAAGCACCCCCCGGTTCTCTGCTCCAGGGGGCCCATGCCTTAAGCTGTGTAAGGGGCCCCAAAATTCCTGATGCATACCTGGGCATACCTCCCAACACTCACGGATTCTGCAGGACTTTTCCGCACAGACAGTTTCTTCCAGCAGTCCCGCAAAAAGGGTTAATTTTCCCGCACTGCAAGAGGAGGAGGCACAAAAGCAGGACTAACCGGAGCAGTGTGTGGAGGACTGTGGCTGCTAAAGGGAAGAAAGCCGACAGTCGGGCTAATGACAGTCTGTGGCCCTGGCTGTCGGCACAGGTGAGAGTCACTCCCCCCGCTCAACAACTGCAAAACCACCCCCCCAGGAGGAACCGGAGCGGTGAGTGGATGTCTGCTAAAGGGAAGAGAGCCGACACATTCCGTGCACAGGTGAGAGGCACCCCCCGATCAACAACTGTAATGCCACCCCCCTGCTCAACAACTTCAATTCGCACCCCCGCTCAACACAACTTTAATGCGTACCCCCCCTGCTCAACAACTATGACCCCCCCCCTCGCTCAACATCTTCGATCCCCCCCAATTCTCAGGTCCAGGGGGCCCCTTCAACACTCAAGCCTGGGGGCCCCCACCACCCTGAGTTCTGCCCTGAACCTCTCCAATTAATGGCCAGCGAGATAATTTTTATCATAGGTGTTTTTTTTTAAATGATAGAGACATAATATCAACCAAAAATCCAGAAAAAACACATATACCAAATGCTATAAATTGAGTTGCAGTTCAGTGTGTAAAATACGGATTTGATCCCCAAGCAAAACATGACTTGGTACTTGGTGGAGAAACCCTTGTTGATAAGCACAGAGGTAAGACGTTTCTTGTAGTTGGTTACTAGGTCTGCACACCTCAGGAGGGATTTTGGCGGTATGTTTTGGGTCATTGTCATGCTGAAAGACCCATCCATGACCCATCTTCAATGTTCTGGCTAAGGGAAGAAGGTTTTCATCTAAGATTTTTCAATACATAGCCCAATCCATTGGCCCCTTAAGCCTCGCACACATGCTCGATTTACTCGGCAAGAACCAGCAAGAAAACTGCTGGCAGAGCTTTCTTGCCGAGTAAACCGAGAATGTGTACGAGACTTTCAGGTTTCTCGACAAGAAAAGTGCCCAAAATCTAGACGAGAAAAATAGAGAACATGTTCTCTAGTTTCTCATCATGAGATTCTCTTCAGTTTTCCTGCCGAGAGTGTGTATACTTACTTGGTTGCTGTAGAAAATGACTTTGACGCATGCGTGGTAGCTTCCTAGGCATAGGTAGGGTGCAGCAAGATGGCGGCGATGGCATCAAATTTGACAAGCACATGCTCGTCGTACGCAATGACGTCAATGCGTTCTTGCCTTTCAAGAGAATCGCGGTTCTTTTGAAAGGAGAGTCTGTACACTCGGGCGGTAAGCGATTCTTGCCAAGAATCTCATCAGGGAAAACAAGGGTTTTTTCCTGACGAAATTCTGGCTCGTGTGTACGAGGCTTTAATGCGGCAAAGTCAGTCTGTACTTTTAGCAGAGAAACAGCCCCAAATCATATTGTTACCACCTCCCTGTATTGTGTGGATGGTGTTCTTAGGGTCATAGTCAGCATATTCCTCTAAACACGGTGAGTCCCCCTCCTCAAGAAGGCACATGTACAATTATGCCAATGAATAATTCAGAGAAAGACTTGGAGAATGTGCTGTGGCCAGATGAAGCCAAATTGGAGCTCTCTGGCGTTAACTCGACTCACCGTGTTTGGAGGAAGAAAAATGCAGACTATGACCCTAAGAACACCATCCCTACAGTCAAGCATGGAGGTTGAAATATGATGCTTTGGGGAAATTTCTCTGCTAAAGGTACAGGCCAACTTTGGCACATTGAGAGGTTAATGGATGGGGCCATGTATTGTAAAATCTTGGATAAGAACCTTCTTCCCTCAGCCAGAACACTGAAGATGGGTCGCAGATGAGCCTTCCAATATGACAATTACCCAAAACATACTGCCAAGGCAACAACAAAGGACTGGCTCAAGAATATGCACTTTGAGGTCATGGAGTGACCTAGTCAGTCTCCAGACCTTAATCCTAGGGTTGTCCCGATACCACTTTTTTAGGACCGAGTACAAGTACCGATACTTTTTTTCAAGTAGTCGCCGATACCGAATACCGATACTTTTTTTAAATGTGTCCCCAAATGCAGCCATGTCCCCCACATATGCAGCCATTTTCCTCCAGCCATGTCCCCCACATATTGCAGCCATGTCCCTCCAGCCATGTCCCCCACATATTGCAGCCATGTCCCCCACATATTGCAGCCATGTCCCCCCCATATTGCAGCCATGTCCCCCCACATATTGCAGCCATGTCCCCCATATACAGCCATGTCCCCCACATATTGCAGCCATGTCCCCCACATATTGCAGCCATATCCCCCACATATTGCAGCCATGTCCCCCACATATTGCAGCCATGTCCCCCCACATATTGCAGCCATGTCCCCCATATACAGCCATGTCCCCCATATACAGCCATGTCCCCCATATAAAGCCATGTCCCCCACATATTGCAGCCATGTCCCCCACATATTCCAGCCATGTCCCCCCACATATTGCAGCCATGTCCCCCATATACAGCCATGTCCCCCACATATTGCAGCCATGTCCCCCATATAAAGCCATGTCCCCCATATACAGCCATGTCCTCCATATACAGCCATGTCCCCCATATGCAGCCATGTCCCTCACATACATGTTCCCCTACCTGATGATGATGATGCTGCCGTTAATAGAAAGCCACTGCCGCGAACATTACATGCACCTTTAGTTTTTCAATAGCTGTTTACCGCGTGCCCTGTGTAAAGGACAATCCCTCTTGCTCGGGATTGGGAAAGGGGGAGTGTCCTTTACACAGGGCGCGCGGTAAACAGCTATTCAAACTAAAGGTGCGTGTAATGTTCGCGGCGGCGGCGGCTTTGTATTAACGGCGGCGGGTCGGCTTTGCACATACGGCGGCGGTGGGGGGGGGGCGATGGCGGTGGGGGGGGCGACGGCGGGGGGGGGAGTATTCTATTTGGGTATCGGGTATCTCCAAGTACTCCCGCAAATACTCGGAATCGGTCCCTATACCGATACTGCTATCGGTATCGGGACAACCCTACTTAATCCTATAGAAAATGTATGGAGGGAGCTAAAACTTATGCCCAGTACACACAATCAGGCTTTAGCCCGACCAAACTTAAATCGGAATTCTGACGAATTCCATTGGAGGAAAAGAAAACATGTTCTCTATGTAATCTCTGATGGAATTTGTCGGAATTTCAGATGGAATATACACCCGGTAGGAATTTCCGATGGACTTTTGACTTTTTCCATTGGAAATTCCGATCGTGTGTACGAGGCCTTAGGGTTGCCAAGAGACAGCCACAAAACCTTAAGGATTTAGAAAAGATCTGTAAAAAAAGAGTGGACAAAAATCCCTCCTGAGTTGTGTGCAAACTTGGTCACCAACTACAAGAAACGTCTTACCTCTATGCTTGCCAACAAGGGTTTTTCCACCAAGTACTAAGTCATGTTTTGCTTGGGGATCAAAAACGTATTTTATTCACTGAACTGCAACTTTATTTATAGCATTTGCTTTTTATCTTTTAGGTTTCTTCACAGTCAGGCCTCGTACACACGAGCAGATAGATTTGTTCAAATCTGTCTGTCCGACAGATTTGAACAAATCTGTCTGCTGGGATTTTGGTTTGCTAGCGTGTACACACGAGCAAACCAAAATCCCCGCCAGCAGACGGCGCGCTGATGTGTCGGTGACGTGGTGGTGACGTTGACGCCGCCACGTCACCGCACCAGGAAGTAAAACACTTCCGCGCATGCGCCGAATCCATTCGGCGGCGGTGCGGGACGACATGTCTGCTGGTAAGTGTACTAACCAGCAGACATGTCGGGCGGACGGATTCCCACCCGATAGATTTCAAAGCATGCTTTGAAATCTGTCGGGTGGCCAAATCCGTCGGCTCGGCCGTACACACGATCGAATCTGTCTGCTGAAACGGTTCAGCAGACCGTTTCCAGCGGACAGATTTGATCGTGTGTACGAGGCCTAAGAGCTGTGAAAATGTGGAATAGATTCCATCCAGAGGTGGTTCTGGCCAGCTCAGTAGATTTCTTATGCACACAATATAACTGGGTAATAACATTTATAGGTAAAGTTGATCCAGGGAAAATCTGATTGCCTCTTCGGGGTCAGGTAGGATTTTTTTCCCCTGCTGTAGCAAATTGGATCATGCTTTGCTGGGGTTTTTCACCTTCCTCTGGATCACTTGTGGGTGAAGGATTGTGTAAATGGGATTGTTATTTTTTATTTCTTTTTATGGTTGAACTAGATGGACTTGTGTCTTTTTTCAACTTGACTTACTATGTGGTTTTATTCTGGATTTTTGGTTGATATTCTGTCTCTATCATTTAAAATACACCTATGATAAAAATTTTACATTTCATTTCTTTGTAAGTGGGCAAACTAAAATCAGCAGGAGATCAAATAATATTTTTTGCCACTGTAGGTGCCAGGATTAGTTAGATCTAGTGCTGGCTCACTGTGTTCAGTGGAGCTGTGCATGTGTTTTGTTAGGTAAATTTAGCTTGTCTCACTATAACCAGTGTGGCTGCAATTGTTCTGTCAGGTAAATATTGCTGTGCTCACTGTAATCAGTGCAGCTGCCTTTGATTAGTTACATCTGTTCAGTGTTTCAGCTGCTGCTAGTTTGACTGCCCTCCAGAGAGATGTAGAATTCACTGGAACATAGGTGTGAGGCAATGCAAATGGCAGTATGAATATTTATACAGCCCTGGCTGTTCCACATCCACAAGTGGAAGCTCCATTTATCTGACTCCTCTCCACCTACGGTGCCACATTTGGCACCTTCCGGGTACCTGTTTAGCCCCCTCCTCCTTCCCTCGTCACCGAGCCATTCAGAAAGCGCAGCGCACTTCCATACCTCTCAACTGTCCCTGATTTCGAGGGACTGTCCCTGATTTGGAACAATGTTCCTCTTTCCTCCTCATTTGTCCCTTATTTTGGTCTGATCTACATAGTTGTATATAAAATGCACTTTTTAATCTTTCAAAAAGTATTTCCCAGTGCTAAACCTTTCATCCAATTTCTAAATTGCTACATTTGTAAATTTCAAAAGCCAATATTAAAAAAAGCACTTGTGGGTTTAACTTTTTTGTATAATTTGCCTTTAAAGGGGCATGGCAGGGGGTGGGTTCTATGCTACATTCTTTTGCTAATAGGTATTCTATCAGAGGGGAAATGTCTCGCGCTAGAGGTGTAAAATATATTAAATAGGAAAATAAATAATTGAAAAAGTATAAGTGAATAAATCCAGCAGCAACACTAAACATGTGATATACACGTAATTAACAAATAAAGAAAAAGATTAGTTGCGCTCAGAGTCACAACCTGATATTGTGTGTGAATCAAATCAATAAGAAATAGTGAAAATACATATAAAAATAAGTGCATATAGGATAGATGTAAATTAATGAATTCTGAACAAATATGTATCCGTGAGGACACCACCAATGATATTGTGAAAAAAGCTTTGGTATATCCAAAAAACCTACTAACATCAACATCTAGCACTTGATCATAATCTCTAATAGTCCATTTAAGCTGATATCAGAGGGTGCAATTAAAATAGTCCCAATGCACATAAGAAATTGTCCAATTCTAAACGAAGAGCAATTGTAGATTATGGATTGAGAATCCTGGAAGAAATTCACCACCGATCTCACATTAATAGATAGGGAAATCTTACAGACACATCAACAGATAAGTAAGGGTGTACTCTTACCAGATCCTAGGGTAACTCAGGCCTATCAATCCACTGAAGCCGGGGAAGGGAGGCATGGACTCGACCACTTCCGGTTCTTCCACACAAGGTTGATACAGGTCTCCACTGGAAAAAACACTCCACAGTACTAGAGACTCCACGTCCCATTCGGAGAACCGAGGGGAAAAAACGAGGGCTCAAAATAGTGAAGTACTATCAAGTACGTTTATTAAAAAATGTGCAACATATTACACATGAAATTTTAAAATTGTCGGCTATTAGGCGTAAACACAAACAAAGTAGCAAAAACTACGTGCACCCGTGCTTCCGGGGTCACGTTAACGCGGTGACGTTAGTGCGTGGCTCTGCCCTGACAGGTTTCGTCATAAATGACGTTGTCAAAGGGCCCATTGACAACGTCATTTATGACGAAACCGGTCAGGGCGGAGCCACGCACTAACGTCACTGTGTTAACGTGACCCCAGAAGCACAAGTGCACGTAGTTTTTGCTACTTTGTTTGTTGCACATTTTTTAATAAATGTACTTGATAGTACTTCACTATTTTGAGCCCTCGTTTTTTCCCCTCGGTTCTCCGAATGGGACGTGGAGTCTCTAGTACTGTGGAATGTTTTTCCCAGTGGAGACCTGTATCAACGTTGTGTGGAAGAACCGGAAGTGGTCAAGTCCATGCCTCCCTTCCCCGGCTTCAGTGGATTGATAGGCCTGAGTTACCCTAGGATCTGGTAAGAGTACACCCTTACTTATCTGTTGATGTGTCTGCAAGATTTCCCTATCTATTAATGTGAGATCGGTGGTGAATTTCTTCCAGGATTCTCAATCCATAATCTACAATTGCTCTTCGTTTAGAATTGGACAATTTCTTATGTGCATTGGGACTATTTTAATTGCACCCTCTGATATCAGCTTGAATGGACTATTAGAGATTATGATCAAGTGCTAGATGTTGATGTTAGTAGGTTTTTTGGATATACCAAAGCTTTTTTCACAATATCATTGGTGGTGTCCTCACGGATACATATTTGTTCAGAATTCATTAATTTACATCTATCCTATATGCACTTATTTTTATATGTATTTTCACTATTTCTTATTGATTTGATTCACACACAATATCAGGTTGTGACTCTGAGCGCAACTAATCTTTTTATTTATTTATTTTTTTGCTAATAGGTGTCCCTCATTCCCATCTCAAAAGATGGGAGGTATGCGCTTCATGCATGCACAGTAGGGAACCGGCTGTCAATCTGCAAAGCTCCCTTAGGAGTAATGGTGGTGGCAGCACCTGAGAGCCGATGGAAACATTGGCTGGGGTGCTGACACCGCAGAATTCCTGTACAGGTAAGTGTCCTAATATTTAAAGTCAGCAGCTACAGTATTTGTAGCTGCTGACTTTATCTGAAGGAGGCTGGACCTCTTTTTTAAATTGGTGGTCATTGGTAAGAATATACTTTTATGTTAGTGATTAGTGGGAAGAATGTGCCTTACATTGGTAGTCAGAATGCCATACTTACCAACAGCTAAAAAGATCATTGATATAATTTGGCTGACTCTGCCAAATGGAATTTCAGCTGGAACTATGCAGGGACCATCATATGGAAGGTCAAAAAGCCACAGCTCAAGGAGCCCCTAGTAACCTCTGGAGGAACCCTAGTTGAGAATGGCTGTTCTATACAACTGCTGTGATAACAGGTATTATTCTGTATAACTAGAGGAATAGTCTTTCAGATGGAGATTGCTGGGGCCCCCAATTTAATGTTTTTGCTATTGGGCCTCACCACAAATATCTATAGTGTTAGTCCTTGTGTTAAGCTCCAACCAGCTCAACTTAGAATGGGCAAAGTACATGCTGATTTCAAGCCAATTTTAAACTAACTCAACCATCTAAAAAATCAATAGACTGAAAAAAAAGATTACAGTAATCACAATCAAAATGTAATTTTAAAAGTAATTTTCACTCTTCAAATCAGTAAAATAATCCCATGAAGGTAATTGACTTTAAGCACTCTGTTCCTGTCTCTTTTCACTGGCGTAAGACCAACATATTGGCTACAAACAAAGAGGGTGCAGGAATTATTCTGTGTCGCAATTACTTAGAAATGCAATCATATAAATATATTTCTAATAGTACCCAAAAGTGTAATTCTACTCACCAACTTGCACACGTAGAAATCTAAATTAGGTGTAGTGCAATAGCTCCAACATGCCTCTATATATATTGATAAGGTACTGGTTTACGTGCAAAATCTAAATAAACAAAAGACTAGAAATATGCTTAAACACAGACAAATATGCAAATTTTTAAGGAAACTCTCCCTAGAGGATGACATTTCCTGTAGGATGACATTTCCTGTAGAGTTACCGTGTCAAGGGGAATAAGGAGGACACCCTTTACCTGAAAAAAGGTGCGAGAACAAGAAAATTGAAAATTGTTCAAACATTGAATGTATGCTTTGAAATCTGTCGGCTGTGAATCCGTCCGCCCGACATGTCTGCTGGTTAGTACGCTAACCAGCAGACATATCTGCTCGCACATGCGTCGAATGGATTCGACGCATGCGCGGAAGTGTTTTACTTCCTGGTGCGGTGACGTGGTGGCATCAATGTCACCGCCACGTCACCGCCACGTCACCGCCACGTCAGTGCGCTGTCTGCCGGCGGGGATTTTGGTTTGATCGTGTGTACACGATCAAACCAATCAGTGGCGTAATTATAGGAGTGCTGAGATCGCCATGGCGACCGGGCCCCTTGCTGCAGGGGGCCCTTGAGGGCCCCCTCTACTCTTTGATAGGAGGAGCGGCGGCAGGGACGGCTGACATGAGTTTCACGATCGTCAGCTGCACAGTGTGCAGGGAAGGAGCTTGTCAAAAGTGAAAGTAGTCAGTGCTGTGCTCTTTGTCTCCCCCTAGAGTGAAATGTCATCTGGCATCCGCATAATAAATTGTTTCCAATTTAAAGTGGCTTGCAGAGCAGAGAGGAAATGCCATTTATAAGTAATAACCTTTTCTCTTAGCATGTCCAGCAGAGGGCACATGGGCCTTCTATTCTGCAGGATGATAGGAGACAGATCTTGAACTAAAGTATTTGTACTTTCATTGAAAATGATTTGATCTCTCTTCCTTGCCTGGTTAAGAATTTCTTCTTTTAGGAGGAAAGTTCTGGAGACAATATATAATATCCCTGATAAGGAAAAAGACACATATAGTAGAGATGGAATGAAAAAGCTGCTCGCCCCAAATTGGCATAAAGAAAAGAGAAAGGTTATTAGGCAGCGGGGTCAAAGGATTAAACAGTTTCCATATAAAACGATATTTATTGGCCGATGATATCGGATATCACAGTGAGTATAGGTAAATGTTATACAATATATAAAAAGGGTGTACAAAGGTATCTCAATCCTTGTAGCAGTGGACATAAATAATTATACATATCGTTGTGTTGCAGGTGAATGCACAATGTGGATTCCTGACGCGTTTCGACTGTTCGATCGGTCTCTTCAGGGGGACAGGCATTCTAAATGCTGGTAACCGCTGGATAACTGGGGGGGGGGGGCTAAGGCTGTCTCCATCCCCCCAATGCACAGGGCGGTCCATCCACAAGGGCCTACAAGGAGCCAGAGTGTGTACACACTCCAGGAGGTGGAGGAATCGGCACCTGCAATGGACACCCATAGAATTGTGTATGATTAGGAAGGATTAGATAAATTCATTCAACATAGCTGCCAAAGTCACAGCACAGCAGTATATATGGTATTCAGGGGGCTAGAGGCAGTTGCTAAGTGCCAATATAGAATGGATATCAGGGCAACTTATAAAGTCCATTAGAGTTATTCCGTAAGTAAGGAGTATACAATAATGTAAAGCAGTAGTAAACCAAGTAATGTGTGAAAGGGGTTGGTGGTGTGAGTGGTAGGAGAAGTAAATAAATGATCACCATTATAGGGCAATCCAATGTGAAAAATGCGGAAAGATGTATGCATAATTGAAGAGAAGTGAGTGCATGGTGTGAACGCCTGTGTATATTAGAGTAATGGAGGTGAAGTGGTATGAAAAAATATATATAAAATAATGGTGGTAGTGGGATAGGTAAAAATAAGTAATAAAGTGCTATAAGGGTATGGGCCAGATTCAGGTAGAGTTACGCTGGAGTATCAGTGATTCGCCAGCATAACTCACACTTTGAGCCGGCTTATCTGTTTTCTGCATGCAGAAAACAAGATACGCCGGGATTGAGTTCATATACGAGCGGCGTAATTGTATTTCGCCGTCGTATCGGAACTGCAATTTTAAAATGGGCGCTCGGGGCGTTCCCGCTGATTTACGCTGAGAATATGTAAATCAGCGAGAGACGGCAATTCACGATCGTACGCGGGCCCGACGCAGTGACTTTCCGACGTTTCCGTAAGCGATACGCAGCGTAAAGAAAAACATGCCCCCTTGGTGTAGTATCCTATGTTAAGTATGGCTGTCGTGATCGCATCAAATTAAAAAAGTTTAACGTCGTTTGCGTAAAACGTCCGTGAATGGGGATTGACGTCATTGACGTTCACTGACAGAATTTGGAGCATGCGCACTGACAGTCGACGCATGAGCAGTACGTTTGCTGCGGGATCGCGCCTAGTTTAAATAATACACGCCCCCTACCCGCCCAATTTGAATTCCGCCGGCTAATTTTCGCTACGCCGCCGCAACTTTAGGAGCAAGTGCTTTGTGAATACAGTACTTGCTCCTAAAGTTTCGGCGGAGTAACGTAAATGACGAACGTTACTCCAGAATAAAGATCCGCTCTCCTACCTGAATCTGGCCCTATATGGATAAATAGTTACCTGATGCAGTAATAGGTAGAAATATTCTGTGTGACAAGTAAGGGGATCCTGCCTGCTGGTATGCATGGCAGGTGAGGACAAGGTGCCGAGAGACCATGGGTGCAATAGCATCTGATCTGGCCTGTGTGGAATCAGATAATGACTCCACATAGACCTACCGTTTTATAAAGTCCAATGGGTGTGGCGATTGGGATGATCGCATGCAGGTGCCGTGAGTTTCCTAACCACCAAAGGAATGAGAGTCCCAGCCGTCAGTAGAGAAGGTGGCTCACTGGTGGCTCCCCCGGCGTCCCAAAGGGCCAGACAGCCCCGGCAAACGCCATCCTCTCCGCCGCAAAACGCGTGACATCATGACGCCGTGCGTGCACCTGCGCAGCGCGCATGCGCACTGCAACAAACAGTCCAGAGAGGATTGGGGGGACGCCGCCGGCAAGGTAAAGCTGGCAATGGCTGTCCAAGGGATCCCCTCGGACACCATGTGAGTTAGGGGGACATGGTGGACAGTCCCCCCAACCCTGCCAGGAAGCCCTGAAGGACAGAGCCACATCCACATCGGAAGGGGCAGAGGCAGCCCAACCCCGACGGGGCCCCAGACGGTGACAATACAAAGTATGCATGTATGGCAGTGGCCATCATAAACACCATAATCACTATGACAGATAAATCGTGACAGAAACTGATTGAATTGTAATACATTTTTGCATACAGCCGTGTATGACTATCATGGCTGAAACTCATACCAAAGTTTGTATATGGTTAGATTTGGGACAGATATTGGGTATAGTATCTGAACATATTGCACAATGGAGTCTGTAGTAAGTTACTTCTGATGCTAGGGGGGGGATGTGACAATCAATTTCCCCTCCAGGGTTGGAGGTAGGTAAACCTCCTGTATGGCCAAAGTCCAGGAGCAACCCAAAAGGGTACCCTGGGTGTAGGTCATAAATAGGGGTGCATGAGTTAAAAGCCACAAAAAGGCACGTGACTAATGTCATATCTCTAAGGGGAAAAAAGGGGGGTTGAGCCCCCAAAAAATGCATGATAAGGAAAAAAACACATATAGTAGAGATGGAATGAAAAAGCTGCTCGCCCCAAATTGGCATAAAGAAAAGAGAAAGGTTCCCCAGTGGGGTTATTAGGCAGCGGGGTCAAAGGATTAAACAGTTTCCATATAAAACAATATTTATTGGCCGATGATATCGGATATCACAGTGAGTATAGGTAAATGTTATACAATATATAAAAAAGTGGTACAAAGGTATCTCAATCCTTGTAGCAGTGGACATAAATAATTATACATATCGTTGTGTTGCAGGTGAATGCACAATGTGGATCACCAACACGTTTTGACCGTTCGATCGGTCTCTTCAGGGGGACAGGCATTCTAAAATATAAATTACATTTACCTATACTCACTGTGATATCCGATATCATCGGCCAATAAATATCGTTTTATATGGAAACTGTTTAATCCTTTGACCCCGCTGCCTAATAACCCCGCTGGGGAACCTTTCTCTTTTCTTTATATAATATCCCTTGGGGGTGCTGTGTCAGGGGTTTCATTCTCAGGGCTCTGTGAGCCCATACAAATTCAATGGGTGAATCCACCGGCTTTTCTATTATGTTATTAAAGATTGATCTCAGGGCTGAATGAAGTTGGTCTGGTTTGATAGATTCAGGGACCCGCCGACCCTAATATGTTTTTCCTCCTACCTCTATTACCGAGGTCGTCTATTTATCTCAATCAGACGAGCTGAATGCGATGCTGTGGTTGATTCCAGGCGAGATATAGCCCTGTCCCTCCTGCTGTCTGCTTTTTCCATTGTGGAATTTTTTTCTGTAAGTGACAGTAAGTACGCCTTCAGATCATTGATGGCTGATATTTTTATGATATATATTTTTATTTATTTATTTTTCCTTTTTTTTTTCTTTTTTTATTATTATTATTATTATTTTTTGATTGATTGATTATTGCACACTTCGTCGACACGGACATTTCGATTGAATATTGCTTAATATTCACTTTGCCCACACAGAATTTTAACTTTTTTTCTTGCACTGGATTGTTGCACTTTTTATGTGTGGTTTGATTCACATATGGACCTGTTTTGAAATATTATTTGGTTGATTTATTTAAGTTATTTATCAATCATTATGTTTCAGTTATGATGGATTTTATCATTTCACATAGTTATTTTTAGGTTTTAGTAAGCGCCCCTCACCTCCTCTTTTATTCAATACTGTTATCTGTGTGTGAACACTCATCAGATGGCTGCTAATTATTTTAGTCTTAGTATACATCCTTTTACCCTTTTTTGGTTTGGGCATAAGTTCCCCCATTTTTCAATACTCTGTTAGACGAGAGATTTTGAAAATGGAGACCCGTTGGATTTATGATTTAAAATGTTGTTTTCCTTTTGGTTTGAACGTAGATTGGGACGTGAACTGTTTTATTAACAATGGGTCATTTTATATGTTTTTTTTTTTTTTAACATATAGTTTTTAATATAATTTTAAGTTATACTCTGTTTAATTAGATTGTACAACTATGGTTTTAACAGTTATAAATGATTTGTAAATATGAGAATTGACCACTGGGTGGGGGTGTCTCCACTTGCTGGATGTTCTGTTATGAATGGATCAAAAACTATTCCAATTTCCAGATGAGGTATGGCGTTTGTGTTATATACACACACTATATATATATATATATATATATATATATATATATATATATATATATATATATATATATATATATATATATATATATATATATATATATATATATATATAAAAAAAATACACACACACACACTGCTCAAAAAAATAAATAAAGGAACACTTTGAAAACATATCAGATATTAACTGACAAAAATCTTATGCTGGATATCTTTACTAATATGGACTGATATGGACTAAAAATGAAAGGATGGCACATCATTTGATGGCAATGAAAATTATCCACCTACAGAGGGCTGAATTCAAAGACACGCCGAAAATCATAGTTAAAAAGTTATGCAGCAAGCTAGTCTGTTTTGCTGTAATTTCATTGCAACAACTCAAAATGGTCCAAGTGCTTGTATGCATGCCTGACTACATCAGGGTATGCTCCTAATGAGACGACGGATGGTGCCTTGGGGTATTTCCTCCCAGATCTGAACCAGAGCATCACTGAGCTCCTGAACAGACTGAAGTGCAACCTGGCGGCACCGGATGGACCAAAACATAAAGTCCTTTTGAATTTAGGTCAGGTGAACGGGGCCATTCAATGGTATACATTTCTTCATCCTCCAGGAACTGGCTGCATGCTCTCGCTACATGAGGCCAGGCATTGTCATGCACCAGGAGGAACCCAGGACCCACTGCACCAGCGTAGGGTCTGACAATGTGTCCAAGGATTTCATCCCGATACCTAATGGCAGTCAGGGTTCCATTGTGTAGCCTGTAGTGGTCTGTGCATCCCTCCATGGATATGCCTCCCCAGACCATCACTGACCCACCACCAAACCGGTCATGCTGAACGATGTTACAGGCAGCATAAAGTTTTCTGCGGCTTCTCCAGACCCTTTCACTTCTGTCACACATACTCAGGGTGAACCTGCTCTCATCTGTAAAAAGCATGGGGCATCAGTGTTTCTGATTGTTTGGTCAGAGACATTTATATTGACGGCACATGATGCAACAGAGCTGGAATTGCCTTACATGCAAAGAAATAGAAACTACCATTGTGGTACACCACATGCTGCAAATTTACAGAAGGGGGCAGAATCCACCAAACAGAAAGGCATGCGTTGTAAAGCTAGCAATTTGGATAAGCTGAAATAGACTCTGGGCAGGTGGGTGGCAAGGAGTGTTTTTTTTTTTTTTGTGATGCAGCAGCTGGGGTAGAGAAATGTTCCTGCTATACTCAACAACTGGTGGTGTGCTGCTGGCAGACATGTTGCAAGTTCCTGTGATACCCTTTGCTATACCATCATCCCTGTCAGTGGAGGCTGCTGAGAGGTCATGCGATATAGCGGGGGTAGACATGAAAGGTGAGGAGGAGAAGAATTGTGTCCCTTTTTGTATGGCTTTCAGGTGATTTTGCCAACGCGCTGAGTGAGCGGAGGTTAAATGCCTTTCCAAGCATGTGGTACCCAAATAGTTGGTGTTTTTGCCATGCTTGATCTGCTTGTGGCAGAAATTGCAACAGTGTGATCAGCTCCACATGTGCTAAAAAGGCCTAACAAGCTAAGCTGTGGGAAGTGGGCTCCACAATCTGATGGAATAGGATGGCTGCTCTATACTGTTCCATGATGGTTGCCTCTGGAGGACATTCTGCCCACTTGGGGTTGTGCCTCCCCCTCACTTTTCTCCTATGCTCTATCTGGCACCCAAGTCACGTCAGTGACCTCATTATCCTCATCACTGGAGCAAAATTGGCAATATGCTGTAGCTGGGGTAACATGACTGCCAATTTGTTGTTTTTATCAGTGTTCCCCCCTCTCTGTACCCTCATGTTACATCCTCCCTCAACCTCAGAACCAACAAAATCAAGTAATGCCTGTGCATCGTGATGAGGCAAGCGATTGACTTCCTAGGTGTACTGTACATAATATAACTGAGTATTAACATTTTATAGGTAAAGTTGATCCAGGAAATATCCAATTGCCTTTCACGGGAGCCGGAAGGATTTTTTATTGTTTTTTGCTTTAGCAAATTGGATCATGCTTTGCTGGGGTTTTTCGCCTTCTGTGGGTATAGGATTGTATGTTTTTTTTTTTTTTTTAATTGGTTGAGCTAGATAGACTTGTGTCTTTTTTCAACCTGACTATGCATAATAATGCAAATAATTCAGCTGACTCCTCCAAGCATAATGCTGGAGGTGTGGCCAAATTAGCTGTGGACAAGGAGGCAGAATTAGCCACTCTGGCAGCTGCAGCGGACTGCACACTAGTCTCAGCTTGGGTGATGGAGAAAGAGGAGGATGAGGAAAATTTAGTAAGCCAGTCCACCACCTCCTCTGCATGCTGTGGCTGGATAGCACGCCGCATGGGCAACACCGCTAAACAGAGAAAAACGCACTCCTGCCTGAGGACAGACCATGTCCACTTTTGCAGATGCTGCTAGCCCCCCTCATAGTGGCATGGGAATGTCTGCCTCTCCTTGTTGGCCCAGACATGATGCAAGTGGCTTATTACCCAAATGTAATAGATACTGGGAAATGTGAAATCGGATGCACTTTAGTCAATGAAAAGTGGTGTTTGGTGCACATTAAATTGATGACTGACACTGACAGGAATGTAAAACTATAAAATAAAAAAAATGGGGAACCAAAGCTTCGCAGTCAGAAAAACCTGCTGCTGAAAATTTTAAAAGAGGGCAGGCAAGGGACAAAAGAAAAAACAAACGCAACAACAAAAAAAAGGGGGGGGGGGGTATACAGCACTAAATGTTATGTAATGCTGTGCTTAAACACTGCACCACACACATACACACAGTACACTATACTCGCACTATCAGTGGTGCCCCCCCCCCAGTTGTATGCTCACCCTTGCAAATACACACAGCCCACGGTAACAAAGTAAGACGCTACCTGGGCTGTGAGTCTGTGCACAGAGGCTTGATAGGGATTTGCCAAAGGATAGTCGAAGTAAAGCCGTGGTCGGGGATTCCAGAATTCAGAATAAACCATCAACATAGCCAGGGTCAGAAGCCGGAGTCAGTCTTGTAGCTGTAGCTGAAACAGAACCCAGGAATACAGGAACCTTTGGCAATGACAGGACAGAACAATGAACTGACAAATCCCTCAGAGTGAGGCAGTGTTTTATACCCTAGCTGATTGGGTAACATGCTGAACCAGGACAGACAGGTGCAGATTGCAAGGAGATCCAGAGAAGGGCAATCAGCACAAAACATTCAGAACCAGGCTTAAATGGAAAGCAGGCAGAATACCAAACTGAAGAGTGGCTCAGAGGCAAAGAACTGAAGCAGCAAAAGAGAGGTTCTGGGCTGAATACCACCCAGAGCCACTGGGGGAGGGACCATGCCTGGCCGCCTGCACGGCACAGTAAGAAACTGTGACAACTGTGTATGGGCACTGGACACAGTGCACTATGGCAAGCACCACATCTATGCAATCACGAGATTGCAGACGAGACGCTTCATTTGCAGAGTTTTGAATGGTCTTGTTGAGCATTCCATCGCCCTGGACAACTTACGCCTGCCCGTAGTATCACAGTGGCCGTGTGCTTTGTTCTCTGGGATAAGACGTCACTTCTGGTTTTCCCTGTGCCCTTGATAAACCAGAAGTGACATCAGCACCTCCCGTGGAACGCCCGGCCCGAGCTGAGCCGTTTGGTAATTAATCATCACTCTCCCTCCTGCCCAGCAAGGAGTGTATATTTTGTGTATCCTCTACTCTGCTTGGTTCCTCCTGCTGATCCCTATGACACTACAGGGCATATTAGTGAAAGACCTACTGCAGCATGGGACCAGGAAATCAACACTGGTTTCTGCAGAGATTGCAGATCATTGTACTATAGTGTGATTGGTATATGTGGATTTCCTTGTGATTATCTGATGAAAGGATATGCTGAGCATGCACGCAACAAACGTGAAACAGTACTGCTGATAGAAACAGGTGTTTAAAGTTAGTATAGAATGGTTGCTTGAATGTTGTTCAGGCATACCTATTATTGTTAGTGGTGCTGTATATGCCATGTATGGTATTTATTATATTCATTTATATAGCACCTACAACAATTGAGTACTGTCTGTGATACTTTTTATTTACACTAACGTCTAGATTTTCAGGACAAGCTTTCGGGGTGTACCCCCTTCTTCAATGTACACCCCCAAAAGCTTGTGCAAATAATAAATGATTACAGACAGTACTCAATTATTTCTCTTGCAAGTGCAGAAAATGCTATATACCAGGATTGTGAGAAATGCTATATACCAGGATTTGTGAGAGCTAGGGCTTATTTTCGGGGTAGGGCTTACATTGCAGCCCTCCCTGAAAATAACAGCAGGGCTTATTTTTAGGGTAGGTCTTATGTTCGGACTTGTGACAAATGCTATATACCAAGATTTGTGATGAATGCTATATGGAATACTGGCTCTGACTGTGCTCTGTGCCCTGATTGGGCAAAGCCTTGCGGCTGATCAGTGCTCAGGTGCATTGTTTTCATCCAATTAGGGCCCTAGAATAAAGTGTGCAGTGCATTGTGGGGTACTCGACGGGCGAACATGTCTCTTACTAAATGCCGCAGACAATCTACTTTCCGAAAATGGGTTATTTGGGGGTATTTGTACTGTTCTGGCATTTTAAGGGACTCAAGAAATTAGATAGTCCATCAGTACATCAGAATTAATACATTTTCAAATATGCATTAAGGTGAAAAAACATCTGCTAATTACAGGCCCCCCAGTCCCCCTTACCTGAGCCCTCGAAAGTCCCACGTCGAGAACGCACTGGCTTGTCTGCTTCTCTGCTGCTCATTGGGTAGATTGATTGACAGCAGCGGGAGCCAATGGCTGCGCTGCTGTCAATCAATTCCAATGATGCGTGAACCAAGCAGTGGGGCCGGGTCTGGCATTTGCATCTATGGACACAAATGCTGGACTCAGGAGCGTGCCCGCAGGTAACCCCCTTGAGAAAGCACTTCCCAGAGGGGGATAACTGATGCAGGGAGGAGCTGAGACAACCACAGAGGGACCCCAGAAGACGAGGTTCTGGGCCACTCTGTGCAAAACGAGCTGCACAGTGGAGGTAAGTATGACATGTATTTTTATTTTTAAAATATAATTTTCGAACCTTTACAATCACTTTAAGTCCTTACTCTGTAGCGTTTAACAACTGTAACACGTTGCTGTCTTCTGTGACCATCTGGAATTTGCCTGAATTCCAGATGGTACCTTGTCTTCTGTAACCATCTGGAATTTGCCTGAATATGAAATACACCTCCAAAAAATAAATAATAAATAGCAACCTACAAAGTAATGGCTCCTACACTTTATTTAATTCTCTAATTGAGTGTGTTCCTGTTACTTCTACAACATTTACTAAAATAATATGCATGTATCTATACAGTTTTATCATAATACAATACACTTAGGGTATACCTCCATTCCATATTATCGGTATATATCCATTGAAGTACATATTTCCAATAGGAAGTATTTATCATATGTTATCCTCTTACATTTTATTTCCTAGCTCCCAACCCATACTATTTCCAATACAGCAAATGTAATCTTGTAGGAGTTTCTTAACCCTGATTCCACCTACCAGACACTATTACCCTGACCATATTATACCATCAATATAGGCAGTCCAGATATTTCATTAGCTTCACTTTTGTGTTGTCCCACAAAGTCTGTTCAACCCAAAACCGTTTCCATTTTTCTCCATCTCTCTCTCTGCACATACAATAGCACAGTACTACTATAACAGTCAGTGAGGGGCTTTTCTGACAGTCCTAATTTTAAATACTCTGGCATCACTTCCGACTTTTCCTAAATCTAAACCACTTAACCCCAAGCCTGTTTTTCAGATTTGGTGTTTACGAGACTAAAACATTTTTTTTTGCTATAAAATTACTTAAAACCCCCAAACATTATATATATTTTTTTTCTAACTTTATGCCGAGTAAAATGATACCCAACATTTCACGCTTAAAAATTGCGCCCGCTCGTGGAATGGCGTCAAACTTTTACCCTTAAAAATCTCGATAGGCGACGTTTAAAAAATTCTATAGGTTGCATTTTTGAGTTACAGAGGAGGTCTAGGGCTAGAATTATTGCTCTCGCTCTAACGATCGCGGCGATACCTCACTTGTGTAGTTTGAACACCGTTTTCATATGCGAGCGCTACTCGCATATACGTTTGCTTCTGCACACAAGCTCGTCAGGACGGGGCGCTTTAAAAAAAAAAAAATTGTTTTCGGATTTATTTTAATTTATTTTACAATTTTTAACACTGAAATAAAAAAAATAAAAACAATTATCACTTTTATTCCTATTAAAAGGAATGTAAACATCCCTTGTAATAGAAAAAAGCATGACAGGTCCTCTTAAATATGAGATCTGGGGTCAAAAAGACCTCAGATGTCATATTTAGGCTTAAATGAAAAAAAATAAAATAAATTTTACCTTTTGAAAAAAGGTAAACAAAAAATTGTCTCTTTAAGACGCTGGGCGGGACTGACGTTTTGACGTCACTTCCGCCCAGCAGAGCTATGGGGACGGGTGGGTGCCATGTTGGCCTCACTCACATCCCCACATAGCAGCCGAGCGGACCCGATCGCCTCCGCCGCTACCGGCGGCTACGGTAAGCGGCGGAGGGCGTGGGAGAGCGGAGGGAGGGGGGCCCTCTCCTGCCACCGATAACGGCGATATCGCGCCTAATCCGCTGCGGAGACCGCCATTATCGTTGACAGGACCGCTCACTGAAGAGATGGATATCTCGGTTGTGGCAACAGCTGCTGCCGTTACCGAGATCTCCATCTTTAAAATACCGACGTATATATACAGTGGGCGGTCGTTAAAGAAATCATCAAAAATAAAATAAAAAAAATCACATTAAAATAAAAAGAAAGCATAATAACAATTACAAATCTCCAAATTCTTTTGAATTCCGTTGGACAAAACAAAAAAATAATATGAAACTAAATAAAATAAAGAAATAAATACATTTAACTATTCACATGCATACATTTTGCTTCCCTTTTAGGCTAAATATATTTTATTTGCATTTCCTTACAACAATACATCTCTACATCACAAGAGTAAGAAAACAATCTAGTCCATTTAAAAAAATATGTAGTAACAACAGTATTCAAGTTAATCTCTAGAATCAGAGGAGCCCTTGTGCGTCCTGACATGGGAATGTGCTGTCACAGAGAGCACAAACATATCAAAATGAGGACACGTTAAATATACCAAAAATGTATTTTGCTTCCTTTTATATGAAACAGAGAAAATTGACAGCAGAAAAAAAGACCAAGTAGACCTTGAGTCCTGTGTTTTAGAATTTTTTTGTTTGTTTTTTGTTAACTTTTTTAATATAGATTTTTTCACATTACCAAGTTTATTGAAAGCTTAATTATAACAAAAAAGGTAAGTTTTGACTACAGTAACAAAGCCAAAATATTAAATAATCATGAAAGGTATACAACAATACAATCAAAAAAAGACTAAAAGAGGGGCAAAGTAGCCAAAGCAACAAAATGTTAGCTTATATAGTGTACAGATCATCACAGCAAGTGATCACTAAAAGTAAACGATGACTGTATAAACTATAAAGTATTCTAGATTAGAGTAATATCTAGGTTTCATAAAAGGTAAGAGCAAACAAAAAACAAAACAAACATGAAGCCCCATACACAATATCAGTTTTCCTGATGGTTTTCTCATCAGGTTTACCAAAACCATGTAGTGCAAGGGCCTGCCTGATTGCATACAAATTGAAACTCTTGAGGTTTGACCTCATATTAGATGGTTTTGGTAAACCTGAAGAGAAAACCGTCAGGAAAACTGATAGTGTGTATGCCGCCGTACACACGGCCGAGGTTCTCGCTGAAAACCAGCGAGAACCTCGCTGGAATGCACATTCCAGCGAGGACCTCGGCCGTGGGTACGGTCTCGGCGAGCTTCCCGTCGGGAAGCCTGTCGAGCAGAAATAGAGAGCACGCTCTCTATTTCCTCGACGGCCCGCCTGGATGAATGGCTGGTTGCCATTCCCGACGGGCGGGTCGCCGATTTCGACGCCGGCAGAGATCCTCGACAGGGCGGAACGATGTGTTCTGCCCGTCGAGGATCTCTGCCGTGTGTACGCGGCCTATGGGGCTTCAGAGAAGAGATAGATCATATTAACAAGCCATGAACAACATAAAAGTATACAAAATAAAAAATAAAGTATTGGAATATGCTGCTGAGAACAATGCAAGTTTTCAGCAGGTGATACCATTGGTGAGATTCAAACCAAATTATTCAGCACCTGTTTGACAGGTGCATATCATTCCAATTTTTGACAGCAAGGTCAATTCTTGATTTCATCAAGAGTACCTCTATAGGGTTAATGTGTGAAGGTGCCACCGGCACCCAAATAACAATTTTTCCACACCTGTTTGACAGGTGCCTATTATTACTTTTGACAGCAAGGCTAAATCCTGCTTTAATTAAGAGTATCTCTATGGGTGTCGGTGGCGCCTTCACACTGCAACCCTAAAGAACAATCTTGCCACACCTGTTTGACAGGTGCATATCATTGCAATATTTGACAGCAAGGCCAATTCTTGCTCTCATCTAGAGAACCTCTATAGGATTACGGTGTGAAGGCGCCACCGACACCCAAAGGACAAGTTTTCTGCACCTGTTTGACAGGTGCAAATCCTTAACATTTTTGACAACAAGGTCAATCCTTGCTTTCATCAAGAGTACTTCTATAGGGTTATGGTGTGAAGGCGCCAACAACACCCAAAGAACAATTTTTGCACGCTCCTTACAGAAGTAGAAATCCAAAGTCTCTGCCTCTTTTAACGAGGTCCTCAAGATGCCTATTCATTTCTATTAGGCGCTTTGTGCGAGAGTCAATGACCCTTTGCAGTCACTGTATAGCCTTGTCTTTATATTTGCCTGCATTCTTTACTGAGGCCATTTGTTCTCTGAGAACCAAAATGTCAGCTTTTAGGTCAGTAATTGCTGCAGAAAGTGTACTTTTGATGTCTGCAGCTATTGTGGTCATGTAAGCGAAACTTAGGGGATGATCTGTATGTGTAAGCTCTCACCACATACTCCAATGTCGCTTGCGAGTCCTCGCTGAGATCCTCATTGAGGTGAGTCGGTACCATCTGGGACTTGAAAATGTTCATTATGTTTCAGACTGAAGTGGAGGCTATAGGTCAGGGGACAAAGATGGAATGAGAAGCTATCAGGACCTCAGAACCCCTTCAGTGTGAGTCCACCTCTACCCCACTACAGGCCTAACCCGACCCAATACCTAGCCCCCCCCCCCCCCCCCGAATATGGATTTTTGTTTGTCTCAAGCATATTTATAGCCATTTACTGTTGACTGAATTGCGTCCTCTGCTAGAAGTATTTTCAACGCATTAACTACCCTTTTAGTGTTCTTGATTTATGTTTCATATTGAAAATACTGCCCTTCTGAACCTTTATCAACCCATTGATGTATTTGAAGGTTTCAATTATGTCTTCCCTTTCCCTTATTTTCTCTAGACTGTACATAGTAAAGCGGGGGTTCACCCTAAAACTATTTTCTAACCACACAATGAGCTCACTCTCTACATTGACACTATGCCGACATTTTTTTTTTTTTTGCTGTACATACCTTCGTACAGCTATTTTCACCCACGGCTTCCGGGTAGTGCCTCCCACTGGGAAAAGAAGCCGAACAGCGAGTCGGCGCTATACGGCGCCTGCGCACTGCCGTTCGGTTTCTTTCGGCAACTCATGACGCTCCTTATGCGACGGGGGGAGCTAGTTTTTGTCATCACGTCATTCACCTGCTGGATAGGAACGCCCAGTCCCGTGGGAGGCACTACCCGGAAGCCGTGGGTGAAAATAGCTGTACAAAGGTATGTACAGCAAAAAAAAAAATGTCAACATAGTGTCAATGTAGAGAGTGAGCTCATTGTATGGTTAGAAAATAGTTTTTTGGGTGAACCCCCGCTTTAAATTCCTAAAGTCTCTCTCGATATATTTTATTCCCCAGAATATGAGGGGGGAGTTTGGGACTTTGAATGAGGCACATATGTAGTGCACCTCCATCCCTGTTTCAATATTGGAAAAAGGGGGAAATTTGGGACTTTAAATGAGTCTGCAGGCATGGTGTGTGTAATAAGGGAGGTACATGTTTATTAATCATAAATTTGCATGGCATGTCTCAAATTACAGAAACCACATGGAGAAAACAATCATTTCGTATAAATGTCATTTCATAATGCAAGTGCATAATAAGCAGTAAAGGTACAACAGTGCATAACCTAACACCAACTAGTGGTCTGAATAGAACAATGGATACAATATACAAATTAACATATGTACAGATGTCGCATTGGGCAGCATTAGCCAGGAATATAAAAGTAGTCAAAACAAGTGTCAGAGATTCTAAATGGACCAGGACTGTGTGCCTACACAGAGGAGACCAACACTGTATATAGTGGAATATTTACAAAGGTGAACAAACAGGTGACGACAACCAGTGCACAAATAACACAAAGCATATATACAGGTCCAGGGGAAATGCCGTAATCAAACCAAAAGCCAAGCCGGGGTCAAATACCAGGAGATCACCAAAGAAGCTGCAGACAGGCAATGGGCAGGAAGGAAATGTCCAGGAGAGGGATCAGGTCGGGACAGATCGGATCGGGTCGGGTCAGGTATCAGGCTCAGGGTCCGGTAAATAGACAGATATCAGGGCGAGTTCTGCTTGAACTTGCCGGGTATAAATAGAGGCGTGTTAATTATGTTCAGGTCACACCTGAACGCAGCAAGGGCCAGGTGCTCCACACTGCCAGGGTCCACCCGCTGGTGAAGGCCAGTACTGCGTCCCAAAGGTGATATACCAGCAGAGGGAAGTTCCCCTGACAGTTCCGAACTGCCAGGAGACCCCTGCTGGTGGGACGCAGCACTGCAAGACAGAACATAAATAGCACCAGCGGATGGAACCTTTGCTGACAGTACCCCCTCAAAGGAGCGGCCTCTGGACGCTCCAACTATCCGTTCTCGGGGAAAGTCCAGGGTGACCAACTGGGCAATGGGAGGCTTGAACCGAGAGGTGGGTACATCTAGGTCGTTGAGCTGGGCAGCGGGCTCTGGGTCGTCGAGCTGGGGAGCAGGCTCCGGGTCGTCAAGCTCGGCAGCAGGCTCCGGGTCGTCAAGCTGGGCGGCAGGCACCGGGTCATCGAGCTTGGCGGCAGGCACCGGGTCATTGAGCTGGGCGGCAGGCTCCGGGTCATTGAGCTGGGCGGCAGGCTCCGGGTCATCGAGCTGGGCAGCAGGCTCCGGGTCATCGAGCTGGCACAGGAACAGCAGGCTGGCAGACTGGCACAGGAACAAGCGGCTGGTCGGCTGGCACAGGAACAAGTGGCTGGCAGACTGGCACAGGAACAGCGGGCTGGCAGACTGGCACAGGAACAGCAGGCTGGCAGATTGGCACAGGAACAGCAGGCTGGCAGATTGGCACAAGAACAGCAGGCTGGCAGACTGGCACAGGAACAGCAGGCTGGCAGACTGGCACAGGAACAGCAGGCTGGCAGACTGGCACAGGAACATCAGGCTGGCAGGCTGGCACAGAAACGTCAGGCTGGGTAACTGGCACTGAAACGTCAGGCTGGGTAACTGGCACTGAAACGTCAGGCTGGGTAACTGGCACTATGGTGTGGGTTGGGAAGTACTTCCGTTTCTTTTTAGATTTAGACACTGCAGGTTTGCTAACAGAAGTGATGTATGAAGAGGATGGAATTAAGTAGGAGGAAGGATTGGAGTATGGCAGAGACACAGGGATGGTGACTGGAGGAGGTTTTTGTGGAGTAGTTACAGGTGGATTAAAGGCAGGGTAGGTACAATTAGTAGAAACTGGGTAGTAATATTTGGTAGGATGCGGAATTATCTGGGCTGAAGTTGCCATTGGTGATGGACAGATGGATCCTTGGGAAGGCAGGTGGTTAATAGCAGGGCTGGAACGGCCAGGTGGATTAAAGGCAGGGTAGGTACAATTAGTAGAAACTGGGTAGTAATACTTGGTAGGAAGCGGAATGAACTGGGCTATAGCTGAGGTTGTCATTGGCAATGGACGGCTAGATCCTTGGGAAGGTAAGTGGTTAATGGCAGGGCTGGGATGCAGTGGCTTGGCTGGAAGCAGGAAATCTGACCATGCCTGCAGCACAGGTTGAACAAAGGCTGGTTCACACACACCTTGTTTAATCAAAGACTGCACTGAACTAATGCAGTCAGATAACTTCTACTGGGAACAAGAGCAATAGTGTTCATCAAACGAGGCTGGATCGTCCTCCATCAACCATACCAGGGATTCAACTTGGTCAGGACTGAAGGGGGGAGAGAAGTCATCACAACCAACTGGAATAACTGACAAGGCCGGTTTAACACATAACTTGATTAATGGCTGAACATCATCGTAAGACATATAACCCAGATCCACCATGGAATGGGCTGATCGGATGGCTTCCATCAGCTGATCACTTGTCTATCCCTACAACACCTGACGACAATACTCCTCATCCTCCTCTGCTAGCAGAGAAAAGTAAGTAATTTCATTGAAATCCATGTTTGAACAAAAACGCACTACAACAGGATGGTTCCCTATGCAGGCACGTCTGGTCAACTGGCCCTGGTATACTGTCAGAGATTCTAAATGGACCAGGACTGTGTGCCTACACAAAGGAGACCAACACTGTATATAGTGGAATAAAAAGGTTTTTTATTTACAAAGGTGAACAAACAGGTGACGACAACCAGTGCACGAATAACACAAAGCATATATACAAGTCCAGGGGAAATGCCGTAATCAAACCAAAAGCCAAGCCGGGGTCAAATACCAGGAGATCACCAAAGAAGCTGCAGAGAGGAAATGGGCAGAAAGGAAATGTCCAGGAGAGGGATTAGGTCGGGACAGATCGGATCGGGTCGGGTCAGAAGTCCAGAACGGGGACAGCAGGCTCGGGGTCAGGTATCAGGCTCAGGGTCCAGTAAATAGACAGATACCAGGGCGAGTTCTGCTTGAACTTGCCGGGTATAAATAGAGGCGTGTTAATTATGTTCAGGTCACACCTGAACGCAGCAAGGCCCAGGTGCTCCACACTGCCAGGGTCCATCCGCTGGTGGAGGCCAGTACTGCGTCCCAAAGGTGATATACCAGCAGAGGGAAGTTCCCCTGACAACAAGTGAGACCATCGAAAAAGGATTTTTTGTTGTGGTGTTCATCAATATCAAAACTATGATAGGGATACATATCCGCATCTCTCGTGCCCGACGCGTTTCGTGTCCGTGACACTCATCAGGGGCTGATGCAAAGGATATCTACAGAGTAAACAGTGTAAAATATAATTAATATGTCTAATGATGATCAAATTAATTAACAATGGTAAAGATGGAACAAGGAGGTACATCTTGGGTAACACACTGACCTCCTAGATTCTATGTAAGTACCCAAGATGGACCTCCTTGTTCCAAAATGAAAAAAAAAAATCTAAAAATCTTTATAGTTGTAGCAGGTGTCTTGATTCTTCCACGACCCCGCCAAGCTGATGCCGCAATGTAATCAGGCTTTCCAGCCTGAAAGAGGGAGAGAGACTGCTTGTCACCCCTGCATAGGCTTTTTCACCCCCCCCTCCTTCTTGCTGTTTCACTGACTGAAACTAATGTAATATGAGAGAGCACACACAGAGCTGTTGATTTTTATTTATTTTTTCTCAATCAAGAGCTGTTGATTATGTAGCCTCCCCTGTGCCCCTATATGCAGGAAGAAGAAAGTCAATTAAAGGCACAGTTACAGCAGCCAGAGAGACTGTACTGAGCTGCAGGAAGCAGCTGCAATGTATTCCGGGATATGCAGTTCCCTCACAAAACGATCCCATAGACTGATATACAGAGAGGAACTACAAAGCATTCACACGAAAAAATTTCAGTTTTCTCATCGTGAAAACCGGTTGTGTGTACAAGAGATAGGTTTTTTAAAGAAATGTAATTGGATATGTTTTATAACATAAATTAAAATATATATATTTTTTCAAAATTTTAGGTCTTTTTTTCATTTACATCACAGAAAAAAAAAAAAAGCCCTAGTGGTACTCAAATATCATTAAAAGAAAACTCCATTTGTGTTAAAAAAAAATTAAAATGTAATTTGCTTACAGTGGGGCTGATTTACCAAGCCTGTGCGCCATGACTCATGGTGCACAAGCAGGAGTAAAACTGTTTTTGACATTTACAAAAGAAACACGCTGCCAGTGCAGCGTGTTTCCTCATTTACTAAACTGCCTAATGCGCCCAGGAGAGGGCGCACAACACGCCAGTACAGAGCTGGCGTGTGGCATTTAGTAATGTAAACATCGGGGATTCGGGCGGGAGTTTATGAGGGGAGGGAGGGGGGTGATGCAGGGGAAGTGAGGTGACATGTGTTTGAACGTGTGTGGCGGGCCGAATTGAAAAGGGAAAGTGACTTTTGGGACCCGATCCCCGTGCGCTTGCAAAGTACGCTAGAACCTCGGAAGGTTCATTTGCATACTGGGCATGCGCAGAGGGAAAAATCGGAGCTTTCCGCGCGCCTCTTCAGTACGCCGGGAAATTCTTGGTAAATACCAAGCGGCGTAGCAGTGTTTGCACTGCCTGGAGCGGCGCACGGCAAGCTCCGAGGTGTTCTCGGGCTGCGCTGACACTGAAGGGGAACTCCGCGCCAAATTTCAAATTTGAAACCGGCGCGGCTTCCCCCCCAGGGGCACAATAGGCTCTTCGGCTTGGTCCGAAACGTGAGGGGTTAACCCACGCCAAAATCGGCGTGGGGTTCCCCCCCAGATCCGTACCAAGCCCTCATCCCAGGCATGCAGTCTGGCCGGACAGGAATGGGGGTGGGGACGAGCGAGCGCCCCCCCCCTCCTGAGCCGTACCAGACCACATGCCCTCGACATGGGGGAGTGTGTGCTTTGGGGGAGGGGGGCGCTGCCCCCCCACCCCAAAGCACTCTTGTCCCCATGTCGATCGGGACAAGAGCCTCTTCCCGACAACCCTAGCCATTGGTTGTCGGGGTATGCGGGCGGGAGCCAATCAGAATCTGGGAGCCCCCTTTAATAAGGTGGCCCCCAGATTTCGGGCCCCCACCCTATGTGAATGAGTATGGGGTACATCGTACCCCTACCCATTCACCTGGTGAACGTGGTTTTAACTTTGAGGGTCTTCCGCCGCCGCCCCCTTCGAATTTTTCTGCCTAGATGAGGGTCGTACATCCCATCCAGGACTTGGACGTGGCGGGCTTCTCGTCGCTGTTGGTTATGCCAACATGTGACCTTAACCCATGTGACAGTGATGTGATGTGACATCACTGTCACATGGGTTAATGTCACATGTTGGCATAACCACGCCCACGCCCTATGCCAATATAAGTCCTTGCCCGCCGCTCAGAAGGCATTTCAGCGCCGGACCTCGCCGTGTCAACATCGAATGGAAGAAGAAGCCCGCGAGTGTCACCCCGCGGCGGAAGACAGCGACGAGAAGCCCTGGCCCCAGGAGGAGCCAGGCAGAAGCCGGCGAAGAAATCCGGAGTGGGATGTACGACCCTCGCTCCGGTCGAAGACGTCGGAAGCCCGCTGCCCTCATCAAACAAGCACGGAGCTTCGTGGTGAAGGGGGCAGCGGCAGAAGACAGCGACGAGAAGCCCGCCACGTCCAAGTCCTGGATGGGATGTGCGACCCTCGTCCAGGCAGAAGAAATCGAAGGGGGCGGCAAAGAAGAAGGCCTGGCCCCCGCGGGTGGTGCCCCGCGGCGGAAGACAGCCACGAGAAGCCTGGAGAGTGGCGCCCTCCGGCGGAAGACGGCGAAAGAAGCCCTGGCCTCGGGAGGAGCCAGGCAGAAGCGGAGGAGCCCGGCGGAAGGCGAAGACCGGGGAGGGGTTATTTTTTATTTATAAAACTACGACCAAAAGGTTAACAAATATATAAAATAAACAAAATAACTAAATAAACCAAATAACACAAAAACAAACAATAAAACACAAACCATCAAATCACCGACCTCCACCCACCAAGAAATAACTATAAAGAAAAAAAAAAAAAAATAGCACCAGAACAGGTATTTACAACAGGCTCACTGGTACAAGAGAAAGTCTTTATAGTCCATCAGAAAAGCTTGCCCAGATCATTGCCAAAAAAAACACCACTTAAAACGGCTCACTGGTACAGTAGGGAGATATTAAAGTCCATAGAAACCACTACTGTCCAGATCATCGCCAACCCACAACACACCCCACCATCACAACAACAAATACCTACAACCCACGTATGAGCAAGAACATGATAGTCAGACATGTCTGTAGCCTTATTTCAAAAAAAATACCATAAACAAAATCTAAGGGGGTGAAAAAGGATAGATGCCCCTACCCATGGAGAGGGGCAAAGCCGTGACCTAAGGGGGCTGGAAGAGGAACCCCCTCCATAAATGGGCACACCTCTCAGGCCCGACCCTGCTCCTTTCCAGATCCCGCACCTTCACCAACTCCCGAAAGATACCGCCCACCACCTCATGCACAGGCAGGATTTTGTCCCTAGTGGACACCAAACACCGAGCGTGCCAAGTGTAATAAAGCACAACTAGGCTGACTAAATAAAGTGACGATAACTCAAATCCCCTGCGGACCCCAAAATCACCATACACTCGCTCAGCATAGGTCAGGGCCGGAAGGCGGGGGTAGCCAATGGCACCCCCTACCTTCGTAAGAACCTCCATGTTGAAGGGACATTGGACCAGAAAATGGTCCATGGTCTCCAATGTCCCACCACATTCCTGACGGGGGCAGTCCCTGTCCCCCAGGTTCCTGTATTTGAGATTCGCACGGACATAGAGTCGTCCATGGAACGACCTCCATGCGAGATCCCAAAACTTACTTGGAATTCTAGAAGAATTCAAGAGGGCTAGCCCCTCCGTGAGGACCCTCTCAGGGCAGTCCCTCAAAGACAGGGGCTTCAAAATGTCCGAGGCCATGACCCTCAGGTACAGCTCCCGCCGACCCAAAGAGCCCACCTCCAGGGCAGTTATCCGCCACTGCCTCAGTACCTTTAATGCCAGGGGGACATAGGAAGGGAGATATCCATGCGATCTCCTCAGATCGCCGGGCCTCCCCCCCTCCCCCCACTGCCTCAAGAACAGCAAGAGCCAGTCCTTGCATGAACACTCCCACCAGGAAGGCTCGTCCACAAATATGGACTGCAAATTGTATTTAACAAAGATGGTGACAAAGAACACCACCGGGTTGACCATGTCCAACCCACCTTGCCGTCGCTGGCGGTATGTGACCTCCCTCTTGATCAGGTTCAGTCTGCTTCCCCACAACAGCAGGAAGAACAGACCATAGACCCGAGCATAGAGAGATGCTGGCAAAAGACACACATAGCTTACAAAGAGAAACTCAGGCAATAAGTACGTCTTGACCAAGCTTACCCTTTCCCTCAGGGAAAGTTTCCAACCTTTCCAGGCCTTCACCTTCCGAGTGGCACTCACCAGCCTGCGCTCCCAGTTTAGCTTGGGATAATCACCCGGGCCGAAATGAATGCCAAGAACTCGAATCTCTGGTACGGGCGTGGGGAACACGTCCGGAAGGGGGAACTGCTCCCCCTCCTTCCCCAACCAGAAAACTTCACTCTTGTCCCAATTGACCAGCGAGCCTGACGCCTCAGAGTAGCACCCGATCTGGGACTCCACATAATGGGCCTCCTCACGACCAGATACCACCACCGAGACGTCGTCCGCATAGGCCACAACCCTCACCGCCGAAACCGGACCCCCGACAGGTCCCACCGGAACCCCCCCCAGACGCCCGCAGTCTAGCCTCCTTACGAAGGGGTCGACCGCAAAGATGTACAGGAGGGGGCTCAGCGGGCACCCCTGCCGGACGCCAGAGTCCACGGCAAAGGCCCGGCCCACCCAACCGTTGACAAGAGGGAAGCTCTCAGCTCCCCTATACAATACCTGCAGCCAATCAACAAATTGATCAGGCAGACCGTATCTCCTCAGAAGCAGCCAAAGGTACTCGTGGTTCACCCGATCAAACGCCTTAGCCTGATCCAATGCAAGCAGATACCGCTCGCTGCCATCAGCCCTGCACCTTTCCACAGCCTCCCGGACGCTCAGGACAGCACTAAAAGTGCCCCGGCCAGGAATTGTGCAGTGCTGAGAGGGAGACAGCATCCTGCCCGCCAAAGCAGACAGACGTGTAAACAAGATCTTTGCCAGTATCTTCCTATCTGTGGTAAGAAGGGCGATCGGACGCCAATTCTCCACCACAGACGGATCTTTCCCCTTTGACAGTAGGATCAGAGCTGACCTTCTCATTGAGGGAGGCAGCAGGCCATAGGCCAAACATTCACTAAACACGTCCCTCAGATGAGGAGCCAAGAGGCTCTTAAAGGTTTTGTAGAACTCGGCCGTGAGCCCATCGGGCCCAGGTGACTTTTTAGAAGCTAAAGAGCTAATAGCCTGCTCAACTTCAGCTACCGAGATCTCTTCTGTCAGAGAGTCAGGAAGGTCAGACCCCACTTCCAGCGGGGTCTCATCAAGGAATTCCCTGACTTTCTCCATGTCTAGAGGCCGCTTCTTCAGGAGGTCCGAAAAGTGGTCTCTGACGACACCCAGGATCCCCGATCTGGACCGGACCAGAGATCCCGAGGCATCCTTCAGGCCATGTACGACCTTCGACCTCGCCACCTCACCACAGCTCCTGTAGGGATCAGGAGAGATAAACTTCCCATAATCCCTCTCAAAAACCAGGGAGGCGAGACGGTCGTACTGACACTCCTTCATCTGCGCCTTCAGACCGGATATCTGTTCCTGAGAGCCCCCAGAGGACACCAGGCGGTCAAGCTGCCTGCGTAGTCTCTGGTAAGCCTGGTACTTGGAAGCTGCCCTGTACCCAGAGATTTCCCGGAAAAAGTCGCCAGACCTCTTTTTAACTACTTCCCACCACTCAAGGCGGGAGCAGTTGCCCTCAAGGAGCGAGGTCTGGCCCAGGAAGAAAACCTCATAGGCTTCCCTAACCTCAGGATCCTCCAGTAGCGACCCATTCAGGCGCCACAAACCCCTCCCTTTCTGAGGAGTGTCAGCGACATTCAGGGCCACAGATACCATACAGTGATCGGAGAACTCTACCGACTGCAGCTCAGGAGCCGAGCAGACAGAGTCCTCCTTTAAAAAAAACCTATCTAATCTACTCTTACTACTACCTCGGGAAAATGTGAAACCAGTGAGGTTGGGGAGGTGACGAACGTGCACATCCACCAACCTGGCCTCCCTCACTACGTTATTCAAAAAAATACTATCATATCCCAGAGGGTTGGCGGCACCTGCCCGGTCTTTGGGCCTAGTGATCATATTGAAATCGCCACCAAAAATCACCTGCTGGGACGTAAAAAGATAAGGCTTAACCGCCGTAAGGAGGCTCCTCCTCTCCCTCCTAGTTTGAGGCCCATAAAAATTTATGAGCCGGAGGAATTGCCCCCTCACGACAGCGTCCACCACCAGACATCTACCGATCTCCACTTCAATCACTCGCCGGCAAGCCACCGGACCAGTCTTAAAAAGGACCGCAACCCCACTGCAGGGCTCGGCCGCAAGAGACCAGAGGGAGGGCCCACATCTCCACTCCCTCTTTGCTAGATGCATCTCTGCCACAGATGCCAGCCAGGTCTCCTGCAAAAACAAAATGTCAGCTTCAACACGGCTGAGAAAATCGAAGGCCATAAAACGAGCTCCCGCAGAACGAATACTTGCGACATTAATGGTCGCAAGCCGTATTGGAGAGGGTACCGCCATCAGAATGATTGAAAGTGGTCATGTTCTCCTTCATACTACAAACACAAAAACATATTTACATATCTACACTTCCTCCTCCTCTGAGCCCGAGGAGGAGGAGAAGATACCAAACGGGTTCCCCAGGGACACCCCACTTCGTGCCCCTGGGGGAACCCCACCCTTCACTGGGGACTTCCCGCCCCCAGATCTGGCAGCCTTCCCCTTCTTCTTTTTGCGTCTCACCTGCTCCCACTCCTGCCACCTCTCCGAGATGACTACACCACCCCCCTCCTCGGACCCGCTGCTCGAGATTTCCCTCTTGGATGAGGCTCGAGCAGCTTCCATCTCCATGGCCACAGGGCCAGAGGAGACTCTGGGTCCAGAAGGGGGGGAATGGAAGAGGCAGGAGGGGGGCCAGAGACAGGGGAGAGGACAGGGGGGGACCAGACTTAGCTGGACGGGAAGAAGAAGGGGAAGGGGGGGGACGGGACTTGGGAGGGGGGGGGCGAGGGGGGGGGTACGAGGAGGGGAAGATGAGGGAGGAGGGCATGGGGAAACAGATGGAGGGCCAGGTGGAGGGGAGGGGCAATGGTGAGGAGGGGGAAAGGGAAGGGGGATGGGGATCGGCCCTGCAACATTAGGAGAGGAAGGCCCTGGCCCCGGACCCTCAGGCCCGGGACCCCCAGGCCTCCCCGACTCCTCCCCACCGGCTCCGCCCTCCGGAGGATCGGGAGCCTCCTGGCCAACCGAGCCCGTGTCCCCCGGGGGGGGAGCCCCACGCCCACGCCTGCTCCGCCTTCTTTGAGGCAATGGGCCTGTTGGTCCCTCCGGAGTAGTACTAGGGGCTCCAGGATCCCCACCCCCCCGGCCATCACTCGCCGGGGGGGCTTCGGCCGCTCCCGGCCCGGGAGGTCCCCCCCCTGAGGAAGAACCCCGATATGCTTTGGGACACCTGCTAAATGGGTGCCCCATCTCACCACACAAGTTGCAGCATATCTTCCCACATGACTCGGACTGGTGGCCAAACTCGTGGCACCGGCCACATCTGACCACCGTGCAGTCCGAGCTCATGTGGGTCGGGCTGCCGCACTTGAAGCAACGACGGGGCTGTCCCGGGTAGAACGCCAGGATCCGGTCTCTGCCTAGAAAGGCGCTGCCAGGGAGGTGGGCAACACTGTTGCCCTCCCTCTTGAGCCGGATCCTGGTCAGCCAAGCCCCGGTCCAGACCCCGCGCTCATCAAGGTTCTTCCTCAGGGGGGTCTGCAACTGCCCGTACCTCCCGAGCCAGGTGGCAATGTCCTCCGGAGGGAGCGACTCATTCCTCACCAGGATGGTGATGTTCTTAACCTCCTCCTGCCTGGAGATGGGAATGAGCCTGTACCTCTTCCAAGGGTCAACGCCCCTCACCAACCCAAAGCCGGTGATAAAGCGTTCCATACACACGGGAGTGACAAAACTTATATCAAACTCCCGTGTGTTGGTGGGATGGATGACAGCAAAAAGGTCATCCACCCCAAAACCCAAGGAGAGTACCAGGCCCACCACCTCACCTCGAGCGGGGCAGGGGTCCGGACCCTCGTACCGAAGCTGGACAACATTCCTACGCCTCCTCTCTGGACCACCTGTACCCCTCGTCCACGCCGACCCCTGCGTCCTCTCCTGGTCAGCAGGGGGGGCGCGGAAATTCTGGGCGCCAAACCGGCTGTACAGGTGGTCCAGAGGGGCACGAGAGCCCAACACCTGGGCGAAAGAGCGACCCCCCTTTAGGGCAGACAATAAGTTGGCCTCCGGAGACCCCCGAAAGATGTTCTCCGGAAGTGGGGCACCCCCCTCAGCACCCCCAGAAGTGGGGGGGGGACGGGGGGGCCCCCATCCCTGCCGGTGGTGTTGCACCCACCCCCGCTGATATACCCTGACCACCCTGACCCACCACCTTTGGCCTGACTACAGGCTCCCCCCCCCCCGGGACCACAGCAGAGGGGGGTACCACCCCCACCAAACTCCCCCACCCAGACCCCTCCGCGACCACACCAGCCCCTTGGGACTCCACCTGTACTGGGGGGGAGCCCCCCTGGGACCCCTCCAACTGCCGGATATAATCGTATGCTATACAGTCCACTGGGAGGGGTCCCACCTGACTTTCCCCCCACCCCGCCTGTGCTGCAGGGAGCCCCTCGGGGCCTGTGGCAGTGTCCATGGGGACCTGGGGGGGTGGCAGCTTACCGTCCAATTTACCGTCCTCAACGTCTCTGTCCATCTCCTGCCGGGGGTGCCTGGAGGTGCCTGCTGCAGCGTCCGGGGCTGGGCACCCCTGTACCCCCGGCCTCTCATCCCCCAGGTCCCCTGAGCCCCCACCGACCACCGCAAACTCGCGGGGGGGCACTTCCGGTCGCGGGACGGGCACTTCCGGTTTCGGTATGGTCACTTCCGGTTTCGGTCTGGTCACTTCCGGTTCCGGCTGGGGCACTTCCGGTTCCGGCTGGGGCACTTCCGGTTCTTGGGCGGTCACTTCCGGGTCCCGGTCTACTCCACCCCCAACAGCCGGCGCCATCTTGGCCACACTGCACACAAGCTGTTTACCTCCAGATGACCGCAGCACAATGCCTCCACCATGTGTCTGCCTCTCTCCCGATGACATAGCAGCCGCAGGAGCAGTCCCTGGCCTTTCCATGGCCAGATCCTCCCGCTCCACTGCAAGCTGAGGGGTCATGGAAGCCGACACATGGCGGGCTTCAGCTGTGGCAGTGCGACCATCCTGGGGGAGCCTGGGTATGCTGACCTGAAGATGGCGGGGGGGTACCGCCGGCGGCACCTGGGCCCGGCGACCTCCTGGATCACTGGACTCCCCGGACTTCGCCAACCCCTCAGTCCCTTCCACGGACCGAGGGATCGGCTCCCGGGAACCCTCCCCAGGTTTTATGGCCATACTGGGCCCTGCACCACCGGCACTCGCCCCCCCCCCACTGCACCCAGGCTCCCCTGACTCTCCTGGCTGTTTGGGGGGTTGGGACCCCTTCTTAGACCGCCCACTCCTCCTTGCTGCCTGGCTCCCTTCCCGGTTGGCCTGCTGGAGGGTCTTCCGGAGCTCCTCTAGGAAGTTCGCCTCTCCAGCCCCACGTTGGCAAAAGCCCCCCAGGTATTCCCATATTTCTTTTACTTCTAGTCCTAGGGTGGTGATGGCCCCCTTGAATTCAGATCTTTTATTACTGGAGCACCTGTCCCTCTTTTCCCTCAGGCCTGCGAGAGTAGTCATCTTTTCCACGCAGGCCTGAGATATCCTCACCAGCAGGGATTTGATTTTATCCCGCCTCCTCCTGGTTCTTGCTTCATTCTCACCTGGCTGAGGGGCTGTCCAGTCTGAGAGACCCACCTGGGTCTCCAGGAAGAGACGGTCCTCCCTGCTGATGGTGGTGGCGGTGGTCTGGCTGGAGGGCAGGTGCTGTTGACTCCTCCGGAGGCCGGAAGCCGGTCCACCTCCGGGGCTGAGGGAGGCCATCCCACCCCTCTTCCGGGGCAGGGGGCTGGGGGCTGGAGGCTGGTCCTGGTAGGCTGGAACACAGGAGCTCTGGAAGACAGGTCTTCTCTCCTCTCCAGCAGGAAGCAGAATGAGCTCTGTGGGAGGAGCCGGAACTACTGCCAGTGGGAGGAGCTGCACTGAGACCGAGGAGGGGTAATTTTTTATTTATAAAACTACGACCAAAAGGTTAACAAATATATAAAATAAACAAAATAACTAAATAAACCAAATAACACAAAAACAAACAATAAAACACAAACCATCAAATCACCGACCTCCACCCACCAAGAAATAACTATAAAGAAAAAAAAAAAAAAAAAATAGCACCAGAACAGGTATTTACAACAGGCTCACTGGTACAAGAGAAAGTCTTTATAGTCCATCAGAAAAGCTTGCCCAGATCATTGCCAAAAAAAACACCACTTAAAACGGCTCACTGGTACAGTAGGGAGATATTAAAGTCCATAGAAACCACTACTGTCCAGATCATCGCCAACCCACAACACACCCCACCATCACAACAACAAATACCTACAACCCACGTATGAGCAAGAACATGATAGTCAGACATGTCTGTAGCCTTATTTCAAAAAAAATACCATAAACAAAATCTAAGGGGGTGAAAAAGGATAGATGCCCCTACCCATGGAGAGGGGCAGAGCCGTGACCTAAGGGGGCTGGAAGAGGAACCCCCTCCATAAATGGGCACACCTCTCAGGCCCGACCCTGCTCCTTTCCAGATCCCGCACCTTCACCAACTCCCGAAAGATACCGCCCACCACCTCATGCACAGGCAGGATTTTGTCCCTAGTGGACACCAAACACCGAGCGTGCCAAGTGTAATAAAGCACAACTAGGCTGACTAAATAAAGTGACGATAACTCAAATCCCCTGCGGACCCCAAAATCACCATACACTCGCTCAGCATAGGTCAGGGCCGGAAGGCGGGGGTAGCCAATGGCACCCCCTACCTTCGTAAGAACCTCCATGTTGAAGGGACATTGGACCAGAAAATGGTCCATGGTCTCCAATGTCCCACCACATTCCTGACGGGGGCAGTCCCTGTCCCCCAGGTTCCTGTATTTGAGATTCGCACGGACATAGAGTCGTCCATGGAACGACCTCCATGCGAGATCCCAAAACTTACTTGGAATTCTAGAAGAATTCAAGAGGGCTAGCCCCTCCGTGAGGACCCTCTCAGGGCAGTCCCTCAAAGACAGGGGCTTCAAAATGTCCGAGGCCATGACCCTCAGGTACAGCTCCCGCCGACCCAAAGAGCCCACCTCCAGGGCAGTTATCCGCCACTGCCTCAGTACCTTTAATGCCAGGGGGACATAGGAAGGGAGATACCCATGCGATCTCCTCAGATCGCCGGGCCTCCCCCCCTCCCCCCACTGCCTCAAGAACAGCAAGAGCCAGTCCTTGCATGAACACTCCCACCAGGAAGGCTCGTCCACAAATATGGACTGCAAATTGTATTTAACAAAGATGGTGACAAAGAACACCACCGGGTTGACCATGTCCAACCCACCTTGCCGTCGCTGGCGGTATGTGACCTCCCTCTTGATCAGGTTCAGTCTGCTTCCCCACAACAGCAGGAAGAACAGACCATAGACCCGAGCATAGAGAGATGCTGGCAAAAGACACACATAGCTTACAAAGAGAAACTCAGGCAATAAGTACGTCTTGACCAAGCTTACCCTTTCCCTCAGGGAAAGTTTCCAACCTTTCCAGGCCTTCACCTTCCGAGTGGCACTCACCAGCCTGCGCTCCCAGTTTAGCTTGGGATAATCACCCGGGCCGAAATGAATGCCAAGAACTCGAATCTCTGGTACGGGCGTGGGGAACACGTCCGGAAGGGGGAACTGCTCCCCCTCCTTCCCCAACCAGAAAACTTCACTCTTGTCCCAATTGACCAGCGAGCCTGACGCCTCAGAGTAGCACCCGATCTGGGACTCCACATAATGGGCCTCCTCACGACCAGATACCACCACCGAGACGTCGTCCGCATAGGCCACAACCCTCACCGCCGAAACCGGACCCCCGACAGGTCCCACCGGAACCCCCCCCAGACGCCCGCAGTCTAGCCTCCTTACGAAGGGGTCGACCGCAAAGATGTACAGGAGGGGGCTCAGCGGGCACCCCTGCCGGACGCCAGAGTCCACGGCAAAGGCCCGGCCCACCCAACCGTTGACAAGAGGGAAGCTCTCAGCTCCCCTATACAATACCTGCAGCCAATCAACGAATTGATCAGGCAGACCGTATCTCCTCAGAAGCAGCCAAAGGTACTCGTGGTTCACCCGATCAAACGCCTTAGCCTGATCCAATGCAAGCAGATACCGCTCGCTGCCATCAGCCCTGCACCTTTCCACAGCCTCCCGGACGCTCAGGACGGCACTAAAAGTGCCCCGGCCAGGAATTGTGCAGTGCTGAGAGGGAGACAGCATCCTGCCCGCCAAAGCAGACAGACGTGTAAACAAGATCTTTGCCAGTATCTTCCTATCTGTGGTAAGAAGGGCGATCGGACGCCAATTCTCCACCACAGACGGATCTTTCCCCTTTGACAGTAGGATCAGAGCTGACCTTCTCATTGAGGGAGGCAGCAGGCCATAGGCCAAACATTCACTAAACACGTCCCTCAGATGAGGAGCCAAGAGGCTCTTAAAGGTTTTGTAGAACTCGGCCGTGAGCCCATCGGGCCCAGGTGACTTTTTAGAAGCTAAAGAGCTAATAGCCTGCTCAACTTCAGCTACCGAGATCTCTTCTGTCAGAGAGTCAGGAAGGTCAGACCCCACTTCCAGCGGGGTCTCATCAAGGAATTCCCTGACTTTCTCCATGTCTAGAGGCCGCTTCTTCAGGAGGTCCGAAAAGTGGTCTCTGACGACACCCAGGATCCCCGATCTGGACCGGACCAGAGATCCTGAGGCATCCTTCAGGCCATGTACGACCTTCGACCTCGCCACCTCACCACAGCTCCTGTAGGGATCAGGAGAGATAAACTTCCCATAATCCCTCTCAAAAACCAGGGAGGCGAGACGGTCGTACTGACACTCCTTCATCTGCGCCTTCAGACCGGATATCTGTTCCTGAGAGCCCCCAGAGGACACCAGGCGGTCAAGCTGCCTGCGTAGTCTCTGGTAAGCCTGGTACTTGGAAGCTGCCCTGTACCCAGAGATTTCCCGGAAAAAGTCGCCAGACCTCTTTTTAACTACTTCCCACCACTCAAGGCGGGAGCAGTTGCCCTCAAGGAGCGAGGTCTGGCCCAGGAAGAAAACCTCATAGGCTTCCCTAACCTCAGGATCCTCCAGTAGCGACCCATTCAGGCGCCACAAACCCCTCCCTTTCTGAGGAGTGTCAGCGACATTCAGGGCCACAGATACCATACAGTGATCGGAGAACTCTACCGACTGCAGCTCAGGAGCCGAGCAGACAGAGTCCTCCTTTAAAAAAAACCTATCTAATCTACTCTTACTACTACCTCGGGAAAATGTGAAACCAGTGAGGTTGGGGAGGTGACGAACGTGCACATCCACCAACCTGGCCTCCCTCACTACGTTATTCAAAAAAATACTATCATATCCCAGAGGGTTGGCGGCACCTGCCCGGTCTTTGGGCCTAGTGATCATATTGAAATCGCCACCAAAAATCACCTGCTGGGACGTAAAAAGATAAGGCTTAACCGCCGTAAGGAGGCTCCTCCTCTCCCTCCTAGTTTGAGGCCCATAAAAATTTATGAGCCGGAGGAATTGCCCCCTCACGACAGCGTCCACCACCAGACATCTACCGATCTCCACTTCAATCACTCGCCGGCAAGCCACCGGACCAGTCTTAAAAAGGACCGCAACCCCACTGCAGGGCTCGGCCGCAAGAGACCAGAGGGAGGGCCCACATCTCCACTCCCTCTTTGCTAGATGCATCTCTGCCACAGATGCCAGCCAGGTCTCCTGCAAAAACAAAATGTCAGCTTCAACACGGCTGAGAAAATCGAAGGCCATAAAACGAGCTCCCGCAGAACGAATACTTGCGACATTAATGGTCGCAAGCCGTATTGGAGAGGGTACCGCCATCAGAATGATTGAAAGTGGTCATGTTCTCCTTCATACTACAAACACAAAAACATATTTACATATCTACACTTCCTCCTCCTCTGAGCCCGAGGAGGAGGAGAAGATACCAAACGGGTTCCCCAGGGACACCCCACTTCGTGCCCCTGGGGGAACCCCACCCTTCACTGGGGACTTCCCGCCCCCAGATCTGGCAGCCTTCCCCTTCTTTTTGCGTCTCACCTGCTCCCACTCCTGCCACCTCTCCGAGATGACTACACCACCCCCCTCCTCGGACCCGCTGCTCGAGATTTCCCTCTTGGATGAGGCTCGAGCAGCTTCCATCTCCATGGCCACAGGGCCAGAGGAGACTCTGGGTCCAGAAGGGGGGGGAATGGAAGAGGCAGGAGGGGGGCCAGAGACAGGGGAGAGGACAGGGGGGGGACCAGACTTAGCTGGACGGGAAGAAGAAGGGGAAGGGGGGGGGGGGGACTTGGGAGGGGGGGGGACGAGGGGGGGGGGGTACGAGGAGGGGAAGATGAGGGAGGAGGGCATGGGGAAACAGATGGAGGGCCAGGTGGAGGGGAGGGGCAATGGTGAGGAGGGGGAAAGGGAAGGGGGATGGGGATCGGCCCTGCAACATTAGGAGAGGAAGGCCCTGGCCCCGGACCCTCAGGCCCGGGACCCCCAGGCCTCCCCGACTCCTCCCCACCGGCTCCGCCCTCCGGAGGATCGGGAGCCTCCTGGCCAACCGAGCCCGTGTCCCCCGGGGGGGGAGCCCCACGCCCACGCCTGCTCCGCCTTCTTTGAGGCAATGGGCCTGTTGGTCCCTCCGGAGTAGTACTAGGGGCTCCAGGATCCCCACCCCCCCGGCCATCACTCGCCGGGGGGGCTTCGGCCGCTCCCGGCCCGGGAGGTCCCCCCCCTGAGGAAGAACCCCGATATGCTTTGGGACACCTGCTAAATGGGTGCCCCATCTCACCACACAAGTTGCAGCATATCTTCCCACATGACTCGGACTGGTGGCCAAACTCGTGGCACCGGCCACATCTGACCACCGTGCAGTCCGAGCTCATGTGGGTCGGGCTGCCGCACTTGAAGCAACGACGGGGCTGTCCCGGGTAGAACGCCAGGATCCGGTCTCTGCCTAGAAAGGCGCTGCCAGGGAGGTGGGCAACACTGTTGCCCTCCCTCTTGAGCCGGATCCTGGTCAACCAAGCCCCGGTCCAGACCCCGCGCTCATCAAGGTTCTTCCTCAGGGGGGTCTGCAACTGCCCGTACCTCCCGAGCCAGGTGGCAATGTCCTCCGGAGGGAGCGACTCATTCCTCACCAGGATGGTGATGTTCTTAACCTCCTCCTGCCTGGAGATGGGAATGAGCCTGTACCTCTTCCAAGGGTCAACGCCCCTCACCAACCCAAAGCCGGTGATAAAGCGTTCCATACACACGGGAGTGACAAAACTTATATCAAACTCCCGTGTGTTGGTGGGATGGATGACAGCAAAAAGGTCATCCACCCCAAAACCCAAGGAGAGTACCAGGCCCACCACCTCACCTCGAGCGGGGCAGGGGTCCGGACCCTCGTACCGAAGCTGGACAACATTCCTACGCCTCCTCTCTGGACCACCTGTACCCCTCGTCCACGCCGACCCCTGCGTCCTCTCCTGGTCAGCAGGGGGGGCGCGGAAATTCTGGGCGCCAAACCGGCTGTACAGGTGGTCCAGAGGGGCACGAGAGCCCAACACCTGGGCGAAAGAGCGACCCCCCTTTAGGGCAGACAATAAGTTGGCCTCCGGAGACCCCCGAAAGATGTTCTCCGGAAGTGGGGCACCCCCCTCAGCACCCCCAGAAGTGGGGGGGGACGGGGGGGCCCCCATCCCTGCCGGTGGTGTTGCACCCACCCCCGCTGATATACCCTGACCACCCTGACCCACCACCTTTGGCCTGACTACAGGCTCCCCCCCCCCCGGGACCACAGCAGAGGGGGGTACCACCCCCACCAAACTCCCCCACCCAGACCCCTCCGCGACCACACCAGCCCCTTGGGACTCCACCTGTACTGGGGGGGAGCCCCCCTGGGACCCCTCCAACTGCCGGATATAATCGTATGCTATACAGTCCACTGGGAGGGGTCCCACCTGACTTTCCCCCCACCCCCGCCTGTGCTGCAGGGAGCCCCTCGGGGCCTGTGGCAGTGTCCATGGGGACCTGGGGGGGTGGCAGCTTACCGTCCAATTTACCGTCCTCAACGTCTCTGTCCATCTCCTGCCGGGGGTGCCTGGAGGTGCCTGCTGCAGCGTCCGGGGCTGGGCACCCCTGTACCCCCGGCCTCTCATCCCCCAGGTCCCCTGAGCCCCCACCGACCACCGCAAACTCGCGGGGGGGCACTTCCGGTCGCGGGCGGGCACTTCCGGTTCGGTCTGGTCACTTCCGGTTTCGGCTGGGGCACTTCCGGTTTCGGGCTGGGGCACTTCCGGTTCGGCTGGGGCACTTCCGGTTTCGGCTGGGGCACTTCCGGGGCTGGCACTCCGGTTCTTGGGCGGTCACTTCCGGGTCCCGGTCTACTCCACCCCCAACAGCCGGCGCCATCTTGGCCACACTGCACACAAGCTGTTTACCTCCAGATGACCGCAGCACAATGCCTCCACCATGTGTCTGCCTCTCTCCCGATGACATAGCAGCCGCAGGAGCAGTCCCTGGCCTTTCCATGGCCAGATCCTCCCGCTCCTCTGCAAGCTGAGGGGTCATGGAAGCCGACACATGGCGGGCTTCAGCTGTGGCAGTGCGACCATCCTGGGGGAGCCTGGGTATGCTGACCTGAAGATGGCGGGGGGGTACCGCCGGCGGCACCTGGGCCCGGCGACCTCCTGGATCACTGGACTCCCCGGACTTCGCCAACCCCCCAGTCCCTTCCACGGACCGAGGGATCGGCTCCCGGGAACCCTCCCCAGGTTTTATGGCCATACTGGGCCCTGCACCACCGGCACTCGCCCCCCCCCCACTGCACCCAGGCTCCCCTGACTCTCCTGGCTGCTTGGGGGGTTGGGACCCCTTCTTAGACCGCCCGCTCCTCCTCGCTGCCTGGCTCCCTTCCCGGTTGGCCTGCTGGAGGGTCCTCCGGAGCTCCTCTAGGAAGTTCACCTCTCCAGCCCCACGTTGGCAAAAGCCCCCCAGGTATTCCCATATTTCTTTTACCTCTAGTCCTAGGGTGGTGATGGCCCCCTGTGTATTCAGATCTCTTATTGCTGGAGCACCTGTCCCTCTTTTCCCTCAGGCCTGCGAGAGTAGTCATCTTTTCCACGCAGGCCTGAGATATCCTCACCAGCAGGGATTTGATTTTATCCCGCCTCTTCCTGGTTCTTGCTTCATTTTCACCTGGCTGAGGGGCTGTCCAGTCTGAGAGACCCACCTGGGTCTCCAGGAAGAGACGGTCCTCCCTGCTGATGGTGGTGGCAGTGGTCTGGCTGGAGGGCAGGTGCTGTTGACTCCTCCGGAGGCCGGAAGCCGGTCCACCTCCGGGGCTGAGGGAGGCCATCCCACCCCTCTTCCGGGGCAGGGGGCTGGGGGCTGGAGGCTGGTCCTGGTAGGCTGGAACACAGGAGCTCTGGAAGACAGGTCTTCTCTCCTCTCCAGCAGGAAGCAGAATGAGCTCTGTGGGAGGAGCCGGAACTACTGCCAGTGGGAGGAGCTGCACTGAGACCGAGGAGGGGTTTCGCCCCCGTTGTTCTCCGCCATTTCCGGCCGGCCCCCCCCGGATGTAAAGAGCTTGATTTGGGGTAGGGGGCCTGGCCGAACATGGCGGAGAGCATCGGTGGGTGTCCCCCCCGGCGGAAGGCGGCGGCGAAGACCGGCGTGGGGCTGGAGCCCCCCCGGCAGAAAACGTCTGGAAGACCGGGGGCTCCGCCCCCCGTTCTCTGCTTTTTTCGGCCAGCCCCCCCGGATGTAAAGGAGCTTATTTTGGGGTGGGGGCCTGGCTGGACATGGCGGAGAGCATCGGTGGGTGTCCCCCCCAGCAGAAAACGGCGAAGCCCGGGGCCCAATGGGCTGGTGGTGGGGGGTCCCGGCAGAAGACCCCCGGAGCTGACTAATAAATTATTTTTTCCTGTGTGGTTTATTTGTGTTTACAATTTTCCACCCGGTGAATGGGTAGGTGTACGATGTACCCCATACTCATTCACATAGGGTGGGGGGCCAGAATCTGGGGGCCCACTTATTATAGGGGGCTCTCAGATTCTGATAAGCCCCCCGCCCGCATACCCCGACAACCAACGGCCAGGGTTGTCGGGAAGAGGCTCTTGTCCCTATCGACATGGGGACAAGAGTGCTTTGGGGTGGGGGGGCAGTGCCCCCCTCCCCAAAGCACACACTCCCCCATGTCGAGGGCATGCGGTCTGGTACGGCTCAGGAGGGGGGGGGGGGGCGCTCGCTCGTCCCCACCCCCATTCCTGTCCGGCCAGACTGCGTGCCTGGGAGAAGGGTTTGGTCTGTATCTAAGGTGGAACCCCACGCCGTTTTTGGCGTGGGTTTAACCCCTTGTGTTCCAGATCAAATCTAGGAGCCTGTTGTGCACCTGGAGGGGGACCCCCACGCCGTTTTTATTTTCAATTTGGTGTGGAGTTCCCCTTTATCCCAGTCCTGTCAGGGGGGGGGGGATGCCTGCTCGTCTGTCCCTACAATGTATGAACAGCGATCTGTCATTTCCCCTAGACAGTCCCACCCCCTTTACAGTTAGAAAACACTCAGGTAACATAATCAACCCCTTCCTCGCCGCTAGTGTTAACCCCTTCCCTGCCAGTGTCATTTTTAGAGTAAGCAATGCATTTCTATACCATTGCTCGCTAGAAAAATGCCAAATCTTACAAAAATGTGTCCGCCACAATGTCGCAGTAGCCAGAAAAATCAATGATAGCCACCATTACTAGTAAAAATAAAAAATATTCAGAAAAAACCCATAAGACCAACCCCTACGTATAACTTTGGCCCAAACCAATCAGACGCTTATTGTGATTTTTTGGAACCAAAAATATGTCGAAGAATACTTATCGGCCTAAACTGAGGGCAACATTTTATTGAAGATATTTTGGGGGAGATGTCTTTTTCTTTACAAAATTGTCGCTATATTTTTGGTTCAAGCAAAAATAAGAAAAAACGCAGAGGTGATCAAATACCACAAAAAAAAAAAAAAATGTTGGGGGGGGGGGGGAGGAAATGAGGACCCCAAATTTGTTTGGGGGCCATGTCGCACAACCACACAATTGTCAGTCAAAATTACGCAGTGTTGAAATGCAAAAACTGGCCCCGTCAGGGACCAGTAATATGCTCTGGGGCTCAAGTGGTTACAAATTAGGAAAACACTAAAGTTAGCCCAATTTATGGCCATAATGTGAAAGATGATGTTACACCGAGTAAATAGATACCCAACATGTTACACTTTAATATTGCACACACTCATGGAATGGCGCCAAACTTCAGTACTTGAAAATACCCATAGGCAACACTTTTTAATTTATTTTCAGGTTACCAGTTTAGATTTACAGAGGAGGTCTAGTGCTAAAAGTATTGCTCTCGCTCTAAGGGCCATTTCACACTGGTGCGTTTTTGCCGCGTTTTTGCCGCGATTTCGCGCTAAAAATAGCGCTATTAAAACGCCCCCCATGCACCCCTCCATTGAAATGAATTAAAAACGCGGTAAAAACGCTGTAAAAACGCGGTAAAACGCGGTAAAATCGCGGTGTTTTGCCGCGATTTTAATCGCGGAAAAAACACCGAGATTTTACCGCGATTTTACCGCGTTTTAACGCGTTTTTACCGCGTTTTTACCGCGTTTTTAATTCATTTCAATGGAGGGGGGCATGGGGGGCGTTTTAATAGCGCTATTTTTAGCGCGAAAACGCGGCAAAAACGCGGCAAAAACGCACCAGTGTGAAATGGCCCTAACGTACGCTATGATACCTCACATGTGGGGTTTGAACGGGGGTTCAATATGTGGGCGGGACTTACACATTTAAGGCCCGCCCACATATGGAAACATCCTTCAAACCACACATGTGAGGTATCATAGCGTGCGTAAGAGCGAGAGGAATACTTTTAGCACTAGACCTCATCTGGAAATCTAAACTGGTAACCGGAAACAAAAAAAATGCTGCGTGTTCGCTTCTGACTGCGAGCTACTAGGGACAGGGGCGTTTAAATTATTATTATTTATGTTTGTTACGTAAAAATTCTATAAGACCTCCCCTTCAGGTTGAAAAGCATCAGTTCAGGGGGACCAAAAAATAAATAAAACCCCTCTAATGCTTTAATCCGCCATTGCAGATTTGATTCTGGTAATGCATCTGGAGTGAACTGGGCATGCTCCAACACTTAGAAAAATAAGCTGGTTGTGTGAGCCTGAAAATGACATGCATCTTTATGAGCATGCTCAGAAAGCTTGTTTTTTGGCTTAGTAATTTAAGAACATCGTGTCAATAGAGCATAGATCCTTAATTGCAAATAATAGCATAAATTGTGCAAGGTGCATATAAATTCAAAGACAACACCTGCAATGAAACAGGTGTGCAATTATATGAGTGAATAGGATTAGACAATATACAATACACGGTGAAATATATAGTGACCATGAATAATATAAAAGTGCTCCGTGCTCAAAAAAGTCCTTGTGGTAGGTTCCACCTTCACCAATGGGACACCTCAAGTGGGGATGGATGGCTCCTTACCAGATGAAGTTGACCTAAACTAAGGTCAATAGAGCCTGGGTAACACCACCTTGCGCATGGGGGATTCCAATGAAGTTGAACGGATAATGCAGATGTCATAAAAAAAAAAGGAAGAACAGCTCCCATAGTGTAAAACTGTTTAATGAAATATAAAAACAAATACACAGTGCCAAGTGGCCCCTTACTTGAATGGGTGCCCGTATGCCGGCACTGAGGCTGTAGGCTTGTATGTATGGAGAGAGAAACGAAGACCGGCGTGCGTTCCACTGCTGTGCGCGAGGAAACCAGATAACCGGAAGTAGGTAATCAATGCGTGCCCAGGTACCGCCTCGACATATGTTTCGATATGATCGTCATCAGGAAGCGCTTCCTGATGACGATCATATCGAAACATATGTCGAGGCGGTACCTGGGCACGCATTGATTACCTACTTCCGGTTATCTGGTTTCCTCGCGCACAGCAGTGGAACGCACGCCGGTCTTCGTTTCTCTCTCCATACATACAAGCCTACAGCCTCAGTGCCGGCATACGGGCACCCATTCAAGTAAGGGGCCACTTGGCACTGTGTATTTGTTTTTATATTTCATTAAACAGTTTTACACTATGGGAGCTGTTCTTCCTTTTTTTTTATGACATCTGCATTATCCGTTCAACTTCATTGGAATCCCCCATGCGCAAGGTGGTGTTACCCAGGCTCTATTGACCTTAGTTTAGGTCAACTTCATCTGGTAAGGAGCCATCCATCCCCACTTGAGGTGTCCCATTGGTGAAGGTGGAACCTACCACAAGGACTTTTTTGAGCACGGAGCACTTTTATATTATTCATGGTCACTATATATTTCACCGTGTATTGTATATTGTCTAATCCTATTCACTCATATAATTGCACACCTGTTTCATTGCAGGTGTTGTCTTTGAATTTATATGCACCTTGCACAATTTATGCTATTATTTGCAATTAAGGATCTATGCTCTATTGGGATAGGTTGTATTTATTCACCTATTTATTTCATTTAATTTTTGTAGCGCCCCTATTCCACGCACACAATTATTATATTTCAATCCATTTGATTTATTCAGGGAGCAGCTTTTCTAATATATATATATTTTTTTCACCCCTTCCCCACATTGGCGCGAGATTTTCCACCCAAATACCTTTAATTTAAGGACATCCTTAACAGGTGTAACCAGTTACAAGTGCACACAAACTAGAGGCTGACATTTCTTCATGTGTTTCCAATTGGTTCATTAGCACACATGTTATAAAAAGCGTGGATACTGCGCGTGTCAATAAAATTACTTTCAAATTTTGAAGTTTGTTTTGTGATATTTTTTTCATGCTAGGGATTTTAACTGCTGCAGCTGAAATAGTTTGGGCCTAAACCATCAAGTCTGATTTGTCTCTAAGCTTTTTCCTGGTGTGTATGCATGAAATGCTTATTCACCAGAAAAGGAAGGACAAAGCGGTAAGTTTTGTTTCCTAGAATTGATGTCCAGACTGACTTTTTAAAGCACATGTGCAAGATGTAGGCAAAGCTGCAAACAAGGCCTGTTTGGGGGGGGGGGGGGGGGGGGGGGGTGGTGTATTGGTGGACAGGCTTGAAGTGCTGATTTACAGCACTGTGCTTGAAACTAGCACAAGACAATCCTATTGTAATTGTGGGTTGTTTGAGGGAAGCCAATTGAGTGTTAGAACCCCTGCTAGTGTTTTTAGGTTGGGCTTTGTGTCCCTTTTCTTAAAATTGGCTTCACTTCCTGTCACACAGCTGAACAGGAAGTGAGGTTAAAACCCTACCAATGGTCTTTTCTTCGGGACACAGGTCAATCTAACTAGTGTCACCATTAAGCAAATTGCACTGCAGTGTACACCCCAAATGATTAGTTATTTTGGGGTTTAGTAAAGGCAAAGCCACTCTGCAATAGAAGCGTAGGCAATGAAAATCAGAAGGGAAGCACTGATGGTTTTTACTTCCAATCCCGCCAAGTTTTAATTTTTCTTCCTTGCTTGTCCACTTGTAGTGCAAAGTGGATTTGCCTTTAGTAAATGGACCCCAAAGTCCAAGATCCCTACTAATTTGGGGTGTACACAGCAAAATGCCATTTCCAAAATGGGAAACTATTTAGAGTGATCTGTGTCCCCAACAAAACATTACTCAGGGTTTTTCCCTCACTTCCTGTTTGGCTATGTGGCAGGAAGTGAATGAATTAAGTAGAAAGTGACAACATTTGTGAGGTGTGTTTACCCTATCAGGAAGGCAGGCATCCCCAAAACAAACAAGAACATTTTGGATTTAACATTGGGTGGTGTTTGTGGGGGTCCCTAACACACATTCATACATATTAGCAACGTTGGATCCTGGCCTATTGGCATGGTTATATTTTCTGAAGCCTCTCAATAAAATGATCTGAAATGTGGGGTTAAACTGGAACTATAATCATCACTTTTATTATTTTGTTTTCTTTCATTTTGGCTAGAGTTGGGGGGGGGGGTAGAAGCTCTGTCAGTTTATTTTGTATTATCCCTGTCCGTTTGGGGAGATTGGCCTTCACTTCCTGCCCCCTTGCCAAACAGGAAGTGATCGAAAAACTAGGCAAATTAAGGGACTCCTGTGCCCCCGCCCCCCCCCCCCACAGAACTTGTGTGTGTCCCCTGAAAATTCTTGGGTGGGTCATAAAAAAACAGGGTGTGGCCTTGACAGGAAGGGTGGGTCATTTTTCTATTAGGGGGTGCCAAAATTTGGTCAGGCCTAGGGCAGCACAAAACCTAAATATCCTACTGCATATTAGGGCTTATTTAGACAGGATCCAATTTACAGCATGTTTTTAGATTGTGGGAGGAAACCCGCACAGGGAGAACATGCAAACTTCAGGCAGATAGTGTCACGGGCGGGATTCGAACCAGCAACCCTTTTGCTGCTAGGTGAACTTGCTACACACTACACCACTGTGCTGAATGAACATGATCGCAGCTGAAAGCATGAGATGTTTATTTTATTTTTTTTACCAATTCCATGCTTTCCAGCCTGGAGGACAGATGTGGGGTCTAATTGACCCCGCCTCTCTCTATAAAGAGGACCTGTCACACACTAGTCCTATTACAAGGGATGTTTACATTCCTTGTAATAGAAAGAAAAGTGAAAAATAATACAAAAAAAGGGACAAACAAGTGCAAAAATGAAAATATTAAGTAAAAAATAAATAAAAAACTTAATTTAAATGCTCCTGTCCCTAGTAGCTCGCACTCAGAAGCGAACACGCATGCAAGTCCCACCCACATATGTAAACATCCTTCTAACCCCACATGTGAGGTATCATAGCGTGCGTTAGAGTGAGAGCAATAATTTTAGCACTAGACCTCCTCTGTAACTCAAAACTGGTAACCTGTGAAAAAAAGTCTTGCGTCGCCTATGTAGATTTTTAATAACAAAGTTCCATGAGTGTGCGCAATATGAAAGCGTGACAAGTTAGGTATCTATTTACTCGGTGTAACATCATCTTTTACCTTATTCCGAAAAATTGGGCTAGCTTTACTGCTTTCTTATTTTGTCATTCATGAAACAGGTTTTTTTATGAAAGGCCAAAAAAAAAAAAAAATTTTCTAAATTTTTGGCGCAAATACCGTTGGAAATTTTAAAGAAAAAATGGCCGCCACTTTATTCCCTAGGGTGTTTGTTAAAAAAATATATATAATGTTTGGGGGTCCTGAGTAATTTTCAAGGTAGAAAATATAATTGGTACATGAAGGAGAGAAGTGCCAGAATAGGCGCGGTATGGAAGTGGTTAAAGTGCAACAATAAAAGGGAATAATTCCTTTAAATTTCGTACCATGGGGGGTGGAAATCAGGGCCGCCATCAGGAATTATGGGGCCCCTTACACAGCTTCAGGCATGGGCCCCCTGGAGCAGAGAATGGGGGGGGGTGCTGCCACCTGAAATTGAAAAGGGGGGGGCTGCCGCAATTTGATAAGTGGGGGGTTCCTTTACAAAAAATTAAATATATTAAAAAATATATTCAAAAAAGGGTGGTAGCCATCTGGGGGCCCTGGGGACCTCTGGGCCCTTTAATAAAAATAAACCTCTGGGCCCTTGAATGTTAAAAAAATCATAATATCTATATATATATCTTAAAAAAAAAGGTGGGTTGCCTTGGGAGCTCTGGGCCCTTTAATAAAAAATAATTTAAAAAATATCTAAACAAAAATAACATGGGGTGGGAGCTGTGGTGGCTCAACGTGATTGGCACTGCGCTGACAAGCCGATCACCTCTGCTGCAGCCAAGGGTTCGGATCCCGGTCTCGGCTACATGTGAATTGAGTTTGGTGGTCTCAGCCCAACTCCCGGTGGGTGTGCTATGCAAGGTACGCCTGTGCTTAGTACGCCCACCCCCCCCCCAAAAAAAAAAAACAGACTTGCACGCACACAAAATTGGTTTAACACACACGCACTTTGGCCATGAGGTCTCCTAAAATAAAGAGAGGCGAAGGATCTATGGGGCTGGGTGGGATAGGCCCCCTCACTCCCCATAGGGGGAGTCCCTCTGTCCCGTCGGGCTCCCAAGTGGTGTAGGTAGGGCGGGTGTGTGTGGGAGGCCCCCCCTCACAACCGCCATTGCCACCAGGGGCATGGAGAAGGATGGTGATTGCCTCCGGGGGGAGGGTCGGCCTACTCCCAACTGCTGCAGTCCGGCTCCTCTCTCTCGACTTCACGCACAAAATAAACTTTAAAAAAACAAACCCTGGGGACCTCTGAGCCTTTTACTAAAAATATATCTATATCGACAAAAAAAACAAGAACATTTAAAAGGTTTAAGTCATTTTTATAAGCAAAAAGGTTGGCATCTGGGGCCCTCTGGGCCCTTTCATAATAAAATAATAAAAATACAAAAAATTTTTCAAAAATATATTAAAAAAGATATTAAAAAATAAAAAGAGGGGGGTTACCATCTGGGGCCCTGGGGACCTCTGGACTGCAAAAAAAAAAAAATTGGCCCTTTAATATAAAAAAATATTAAAAAAATTGATAAAAAAAAAAAAAAAGAGGGGGGTTACCATCTGGGCCCCTGGGGGCCTCCAGGCATCTGGGCACTTCCAGACCCCCGGGCCCCTTACAGGTGTACTGCCTGTACCCCCCTGATGGCGGCCCTGGGTGTAATGTCAGCATGTGAAAAATGTCATTCTGAAGGAAAAAAGCCGTTTAAAACTGACTCGCGGCAATAATGAATTGTCAGCTCCTGGAAATTGCAGGAGAATTCATTCTTAAAAAATAAAAAAAAAGCGTGGGGGTCCCCCCAAATTCAATAACCAGACCCTTCAGGTCTGGTGTGGAATTTAAGGGGAACTCCACCCCAATTAAAAAAAAAAATGGCGTGGAGTCCCCCCTAAAATCCACACCAGACCCCTTATCCGAGCACGTTGACCTGGCCGGCCGCAGAAAAGAGGGGGGGACAGAGCGCGCCCCCCCCCCCCCTCTCCTGAACCGAACCAGGCCACATGCCCTCAACATTGGGAGGGTGTTTTGGGGTACCCCCCAAAACACCTTGTCCCCATGTTGATGAGGACAAGGGTCTCTTCCCCACAACCCTTGCGGTGGTTGTGGGGGTCTGCGGGCGGGAGGCTTATCGAAATCTGGAAGACCCCTTTAACAAAGGGTCCCCCCAGATCCCGGCCCCCCCCCTGTGTGAAATGGTAATGGGGTACCCCTACCATTTCACGAGAAAAAAAAAGTGTCAGTGTAAAAAAAGACAAGAGCCGGTTTTTGACAAGTCCTTTATTATCTTCTTTTCTTCTTTCCTTCGGGTTTCTTCCTCCATCTTCTTCTTCCTCTGCTTCTTTCTTGGGTCTTCTATTCCCGCATCTTGCCCGGCGTGTTCTTCCATCTTCTTCTCCTTCCGCTGTCCTTCTCGTCCGCATCTTCTCCTTCTTGGTCTTCGCCGGAGGCGCCGCTTCCAATTGAAATCCCCGCTGTCTGCCGGACCACGCCCCCCTCTGACGCCACGGGCAAGCTCTTAGGAGTGTGCTGCAAGTGCGTCAGAGGGGGGCGTGGTCACATGTCAGAGGGCGGCCAATTCAATTTGAAGCTTGTGCGCGGCTTTTTCTTTGCCAGAGTCGCTGCTTCCAATTGAATTGCCCGCTTTCTGGAACATGTGACCACGCCCCCCTCTGACGCACAGGCACCACACGGGGACTTTCCTAAGAGCTTGCCCGTGGCGTCAGAGGGGGGCGTGGTCCGGCAGACAGCGGGGATTTCAATTGGAAGCGGCGCCTCCGGCGAAGACCAAGAAGGAGAAGATGCGGACGAGAAGGACAGCGGAAGGAGAAGAAGATGGAAGAACACTCCGGGCAAGATGCGGGAATAGAAGACCCAAGAAAGAAGCAGAGGAAGAAGAAGATGGAGGAAGAAACCCGAAGGAAAGAAGAAAAGAAGATAATAAAGGACTTGTCAAAAATCGGCTCTTGTCTTTTTTTACACTGACACTTTTTTTTTCTCGTGAAATGGTAGAGGTACAAGGTACCCCATTACCATTTCACACAGGGGGGGGGGGTCGGGTTCTGGGGGGCCCCTTTGTTAAAGGGGTCTTCCAGATTTCGATAAGCCTCCTGCCCGCAGACCCCCACAACCACCGGGCAAGGGTTGTGGGGAAGAGACCCTTGTCCTCATCAACATGGGGACAAGGTGTTTTGGGGGGCACCCCAAAACACCCTCCCAATGTTGAGGGCATGTGGCCTGGTGCGGTTCAGGAGAGGGGGGGGCCGCGCTCTGTCCCCCCCTCTTTTCTGCGGCCGGCCAGGTCAACGTGCTCGGATAAGGGGTCTGGTGTGGATTTTAGGGGGGACTCCACGCCATTTTTTTTTTAAATTTGGGGTGGAGTTCCCCTTAAATTCCACACCAGACCTGAAGGGTCTGGTTATGGATATTTGGGGGGAACCCCACGTCATTTTTTTTTTAAATTGACGGCGGGGTTCCCCTTAATATCCATACCAGACCGAAAGGGTCTGGTTATTGAATTTCGGGGGACCCCAACGCTTTTTTTTTCGTTTTTTTTTAAGAATGAATTCTCCTGCAATTGCCGGGAGCCGACAATTCATTATAGCCGCGAGTCAGTTTTAAACAGCTTTTTTTTTTTCAGAATGTCATTTTGTGCAAAGACATATTTCTAACCACAGGAAAAGTGCGCTTTTTCACCTGCTGACGAATTTCCCCCATGGTACGAATTTTAAAATAATTATTCAAATGACGTGGGGTTCTATCCAAATTCCATTACAGGCCCTTCAGGTCTGATATGGATATTAAGGGGAACCCCACCGTCAATTTAAAAAACAAAAATGACGAGGGGTTCCCCCCAAATTCAATAACCAGACCCTTCAGGTCTGGTGTGGAATTTAAGGGGAACTCCACCCCAAATTTTAAAAAAAATGGCGTGGAGTCCCCCCTAAAATCCACACCAGACCCCTTATCCGAGCACGTTGACCTGGCCGGCCGCAGAAAAGAGGGGGGGACAGAGCGCGCCCCCCCCTCTCCTGAACCGCACCAGGCCACATGCCCTCAACATTGGGAGGGTGTTTTGGGGTGCCCCCCAAAACACCTTGTCCCCATGTTGATGAGGACAAGGGTCTCTTCCCCACAACCATTGCCCGGTGGTTGTGGGGGTCTGCGGGCAGGAGGCTTATCGAAATCTGGAAGACCCCTTTAACAAAGGGGCCCCCCAGATCCCGACCCCCCCCCCCTGTGTGAAATGGTAATGGGGTACCTTGTACCTCTACCATTTCACGAGAAAAAAAAAGTGTCAGTGTAAAAAAACACAAGAGCTGGTTTTTGACAAGTCCTATTATCTTCTTTCCTTCGGGTTTCTTCCTCCATCTTCTTCTTCCTCTGCTTCTTTCTTGGGTCTCCTATTCCCGCATCTTGCCCGGCGTGTTCTTCCATCTTCTTCTCCTTCCGCTGTTCTTCTCGTCCGCATCTTCTCCTTCTTGGTCTTCGCCGGAGGCGCCGCTTCCAATTGAAATCCCCGCTGTCTGCCAGACCACGCCCCCCTCTGACGCCACGGGCAAGCTCTTAGGAAAGTCCCCGTGTGGTGCCTGTGCGTCAGAGGGGGGCGTGGTCACATGTTCCAGAAAGCGGGCAATTCAATTGGAAGCGGCGACTCTGGCAAAGAAAAAGCCGCGCACAAGCTTCAAATTGAATTGCCCGCCCTCTGACATGTGACCACGCCCCCCTCTGACGCACTTGCAGCACACTCCTAAGAGCTTGCCCGTGGCGTCAGAGGGGGGCGTGGTCCGGCAGACAGCGGGGATTTCAATTGGAAGTGGCGCCTCCGGCGAAGACCAAGAAGGAGAAGAAGATGCGGACGAGAAGAACAGCGGGAGGAACAGAAGATGGAAGAACACGCCGGGCAAGATGCGGGAATAGAAGACCCAAGACAGAAGCAGAGGAAGAAGAAGGAGGAGGAAGAAGAAACCCGAAGAAAAGAAGAAGAAAGAAGATAATAAAGGACTTGTCAAAAATTGGCTCTTGTCGTTTTTAACCCTTTACATTTTTTTTTCTCGTGAAATGGTAGAGGTACAAGGTACCCCATTACCATTTCACACAGGGGGGGGGCGGGATCTGGGGGGCCCCTTTGTTAAAGGGGTCTTCCAGATTTCGATAAGCCTCCTGCCCGCAGACCCCCACAACCACCGGGCAAGGGTTGTGGGGAAGAGACCCTTGTCCTCATCAACATGGGGACAAGGTGTTTTGGGGGGCACCCCAAAACACCCTCCCAATGTTGAGGGCATGTGGCCTGGTGCGGTTCAGGAGAGGGGGGGGGCCGCGCTCTGTCCCCCCCTCTTTTCTGCGGCCGGCCAGGTCAACGTGCTCGGATAAGGGGTCTGGTGTGGATTTTAGGGGGGACTCCACGCCATTTTTTTTTTAATTTGGAGTGGAGTTCCTGTCACGTACATGGTTGGAGGCCGAAATGCCGAGAGGGCTCCCCTTGCGGCTAAGTGCAGTACACCCCTGAGGTTGGGTACAGAGGGTGTAGTGCCCAGAGAAGCACAGGTTGCCAAAAGGATCCAGAAGAGAGAGCTGGTGAGTGTCTGAAGAATGCTGGAGAATACAGTAAACACCGCTGGGCTGCAGTCTCTAGAAGTCCTTGGTAATACTTGGCAAGGTGTGCACAAGGAGCAACAGTGGAAGCCGGCTGGGGATCAAACACTGTGGATCCAGGCAGGAGATGCAGGTTTGCAGGAATGGAGACAAGCTAAGATCTGGTGTTGGAAAACAGGCAGGAACAGATAACTGAAGCGAAGTCCGTGAAACAAGCCGTGATCAGGTGCTGGAGAAGGTAACAAGTCAGTAAAGCAAGCCAGGGGGTCAAACCAGGAGATCGGATCAGACAGGTCAGGAACAAGCCGGGTCACAACAGGAAATCCAAACAGTAATATTACAGAGACTCAGGAACTCAGGAACTCAGGAAGGCTGACGACAATCCAGCAATTTGGATCAGACAGTGGCAGCCATTTATAGACCAGCAGGAGGATCTTCCTGTCACATGATGAGCCTATGTCTTCCATTTCTTCTACTGGCAAGATTGCCAGTACTTCTTCTATGGCCATTTCTTCTACTGGCAAGATTGCCAGTACTTCTTCTATGGCCATTTCTTCTACTGGGAAGATTGCCAGTACTTCTACGGACATTTCCTTGACAGTTCCCCTTAAATTCCACACCAGACCTGAAGGGTCTGGTTATGGATATTTGGGGGGAACCCCACATCATTTTTTTTTTTAAATTGACGGCGGGGTTCCCCTTAATATCCATACCAGACCTAAAGGGTCTGGTTATTGAATTTGGGGGGACCCCCACGCTTTTTTTTTCCTTTTTTTTAATGAATGAATTCTCCTGCAATTGCTGGGAGCCGACAATTCATTATAGCCGCGAGTCAGTTTTAAATGGCTTTTTTGCTTTGAAAAATGACATTTTGTGCAGAGACAGTTCTAACCACGGGAAACATGCGCTTTTTCACATGCTGACATTAGAGCCCCCCATGGTACGAAATTTAAAGAAAAATTACACTTTTATTATTGCACTTTTAGCATTATTAAAATCACTGCTCCCGAAAAAAACGGCCGTTTTAAAAAAAAAAAAAAAGCATTGGTACATGTCCCCTGGGGCAGGACTGAGGTCCCCAAACACTTTTTAGGACAAAACTTGCAGATTAGCCTTTAAAATTCACAATTAAGATTTCCCCCATAGACTTATACAGGGAGTTCGGCGGCGGCTTTACTTATCAATCACATCGCGCTGCTGCTGCCGCCGGTTCATGCGCCTAATTAGGGCTTCATCCAGCGCACTAATTAAGGCATGTACCGGCGCAGCGCAGCTTCTTTAGTAAATCAGCCCCTATGTCTGAATGGGGCTGGATGCTGTACTGAGTGGTACCAGCGCTTAGGGTCCTGGGCGTTTAGGGAAAAAAGACTGAAACATAGAAGACCTGCATTCTAGAGTAGACCTCCATCCCTGAACACATAGGGCAGTTGGTCACCAAACTGTGGCCTGGATGCCAGATGTGACCCTTTGCCTTTTTTTATCTGGCCTTTAATTGTGGGCACTCTTTCGTCCACTGATGCCCAAAAATGTGGTATAATCCCCCCCCGACATCAATGACGGGGCACAATTTCTCCTAATGACCCCAGCAATGGGGCCTGATGGCACCAACAATCGGGTATAGTGTTTCCCATTGACACAAATGATAGGGGCATTGTTTTTTCCCACTGACGTTGGGACTGTCATGGTCTTACCTCCTTGCAGGCTTCTTATCACTGACAGGTGCTGGCAGCCATCTTGCTTCTAGGGGTTCTTATAACTTACCACACCCTGCGGCTCCTCCTTCCCACTGGGAGGAGCTGGATGCTCAGCATATATATATGATGGCAGCTGCAGCATTCCCTTGCTTGGGCCTCTTGTATGACACCCTCCTGTGCTTGTGCTGCTTATTCTGGTTACCGACCCGGCTCCTATGGACTATCCTTCTGGCTCCTGACCCCCGGCTTTGTTTCATCATCCCTCTGGCTACAGACTCCGGCTTGGCTGACTCCCATTCCTGGCTATCGATCCTGGCTCCGGTTGAAGACTCTGCTGGCTGTTTGATCATCCGTTTGGACTTTTACCTTGCTGTTTGGTTTTCAATAAAAGCCTTCTTATTCATTTATATGTTGTTGTACGTCTGATTCATGCTTCCCTGACATTAGGCCCAAGCCATGAATTCTGACGGTACAGGGCCACCTTCGCTACTAATGCTGGTTGCCAGACTTGATCAGCAGGATCACCTGCTGGGTCACTTCGCTCAGGCGTTGCAAACCCTGCTTGCACACATGGCTCATCTCGCTCCTGTTGCCGATAGGTCGGTTGTCGCTCCTGGGTAGGATCCCACTGCCGCTCCAGTTGTTGCGCCAGAGTCTACCCCGACACCCGTTGTTGCGCCTGCGGTGTCTTGGGGTATGACCGGTTCTGCCCCCCTTACGCTGCGCTTTGGGGGTGAGCCAACCCAGCGCTGAGGTTTCCTTAACCAAGTGGGCATTTATTTTGAGTTTCTGCCACATGCCTTTCCCACTGAGAGATCGAAGGTGGGCTTCCTGATCTCGCTGCTTTCTCCCATGGTCTCTCGGATGCCTTAAAAGATGAGATTGCGGCTAAAGACCTACCTGTGGAGCTCGAGGCTCTCATTTCTTTCCTGATATTAATTGACACCAGACTCAGGGAGAGACCTTCCTTTAAGGAGAGCCAGCGGAGGTCTCCTAACAGATTGGCGCCTACGTTTGCTGTCCCACCCGTGCCTCCCTCTCCTCCCACGCCTCCTGAGGCTGACTTGCCTGGGGGTGAGCCCATGCAGCTGGGGTTTGCTCGCCTGTCTGGGGGGGAGAGGGCACCCGGAGACGCGAGGGCCGATGCATGTACTGTGGTCTCAGTGGGCATTTTCGGTTGTCATGTCCGAACCGTTCCGGGAGACGCTCGCACCTGAGATGCTGTCGGGGCAGATCTTGGGTGGAGTCTCCTCGTCCCCGGTTTCCCGTGCTGATAAACCACTGATCATCGTTGTTCTCTCCTGGGCCGGGGGCTCGGTGATGACCCAGGCGTTGGTGGACTCTGGTGCTGGTGGATTTTTCATTGATAGTAAGTTTGCTGCCGCAAACGCCATTCCTCTGCAGGCTCGAGTGTCCCTGCTGGTTCTCGAGGCGATAGACGGCAGACCCCTCCAGCTGTCGCAGGTGACTCATGAGACCCTTCCAGTGGAGATAGCCATTGGGGCCGTTCACAGGGTGTCGGCCTTGCCTTCAGGTCATCTCGTCTCCACACTACTCGGTGGTCCTGGGGTACCCCTGGCTCCAGAAGCATAATCCGACTTTCGATTGGAGATCGGCCGAGAACCTCTCGTGGTCCCCACAGTGTGGGGCTAATTGCATCCATGGGCCTGTCAAGTTGCTGTGTACCTCCTCGGACTCTGTGTTGCCTCCTGAATATGAGGGGTATTGGGATGTATTCGATAAGGTGGGCGCTGGTGCCCTGCCTCCGCACCGCCCATATGATTGTGCCATAGATTTACAACCTGGTGCCATTCCTCCTCGTGGCAGGGTCTATCCACTGTCGGTTGCGGAGAACAAGGCCATGGAGGAGTACGTGAAGGAGGCGCTTTCCCGGGGGCACATTCGCAAATCCTCTTTCCCGACAGGGGCTGGATTTTTCTTTGTAAAAAAGAAGGGCGGAGAATTAAGGCCTTGCATCGACTATAGGGACCTAAATCGCATCACGATTAAGAATGTATACCCGATTCCGTCGATCAAGTGGTCATCCAGAAAGGACAGTCTGTTGTAGTACCACAACTTTGGTACATATACCTGCCCTGCTCCAGCTCCAGACCTCATCGAATTTAGGACCTTGACGCGTTCCTTCCTGTAGGAGCCTCTCAAAGTTCCAATTCGGACCTCCAACTGCTCAGCAGTCACATCAGGCTCCACCTGACTGCGCACAAGTGGGAGCAGGCTCTCCAGTGCTGCTGTTTAGTGTTGAGCGGAATACGCCATATTCGATTTCGCGATATTTCACGAATATATAGAAGAATATTCGCGAAATATTCGTTAATATCGAATATTCGTGATATCTTATCAAAAATATTTTTTGAGAAATTTTGCTAGTGCGAATGCGAAATTGATTGCGAAATTCTCGTCCACGCATGCGCGCGAACAACACATTATTATGCTGGGTATTCTGGTACATGACTGAGTCAGATCACTAAGCAAATTTTCTCTTCCCTCTGTTTTATTTTGCTATTATATAGATTTCTTTTAAAAACGGCAATGCTGCAGCTCAATTGTCTCTGTTGCCTAAAGCTTTCACAGCAAGATTGTTTAATTGACTAGCAAAACCAGGTAACATTTGCCTTTCCTGTACAAACTTCTAAAATGACAATTTAAAGTTGTAAGCCCCTGTTTATAAATTTACTTTCTAATAAATCCTTTCGATTTACTGGTACATTCTATTTTTTTTTTCCTACGTTCCTGTCATAAGGTCATTTCTACTTTTCATACTATATACTTGTTAGCCCTTCAAATGAATTAATCTGTTCCTATTGGTTGCTATGGAGGTTGCTAACCTCTGACAACTGTGGTAGGAGAACTCTGATTGGCTCTGATGCAAAAGAAGGGCAGAGAAAGTATTCGCGAATATTCGTAATACGAATATTCGCATTGCGAATATTCGGCAACATAAAAGGATCGCCTCAGCTACTCAGCCCAGGGTCTCTAATCATACCAGCAATGCTTTTAGACGTCGATGGAGATCACTAGGATGTGATCTGTTTTAAAAATAAATTTGAAAAAATATGAATATTCGCAATAGCGAATATTCACCGCGATATTCGAGTTATTCGCGAATACTCGAATATGCAATATTCGTAACGAATATTCGCAATGCAAATATTCGTGAGCAACACTACTGCTGTTCTCAGTTCTTTGTTTCGGGACCTAGGGTCTTTGGTGGCCCACAGCACTGGCTGCTCCCTCCACCTGTCTATGAAGACTTCTAAGAAATCCCTTTTATTGAATTTATTCATTTCTGCCAGACAAAAACAAAGAAAAATTAAATAATGTCAATCCACAGTCTTGAAATTTGAGTACTCTTTATCAACATCTAGCCCTTAAATGTCTGTCTTTCCTGAATAGGTCTCTGCTGCAGGGCCGCCATCATGAATTTTGAGGCCCCTCACACAGCTTCAGACATGGGCCCCCTGGAGCAGTGAAACTGGGGGGGGGGGAGGGTGCTGCTGCCTGAAATTGAGAAGGGGGGGGCTGCCACAGAAAGAAAAAGAGAGAGAGAGAAATATACATATATATATATATATATATATATATATATACATATATATCTTTTTTTTTTTTTTTTTTTAAGGGTGGTTTCCATCTGGGGGTCCTGGGGACCTCTGGGCCCTTTAATCATCTTTTTTTTTTTTTTAATAAAAAGAAATTAGAAAAAAAGGGGGCTTTCAATCCGGGACCTATGGGCCCTTTAATAAATTTAAAAAAAGGTAAAAATAAATATATAATAAAAAAAAATATATATATATATTAAAAAAAGGGGCTTTGACACATGAGGAATTAAAATAATAATAATAAAAAAAAAATGAGAAACATTTTAACCACTTAAGACCCGGACCAATACGCTGGTAAATGACCCAAGGTGTTTTTGCGATTCGGCACTGCGTCGCTTTAACAGACAATTGCGCGGTCGTGCGACGTGGCTCCCAAACAAAATTTGCGTCATTTTCTTCCCACAAATAGAGCTTTCTTTTGGTGGTATTTGATCACCTCTGCGATTTTTATTTTTTGCGCTATATACAAAAATAGAGCGACATTTTTGAAAAAAAAAACACTATTTTTTACTTTTTGTTAAAAAAAAATCAAACTAAATTTTAGTCAAACATTTAGGCCAAAATTTATTTAGCCACATGTCTTTAGTAAAAAAAAAAAATCGCAATAAAAAAAAATAGCTACCTAGCGGGAACAGCGACACTAATACAGCGATCAGAAAAATGATCGCTTAGTGACGCTGGCAATAGGGAGTGAAAGGGTTAACTAGGGCGGTGATCAGGGGGTTAAAACTTTATTAGGGGGGGTGGGGGGGCTATCCTGAACATAACACTAACTGACTTTTACACTGCCTGTCACACTGACACTAAATGCAGTGATTAGATCACTGCATTCAGTGACACTGTGACAGGGGGGGTGGGGGGCCAGATCGCAAGGGGTTAAGTATGCCTATGTGAGTGTGTGTCAGTGTAATGTTGGTGCACACTTACTGTTAGGTGTTTCTCCCATCGCAGCGGTTGGAAATACCGCTGCGATGGGAGATTACATCACTTCCCCCTTCCTGTGTTTACACAGGAGGAGGAAGTGACACAAACAGGGGAGCGCGCGCATTGGCTGGGAGCGATCGCGGGGGGGCGGGTAAACGCCGACATCTGCCCGCTCGTCCCGGATCGCTCCCGGAGCCAGGGGAACCCCCGCACGCCGCGGAGGGGGTCCCGATGGGACCCCCGAACTGCACTCAGGCGGGGACGTAAATTTACGCCCTTGTGCCTGTACGAGCCATTTTGTGGCCGTATATGTGCGTGCGGGGGTCTATAAGTGGTTAATAAAAAAAGGAGGGTTGGCATCTGGGGGCCCTGGGGACCTCTGGGCCCCTGGGGAACTCCAGACCCGTAAAAATAAATTGGCCCTTTAATAAAAAATAAAATAAAAATATATTAAAAAAATATATGTTTTGATAAAAACTTAATAAAAAAATGTGGGCTGCCATCCAGGGCCCTGGGGGCTGCCATCCAGGGACCTGGGGACCCCCGGGCCCCTTACAGGTGTACTGCCTGTACCTCCCTGATGGCGGCCCTGCTCTGCTGTCCCAAGTTCAAAGCCTACCTACACGCCTGTCGTTCAATCGTCTTCCTTCCGCACCCCGGTCGGACATACGACACGTGTGTTCGAGCATTACATACACTCCGCACACGTCTTCTGCCCATGATTAGGAATTAGGAATTTGATGTTTCCCCGCCCCTTCTCTTTCGTCGTGCAAACGACAAGGAGGAATTTGCATATCATGTGTTGGTCAGTTCATAGGAAAAAGATGACCAGTTGTGTGTAATGAGGCCTAGATTCCTTTACTCATATGTGGATGAAACTTTAAAAACGATCTAGTTTGGGCAAGACTTAAAAGCGACCATTTTCAACATGTATTAAACCACGTATTTTACAAATACATCTGTGAAAAATGACCTTGCCCCAACACCATACTTTGAGCAAAATGCTGTGTCTAAACGCGGTTACGTACGACAGCACTATAGATGGCCATTTCTTCAAATGTTTATTGTAACTTTCTCCTAGGTTATCATATTTAAGTAGCCCACCAACTCATCCCATCACTAATAAACGTAGTTACATACCGTCGTCGTAATCAGTTCGTTGTCTCCGCCGTCTTCCGCCAATTGGGAACGCCACTTTCACTTCACGTGGTATCCCTTTATAGACGCGCATGTGCAACGCAACGCACGTCTCCCCACCCCTGACGTTCGGTGTCGTCCTTTCCCCGCCCCTTTCATTATTTCTCCTAGGTTATCATATGAGTAGCTCACCAACTTATCCCATCACTAATAAACTTTATAATGTAGTTACATACCGTCGTTGAACCCGAGCGTTCTCTCCGCCGTCTTCCACAAACTGGGAACGCCCCTTTCACTCACGTGGTATCCCTTTTTTCGTGCGCATGTGTGACGTTCCGCACGTTTCCCCACCCCTGACGTTCAGTGTAGTCCTTTCCCCACCCCTTATCCTTCATTTTTTTTTATCGGGGAGCACATGCCTAAAAACATGGACGCACAACAGGCAGGCCGGGCAGGAGAGAGCTCAAGGAGAATAAGTTTTAAGACCAGCAATATGACCTTCCAGGAGATGGTGGAGCTGGTCCTCATATTTTTTTTGGGCCCAAGAATTGGTCGGAAAAGTCGTAGTTTTTTTCGGAACATCGACTTCTACGATCAAATATTGAACAAGTTTCATGTTGTGGGCATGATATTTGGTCGTAGGAGTCGACGTTCCGAAAAAAACGACGACATTTCCGACCAATTCTTGGGCCCAAAACATTGATCTCGCTAATTTTGTGCAACTTTTTAGTTTAAAGTGAGATCAATTGTGGTATTAATGTTGATGTGTTCTTTAAAGAAATTCTCTTACTGTAAAATAAGACAATATACAGCAAAAGGAGAGTCTGCTCAGCACTTGGTGACACATGTGGACTCATTTGCAGAATTGTTGGCCACAAGAATAATCCATTTATGGGTTCACACAGAGGTGAGGTGATCCAGTGTATACTTGGTTTGCCTACATGTTTCAAACTAGAACCAAGGTACAAGAAATGTAATGATGTTTGGGAATTCCTAGAATCCTGTGTTCTGCCCAGAGGGGTTGTTCAAAACATCAATAGTCCCACAAATGGTCTAAAACGAATCAGATTCCTCTTTCAGGCCTCTTTATCTTTCCATTTTGTTCATTCTCGTAGGGCGGCATGAAGCTTCAACACAGGAGCAGCAAGGCAGCACCCAAGCCCCACCCCCGCGGGATGATGATGATCAGCCTGCCACTACATCCGGTAAAGTAACATATTAACACAGCTTCAGCTAATCTAGATGTAGGCCTGCTAAATTTCAATACATGGTTTGGTCACACATTTCAGGAGCTGGTGGCGGCTTGGATACCTACAGTGCTCATCTCCTCATTTCACAGGTCCAGTCCTGCAGGGATGAGATTGAGGAAATTCATCAGGCGAACAGAGAGATTCATCAGGCGCACAGGGAGATACGGGACAAGACCAAACAAGTCGAAATTAATTAAAAAAATATTATTGATGTTCTGGGGAGGGTTTGATTCTGGGGGTTTTACTTTTGTTATATTCGTTAAAAAGACCAAAAAAAATATATAAAAAATTATATGTTTTAAATAAAAAAGACCAAAAAAAAAAAATTGATGTTTTAATCAAAAATACCAAAAAAAAAAAATTATAGGTTTTTGATCAAAAAGACAAAAAAATAAATTGATGTTTTAATCAAAAATAAATAAATAAAAATTATATGTTTTTAATCAAAAAGAGAAAAAAATGCAAATTATGTCATTTTGTTTGTTAAAAACCTGATTGTGCAAAAAATAAAGAGATTTTGATATAGAAAAAAGTGTGTGTTGTTTTGCCTAAAATACCAATAACTGGACATGTGATTTGTGTTGATGTCACCTGGGAAATGAGAGTTGATAAGGAAAATACACTTGACACTACATGTAGAACAATATGAAAATATAGTAAACAGCGAAAATCAACACAAGCGAGCCATAAAAAGTTTTTTGCAAAGATTTTTAATTTTTTTTCAACAGAAATTAAACCACATTTGGTTGGGATGGTATGAACGTATTTGTCCCTCACTTCACGGGCACTCTGGGGGGGGGGGGGGGGGGCAGTCCTGGATGGCCAGCTTTAAGGCCTGGCAATGTTAGATCATTTTCAAAGGACAGCCTCGGGTCCAACCGGGCCAAGATATGTTGTAGATTCTCTCCTCAAAAAATTATGGACTATGCAGCGTGCAAAAATAATATAGTTCCACTTGTACTCCGCCATGTGGAGAAAAGTGAGGAAAAGGCGGAACCGGCTGGCCATTATACCGAAGTTGTTCTCCACCACTCTCCGGGCTCTGGCCAGCCGGTAGTTAAAGACCCTCCTCTCTGGGGTGAGTATCCGCTGAGGGAATGGCCTCATAAGATGGGGTCCCAACGCAATCGCCTCATCAGCCAAGAAAACAAATGGCAGCCCTTCAAGATTCTGGTCATCCGGTGGCAATGATAGATCCTCCTCTTGAAGGCGAAGCGCAAACTCGGTCTGCTTGAAGGCTCCCCCATCCGAAATCCGTCCATTCATCCCAACATCCACAAAAAGGAATTCGTACTGCGCTGACACCACCGCCATCAGCACAATACTGTTGAACCCCTTGTAATTGTAGAACTGGGATCCTGAACGGAGTGGAGGCATGATGCGGACGTGCTTCCCGTCGATGGCTCCCCCGCAGTTGGGGAAGTTCCACCGCCTCTGAAAGTCCATGGCCACAGACTGCCACTCCTGTGGCGTGGACAGAAGCTGTGGAAGAAACAATTAAAATAAATTACTGTATTTTCTGGCGTATAAGACTACCTTTTACACTTAAAAAAAATGCCCAAAAATCAGGGGTCGTCTTATACGCGGGGTATAAAATGCTGCACACTGGATGTCAGCCTGCCGGATGTCCACTGGATGTGCGGTAACACTGTATATAGCTACGGCTACATACAGTATACACTGCTGAGCCAATTATGCGAGTGATGTATTCTACTACTAGTGAATATAGAGCCTGCCAATCCGAGCAGGCTACATACAGTAGCCTGCTCGGATTGGCTTTGAGAGTCAGAGATTAGAGGGCTAATGATGTTACAGCCTCTGCCAATCCGAGCAGGCTTTGTATTCATTATTAGAATACATTGTTTACCGGGATTGGCTCAGTGGTGCATACTGTATGTAGCTGAAGCTACATACAGTATTACGGCACATCCAGCGTAACTGGATAGGACAGTGATGGCGAACCTTGGCACCCCAGATGTTTTGGAACTACATTTCCCATGATGCTCATGCACTCTGCAATGTAATCGAGCATCATGGGAAATGTAGTTCCAAAACATCTGGGGTGGCAAGGTTAGCCATCACTGGGATAGGACATAGTGGAAGTGGGCAACTATGTAGTAGGTGTCATGGAGAACAATGTTGATTGAGGAATTGGCTAGGACAATGCCGGTGAGTCCCCCTGACTGTAGATTAGAATCCGAGGACTCATAGTATTGGGACCTCTCATTTAATAATTCCCTGTGCATTGTGGTCAGTCAACTAAAGACTTTAACACCTGTTGGAAAAGCGATAATTATTATCTATGCTCACTTAGGTCACTGGCGAATATGTGGTGGAATCCGTGTTTTTTTTTTTAAATGGTGTTGCCTTGGAAGGGGGGTAGTCTTATATGGCGAGTATAGCCCAAAAGCTATGTTTTCAATTGAAAAATAGGGGGTCGTCTTATACGCCCAGTCGCCTTATATACCGGCAAATACGATAATTATCCCCGAAACATTGCAAGCAGATTATACAAAGACATTATAAGCATTAAAACATTTCTTTGAACTAGCATATTATACCTAAATAGATTTAGTCAATGCTCACAGTAAACACCCCCTCTGATGTGCCAGTGCCCAAGTTTTGTGTGGGCCTAGATGAGTTTGGGAGTACAAAAAAAAAAATGTACATAGATTTTTAACTGCTTGCCGACCGCCCGCCGTCATATTACAGCGGGACGGTGGCACTGCTGGGCGAGAGCACGTAGCTCTACGTCCTATCTTTTTTGGTACATAGATTTTTAACTGCTTGCCGCCAGGCACGCGCGCTTGTTCGTTACAGAGCGGGGAACGGGAGGTATGTGTGTAAACACATACCTCTCGTTCCTGTCAGCGGGGGAAACGCTGATTTTCTGTTCATACAATGTATGAACAGAAGATCAGTGATTCCCCCTAGTGAGGCCACCCCTCCCCCATACAGTTAGAACACAAATAGGAACACACTTAACCCCTTCCCCGCCCCCTAGTGTTAACCCCTTCACTGCCAATGGCATTTTTATAGTAATCCAATGCATTTTTATAGCATTGATCGCTATAAAAATGCCAATGGTCCCAAAAATTTGTCAAAAGTGTCCGATGTGTCCACCATAATATCGCAGTACCGAAAAAAAACGCTGATCGCCGCCATTACTAGTAAAAAAAAAATATTAATAAAAATGCCATAAAACTACCCCTGAGTCCTCCTCCATAAGCATCCAGCCTGGTTGCTAGGATACAGTCCTTTCACTGTACCTAGAAGTGTGGCAGAGAGAACTAGACACAGACAGTGTGTGACCTGGCTGTAGGCAAGTATGACAGGGGGGGGGTAACAGGGAGCAGTGCTGGGGCAGGTGGAGATAACAGGGGGCCACACTGATCACAGGACGTCTGAACAATTATGTGCCCGGGCGTTTCAGGCGGCTTGAAAACCGTGTCAAAACCGGACAGGTGGCAACCCTAGGTGAGGTAAATCTGGAGGAGAGCTGTGTTCGTCGGCAGTAGCTCTGCGCTCGATTTGTCTTGTCTTGAAATCGGTACATACGCAGTAGTAACGGAAGGGTATCGATCTTCCTGTTACGACGACGCCCCATTACCTGCCACAGTAATGTCTACTTCGGGCAGAACTCTCAGGTGGCGTACACACGATCAGACATGTCCGATGAAACTTGTCCAATGGACCGTTTTCATCGGACCACGCTGAAGTGGTCTGTTGGTCTGATGTGCGTACACACCATCGGACCAAAATCCCCTCAGACCAGAACGCGGTGACGTAGAACACGACGACGTGATAAAAAAAAAACGAAGTTCAATGCTTCCAAGCATGCGTCGACTTGATTCTTAGCATGCGCGGGTTTTTGGTTCGATGATTTTGTGTACTAACCATCGAACCTGTCCGACGGACAGGTTTCCAGCGGACAGGTTTCTAAGCATGTTTTGAAACTATTCTCTGCTGGAAAACGGTCCGATAGGCCGTACACACCATCGAACATGTCCGCTGAAACTGGTCTACGGACATGTTCGATCGTGTGTACGCGTTCTTACTGTGTTTTGGAGTTCGGTATGTGAGCCGTGGATCTGTTATTACTTTGGTATGATACTTTGTTTTGTGCTGCTGCTGAGGGAAAACTTGTGAGAGAAATGCAGGGTCTGGAATTATGTACACGTTTCTGTCACACTGAGGTAAAATAATTATATACGGGTCACAACAATCATTCCCGGTACCGTGCGTGTTTCAGGTCACCGATTTAACGGCAGATGGCTATTATTTTCAGATGTTCGCAATGCTGTTTCCTGACAGGATTTGTTAGATTAATGTTATCAGGGATGTATTTAGGCTTTGTGCTGCCCTAGGCCTGACTAAACTTGTGCAGCCCCTAATTTAAATATGGCCCACCCCTTCTGCAATGGGACAGGGATGGTAAAAAAATTTAAGCAAGTTTTATATAGGATTATAGCTGACCCTGAGGAAAGGTAGGTTTGGGCCTGGATATTCTTGGCTTGGTGTGTTTTGCTGGAACTGTAGGGTGACCAGACATCCCCAGTTTTAGAGGACAGTCCCCTGATTGAGGACACTGCCCCGGACCAAGTCTGTCCCTGGTTTTGTCCCCAGATTGGATTTAATAGGGGGCAGGGGCAATTTCAAAGTCAATCAGTGCAGAATTAAAGTGGATGTAAACCCAATGTAGAGTATAAGATTTCCTATCATCTGTGCCCAGTCTTGGTCTTGTCTTGTGCCCAGTCCAGCGCTGAGTAATCCTCTTGTAATGTTCAGTGCAAATTAACAGAATTCCGGTAAAAAACTTGCCAAATTATAAAGTCTGTTTCTCTGTTTTTGCTTTCAGCGACAGGTTATTTACATATCTAGCTTGGACATGTTTATCATATGTTATGTTATGTTTATCATAACATGAGGTGATCCAAAGTTCATTGTATATTACCAGGATGTGTTATGTGGGGGAGGGGTGGATTTCTCACATTTTATACCTCATGTTATGATAAACATAACATAACATATGATAAACATGTCCAAGCTATATTTGTAAATAACCTGTCACTCAAAGCAAGAACAGAGAAAACTGACTTTTTATTTAGACAGGTTTTTATCTGGAAGGCTGTTCATTTTACTGAACATTAAAAGAGGATTACTCAGCGCTGGATTAAATCTGTGTGGTAAGACTGGGCACAGATGATTTTTGTTTGTATTTTTCCCATTATCTGTGCCCCTTTCTGATGATCATGCGCTGGTCGGAGCGGAGGGAATATTTCTTCAGTTTTGGGCGCATGCCCATTCAGCTTTGCTTGTATGTTGTTCTGCCTTGGCTTAAATCCTGGCCAGCCATCTGGCCATCTCCTTGCCTTCCCTGATGGAGTGATCTTCCTCCGCTCCCCATGCAGTAGAAGCCGGAGCCTAAAGAGTAAAACTTGAGAGGCTGTGAGGTAGGCACCGACGATGGGCAGAGTCGCCGATTGCCACCATTACTAGTAAAGAAAAAATATGTCCCCAGATTTCATTTTAAAAATCTGGTCACCTTATGGTACTGGGCTCCTTTTTCTGGGGTTTAGCTCAGTTTGGTGCAGTTTGGGTGTATGGTGTTGCTGGTGGTAGGCAAATTTCAAACCAGAAGCAGATGATGAGAGTTCCCTGCTGCTGTCATCATCCAACATAGTTAGGATTGTATATGGCTCCTCAGATGTAATAAATCTTTTGGACATGGTGGCTGGTGCTCATGGCCTGTTTGACAGATCACTGATGGCCTGTGTGACTAGGGTGACCACATTTCCAAACTACCATTCGGGGACACCCCCCTTCCCAAAAATCAGCTTGTGCTGTAACGAATCACAGCACAGTGATTGGACACAAGAGGTGGGATTTATGATTTCTCCAATCACAAGCAGGGGGGCAGGGAATGTGCTCCTCCAGGCGTTCCCAGTACTGTCAGTGAGTAAAGCTTTGATGTGGCAGCCTTTTTTGGGGGCATTAGTTTGGCTTGGGGGTTGTCTGTGTCAGTTTCATTCCGGGACACTGTATTGTCCTGGAATGAAGGTGCCCGGGACAGACCTGCAAAATGCGGGACTGTTTCGGGCAATCCGGGACACGTGTCGTTTTGCGCAGAGTGGCCCCAGATCCTCCTCTTCTGGGGGTTCTCGCGGCTCCTCCCCCCGCATTAGATGACCCCCTAGGAGAAGTGCTCTCCCAAAGGGGGTTACCTTGCAGGCACACTCCTAAATCATAGGTGTCCATTGACGCCGAGTGTATGTCTCGGCCCCGCCCCACAGAGCCTGCGTCATTGGATTTGAATGACAACAGTGGGAGCCAATGGCTGAGCTGCTATCAATCTATCCAGTTAAAGCCGGGACTCGGTGGAGAGAAGGACGGCAGGGATGCACCCATGTTAATCCAGGGCTCAGATATTTAAAATAGGTGGGGGCTGGGGGCCAGATTCGGCAAGGTGTTTTTTTTGTTCACCTTAATGCATAGGATGCATTAAAGGGGAGTTCCAGCCTTTTTTATGTTTATTAAAAGTCAGCAGCTACAAAAAGTGTAGCTGCTGACTTTTAATATACAGACACTTGCCTGCTCCACTGTACAGCGACGCCCGGTTCTTGGCTCATCCCCCCCCTCTCCGCCGATACCTCCATTCTAACTGTGGGCACACAGCCATGACAGCTTTAGGCTTCACGGCCGGGCACTCACTGCTCATGAACGAACGGCACTGCGTCTCCTGAGTGGACAGGCGATCGCCTGGGACCCGTCACTTGTCCCAGGTGATCGCCTACAGGGAGGGGCCGCATTAGGCAATATGACAAGAAAAGTCTTGCACTACCTGTCACCCCCCCCCATACCCTTTACAACTCTTACTTTTATCGATCCAGCTCTCTTTGCGGCTGCAGGTCTCCCCCCCTTCTTTCTGTGATCATAGGCGTTGCTGATGGCAGCGGGAGTCATTCGCTCCTGCTGCTGTCAATTAAATCCTGTGAGCAGAGGGCAGAGAGAACTAGAAGAACTAGAAGTGTGGCAGAGAGAACTAGACACAGACAGTGTGTGACGCGGCTGCACGCAAGTATGACAGGGGGGGTAACAGGGAGCAGTTCTGGGGCAGGTGGAGATAACAGGGGGCCACACTGATCACAGGACGTCTGGATAATTATGTGCCCGGGTTTCAGGCGGCTTGAAAACCGGGCACATGTGTCAAAACCGGACAGGTGGCAACCCTAGGTGGGGTGAATCTGGAGGAGAGCTGTGTTCGTCGGCAGTAGCTCTGCGCTCGATTTGTCTTGTCTTGAAATCGGTACATACGCAGTTTTAACGGAAGGGTATCGATCTTCCTGCTACGATGACGCCCCATTACCTGCCACAGTAATGTCTACTTCGGGCAAAACTCTCAGGTGGCGTGCACACAATCAGACATGTCCGATGAAACTTGTCCGACGGACCGTTTTCATCAGACCACGCTGAAGTGGTCTGTTGGTCTGATGTGCGTACACACCATCGGACCAAAATCCCCTCAGACCAGAACGCTGTGACATAGAACACAACGACGTGATAAAAAAAAACGAAGTTCAATGCTTCCAAGCATGCGTCGACTTGATTCTGAGCATGCGCGGGTTTTTGGTTCGATGATTTTGTGTACTAACCATCGAACCTGTCCGACAGACAGGTTTCCAGCGGACAGGTTTCTAAGCATGTTTTGAAACTTTTGTCCGCTGGAAAATGGTCCAATAGGCCGTACACACCATCGAACATGTCCGCTGAAACTGGTCTGCGGACATGTTCGATCGTGTGTATGCGGCCTCACTGTGTTTTGGAGTTCGGTATGTGAGCCGTGGATCTGTTATTACTTTGGTATGATACTTTGTTTTGTGCTGCTGCTGAGGGAAAACTGTTGTGAGAGAAATGCAGGGTCTGGAATTATGTACACGTTTCTGTCACACTGAGGTAAAATAATTATAAGGGTCACAAACAATCATTCCCGGTACCGTGCGTGTTTCAGGTCAGCGATTTAACGGCAGATGGCTATTATTTTCAGATTCCTGTCAGTTTCCTGACAGGATTTGTTAGATTAATGTTATCAGGGATGTATTTAGGCTTTGTGCTGCCCTAGGCCTGACTAAACTTGTGCAGCCCCTAATTTAAATATGGCCCACCCCTTCTGCAATGGGACAGGGATGGTAAAAAAATTGAAGCAAGTTTTATATAGGATTATAGCTGACCCTGAGGGAAGGTAGGTTTGGGCCTGGATAATCCTGGCTTGGTGTGTTTTTCTGGTACTGTAGGGTGACCAGACATCCCCAGTTTCAGGGGACAGTCCCCTGATTGAGGACACTGCCCCCGGACCAAGTCTGTCCCTGGTTTTGTCCCCAGATTGGATTTAATAGGGGGCAGGGGCAATTTCAAAGTCAATCAGTGCAGAATTAAAGTGGATGTAAACCCAATGTAGAGTATAAGATTTCCTATCATCTGTGCCCAGTCTTGGTCTTGTCTTGTGCCCAGTCCAGCGCTGAGTAATCCTCTTGTAATGTTCAGTGCAAATTAACAGAATTCCGGTAAAAAACTTGCCAAATTCTAAAGTCTGTTTCTCTGTTTTTGCTTTCAGCGACAGGTTATTTACATATCTAGCTTGGACATGTTTATCATATGTTATGTTATGTTTATCATAACATGAGGTGATCCAAAGTTCATTGTATATTACCAGGATGTGTTATGTGGGGGAGGGGTGGATTTCTCACATTTTATACCTCATGTTATGATAAACATAACATAACATATGATAAACATGTCCTAGCTATATTTGTAAATAACCTGTCACTCAAAGCAAGAACAGAGAAAACTGACTTTTTATTTAGACAGGTTTTTATCTGGAAGGCTGTTCATTTTACTGAACATTAAAAGAGGATTACTCAGCGCTGGATTAAATCTGTGTGGTAAGACTGGACACAGATGATAGGAAATCTTATACTCTACATTATGACATAAAAAAAAAAAAATCCACTTTAAAATAAAATAAAATAGAATTGCACACCCTGCTCCGCCGTGCCTACTAGAATAGGGGGGTTGTATTTTTCCCATTATCTGTGCCCCTTTCTGATGATCATGCGCTGGTCGGAGCGGAGGGAATATTTCTTCAGTTTTGGGCGCATGCCCATTCAGCTTTGCTTGTATGTTCTTCTGCCTTGGCTTAAATCCTGGCCAGCCATCTGGCCATCTCCTTGCCTTCCCTGATGGAGTGATCTTCCTCCGCTCCCCATGCAGTAGAAGCCGGAGCCTAAAGAGTAAAACTTGAGAGGCTGTGAGGTAGGCAGCGACGATGGGCAGAGTCGCCGATTGCCACCATTACTAGTAAAGAAAAAATATGTCCCCAGATTTCATTTTAAAAATCTGGTCACCTTATCAGGTACTGGGCTCCTTTTTCTGGGGTTTAGCTCAGTTTGGTGCAGTTTGGGTGTATGGTGTTGCTGGTGGTAGGCAAATTTCAAACCAGAAGCAGATGATGAGAGTTCCCTGCTGCTGTCATCATCCAACATAGTTAGGATTGTATATGGCTCCTCAGATGTAATAAATCTTTTGGACATGGTGGCTGGTGCTCATGGCCTGTTTGACAGATCACTGATGGCCTGTGTGACTAGGGTGACCACATTTCCAAACTACCATTTGGGGACACCCCCCTTCCCAAAAATCAGCTTGTGCTGTAACGAATCACAGCACAGTGATTGGACACAAGAGGTGGGATTTATGATTTCTCCAATCACAAGCAGGGGGGCAGGGAATGTGCTCCTCCAGGCGTTCCCAGTACTGTCAGTGAGTAAAGCTTTGATGTGGCAGCCTTTTTTGGGGGCATTAGTTTGGCTTGGGGGTTGTCTGTGTCAGTTTCATTCCGGGACACTGTATTGTCCTGGAATGAAGGTGCCCGGGACACACCTGCAAAATGCGGGACTGTTTCGGGCAATCCGGGACACGTGTTTTTTTTGCGCAGAGTGGCCCCAGATCCTCCTCTTCTGGGGGTTCTCGCGGCTCCTCCCCCCGCATTAGATGACCCCCTAGGAGAAGTGCTCTCCCAAAGGGGGTTACCTTGCAGGCACACTCCTAAATCATAGGTGTCCATTGACGCCGAGTGTATGTCTCGGCCCCGCCCCACAGAGCCTGCGTCATTGGATTTGAATGACAACAGTGGGAGCCAATGGCTGAGCTGCTATCAATCTATCCAGTTAAAGCCGGGACTCGGTGGAGAGAAGGACGGCAGGGATGCACCCATGTTAATCCAGGGCTCAGATATTTAAAATAGGTGGGGGCTGGGGGCCAGATTCGGCAAGGTGTTTTTTTTTGTTCACCTTAATGCATAGGATGCATTAAAGGGGAGTTCCAGCCTTTTTTATGTTTATTAAAAGTCAGCAGCTACAAAAAGTGTAGCTGCTGACTTTTAATATACAGACACTTGCCTGCTCCACTGTCCAGCGACGCCCGGTGCTTGGCTCCTCCCCCCCCTCTCCGCCGATACCTCCATTCTAACTGTGGGCACACAGCCATGACAGCTTTAGGCTTCACGGCCGGGCACTCACTGCGCATGCACGAACGGCACTGCGTCTCCTGAGTGGACAGGCGATCGCCTGGGACCTGTCACTTGTCCCAGGTGATCGCCTACAGGGAGGGGCAGCATTAGGCAATATGACAAGAAAAGTCTTGCACTACCTGTCACCCCCCCCCCCCCATACCCTTTCCAACTCTTACTTTTATCGATCCAGCTCTCTTTGCGGCTGCAGGTCTCCCCCCCCTTCTTTCTGTGATCATAGGCGTTGCTGATGGCAGCGGGAGTCATTCGCTCCTGCTGCTGTCAATTAAATCCTGTAAGCAGAGGGCAGGAGATGGGGCTGAGCCTCGATGTGTGTGTTTATGGGCACCAGGGTCGCCATCAGGGGGGTACAGGCAGTACACCTGTAAGGGGCCTGGAGGTCCCCAGGGGCCCGGATGGCAACCCCCGTCCTTTTTTTTTATTCTTTATTAAAGGGCCCAGAGATCCCCAGGGTCCCAGATGGCAACCCCCCTTTTATTTATATATATATATATATATATATATATATCTATAGATATATATATATATCTATATCTATATCTATATATATATATATATATATATATATATATATATATATATGTGTGTGTGTATGTGTGTATATATAGGTATAGAGGTCCCCAAGACAACTCCCCAATTCGTGGCAAACCCCTGCTTCTCAATTCACCCCCCCCCCCCGCTTCTCTGTCCCAGGGGGCACATGCTTGGAGCCATGTAAGAGGCCCCATAATTCCTGATGGTGGCCCTGATGGGCACACAAAGCCTGGCTCAGGAGGGAGCTTGCATGTCTGCTCTCAGAACAGGTGGTTCGCTTAGGGGGGCAGTCACAGAAGATTAGGAGCCAAGATTGCTAGCGGGGGACCCTAGAATAGGAGGTTTGGGCCTCTCTGTGCAATACCATTACACACAGCAGGCAAGTATAAACCTGTTTTATTACCGTATTCCGTATACCGTGCATTTTTTTGCCCTGAAAATCAGGGCAAAATTGTGGGTGCGCGATATACGCCGATACCCGCTTTCCCGCGCCGAGTTTGAATACTGCGTCGGCATATACCGCAATTGTAATTCATAGTGCGTCAGCACTGAAAACTAAAAATTGGTGTGGGCAGGAAGGGAGTGAAAATGCCCAGAATTGAAGTGGTTAATATAGGAGGTTAAAGGATCACTAAAGGAATTTTTTATTTTTTTTGCTAAATAGCTTCATTTACCTTACTGCAGTCCTGGTTTCCTTTCCTCATTGTTCATTTTTGCTTTGAAGTTCCTGTAATTCTCCTCTGATCTCCACGCTTTCTGCTTGTCTGGCTCCTTATGAAAAATGTCATGGCAGCTTTTCACTGTGGTCCAAGCTGTCATTACTGTGTGTCTAAAACTCCTCAGAACCAGAAATCAGATTCATTTTAAAAACAAACACTGCCCTGTATTTGTTTGTTTTTGTTCTGCGTGTCTTTTGTACATCACAGAAACATGAAACCAGTTTAAAAATCAAACTAAACTGCAGACACATTATATGATTGATTTTTATCTATTTTTAATCATTTTTAAAAGGAATCCGGTAACTTTTATGTCTCTTTACCCTGTAAACAGTCATTTCAGCAAAAAAATGTTTTCCTTTAGTGACCCTTTAAGAGGTTTTGGGGTTGGTTACGTTTAAGCAGCATAGCCACTAGTATTTCACCAGTCATGTGTATGAACCTGTTAGGGGCGGAGTCTAATGCCGCGTACACACGGTCGTTTTTTGCGATGAAAAAAAACGACGTTTTTTAAAACGTCATTTAAATTGATCGTGTGTGGGCAAAACGTCGTTTTTTGTCTTAAAAAAAACGACCAAAAAAAAATTCCAACATGCTTGAATTTTTTGTGTCGTTTTTCAAAACGTCGTTTTTTGTTTCACAAAAAGTCACCGTGTGTAGCAAAAACGTCTTTTAAAACTACGTTTTTCAACCCGCGCATGCCCAGAAGCTAGTTATGAAGCGAGCTTCAATGGAAAAGTGTGGTGAACGTAACCTCGTTTTTTGTGAAAAAAACGATGGTGTGTATGCAACATCGTCTTTGAAAGTGACGTTTCAAAAACGTCGTTTTTTACTTCACAAAAAACGTCGTTTTTTTCATCGCAAAAAACGACCGTGTGTACGCGGCATAACACCAGGCTCTGAGTCCTCCTCCATAAGCATCCTGCCTGGTTGCTAGGATACAGTCCTTTCACTGTACCTAGAAGTGTGGCAGAGAGAACTAGACACAGACAGTGTGTGACGCGGCTGCACGCAAGTATGACGGGGGTGTAACAGGGAGCAGTTCTGGGGCAGGTGGAGATAACAGGGGGCCACACTGATCACAGGACGTCTGAACAATTATGTGCCCGGGTTTCAGGTGGCTTGAAAACTGGGCACATGTGTCAAAACCGGACAGGTGGCAACCCTAAGTGAGGTGAATCTGGAGGAGAGCTGTGTTCGTCGGCAGTAGCTCTGCGCTCGATTTGTCTTGTCTTGAAATCGGTACATACGCAGTTTTAACGGAAGGGTATCGATCTTCCTGCTACGACGACGCCCCATTACCTGCCACAGTAATGTCTACTTCGGGCAGAACTCTCAGGTCGCGTACACATGATCAGACATGTCCGATGAAACTTGTCCGACGGACCGTTTTCATCGGACCACTCTGAAGTGGTCTGTTGGTCTGATGTGCGTACACACCATCTGACCAAAATCCCCTCAGGCCAGAACGCGGTGACGTAGAACACAACGACATGATAAAAAAAAACTAAGTTCAATGCTTCCAAGCATGCGTCGACTTGATTCTGAGCATGCGCGGGTTTTTGGTTCGATGATTTTGTGTACTAACCATCGAACCTGTCCGACGGACAGGTTTCCAGCGGACAGGTTTCTAAGCATGTTTTGAAACTTTTGTCTGCTGGAAAATGGTCCAATAGGCCGTACACACCATCGAACATGTCCGCTGAAACTGGTCTGCGGACATGTTCGATCGTGTGTATGCGGCCTCACTGTGTTTTGGAGTTCGGTATGTGAGCCGTGGATCTGTTATTACTTTGGTATGATACTTTGTTTTGTGCTGCTGCTGAGGGAAAACTTGTTGTGAGAGAAATGCAGGGTCTGGAATTATGTACACGTTTCTGTCACACTGAGGTAAAATAATTATATACCGGTCACAACAATCATTCCCGGTACCGTGCGTGTTTCAGGTCACCGATTTAACGGCAGATGGCTATTATTTTCAGATGTTCGCAATGCTGTTTCCTGACAGGATTTGTTAGATTAATGTTATCAGGGATGTATTTAGGCTTTGTGCTGCCCTAGGCCTGACTAAACTTGTGCAGCCCCTAATTTAAATATGGCCCACCCCTTCTGCAATGGGACAGGGATGGTAAAAAAATTGAAGCAAGTTTTATATAGGATTATAGCTGACCCTGAGGGAAGGTAGGTTTGGGCCTGGATATTCCTGGCTTGGTGTGTTTTGCTGGTACTGTAGGGTGACCAGACATCCCCAGTTTCAGAGGACAGTCCCCTGATTGAGGACACTGCCCCCGGACCAAGTCTGTCCCTGGTTTTGTCCCCAGATTGGATTTAATAGGGGGCAGGGGCAATTTCAAAGTCAATCAGTGCAGAATTAAAGTGGATGTAAACCCAATGTAGAGTATAAGATTTCCTATCATCTGTGCCCAGTCTTGGTCTTGTCTTGTGCCCAGCCCAGCGCTGAGTAATCCTCTTGTAATGTTCAGTGCAAATTAACAGAATTCCGGTAAAAAACTTGCCAAATTATAAAGTCTGTTTCTCTGTTTTTGCTTTCAGCGACAGGTTATTTACATATCTAGCTTGGACATGTTTATCATATGTTATGTTATGTTTATCATAACATGAGGTGATCCAAAGTTCATTGTATATTACCAGGATGTGTTATGTGGGGGAGGGGTGGATTTCTCACATTTTATACCTCATGTTATGATAAACATAACATAACATATGATAAACATGTCCTAGCTATATTTGTAAATAACCTGTCACTCAAAGCAAGAACAGAGAAAACTGACTTTTTATTTAGACAGGTTTTTATCTGGAAGGCTGTTCATTTTACTGAACATTAAAAGAGGATTACTCAGCGCTGGATTAAATCTGTGTGGTAAGACTGGACACAGATGATAGGAAATCTTATACTCTACATTATGACATTAAAAAAAAAAAAAATCCACTTTAAAATAAAATAAAATAGAATTGCACACCCTGCTCCGCCGTGCCTACTAGAATAGGGGGGTTGTATTTTTCCCATTATCTGTGCCCCTTTCTGATGATCATGCGCTGGTCGGAGCGGAGGGAATATTTCTTCAGTTTTGGGCGCATGCCCATTCAGCTTCGCTCGTATGTTCTTCTGCCTTTGCTTAAATCCTGGCCAGCCATCTGGCCATCTCCTTGCCTTCCCTGATGGAGTGATCTTCCTCCGCTCCCCATGCAGTAGAAGCCGGAGCCTAAAGAGTAAAACTTGAGAGGCTGTGAGGTAGGCAGCGACGATGGGCAGAGTCGCCGATTGCCACCATTACTAGTAAAGAAAAAATATGTCCCCAGATTTCATTTTAAAAATCTGGTCACCTTATCAGGTACTGGGCTCCTTTTTCTGGGGTTTAGCTCAGTTTGGTGCAGTTTGGGTGTATGGTGTTGCTGGTGGTAGGCAAATTTCAAACCAGAAGCAGATGATGAGAGTTCCCTGCTGCTGTCATCATCCAACATAGTTAGGATTGTATATGGCTCCTCAGATGTAATAAATCTTTTGGACATGGTGGCTGGTGCTCATGGCCTGTTTGACAGATCACTGATGGCCTGTGTGACTAGGGTGACCACATTTCCAAACTACCATTTGGGGACACCCCCCTTCCCAAAAATCAGCTTGTGCTGTAACGAATCACAGCACAGTGATTGGACACAAGAGGTGGGATTTATGATTTCTCCAATCACAAGCAGGGGGGCAGGGAATGTGCTCCTCCAGGCGTTCCCAGTACTGTCAGTGAGTAAAGCTTTGATGTGGCAGCCTTTTTTGGGGGCATTAGTTTGGCTTGGGGGTTGTCTGTGTCAGTTTCATTCCGGGACACTGTATTGTCCTGGAATGAAGGTGCCCGGGACACACCTGCAAAATGCGGGACTGTTTCGGGCAATCCGGGACACGTGTCGTTTTGCGCAGAGTGGCCCCAGATCCTCCTCTTCTGGGGGTTCTCGCGGCTCCTCCCCCCGCATTAGATGACCCCCTAGGAGAAGTGCTCTCCCAAAGGGGGTTACCTTGCAGGCACACTCCTAAATCATAGGTGTCCATTGACGCCGAGTGTATGTCTCGGCCCCGCCCCACAGAGCCTGCGTCATTGGATTTGAATGACAACAGTGGGAGCCAATGGCTGAGCTGCTATCAATCTATCCAGTTAAAGCCGGGACTCGGTGGAGAGAAGGACGGCAGGGATGCACCCATGTTAATCCAGGGCTCAGATATTTAAAATAGGTGGGGGCTGGGGGCCAGATTCGGCAAGGTGTTTTTTTTGTTCACCTTAATGCATAGGATGCATTAAAGGGGAGTTCCAGCCTTTTTTATGTTTATTAAAAGTCAGCAGCTACAAAAAGTGTAGCTGCTGACTTTTAATATACAGACACTTGCCTGCTCCACTGTCCAGCGACGCCCGGTGCTTGGCTCCTCCCCCCCTCTCCGCCGATACCTCCATTCTAACTGTGGGCACACAGCCATGACAGCTTTAGGCTTCACGGCCGGGCACTCACTGCGCATGCACGAACGGCACTGCGTCTCCTGAGTGGACAGGCGATCGCCTGGGACCTGTCACTTGTCCCAGGTGATCGCCTACAGGGAGGGGCCGCATTAGGCAATATGACAAGAAAAGTCTTGCACTACCTGTCACCCCCCCCCCCCATACCCTTTCCAACTCTTACTTTTATCGATCCAGCTCTCTTTGCGGCTGCAGGTCTCCCCCCCCTTCTTTCTGTGATCATAGGCGTTGCTGATGGCAGCGGGAGTCATTCGCTCCTGCTGCTGTCAATTAAATCCTGTAAGCAGAGGGCAGGAGATGGGGCTGAGCCTCGATGTGTGTGTTTATGGGCACCAGGGTCGCCATCAGGGGGGTACAGGCAGTACACCTGTAAGGGGCCTGGAGGTCCCCAGGGGCCCGGATGGCAACCCCCGTCCTTTTTTTTTATTCTTTATTAAAGGGCCCAGAGATCCCCAGGGTCCCAGATGGCAACCCCCCTTTTATTTATATATATATATAGATATATATCTATAGATATAGATATATATCTATATCTATATCTATATCTATATATATATTTATATATATATATATGTGTGTGTGTATGTGTGTATATATATATATATATATATATATATATATATATATATATATACCTAAATAAATATTATAATTGTAAGGGGCCCAGAGGTCCCCAAGACAACTCCCCAATTCGTGGCAAACCCCTGCTTCTCAATTCACCCCCCCCCCCGCTTCTCTGTCCCAGGGGGCACATGCTTGGAGCCATGTAAGAGGCCCCATAATTCCTGATGGTGGCCCTGATGGGCACACAAAGCCTGGCTCAGGAGGGAGCTTGCATGTCTGCTCTCAGAACAGGTGGTTCGCTTAGGGGGGCAGTCACAGAAGATTAGGAGCCAAGATTGCTAGCGGGGGACCCTAGAATAGGAGGTTTGGGCCTCTCTGTGCAATACCATTACACACAGCAGGCAAGTATAAACCTGTTTTATTACCGTATTCCGTATACCGTGCATTTTTTTGCCCTGAAAATCAGGGCAAAATCGTGGGTGCGCGATATACGCCGATACCCGCTTTCCCGCGCCGAGTTTGAATACTGCGTCGGCATATACCGCAATTGTAATTCATAGTGCGTCAGCACTGAAAACTAAAAATTGGTGTGGGCAGGAAGGGAGTGAAAATGCCCGGAATTGAAGTGGTTAATATAGGAGGTTAAAGGATCAATAAAGGAATTTTTTATTTTTTTTGCTAAATAGCTTCCTTTACCTTACTGCAGTCCTGGTTTCCTTTCCTCATTGTTCATTTTTGCTTTGAAGTTCCTGTAATTCTCCTCTGATCTCCACGCTTTCTGCTTGTCTGGCTCCTTATGAAAAATGTCATGGCAGCTTTTCACTGTGGTCCAAGCTGTCATTACTGTGTGTCTAAAACTCCTCAGAACCAGAAATCAGATTCATTTTAAAAACAAACACTGCCCTGTATTTGTTTGTTTTTGTTCTGCGTGTCTTTTGTACATCACAGAAACATAAAAACCAGTTTAAAAATCAAACTAAACTGCAGACACATTATATGATTGATTTTTATCTATTTTTAATCATTTTTAAAAGGAATCCGGTAACTTTTATGTAAACAGTCATTTCAGCAAAAAAATGTTTTCCTTTAGTGACCCTTTAAGAGGTTTTGGGGTTGGTTACGTTTAAGCAGCATAGCCACTAGTATTACACCAGTCATGTGTATGAACCTGTTAGGGGCGGAGTTATGCCGCGTACACACGGTCGTTTTTTGCGATGAAAAAAAACGACGTTTTTTAAAACGTCATTTAAATTGATCGTGTGTGGGCAAAACGTCGTTTTTTGTCTTAAAAAAAACGACCAAAAAAAAATTCCAACATGCTTGAATTTTTTGTGTCGTTTTTCAAAACGTCGTTTTTTGTTTCACAAAAAGTCACCGTGTGTAGCAAAAACGTCTTTTAAAACGACGTTTTTCAACCCGCGCATGCCCAGAAGCTAGTTATGAAGCGAGCTTCAATGGAAAAGTGTGGGTTCACTTTTTTGTGAAAAAAACGATGGTGTGTATGCAACATCGTCTTTGAAAGTGACGTTTCAAAAACGTCGGTTTTTACTTCACAAAAAACGTCGTTTTTTTTCATCGCAAAAAACGACCGTGTGTACGCGGCATAACACCAGGCTCTGAGTCCTCCTCGATAAGCATCCTGCCTGGTTGCTAGGATACAGTCCTTTCACTGTACCTAGAAGTGTGGCAGAGAGAACTAGACACAGACAGTGTGTGACGCGGCTGCACGCAAGTATGACGGGGGTGTAACAGGGAGCAGTTCTGGGGCAGGTGGAGATAACAGGGGGCCACACTGATCACAGGACGTCTGAACAATTATGTGCCCGGGTTTCAGGCGGCTTGAAAACTGGGCACATGTGTCAAAACCGGACAGGTGGCAACCCTAAGTGAGGTGAATCTGGAGGAGAGCTGTGTTCGTCGGCAGTAGCTCTGCGCTCGATTTGTCTTGTCTTGAAATCGGTACATACGCAGTTTTAACGGAAGGGTATCGATCTTCCTGCTACGACGACGCCCCATTACCTGCCACAGTAATGTCTACTTCGGGCAGAACTCTCAGGTCGCGTACACATGATCAGACATGTCCGATGAAACTTGTCCGACGGACCGTTTTCATCGGACCACTCTGAAGTGGTCTGTTGGTCTGATGTGCGTACACACCATCTGACCAAAATCCCCTCAGGCCAGAACGCGGTGACGTAGAACACAACTACATGATAAAAAAAAACTAAGTTCAATGCTTCCAAGCATGCGTCGACTTGATTCTGAGCATGCGCGGGTTTTTGGTTCGATGATTTTGTGTACTAACCATCGAACCTGTCCGACGGACAGGTTTCCAGCGGACAGGTTTCTAAGCATGTTTTGAAACTTTTGTCCGCTGGAAAATGGTCCAATAGGCCGTACACACCATCGAACATGTCCGCTGAAACTGGTCTGCGGACATGTTCGATCGTGTGTATGCGGCCTCACTGTGTTTTGGAGTTCGGTATGTGAGCCGTGGATCTGTTATTACTTTGGTATGATACTTTGTTGAAATGCAGGGTCTGGAATTATGTACACGTTTCTGTCACACTGAGGTAAAATAATTATATACCGGTCACAACAATCATTCCCGGTACCGTGCGTGTTTCAGGTCACCGATTTAACGGCAGATGGCTATTATTTTCAGATGTTCGCAATGCTGTTTCCTGACAGGATTTGTTAGATTAATGTTATCAGGGATGTATTTAGGCTTTGTGCTGCCCTAGGCCTGACTAAACTTGTGCAGCCCCTAATTTAAATATGGCCCACCCCTTCTGCAATGGGACAGGGATGGTAAAAAAATTGAAGCAAGTTTTATATAGGATTATAGCTGACCCTGAGGGAAGGTAGGTTTGGGCCTGGATATTCCTGGCTTGGTGTGTTTTGCTGGTACTGTAGGGTGACCAGACATCCCCAGTTTCAGAGGACAGTCCCCTGATTGAGGACACTGCCCCCGGACCAAGTCTGTCCCTGGTTTTGTCCCCAGATTGGATTTAATAGGGGGCAGGGGCAATTTCAAAGTCAATCAGTGCAGAATTAAAGTGGATGTAAACCCAATGTAGAGTATAAGATTTCCTATCATCTGTGCCCAGTCTTGGTCTTGTCTTGTGCCCAGCCCAGCGCTGAGTAATCCTCTTGTAATGTTCAGTGCAAATTAACAGAATTCCGGTAAAAAACTTGCCAAATTCTAAAGTCTGTTTCTCTGTTTTTGCTTTCAGCGACAGGTTATTTACATATCTAGCTTGGACATGTTTATCATATGTTATGTTATGTTTATCATAACATGAGGTGATCCAAAGTTCATTGTATATTACCAGGATGTGTTATGTGGGGGAGGGGTGGATTTCTCACATTTTATACCTCATGTTATGATAAACATAACATAACATATGATAAACATGTCCTAGCTATATTTGTAAATAACCTGTCACTCAAAGCAAGAACAGAGAAAACTGACTTTTTATTTAGACAGGTTTTTATCTGGAAGGCTGTTCATTTTACTGAACATTAAAAGAGGATTACTCAGCGCTGGATTAAATATGTGTGGTAAGACTGGGCACAGATGATAGGAAACCTTATACTCTACATTATGACATAAAAAAAAAATCCACTTTAAAATAAAATAAAATAGAATTACACACCCTGCTCTGCCGTGCCTACTAGAATAGGGGGGTTGTATTTTTCCCATTATCTGTGCCCCTTTCTGATGATCATGCGCTGGTCGGAGCGGAGGGAATATTTCTTCAGTTTTGGGCGCATGCCCATTCAGCTTCGCTCGTATGTTGTTCTGCCTTGGCTTAAATCCTGGCCAGCCATCTGGCCATCTCCTTGCCTTCCCTGATGGAGTGATCTTCCTCCGCTCCCCATCCAGTAGAAGCCGGAGCCTAAAGAGTAAAACTTGAGAGGCTGTGAGGTAGGCAGCGACGATGGGCAGAGTCGCCGATTGCCACCATTACTAGTAAAGAAAAAATATGTCCCCAGATTTCATTTTAAAAATCTGGTCACCTTATGGTACTGGGCTCCTTTTTCTGGGGTTTAGCTCAGTTTGGTGCAGTTTGGGTGTATGGTGTTGCTGGTGGTAGGCAAATTTCAAACCAGAAGCAGATGATGAGAGTTCCCTGCTGCTGTCATCATCCAACATAGTTAGGATTGTATATGGCTCCTCAGATGTAATAAATCTTTTGGACATGGTGGCTGGTGCTCATGGCCTGTTTGACAGATCACTGATGGCCTGTGTGACTAGGGTGACCACATTTCCAAACTACCATTTGGGGACACCCCCCTTCCCAAAAATCAGCTTGTGCTGTAACGAATCACAGCACAGTGATTGGACACAAGAGGTGGGATTTATGATTTCTCCAATCACAAGCAGGGGGGCAGGGAATGTGCTCCTCCAGGCGTTCCCAGTACTGTCAGTGAGTAAAGCTTTGATGTGGCAGCCTTTTTTGGGGGGGCATTAGTTTGGCTTGGGGGTTGTCTGTGTCAGTTTCATTCCAGGACACTGTATTGTCCTGGAATGAAGGTGCCCGGGACACACCTGCAAAATGCGGGACTGTTTCGGGCAATCCGGGACACGTGTCGTTTTGCGCAGAGTGGCCCCAGATCCTTCTCTTCTGGGGGTTCTCGCGGCTCCTCCCCCCGCATTAGATGACCCCCTAGGAGAAGTGCTCTCCCAAAGGGGGTTACCTTGCAGGCACACTCCTAAATCATAGGTGTCCATTGACGCCGAGTGTATGTCTCGGCCCCGCCCCACAGAGCCTGCGTCATTGGATTTGAATGACAACAGTGGGAGCCAATGGCTGAGCTGCTATCAATCTATCCAGTTAAAGCCGGGACTCGGTGGAGAAAAGGACGGCAGGGATGCGCCCATGTTAATCCAGGGCTCAGGTATTTAAAATAGGGGGGGCTGGGGGCCAGATTCTGCAAGGTGTTTTTTTCACCTTAATGCATAGGATGCATTAAAGGGGAGTTCCAGCCTTTTTTATGTTTATTAAAAGTCAGCAGCTACAAAAAGTGTAGCTGCTGACTTTTAATATACAGACACTTGCCTGCTCCACTGTCCTGCTGCTGTCTATTAAATCCTGTGAGCAGAGGGCAAGAGACGGGGCTGAGACTCGATGTGTGTGTTTATGGGCACCAGGGTCGCCATCAGGGGGGTACAGGCAGTACACCTGTAAGGGGCCTGGCAACCCCCCCCCCCTTTTTTTTATTCTTTATTAAAGGGCCCAGAGATCCCCAGGGTCCCAGATGGGTCCCAGATGGCAACCCCCCTTTTTCACGTACAGGACGTGAGCGCGAGAGTAGCCGAGCCTGCCCGACTATACACGAGTGTACTGCGCTCGGTATATGCCGGCGCAGTATTCAAACTTGTCGCGGGAAAGCTGGTATCGACGGGGAGGACGCCGCAGAAGTACGCCGGACCCGACGAAGAGGACACCCGAAGCCGCAGACGGACGCTGGACCTGACGAGGCCGCCGATGGACGCCGCGCAAGACACCAAAACTGTAAGTACAAAAATCTTTTTTCCACAGGAATGCGGGTCCACTTTAGGGGTGTGCGCTATATGCCGGAGCGTGCAATACGATAAATACGGTATTTTAATAAAAAAAAAATCATGACTTCTAAAGAAAATGTAATCTTTCTGCATGTTATGCTGATATCTTATCTTTCATGCTTTCTATGTTTATTCTCATTTGTATGTAATGTAATATTTTTTTTAAACAATATACAGAATGGGGGAAAAAAGCTCTGTGTATATACTATTTTTTTTTATTTTTTTAGGGCAATAGCTGTCTTTTGTTTGCTGTCAGTAAAGTCCGTGTCTGATCTTCGGTGAGGATACAATGGCCGAATCTAATGCTTTTTTGAATCCTCCAACAATGAAAGCAGTTAGGTTTGGCGGAAATGTACTGGACGTCCTGGTGAAGTATTCACAGGTATTCTCAGATTCCAGTATTATTTTTGATTAATTTGAATATGTGAAGGCATTTCATACAGTTGCCCCAAAAATGTTTACTTTACAAAGTGAGGTCTCTAGGCATGGACCATATGGTATGTACCTGGATAGAGAATTGGCTACAGGGGCAGGTCCAAAGGGTAGTGATAAATAGCGAGTACTCGGAATGGTCCGGTGTGGTAAGTGGGGTCCCCCAACTATCTTTCCTGGGACCAATTCTGTTTATCCCATCCTCTTCATTTATGAATAAATTAACCACTTAAGGACCGCTGCACGACTATATATGTCGATAGAACAGCACGGCTGGGCACATGGACGTATATATACGTCATTTTTAAGAGCCCAGCTGTGGGTCGCGAGTAGGGTTGCCACCTCATCCCTTTAAAACAGAACACATATTAATGACACAGGTTCTGAGGCTGATTAAGGTGGTAATTAATCTCACTTGGTGCCTTAACTGCATTAAATTAGCCCTAGAACCTGTGTCATTAATATGTGTTCCGTTTTAAAGGGATGAGGTGGCAACGCTAGTCACGAGAGCACCACCACCGCCGGCGCGCTCGCAACCCAGTCTGAAGCTCCGCTCCAGGGAAAAAAGCGGACCCGATCGCTGCAGGTGTCCCGCGATCGGGTCACAGGAGCTGAAGAATGGGAAGAGGTGTGCGTAAACAAACCTTCCCCGTTCTTCTCTGTGGCAGTGATCGTCTGTTCCCTAATATAGGGAATGACGATCACTGACGTGTCCAGCCCCCCCCCCTACAGTGGACATCGCAGGGAGAAGGCCCAAAAGCCGCAGCCTCGCCTAAACCTCACACTCTGCTTGGCGGTTCCAGCATCATCGCGGAGGGCACACAGGGGACATCATACCAAGCTCCTCAGGTGGTGCAAACCCTGCAGCCCTATCAGCCGCTGTGCCTGGCAGATCTCCAGGCTGTGGCATGAAATTAAATTAAAGCAGATGGTTCAGTAAAAAAACATATTAAAAGCCAGCAGCAACAAATACTGCAGCTGCTGACTTTTAATATTAGGACACTTACCTGTCCTGGAGTCCAGCGGCGTCCGCAGCAGAGGATGAGCGATCGCTCGTCACCCTGCTGCTCCCCCCTCCATCCACGGTGAGGGAACCAGGAAGTGAAGCGCTGCGGCTTCACTGCCCGGTTCCCTACGGCGCATGCGCGAGTCGCGCTGCGCCCGCCGATTGGCTCCCGCTGTGTGCTGGGAGCCGGGATGTCGCCAAAAAACCTGACTTTTGCCCGAGACTGCGGGCCGGAAGTGGTTGCAGATACCTGTCTTTAGACAGGTATCTGCACCCCCCTCCCCCCTGAAAGGTGTCAATTGTGACAACGGAGGGGGGGAGGGTTCCGATCAGCGGATCTTCACTTTAGGGTGGAGATCCGCTTTAAGGCAGCCATCTCAAACCTGAAGACTGATATACAGAGCATAGCAGGAAGGATGGGAGCAGTGGAGCAGACCACAGCACGCCATGCTGATGGAATCAAACAACTACAGAAAACTTCTGATATGCATATTTCACACATAATAGACATTCACCATCATTTAGAACAGGGGTGTCCAAACTTTTTTTCAAAGAGGGCCAGATTTGATGAAGTGAACATGCGTGAGGGCCGACCATCAGGGCCGGTCCTGGGCGGGTGCGGTGGGTGCTCCGCACCTCGGCGCTGCAGAGGGGAAAGCGCCGAAATGTCAGACTGCTCTCCTCCCTCCTCCTCTCCTTGCGTAAAACACACAGAGCCCGTTCTAGTGTAAGGCCGCTGCTAGGGCGCGAGAAAAGGCACTGAAGCCGAGAGTGACAAACTGTTCCTGAAAAAAAGTTATGCTGCCAGACAGTGCCGCCGCCCTCCGCTCTTATCTATCTCAGGAGCAGTACAGGCACGAAGCGCACCATGACAGGCAGCACAGCCCTCCGACCCGCCCACACACACAATATGATCTTCGGCCGCTGTTTCCACTTCCCCCTGTACCGCTGGCATCTCTTACTATACAGGGGAGGGGGGCGATCAGCTCTGTGATGTCCCGCTACCCAGCACAGTTCACTTCCCGAGTGTCAGTGTGTGCACAATGGACAGGGGAGGAGGGGCTTCTGACCTGAGCAGACACTACATTCAATGCACAAGTTTGTCGCTCTGCTTGTACACTCTGCCAACTTGTCCATACATGCTTGGGTCAGAGGCTCCTCCCTCCCTCTCCATTGTATACTAAGGTGACCAGATTTTTTAAATGAAATCCGGGGACATTTTTTTTTTTTTTTACTAGTAATGGCAACAATCAGTGACTCTCTGCCCGTTGACTCCCGCCTCACAGCCTCTCAAGCCCCTTTCAGACTGGGGCGGGAGCCACGGTGGAGGTATAGCGCCGCTCAGAGCTTTTTTTCTCAGAAAATAGGTGCAGGAACTCAACCATGACCCCGTTCAGATTTCACAAACAGTAGAAGAGTCTTAAAGGGGCATTAAATACCACGTATCCGCATATAGACACTCCCCCTTGCTCGGAATAGGACGGATCCCTCCAATCCTGAGAAGGGGAGTGTCTATACATGGCGGCGCGGGCAATTTTTTTTTTAGTATTCAAAACAAAAGCTTGTAATGCACACTACGCTATAATGCAGGGGGATTAACGGCGGTATGCGGCGGCGGCGGTATGCGGCGGCGGCGGCGGCATCATAGCTACAGGTATAGAGGACATGACATGGCTGCAATATGGGTGACATACACGGCTGCAATATGGGGGACATACACGGCTGCAATATGGGGGACATACACGGCTGCAATATGGGGGACATACATGGCTGCAATATGTGGGGACCATACATGGCTGCAATATGGGGGACATACACGGCTGGAATATGGGGAACATACACGGCTGCAATATGTGGGGGACAGGACATGGCTGCAATATGTGGGGACCATACATGGCTGCAATATGTGGGGACCATACATGGCTGCAATATGTGGGGGACATACATGGCTGCAATATGTGGGGGACATACATGGCTGCAATATGTGGGGGACATACATGGCTGCAATATGTGGGGGACATACATGGCTGCAATATGTGGGGGACATACATGGCTGCAATATGTGGGGGACATACATGGCTGCAATATGTGGGGGACATACATGGCTGCAATATGGGGGACATACATGGCTGCAATATGTGGGGGACATGCATGTCTGCAATATGTGGGGGACATACATGGCTGCAATATGTGGGGGACATGCATGTCTGCAATATGTGGGGGACATGCATGTCTGCAATATGGGGGACATACATGGCTGCAATATGTGGGGGACATGCATGTCTGCAATATGGGGGACATACATGGCTGCAATATGTGGGGGACATACATGGCTGCAATATGTGGGGGACATGGCTGCATTTGGGGACACATTTAAAAAAAGTATCGGTATTCGGTATCGGCGACTACTTGAAAAAAAGTATCGGTACTTGTACTCGGTCCTAAAAAAGCCTACTTGTGTCCCATTAAATGCCGCCAGTGTGCCCTGTCAAATGCTGCAACTGTGCCCCGTCAAATGCCATCACTGTGCCCCGTCAAATGCCATCATTGTGCCCCATCAAATGTTGCCACTGTGCCACATAAAATGCTGCCAGTGTGTCCAGCAATTGTTGCTACTGTGCCCCATCAGATGCTGCCAGTGTGCCCATGAAATGTCGCTACTGTGCCCTATCAGATGCTGCCAGCCAGTGTCAATTGCCCCTGTTTGCTTACCTTTTAATATGATATGGAAATTAAGTCTGACTCCTCGTCTGGTGGTGGTGGGGCAGTGCAGTCTTCAGCCAGCGCCGGCCGATCTTCTCTTTTGGTTCTGATAGAAGGACTCAGGAGGAGGCAGTGAGTCAGGCCGCTCGGGCGGGAGGAGGGGGAGCCTGGCTGGCCCTGGAGGAGGTCAGACCGTCGGAGATGTCGCGGGCGGGTCGGGGTCTGAAGTTCACTGCAGTGCACTGAGTGCAGGGCAGGCAGCGGGAGGTCGGGACGGACCGGGTCCAGGCTGAGCAGTCGAGGTCACTCACTGGGCTGCTGGCCTGTGCTGGGCAGTGGGCTGGAGCGGTGGAGGAGGCCGGGGGGCTCGGTCTGCACCTTACATGAGGAGGGCACGGTATGTGAGTGACTCAGTGTCTGATGCTGAGCTGCTCTCTCTGGGACAAGAACCGCGGCTGAAGGAGGAGAGGAGGAGGTGGGGGTGGAGTCGGAGCCTCAGAGAGAGCGGGGCATAGTCACGGTGACGTCACTGGTTGCTACACGCCAAGGGGGGCGACCTTAGTAACCAGTGATTTAGAATTATTTAATTACAGCGGCACTGTGGCAGTGAATGTGGCAGGCTGGCAGGCAGTCCATGTTTAATTCCGGGACACTCTATTGTCCCGGATTGAAGGCTCCCAGGATACGGGACAACATTTTTTTATTACGGGACGATCCCTGGCAAACCGGGACACATGGTCACCCTATGTACAAGGGCTTCTGCATTTATACTTCTCATGTAAGGTAAGCCTGACACTGCCCCCTCCACTTCTGACACTGCCCGCTCCACTTGTGACACTGCCCCCCCCACCTGTGACACTGACCTCCTCCGCCTGTGACATTGCCCCCTCTACCTGTGACATTGCCCCCTCTACCTGTGACACTGCCCCCTCCACCTGTGACACTGCCCCCTCCACCTGTGACACTGCCCCCTCCACCTGTGACACTGGCTCCTCCACCTGTGACACTGGCTCCTCCACCTGTGACACTGCCCCCTCCACCTGTGACACTGCCCCCCCCCCACCTGTGACACTGGCCTCCTCCACCTGTGACACTGGCATCCTCCACCTGTGACACTGACCTCCTCCACCTGTGACACTTCCCCCCCCCACCTGTGACACTGGCCTCCCCCACCTGTGACACTGGCCTCCCCCACCTGTGACACTGGCCTCCTCCACCTGTGACACTGCCCCCCCCACCTGTGACACTGGCCTCCCCCACCTGTGACACTGGCCTCCTCCACCTGTGACACTAATCTCCTCCACCTGTGACACTGCCCCCCCACCTGTGACACTGGCCTCCCCCACCTGTGACACTGGCCTCCCCCCACCTGTGACACTGCCCCCTCCACCCGTGACACTGGACCCCTCCACCTGTGACACAGTACTCCCCACCTGTGACACTGTACTCCCCACCTGTGACACTGCACCCCTCCACCTGTGACACTGGACCCCTCCACCTGTGACACTGTACTCCCCACCTGTGACACTGCACCCCTCCACCTGTGACACTGGACCCCTCCACCTGTAACACTGTCCCTCCACCTGTGACACTGTCCCCTTGGCACATTACCCCCCTGTCATTCTGCCCCCTTAGTCACACTGTTCCCTTCTGTCATATTTACCTCCCTCCTGTCAAACTACCCCCGCCATACTGCCTCCTCCTGTTACATGGCCCCCCTCCTTTCACAGTGCTTCGTCATTACACTGACCCTCCTGTAATTCTTCCCAGGTATCCTTTTCCTGTCACACTGCCCCCCTCTTGTCACAATATCCCCCTGTCATACTGCCCCCTCTTGTCACACTGCCCCCATCATACTGCTCCTTCTTGTCACACTGCATAAGAATGCCTTTTTTCCTACTGCTTCTCTTCCTCCAGACGGTAGGCTCCAGCCCCCTGCAATTAACAATGGTTCCCATCCACCAGTCCAGCACAAAGATGACAATCCCAGCTGAACTGGTGGCATGTGGGAGGAGCCAAGACCAGGGGGAGGTACCAGCAGGCACAGGAGTGGGATCAGCTTGGTACCATTACCAAGAAATGTACCTCTTAGCCCCCCTGTTGCCACAGAATCTGATAGAGCACACTATAGTGCATTACCAGGACATTCTCCGCTGCTTCATTAGAAGTAATGTACTGACATCAAATTTTACAAGGATAAAGCAACAAATCGTTTAATTGTCCAGATAATGAACTATAATAGAGCGGGCATGTGGGTGTGCCTGGTACCAGACTAGGTGGAGCTGTGTGGAGTGCCTATACCGGCTATTACCGGATTAGACAGAATGGTGAAAGGCCACTCTTGGGAGAAAGAAGTTACTCTACCTGCAGTCTTTGAGCAAAGTGGCTGCAAATCCCCAGCAGATAACAAATGCATGTCACTTCATAAGTTTAAGATGTCATGTTTTGTGGTAAGCAGATGGTATGTGCTCTGACTTGGTGATGGTACACTGAAGTCAATGCAAACAGCTTGCAGTGGCACTTACACCACCTTACTGCCCAGGCCAATTTTCAGATTTCAGCGCTATCACACTTTGAGTGACAATAACAACACTCTACCCCAATAAAATAGTTTGGTTCCCAAACAAAATTGACGTCCTTCTTTCCCCACAAATAGAGCTTTCTTTTGGTGGTATTTGATCACCTCTGCGTTTTTTTTTAGTGCGCTATAAACAAACATAGAGTGACAATTTTCAAACAAGCCATATTTTTTACTTTTTGCTATAATAAATATCCCCCAAAAATATCTAAAAAACTTTGGGCCAGATTCAGGTATACGTACATTTGCGCAGCGTATTCAAAATACTCTACGCTGACGTATTTTACCAGGCTCTACATCAAATTCTGTTAGATTTTTGCCTGTACGATACGGCGGCGTAGTCTATTTCTCGCCACGTAATCGAAATACGCGATTAGGGGGCGTGAAGCATTTAAATTAGGCGCGTCCCCGCGGCGATCGAACTGCGCATGCTCCGTTCAGAAATTTCCCGCCGCGCATTGCGCGAAATCACGTTGTTACGTCATTTTTTGTTTGCGGACATTCCTATTCCCGGACGACTTACGCAAAAAATAATAAAAGACGTTGAAAAACTTTGAAATTCGACGCGGGAACGACGGCCATACTTAACATGGGCTGTCTAATATTAGACCAGTAAAAAGCTGGTATAGTGTTACGCAGAAAAAAGATGACTAAAGATGCCGTAAGAGATTGTGATTGAAGATCGTAATTTCGGGGATCGACGGCAAAAGCTTATTAGCATACCCTGACGCGGAAAACGAAGGGAAGTCCACCCAGTGGCCGCAATTTTATTGCAGCGTAGATCCGAAGGCGTACGAACACGTAATCTAGTCGAATTGAAGCCCGCAGCCGTCTTTTCATGGTTTGAGGTTTCAGACTAGCTAAAAAACGCGCGCAATTTGAAAGTACTCCAGTCTAACACCAGTTAGACAGGAGTTACGGCTCTCTGAATCTGGCCCTTTATCTTTCCTCAGTTTAGGCCGATACGTATTCTTCTACATATTTTTGGGGAAAAAAAAATCACAATAAGCGTTTATTGATTGATTTGCGCAAAAGTTATAGCGTTTTCAAAGTAGGTGATAGTTTTATTATCAGTACTGCGACATTATGGCGGACACATCAGACACTTTTTGACACATTTTTGGGACCATTGTCATTTTTACAGCGAGCAGTGCTATAAAAATGCACTGATTACTCTGAAAATATTACTGGCAGGGAAGGGGTTAACACTAGGGGACGCTCAAGGGGTTAATTATGTCTCCTAAAGTGTGTTCTAACTGAAGGGGGGGGTGGGACTGACTAGGGGAAATGACAGTTCGCTGTTCATACTTTGAACATACGATCAGTCATTTTTCCCCCTGAAAGAACCGGGAGCTATGTGTTTACACACACAGCTCCCGGTTCTCGCTCTATCACGAGCGATCGCGGGTGCCCAGCGGTGATCGCGTCCGCTAGGCACTCGCATCGGCACCAGGGGCGAGCAGGGGGGCGCGTGCCCCTAGTGGCCACAGAGCGATATCACATTATAATACGTGATTTTACGCAGCCGAGCCAACCTGCGGCAGTAAAACTGCGGCGGGCGGGTGGTCGGCAAGCGGTTAAATGGTACAACACGCTCTGATTATTTTGATTGCAATCTACTACAGTGATCTGAGTAAAGCTTTTTCATGTCTTTGTCTAGGGACATAATAAAGCCATGAACCTTCTGAAGAGGCAGTTGTCCGATCCAGACATTAAGGTATTATTGAGGCATTTAAACTATCTGTCATGTATGATTTAAAGTACAATTTTTATTGTATTGCAGCTTATCAATTTTTAGATGTAATGGCTGCATTAGTTTCCTTTTTCTAGGCTTTTTTTTCTTTTATTTTCACCTGGTGATCTGGCCAGTAAGTCCTTTGCTAACAAGCTCTCCTGCAGATGTATCAGTTATAAGTGTTATGACAAAACATTTACCACTGACGGGTGCTTACAAAGATCAGGTTTTACTGAATTTATTCATGTAAAACCATTTACGTCGGTATTTTAAAGATGGATATCTTGGTAACGGCAGCAGCTGCTGCCACAACCGAGGTATCCATCTTTAGCATGAGCGGTCCTGTTTCACGATAACGGTGGTCTCCGCGGCAGATTCGCCGTGAGATCAACGTTATCGGCGGCGGGGGAGGGGCCCCCTCTCCCGCGCGCTCCGCCGATTACCGGAGCCGTCGGTAGCAGCGGAGGCGATCGGGTCCTTCCGCTGGCTGTGTGGGGATGCGTGTGAGGGCAAGATGGCCCCCACCCGTCCCCATAATATTGCAGGGCGGAAGTGATGTCAAAACGTCAGTCCCGCCCATTCTTCTTAAAGGAACATTTTTTTGTTGTCATTTATTTAAATGACAACATTTCCATTTATTTTTTTCATTTTAGTGTATGAGATGTGAAGTCTTTTTGACCCCCAGGATCTCATATTTAAAAGGACCTGTCATGCTTTTTTCTATTACAAGGGATGTTTACATTCCTTGTAATAGGAATAAAAGTGATCAATTTTTTTTTCAGTGTAAAAAATTATTAAAATAAATAAATAAGAAAACAATTATTTTTTTAAAGTGCCGCTGTCCCATGTGCTCGCGCGCAGATACGAACGCATACGTGAGTAGCGCCCGCATATGAAAACGGTGTTCAAACCACACAAGTGAGGTATCATCACAATCGTTAGAGCGAGAACAATAATTCTAGCCCTAGACCTTCTCTTTTCGAGGATGAACTCTTTAACTCTTAACTTCCATTTTACAAACACAGCTCAATACAGCTAAGATCTCACATTTTATAACTTTTATAATATATATATATGTATTTAACGAGTTATTATGAATTACTAATACAGATATAATATAACCATATTGTGAAAGATATATATATATATATATATATTTATATATATATATTGTGACAGTAGGCAGGTTAAATCCCCTGGTTGCATCCACGATGATATGTATATATCCCCTAGGTTCAGGCTTTATGCCACTTTATCATACCTCCCAATTTTTCAACTTCAGAATGAGGGACAAATGAGCATACCTCACAACGCAGATCAAAGGGGGGGTCCGCAGATCAAAGTTGTTGAGCGGGGGGGGGGGGTTGCATGGCTCGGAGTTGTTGAGCGGGGGGGTTCCGCTGATCAATCACGGGGGGGGGGTGCCGCGGAATCGCGGGACTTTTCTTTTTCCGTGATCGCGGAATTTACAGCGGATCGCGGGAAAATCCCATGAAATCAGGGCCGGTTGGGAGGTATGCTTTATACCTCCCAGGGGGAGTCCTGCTGGGAGAACTTGATGACCCCAGCTGTTTCAGATGGGCTCGTTAGGTCCTCTACAAAAGCTCCCAGCATGAATAGAGATATGCTCCAACCTGGAACCAGACCTGTGTGGATTGTCTGGGGAGTGCGTGCCCTGTGCAGTGAGCTAAAGCCTGTGTGGCTGTTTCTCTGGGATTGAAACTGCAGGGAGTCAGGGACTGGGGCAGCACAAGGCTGTACCTAGTTGGTAGTTAGGGACACCAGCGTGTGTAGTGAGCAGGTCAAGTTGACCAGGATTTATTTTTGTATTTCTTTACAAAAGAAATGACGTGCACCTTTTTGTTTCTCCTACCACTGTCTGCTGTGCCTAACGTTTTTTGTGTGCTGAACCCTTCCAGGGGGTCACACACACCCGCTGCCGGGCTAACCCCCCACAATAAATATATATATATATATAATTCTTTTAACCCCATTAAGTGCCATTATTTTGCTTTTGCTATTTCTCTTATATATCTCTCAGGGACGAGGCATAGTGTGTCATGTATATGTCCATGATAGCCATGCCATGGTGATATATCTAAGTTAATTGTTTCACTTTTATTCAAAGTGATAATATTATTTTACAGGATGCGCAGATTTTACACTGGCTTTATGAATTGCGCATTTCAGTTGAATATCTGACCATTGAATTTAAGCAGCTTGTCCACATTGTACTGGTAAGTGCAAAGCTTGAACCTTGTGTGCTTTCTCTAAAGTACAAATATAGGCCAAACTGTTTTTTTTTTTTTCTGTCTTAACCTCATTCGGGGAATTTGCCCTCTCTGTTTGTCCTGTTTACCATTATCCTCAATTGTGAAAATTGGTTCACACAAGTACATGACTAGAAGAGAGATAATTCAGTGGGGACACCAGTTCTGGTGACCCTCTCGAATTCCCTAAATTTGGAGGGATTTCTCCTCACTTCCTGTTGTGGCTAGGGGTCAGAAAGTAAAGGGAAATCTCGTTCCGCTCTCCAGTTCTTCTACTGGCTCGCCCGTGTGATCGGCAAGCCTGAGAAGGAAACTGCCGGCACCAAAAGTTAGCCAACGAGATACCGAGGGCCAGATGGTCCCCGACAGTCTATATGACATCATGTCCAGGCCGGCGAAAGTAAACCATGCCGGGGACTCGGCTGGAAAGCCCAAAATCTTTTCTTTTTTTGATCGCAGGCTTTCCAGCCTGGAGTAGAGATGTGGGGTCTAATAGACCCCACATCTCTTCATAAAGAGGACCTCTCATGCCCTTTTCCTATCACAGGGGATGTTTAAATTTCTTGTAATAGAAATAAAAGTAATAACATTTTTTTTTTTAGAAATAAAAAATAAGTGAATGTAAACCCTTCTATATATCCCATGAAGTGAGCAGCCTCACATGTAATCACTAAAGAGGTGTGACGAACCCGGGACTATGTCTGCTGTCAATGCTTCCTTTGTCCAGAACCAGCAGTATCCAAGACTCTTTAGCCCACCCAGTCACCAGACAACACCAGTGTAGGGTAAAAACCAGCAGACTACTTTATTCGAGCACATCTTCCACAGATATCCCACTTCAAGACACCTCCCACACCCTTGGAAAACAGTGCGGGTTAAACTGTCCAATGACCATAGACACACAGGTCAGGTGTGTTGACAATTCTCATCAATAAACAGTCTTATCAGCAGGGGGCAGCTGGAGGAGTCCCCCTCCCTCTTCCCTCACAGCAAACTCACTTACACATCCCATATTAGTTGAGGCAGACAGCCACAATAAAACAATATGATACAGTCACACCCCAAACAATAACAGCAAAGAGTACACAACAGCATGAGACAACACACAATAATATATATATAATGTGTGTGTGTGTGTGTATATATATATATATATATATATATATATATATATATATAATGTGTGTTTGAGTCTGACTTGCACAGATCATAGTGGGGTTCTCATTCACCCTGTGCCCCTATTAGCGACACAGTGTGATTTACACATAAAAGGGTCCAGGGAAACTGGACATGGAGTTTCCAGAGCTCTCCAGGGTAAGCTGAGTTTCACAAACCCCCCACCCAAAGTGACTCCTGTCACAAGAGGTAAGAGGCAACACGGAATCTTCACCCTATTTCTTCATTGTTTAACGATTGGTTGAACACCATTTGATGCAAGCTGCAACCCATCATGAATGTCACAATCATTTATATGTAATTGGAGCACAAGGGGTAGTGCAGAAATTATACACCATTACACATCTTGGATTAATGAAGCTTAATTTTCCAACTAAAGAAAAATAATCAGAGAATGCATTTTCTATTTTAACATGTTTATTTCCACTGTATTTCATAGTAGACTATGAATAAAGGAAACCTGTGGCCATTCTGCTTTGAATGCATATGTCTCACCTGACCGTTAAAATGCTTTTCGTCCTGTTAGGCCACGTACACACGATCGAACATGTCCGCTGAAACTGGTCTGCAGACCAGTTTCAGTGGACATGCTCGATCGTGTGTAAGGCCTATCGGACAGTTTTCCAGCGGACAAAAGTTTCTAAACATGCTTAGAAACCTGTGCGCTTGAAACCTGTCCGTCAGACAGGTTCGATGGTTAGTAAACTCAACCATCGGACCAAAACCCCCGGCATGTGTCGAATTGATTCGACGCATGCTTGGAAGCTTTGAACTTCCCTTTTTCAGCAGGTCGTTGTGTTCTACGTCCCCGCGTTCTGGTCCGAGGGGATTTTGGTCTGATGGTGTGTACGCACATCAGACCAAAAGACCCCTTCAGACATGTCTGATGAAAACGATCCGTCGGACCTGTTTCATCGGACATGTCTGATCGTGTGTACGCGGCCTTAATGTTTTTTTTTCTTTCTTTTTTTTTTTTGCAGAACCTTCCATGGCTGAATCGAAGCAAAGAAGTTGTGGAAGAATATTTGTCTTTTCTGATCCAGCTTGTGTCCACTCACACTGAATATCTAAAACCCTGCCTGTATATGATTGTCTCACACTTTTTCCCACGTAAGACTGGTCTTTTTTGTAAAAATGTTCTATGTTTTGTATTGCAGGCCTAAAAAAAACAGAAGTATCCAACACAGTCAAAAGCAAATTATTCATAAACCTACATCATATGACAGACATGGGCAAATTGTGGCCTCAGGGGCACATCTAGCCATTTGGCTCTCCCTATTCAGTCTGTGATGCTTTCGCTGTCAGAATACCTGTGTGGAGAGCTGCAAGAACTGGAAGGAGAGAAGCTGATCAATACAATAGGGAGGCTAGGTTCCGGTGGGAGAACATTGCCTTGCAGCTGTTCCGCCGCTTTGCTTCCCCTCCTGATTATAGATTATCCACTTCAGTCCTGGACCATATTGCTGGTCAATGACTGGGCCACTTTTTGCAATTTGGCACTGCGTCGCTTTAACTGACAATTGCGCGGTCGTGCGACGTGGCTCCCAAACAAAATTGGCGTCCTTTTTTCCCACAAATAGAGCTTTCTTTTGGTGGTATTTGAATACCTCTGCGTTTTTTTTATTTTTTGCGCTATCAACAAAAGTTTAGGCTGATACGTTTTCTTCTACCTATGTTTCGTAAGAAATATCACAATAAGCGTTTATTGATTGGTTTGCGCAAAAGTTATAGCTTCTACAAAATAGGGGATAGTTTTATGGTATTTTTATTAATCTTTTTCTTTTTTTGGTGATCACGCCCGCCAGGCACGCGCGGCAGGATCAGGGGTAAGCGAGGGGCGAGCCCCTATTGGCTGAGCTGCGAGATGACGTATACCTACGTGATCTCGCCCAGCCGAGCCGACCTGCCACTGTATAACCGCCGTGGCTGGTCGGCAAGTAGTTATCTAAATAACCTTATAGCGCCACACTACTAAGCTGCAATTGTGTGCATTGACAAGTGGTGGTACTTGTCAAACGCTGCAGCCTTAGTTAACTACTTGACGACCAGGCCTTTTCTGCCAATTTTTGTTCACACGTAACAATCAGTTTTTTTGGCTAGAAAATAGCTTAGAACCCCAAACATTATATATTTTTTTATTTTATTTTTTTAAAGCAGAGACCATAAAGAATAATTGGTGGGCTATATCATGCAGTAATTGTGCAGTGGTTTTTTAAACACAATTTTTTCCCCCAAATAAATTAACTTTTTAGAACTTGAACGCAAAAAAAACTCAATACATAACCCATTTTATTTTATAAGCTCAAAAAAAGATGTTTTGTCAAGTTAATATATACCAAACATGTCACACTTTAAAATTGCACACACCTGCTTTGTGGCTACAAACCACGTACATTATATTTTCATTTTTTTAAATGATTAATTTATTTTTATATTTTTACACTGTTGCTTAAAGGGTCACTAAAGGAATTTTTTATTTTTTTTTGCTAAATAGCTTCCTTTACCTTAATGCAGTGTTGTTTTCATGTTTTCATTGTTTGTTTTTGCTTTGAAGTTGCTGTAATACTTCTCTGATCTCCACACTTCCTGCTTGTCTGGCTCCTTATGAAAAATGTCATGGTAGTTTTTCACTGTGGTCTAAGCTGTGTCTCTAAAACTCCTCAAAACCAATCAGATTCATTTTAAAAACAAAACACTGCCCTGGATTTGTTTGTTTTTGTTCTCTGTGTCTTCTGTACTTCACAGAAACATGAAATCAGTTTAAAAACGAAGGCACATTATATGATTGATTTTTATCTATTTTTAAAAGGAATCAGTTAACGTTTATGTCTCTATACCCTGTAAACAGTCATTTCAGCAAAAAAATTGTTTTCCTGTAGTGATCCTTTTAAAAAAAATCACTTTTATTGCTGTCACGAGGAATGTAAACATCCTTGGGATAATCCCTCACCTGCACTTAAAAAAGCATTCAAAACACCAAAATCTATGTTTTTGGATGTAGGCAGGAGCTGGTTAAATTGCCTGCCTGTGGAGTCAAGGGACACTTTACAACAGGGGTCTCAAAGTACCGGCCTGCGGGCCATTTACGGCCCGCGGACCGGTAATAAATGGCCCGCGGCAAATCCCCGCGATTCGCGGTAAATCCCCGCGATTCGCGGTAAATCCCCGCGATTTGCGGCAAATCCCCGCGATTCGCGACAAATTCCCGCGATTCGCGATAAATCCCTGCAACTTGCGGTAAATCCCCGCGATTTGCGTTAAATCCCCGCGATTCGCGGTAAATCTCCGTTTAACAACTCCAAGCCGTGGAACCCCCCCCCCTAAACAACTTTGATCTGCGGACCCCCCCCCTAAACAACTCCGAGCCGTGGACCCCCCGGCTCAACAACTTTGATCTGCGAACCCCCCCGCTCAACAACTCCGATCCGCGGAACCTCCCCCGCTCAACAACTCAGATCCGCGGACCCCCCCGCTTATCAACTATGATCTGCGAACCCCCCTCGGCTCAACAACTTCGTTGTGAGGTATGCCTGATGTGCTCTGATTGTGCCCTGATGTACCCCATGTACCCTGATATGCCATATGCCCCAGGTACCCTGATGTGCTCTGATGTGCCATGTGCCCCATGTACCCTGATGTGCCTCATGTACCCTAAAAGGGCCCTGATGTGCTGGGCTCTGTACATCAGGGTACCCTGTGCCCTGTAGTGCCATGTGCCCTGTACTGATGTGCTGTGCCTGATGTGCTCTCATGTGCCCTGATATGCCCCATGTGCCCTGATGTGTGCCATGTACACTGATTTGCTATGCTTTGTACCCTGATGTGCTGTTTCATGTGCCCTGTACCCTGATGTGCCATGTCCTGTACCCTGATGTGCCATGTGCCTTGTCCTGATATGTCCTGTCCTGATGTGCTGTGCTCTGTACCCTGATGTGGCCTGTTGTGCTGTACCCCTATGTGCTGTGCCCTGTACCCTGTTGTGCTCTGATGTGCTGTGCCCTGTACCCTGATGTGCGCTGTGCCCTGATGTGCCCTGTGCCCTCATGTGCCCTGTGCCCTGATGTGCTGTGCCATGTGCCCTTATTTGCTGGGCTCTGTGCCTTGATGTGCTGTACCCTGATATGCTGTGCCCTGTACCCTAATGTGCTGTCCCCTGATGTGCTGTGCCCTAATTTGCTGGGCTGTGAGCCTTGATGTGCTGTGCCATGATGGTGAGTGGTCAGTGTGTAGTGTAGTGGTCTGTCGGCAGTGTAGTGGTCTGTCGGCAGTGTGCAGTGTAGTGGTCCATGTGCAGTGCAGTGGTCCGTGTGCAGTGCAGTGGTCCGTGTGCTGTGGTCCGTGTGCAGTGGTCCGTGTGCAGTGCAGTGGTCAGGGTTAATAATGTGTTTGCTGACACCAATATTAGGGTTTAATAATGTGTCCGCTGACACCAGTGCTGGGAGTTAATAATGTGTCCGCTGACACCAGTGCTGGGAGTTAATAATGTGTCCGCTGACACCAGTGCTGGGAGTTAATAATGTGTCCGCTGACACCAGTGCTGGGAGTTAATAATGTGTCCGCTGACATCAGTGCTGGGAGTTAATAATGTGTCCGCTGACATCAGTGCTGGGGGTTAATAATGTGTCCGCTGACACCAGTGCTGAGGGTTAATAATGTGTCCGCTGACACCAGTGGTAGGGGTTAATAATGTGTCCGCTGACACCAGTGCTGGAGGTTAATAATGCGTCCGCTGACACCAGTGCTGGGGGTTAATAATACGTTCGCTGACACCAGTACTGTTTTTGAAGTTTGAAAGTTTGCATGCGGCCCCCCATGGGATATGAAAACTTGTCTTGCGGCCCTCAGGTAATTTGAGTTTGAGACCCCTGCTTTACAACATTTGCTACAGTGAGGCTGTTTCCCCTAGTGCTCAGCTTGTACTCTGTTTTGTCACTGTTACGTACCTGGTATGTTCAGAGTCTGGTTGTAGGAGGCCTCTCTTACGGCTCTGGTTCGCGAGTCGCTGAAGTGGGAACAGCGGACTCGGAGCACAGCAGGTAGTAGTGCCGATGCAGTGATGAGTGGATGTGGATGGCTGAGTCTCTCTGGCGGGAAGGTGCAGACAGCACTGAGGCAGAAGAGGGGGTCAGCGACCCTAACGGGTGGTACGACTGTAATGGAAACAAGCTGATGAAGTAAGCAGATAAACGGAAAGCAAGAAACAACAGAGTCAGGCAAGCCGAGTCACAACGGGTAGTCGGATGGTTCAGATGCATGTAACTGAAGCGTAGTCGTAGTGCAAGCAGATGGGTCTGGCAACAGTGGATCCAATCAGAAAGGTAGTCAAGCAAGCTGGAGTCGGGGTCTTGAGAAGTACGGATAGTCAACAAGCCGGGTCAAGATTCTGGATCAGGTTTCAGGATCAGGTTTCAAGTGGAAGTTCACTCCAAAACTGCAGGTCAGGCAGCAAGGTGTTTGAGTCCAGTAATGGCTTTTAAAGTGTGCTTTGGCGCCAGAAAACGTGCACACGCGCGCTCCCGCTAACGCACGCGGGAAGCGCGGCGGCGCGTCAACATGAAGGAACCCTGTTGTTTCTCCAGAAACGAAGATGGATGAGGCTGAGAGGTAAGTCCCTGACAGTCACATCCTGAATGCAGAGCAAGCAAGGCTTAGTAACACAGGAGCAGGGTATCTTGGGACATATAGTTCAAGAAGTGCAGTTTCTGCTGGAGCCGGACCATTCCAGACTACAAGTTCCAGTTTGCTGGAGGGAAAGAACAGAACGATGGGAGAGGGGGTAAATGGCCTTTACTGGGGTGGAATTGGTCTCTTGGCACCTGGCAGCAGCTATCCAAACAGTCAGTCAGGGGAAGTCGCCACTGTGTCCTAGTCAGCAAGGAGAGAGAGAAAGCATGTTCAGAGAGCAGGTACGGACCCATTTTTTGTTTGGCAGCATCCCATCAGCCTGGCAGCTGGGATCACAGATTGTGGGGGGGAGCACAGAGCCTGAGCCCATGCCTGGATCAGTAGTTGAGATCCCTTGATGAGTCTGAATGGCAGCAGTGTGGTGTGGGGGGGGGGGGTGTTGGAGTCATTGAGTCAGAACACTGAATACAGGCGGGGGGTTGAGCGGAGGGAGGGAGCACATGGCTAAAGCAGGAGGTGACATCCAGTGTATGGTAGTAGTGATGCAAACTGCAGAGAGGGGGAGCACACAGCTGGATGAGACTTAATGTAGCAGGAGGTGAAATCATAATAGCTTTATGTTATACCATACAGGGCCGATCCTACCCGGGGTGCAGTGGGTGCCCCGCACCCAGCGCTGTCATCCTCTAGGCGCCGAGCGAGCCGCCGAGATTTTTTTTTTTTTTTTTTTTTTATCCGAGCCGCCGAGCCGCCGAAGGAATCAGAGACCCGAGCGGGATGTGACAATGTGACGTCACACGGCCGCTCGGCTCCACCCACCATGACCTCTGCCACTGCCATCTTCAGACAGCGTGGGGGAGCGAGCGCCGACTCCGAGCACAGCATACAGACCAGATACCAATACAGCTGCGCTGCCGCCTGATTCAGCTAAGATTGAGCGCCTCTGCCACAGCCTGTACTAATGGGGGGTTGTCCTGAGGGAGGTCTGTAGTAATGGAGGGGGGTTTGTCCTGGGGGGAGTCTGTACTAATGGGGGGGTTTGTCCTGGGGGAGTCTGTACTAATGGGGGGGTTTGTCTGTACTAATGGGGGGGTTTGTCCTGGGGGGGTTTGTACTAATGGAGTGGGATTGGTTTGTCTGTACTACTGGAAGGGGGTATGTACTAATGGGGGGTGTTTTGTCCTGGGGGTCTGTACTAATCGAGGGGGTGGTTTGTCCTGAGGGGGGTCTGTACTAATAGAGGAGGGTCTGTACTAATGGAGAGGGTCTGTACTAATTGAGGGGGGATGGTTTGTCCTGGGGGGGTCTGTACTAATAGGGGGTGGTTTGTCCTGGGGGGTCTGTACTGAGGGAGGGGGTTTATACTTAGTTAAGAGTCTGCACTGACGGAGGGGGTCTGTACTGAGGGGCGACTATAGGTGGAGGAATGGGGCAAGGAGCAGAGAAGAGGATTGTGGGACTTGTAGTTCGAGGACTGGCAGCCCCACTGTAAAAAAGAAACTGCAGCCCACACGGCATGTTCAGCTGAATGGGAGAGAGAGAGAGCCAGGACCCCAGGAAAGCTTTCAGGGAAGTGCACCAAGGACTCCAGAGGGAGAGGACAGTGCTGAGAGAACACCATCAGAGAGAGAACCCCGCTGCCGTGCGCCACCAGAGGGAAAGCCACACAGCCTAGTGCCATCCCTGGAGGAGAAAGGATTGGAGTCATTGCCAGAATACAGATCTGGGCTCTACCCAGTGGAGTATCCATGGGCAATTCATAGTGAGCTGACTCCTGATCAGAGGAACCGTTGTTGGTCAGGTGAGAGCCGATCGGCCATTATCTACTCATGTCAATAGTAACTGCAGTCTCTGACCATCTCCTGTATTATATCTGCAGTCTCTGACTGTCTCCTGTATTATTTCTCCAGTCCCTGACCGTCTCCTGTAGTATGTCTGCAGTCTCTGACCATCTCCTGTATTATATCTCCAGTCACTGACTGTCTCCTGTAATAGGTCTACACTCTCTGACCAGCTCCTGTACTATGATTGCAGTCTCTGACCTTCTCTTGTATCATGTCTGCAGTCTCTGACCATCTCCTGTACTATGATTGCAGTCTCTGACCATCTCTTGTATCATGTCTGCAGTCTCTGACCATCTCCTGTATTATATCTCCAGTCACTGACTGTCTCCTTTAATATGTTTACACTCTCTGACCATCTCCTGTACTATGATTGCAGTCTCTGACCATCTCTTGTATCATGTCTGCAATCTCTGACCATCTCCTGTATTATATCTCCAGTCACTGACTGTCTCCTTTAATATGTTTACACTCTCTGACCATCTCCTGTACTATGATTGCAGTCTCTGACCATCTCTTGTATCATGTCTACAGTCTGACCATCTCCTGTACTATGTTTTGGGGCAGTTTCTAACAGTATCAGAGAGGTTCCCCTCCAGGTCTCATTAGTGTACGCTCTTCCAGTATTTTCTTTATTGTTAAAAGATCATGGGAGGATCCCAAGGCAACAAAGACTTCTTAGAGGAGCATCTCTGTGTTTGAGTCATTGCCATAGAAACATTTGTAAAGGGGAGGAGTTGGTAAGATGACCACGCCCCCTTTATGGGGGCGCCAGAAATATTTCTGCACCCAGGCGCCTGTGACCCTAGGATCGGCCCTGATACCATAAATGTACATACTCTACATTCAGTCTTATCCAGCCACACGCACATGTGCTCTGCTCCCCCTCTTTGCAGTCTGCATTCAGTGTTGCTATGCACCTTGGAATTCACCTCCTGCTACATTCATTCAAGCGCTACCACTCTCAGCTTCCCCCCCCACAGGCTGCACTCGCCACTTTCATACGCAGGATGTCGCCTCCCGACCCAGCCAAGTTCCCACCATCTGCACTCCTCTCAATGCCGTCCTTCACAGGAGTTGCAAGTGTAGAGGAGGTTTCAGGTATCAATGTGCACTGTCAATGCGTATTGAAAGCAACATTGGGCGTATAAAAAACATTCATACCCCTTGAAATTTTTACATTTTGTCATGTACAACCAAAAACGTAAATGTATTTTATTGGGATTTTATGTGATAGACCAACACAAGGTTTAAGGAAACTGATAAATGTACCTCGTAGAACCACCTTTTGACGCAATTACAGCTGCAAGTCATTTTTGGGTAGGTCTCTATAAGCTTTAAGAAAGGGGGGACATTTTGGACTTGGATGAGATGCGTGTTAGACAAAAACAAATAAATTGCACGATAAAGAGAACGTTTATTCATATAAATACACATGGGACATGGCAAATATGACGAGCTGATGGGCATTTAATAGACAATGTGAAAATTACATTATACATAAAATCAAAGAAAATGGTATAATATAAACGTATGATTGAATAAAAAAATGCATTTAAAATATTGACATGTTTCTTGGATGAAGTTTCACTTCTTCAGAAGCAAGTGCAGAATGCGTATCTATAAAAAATATTCCAAATTACAATAGATTAAATGAGAATGTAGGGGGAGGAAAAAAACAAAACACCCCAAAATTACTTACATATCAGCTCTAAAAATGGTCGTAAAACTGGTTTGGAAGTGAGTGTACCTGATGATCCCAGTGCTAATGACATGGCTTCAATGTATGATCCAGGAAGTGTCGGGCATGAAATGAGACTTTGCCTCCCGCAAGACTGCAATATATACCTATCAAAGCTGTTAAGCATGATGTCCCCAGCTTCACGCTGGGTGTGTTTAAATAGAGGCTTTCCCACCAGAACAGCTGATACGATGTGGCCAGCCTATGGGGAGATGCCCAACACATGCTGGGAAAGGAACCAATGCTTCCGACCCTGAGTCAGATAAAGAGAAAGTTTATTCATATAAATACACATGGGACATGGTACATTGTAGATATGACGAGCTGTTGGGCATATATTAGACAATGTGAAAATTCCATTATTGCACATGATACATACAATCAAAGAAAAGGGTATAATATAAACGCATGATTGAATTAAAAAAAACTGCATTTAAGTTTGCGCATTTCGTGGCAGAAATTTCACTTCTGCAGAAGCAAGTGCAGAATGCGTATCTTTAAAAAATATTCCAAATTACTCCAATAGATTAAACGAGGATGTAGGGGGAGGAGAAAACCAAAACACCCCAAAATGACAAAAATAGTCATGGAATGCTAAAACCTGATGGATGAGGAAAGCCGGGAGATATCCCCGCCGGGAGCTTAGGGGGCGTAAAACTGTTTTTGTCTAACACGCATCTCACTCGAGGTCCTAAATTCCCCCTTCTTAACAATCAACATGGATGAAAGTGTATGCTCGTTTGGACCATATACCTCATGTAAAGTCCCAATTCCCCCCTTTTATACTATGTCTCTACCAGCTTTGCACACCTAGAGAGAGAAATATTTGCCCATTCTTCTTTGCACAATAGCTCAAGCTCTGTCAGATAGGACAGAGGGCTTCTGTGAACGGCAATTTTCAAGTCTTGCCACAGATTCTCAATGGGATTTAAGTCTGGATTTTGACTGGGCCGTTCTAACACACAAATATGCTTTGATCCAAACCATTCCATTGTAGCTCTGCTGGAGGATGAACCTCTGCCCCAGTCTCAAGTCTTTTGCAGACTCTAACAGGTTTTCTTCTAAGATTGCCCTGTGTTTAGTTCCTTACATCTTCCCATCAATTCCGACCAGCTTCCCTGTCCCTGCTGAAGAAAAGTATCCCTACAACATGATGCTGCCACCACCATGTTTCACAATGCGGATGGTGTGTTCAAGGTGATGTGTGGTGTTAGTTTTCCACCACACACAGCGTTTTTCTTTTAGCCCAAAAGTTCAATTTTGGTCTCTTCTTATCAGAGCACCTTCTTCAACATGTTTGCTGTGTCCCCTCCCCCACATGGCCTCTCGCAAACTGCAAATGGGACTTTTTATGACCTTCTTTCAACAATGGCTTTCTTCTTGTCACTCTTCCATAAAGGCCAGTTTTGTGGAGTGAACAACTAATAGTTGTCCTGTGGACAGATTCTGCCACCTGAGCTGTGGATCTCTGCAGCTCCTCCAGAGTTACCATGGACCTCTTTGCTTCTTCTATGGTAATGCTCTCCTTGCCCGGCCTGTCAGTTTAAGTGGACGTCCATGTCTTGGTAGGTTTTCAGTTGTGCCATACTCTTTCCTTTTTTGGATGATGGATTGAACAAAGCTCCGAGAGATGTTCAAAGCTTGGGATTTTTTTTATAACCTGACCCTGCTTAAAACTTCTACCCAACTTTATTCCTGACCTGTCTGGTGTGTTCCTTGGCCTTCATGATGCTGTTTGTTCACTAAGGATCTCTGACAAACCTCTGACGACTTCATAGAATAGCTGTGTATATACTGAGGTGAAATTACACAAAGACGGACTCTATTTACTAGTTAGGTGACTTCTGAAGGAAATTGGTTCCACTAGATTTTAGTTAGGGGGTATCAGAGTAAAGGGGGCTGAATACAAATGCACGCCACTTTTCACATATTTATTTGTAAAAAAAAATAAAAAATGAAAATCATTTATAATTTCGGTCCACTTCACAATTATGTACCACTTTGTGTTGGTCTATCATATAAAATCCCAATAAAAGACATTTAATTATTTTAAGGGGTATGAATACTTTTTCAAGGCACTGTACATTCACCACAGTATTAATTTGTGGTGGAACCCCATTTGAGAAACCCTGAGTTATGGATTTGCAGAGCGATCAATGGAAGCACTGTTCCCCACAGGTGGGGAAAAGTGAGGTGGACGAGAGGAGGGCTAGCGCCGATCAAGGGGGAAAAAACATGTTGCAACAGCAGCTTCACTGCGCTGCTTTGCATTTTGTTATTTGTTATGTCTACAGCTCACTGATCGGATCCAATGTTCCATTAGCTATAGATCTGAAATTATTTTTCAGGGGTTCCCTAAGATCTCTTTAACTAGTCAAACAAAAGAAATTGGGTTACAAGGGTTGGTTGTTGGTGACAATTTGTATTCATAATGTTGGAGAAGCTTTGTATAGATGTGGTTTGCACAGAAGTGTGGAGGTAAAACAAACTTGTGGCTAATATAAAAGCTATGTTTGTTGTTGTGTTTTTTTTTTTTTTTTTTAACTCCTGAACACGCTTATTCTTAACAGCCCGTGACGGAGATGTTCAGTTTTCAGATTCTGAAGAAGTGGATGAAGGTGAGTCTGATTTTATGACCAATAGATAAAATGGGGCACAACAAAAAAAGGTATTGCTGTACAGCTGTCAATTACAACTGGCCTAATGTAAATTTCTTTCTTGCCTAGATTGTATTGCAAGACTTAACACCTGTCATAGAGCACTACAGGGCATAGCACAGCATGTTCCATCGTAAGTACCTATTCTTCTAATAATAGTGTTTTTTGTTACACACATTTAAAATTAAAAAAATAATTATCATGTATTATGGTTTCTTGTGCAAAAAAAATGGATAATCAAGAAGTTGGTTTACAGCTCCAAGACCTGAACTTCTGGTCTTGGCACAGCATTTATGTGCAAAGCTGCTTTGTGTAAGAATACATTATTTGTCAGGGGATATGTTTTGTATGGTATAGATAGAAGAAGACTGCATACTTAACTGTATTATTGCATTGTACTATACAGTATTTGGGTGCTAAACAGGGATGAGCTCAAACTTGCGTTTGACTCGAGCATCGGATGTTCGCCTGTTCTCTAAATGGGGAACAATATGGGGTGTTAGTGGGAATTTACTATATATATATATATATATATATATATATTGTAACGTTTGGGGGCCATAGCTCAACAGGGATTCAGTGCTTAAACCGTTGTTTAAAGGAAAAAGGCTTTTATTCACAGAAAACAAAATAAGGCTTTCTCAGCATGCCAAAAAAACTGTAACATAAAAGTCCGCTTGGCTCCAGCGTCAACGAAAAGTCTGCTTATATCCAGCACAAAACAGTGAAAGCAAAATGACATACGGTTTGTTGCAAGATCAATCTTCACCCCCTGCACTTCAAAAGTCCTCACTGTGCAGCTAGCAGACTTCCATCTTCCTCACAGGTGCACTCTCCAGACTCACTCACTATCTCCAGCACCACTTCCTGCTTTAACAGGTGGATCTCTGGGAGAGTTAACACCATGTGTGCTGGCTCCCAAGGTTTAGGAGTGGAGGCTCCGTCCCACCCAAATAACACTTTGGAGCCTCCAAAATTCCAGGCCCCAAACTACTTTATTAAAGATAGAGAAGACTGCAAGCCAGTCCTCTCTGAATTAGCGCCTGCCTGGAACCTTTCACCCACTTTTGGGTGACCCCCTGAACCTTCTCCCTCTATTTAAATGGACCATAGTCCAAATAGTGGTGCCGTATAGCACCCGTCCAGGACCCAACCCCGGCGTCCTGTACATATCCCCCCCCTCTGCCTCAACGCGGAGGTGTTGGAGGCACCAGTAGACACCATGCAATGGACTCGGGAGAGGGCATCGGCATTCTGATGCTGTCTCCCGGGTCTGTGCTCTACCACGAAATTGAACTCCTGGAGAGAAAGGAACCACCTTGTTACCCTGGCATTGGTCTGCTTATTTTGTCTCATCCAGGTAAGAGGAGCGTGGTCTGATACCAAGCGAAACTTCCTGCCCAGGAGGAAATATCGTAGGGAGTCCAAAGCCCACTTGATGGCCAGACACTCCCGCTCCACCACCGCGTAGTTTCTCTCAGCTGCCGTCAGCTTTCTACTAAGAAAAACCACAGGGTGCTCTTCTCCATTGATTTCCTGAGACAGGACCGCTCCCAACCCTTCACTTGAAGCATCTGTCTGCACTACAAAATCTTTTGTAAAATCTGGAGCTACAAGCACCGGATCTTGACACAACGCTGTCTTAAGCTTTTGAAAAGCTGTCTCGGCCTCGGCGTTCCACTTTATCATCACTGACTTTCTGCCTTTGGTCAGGTCGGTCAGCGGTGCAGCAATAGTGGCAAAGTTGGGGACAAACCTCCTATAATAGCCAACTATGCCCAAAAATGCCCTGACCTGCTTCTTGGTTAGGGGACGGGGCCAGTCCTGTATGGCTTCCACCTTACTCATTTGGGGCTTCACCAGTCCTCTACCCACAATATACCCTAGGTATTTTGCTTCCTCCATCCCAATGGCACACTTCTCGGGGTTGATGGTGAACCCTGCTATTCTAAGGGAGTCTACGACTGCCTGAACCCGGGGAAGGTGGGACTCCCAATCAGTGCTGAAGATGACTATGTCATCTAGGTAGACAGAAGCGTACCGTTGGTGTGGACGCAGAGTTTTGTCCATGGCCCTTTGGAACGTGGCAGGGGCTGAGTGTAGACCAAATGGCATCCTCTTATATTGGAAGTGGCCTTCCGGAGTAGAGAAGGCTGTCTTCTCCCTGGCTTCCTTAGTCAGGGGAATCTGCCAGTACCCTTTTGTGAGGTCCAGCGTGGTAATGTACCTGGCAGGACCCAACCTCTCAATTAGCTCATCTACTCGTGGCATTGGATATGCGTCAAACTTGGAGACTTCATTAAGCTTTCTGAAGTCGTTGCAGAAGCGGAGGGTGCCGTTGGGCTTGGGTACCAACACAATTGGGCTTGACCATTCACTCTGCGACTCTTCAATGACTCCAAGCTCGAACATTCTTTTAACCTCTTCCGACACTGACACCCTATGCGCTTCTGGGATACGGTAAGGCTTTAACCTGACTTTTACATTGGGCTCGGTCACAATGTCATGCTCGATGACGTTGGTGCGACCGGGCAACTCTGAAAACATGTCTCTATTTCTTTGTAGAAACTCTTTTGTTTGCTGGGTTTGGGGCCTAGTCAGGGTAGCAGCAACCTGCACCAAGTTGATCCCTGCATGGTCCCCTGACTGTACCCCTACTACCGCAGACACTTGTTCTCTGTCTCTCCAGGATTTCAACAAATTAATGTGATAGATCTGGTATGGTTTTCTTTTCCCCAGCTGGTGTACCTTGTAGTCCACCTCACCGACTTTCTCTACTACCTCAAATGGGCCCTGCCACTTGGCCAAGAATTTACTCTCCACCGTGGGTATTAGAACAGCCACCCGGTCTCCTACTTGGAACTGTCTAATTTTAGCCGACCTGTTATACACTCTCCTTTGGGCATCCTGGGCCTTCTGCATGTGCTCCCTCACCAGCGGCATCACCTTAGCCACCCTCTCTCGCATTTGAGAGATATGCTCTACCACCGTTTTGTGTGGTGAGGACTCACTTTCCCACGTTTCTTTTACCAGGTCGAGTAACCCCCGGGGCCTTCGTCCATACACTAACTCAAATGGCGAGAAACCTGTGGATGCTTGTGGGACCTCCCGGATAGCAAACAACAGGGCAGGGAGTAACATATCCCAATCCTTCCCATCTTTCTGGACTACTCTTTTCAACATGGACTTTAGGGTTTTATTAAATCTTTCGACTAGGCCATCGGTCTGCGGGTGGTAGACGGACGTCCGCAACTGTTTAATTTGAAACAATTTGCACAAGTCCGCCATCACCTTTGACATAAAAGGGGTACCCTGGTCTGTCAGGATCTCTTTGGGGAACCCAGTTCGCGAGAACATTTGAAACAATTCCCTGGCAATGGCCTTAGAGGAGGTCTTCCTCAGAGGGACGGCTTCTGGATACCTAGTTGCGTAATCTAGGATGACCAATATGTATTGGTGCCCCCGTGCCGACTTTACCAGGGGTCCCACCAGATCCATAGCAATCCGCTCAAACGGGACTTCGATAATTGGCAAGGGCACCAGAGGGTTTCTATAGTGTGGCACTGGGGCGGTTAACTGGCAAATGGGACAAGACGCACAGTATCTTTTAACCTCGGCCTTCAACCCTGGCCAGTAAAACCGGTCGGTTATCCTGGCCTCTGTTTTCTCTGCCCCCAGGTGTCCTCCCAGTGCATCGTTGTGGGCTAGATCGAGGAGCATCCGCCTATACGGTTGGGGAACCAGCAACTGCTCTATAGTTTCCCCTCGGCTCTCCGCCACTCGATACAGTAAGTCCCCCTTCAACGCAAAGTGAGGGAACCTCTGATCTGCGTCTGGCATTTGTGGGACCCCATCAATAACAGAAACCTGCTCTCGAGCATTGACCAAGGCAGGGTCCTGTAATTGGGCGGTACCAAATGCACCCCTGGACACATCTAGATCTGGATGTACTGGCCTTGAGGATGTTTCCCCTTCATCCTCCTCAACCAGGGAGAGCTCCACATCATCCTCCCCCAGCATAACTTGTAATGGGAAGACTTCCCCCCCCTCAGAGATCAACTCGGGTTTAAGACCTGGATCAGGGGCATTATCGTTCACATTAGCATTCCCTGCGACTTCATTATCAATGAGAGGTATTTCTATATCAGAGGTGTGCATTTCAGGTCCAGACCCCTCAGACTCTGTCCCTTCCAGGCCCAGTGTCCCCAGCTCCCCTGGTAGTCCCATCTGTACCTCATTCCATAGTTCCAGAAATAGTGGACAGTCCCGCCCCACTATGATGTCATGAATTAAACTGTTTACCACCCCGACCTCCTGTGTAACTGAGGCATGGCCATAAGAAACAGTCACCGGGACTAAGGGGTACTCCTTGGTGTCCCCATGGATACACACTACCCGAAGAGTTTTAGTCACTGGTCCAAGCCTCCCAAGTACCCTGGCATGTACTAATGTTACCATGCTACCGGAGTCCAGTAGGGCCCTGGCAGGAAGGTGGTTCACCCACACTTCACACTCAAACCGTCCTGCAGCCAGATCAAGATGAGTGGTACACACACTTTGCACATAGAAGGAGCTTCTCCGACCAGTTCCGCACTCCATAGGCTCCTCCTGCAGTGGGCATTGTGCCCGGGTATGCCCCCAGGACCGACATCGCCAACATTGTATGTCTCCCATCTTTGGTACAGGAACCGACCTCCGTGGTTCTATGGCGGACGGTGTAGACCTGCGGATGCCAACATCTGGCAAGACTTCTCTCCTCAGGGTGGTGGCTGGTCTGGGTGTCCTTGGCGTGGGTTCTCGACGCTTGGCAGGCCCAAGCAGGTCCTCCACCACGGTGTACCGTTCAACCAGCTCGACCAGCTGGTCAGCGTTGGTAGGGTTTCCATGGCTTACCCAGCGCTGTAGGTCATCTGGCAGGGACCGTAGGTACCAGTCCATCACCACTCGTTCCACCATTTGTGGACCTGACAATTTTTCCGGCTGCAGCCATTTTTTAACTAACTGGATTAGTTCATGCATCTGGGACCTGGGTGGTTGGTCCGATTTGTACCGCCAGCGATGCACCCTCTGAGCCCGGACAGCTGTGGTCACTCCCAGGCGGGCCAGGATCTCAGCTTTCAGTCGCTCATAGTCACTGATGTGCTCAGATGGGAGATCAAAATAGGCCTTTTGTGGGTCACCGGTGAGGAAAGGGGAGATAATGCCAGCCCATTGGTCATGGGGCCACCCCTCTCTCTCTGCGACCCTTTCAAAGGTAGTAAGAAAGGCCTCTACATCATCGCTGGGTGTCAACTTTTGTAAAAAATGGCTGGCTCTCACAGACACTTGGTTACCAGGGGCAACGACCGCTTGCTCTCGTCCCTGCGCTAGCTGCTGTACTGCTTCCTGCAAGGCAGCTATCTGTGCTTGAGAGGACTCCTGCTGAGCTGTAAACTGGGCAACTAACAGTCGTGCGTTTTCTTGCTGCTGAGCCATCGCTTCCTCATGGCGACGGTTTGCCTCTGCCAACGCTTGCTGCTGGGTCACAGTGGCTTGTGCCAGAGCCTTGATGACCTCCTCCATGCTTTTGCTTGGTGCTTGCAATGATTGGGCTGACTTCACCCAAGACATGCCATAAGCACACTGTCCCTTTAAATGTCAGTTTTTAGGTTTAAACGGTTTTGCGCCTGCAAATGCACTGTGCCCGCACTCAACACCAATTGTAACGTTTGGGGGCCATAGCTCAACAGGGATTCAGTGCTTAAACCGTTGTTTAAAGGAAAAAGGCTTTTATTCACAGAAAACAAAATAAGGCTTTCTCAGCATGCCAAAAAAACTGTAACATAAAAGTCCGCTTGGCTCCAGCGTCAACGAAAAGTCTGCTTATATCCAGCACAAAACAGTGAAAGCAAAATGACATACGGTTTGTTGCAAGATCAATCTTCACCCCCTGCACTTCAAAAGTCCTCACTGTGCAGCTAGCAGACTTCCATCTTCCTCACAGGTGCACTCTCCAGACTCACTCACTATCTCCAGCACCACTTCCTGCTTTAACAGGTGGATCTCTGGGAGAGTTAACACCATGTGTGCTGGCTCCCAAGGTTTAGGAGTGGAGGCTCCGTCCCACCCAAATAACACTTTGGAGCCTCCAAAATTCCAGGCCCCAAACTACTTTATTAAAGATAGAGAAGACTGCAAGCCAGTCCTCTCTGAATTAGCGCCTGCCTGGAACCTTTCACCCACTTTTGGGTGACCCCCTGAACCTTCTCCCTCTATTTAAATGGACCATAGTCCAAATAGTGGTGCCGTATAGCACCCGTCCAGGACCCAACCCCGGCGTCCTGTACAATATATATATATATATACTGTATATATATATATATATACACAGGGCTCAAAATTTCAAGTCCTGAGCTTCTAGCCAGACCTCAAGGGTTACCCGCCACCAGTTGCCCCACCCCGAATCCCACCCTCATAAATTAGCTCATGAAATGACACTTAGGCCTCGTACACACGAGGCAATAGATTTGTTCAAAACGGTCTGTCCAAATCTGTCTGCTGGCATTTTGGTTTGCTCGCGTGTACACACGAGCAAACCAAAATCCCCGCCAGCAGACAGCGCGCTGACGTGTCGGTGACGTGGCGGTGACGTTGACGCCGCCACATCACCGCACCAGGAAGTAAAACACTTCCGCGCATGCGCCGAAAGCATTCGGCGCCGGTGCGAGAAGACATGTCTGCTGGTAAGTGTACTAACCAGCAGACATGTCGGGCGGACGGGTTCCCAGCCGACAGATTTCAAAGCATGCTTTGAAATCTGTCGGGTGGCCAAATCCGTCGGCTCACCCGTACACACGATCGAATCTGTCTGCTGAAACGGTCTAGCAGACCGTTTCCAGCAGACAGATTTGATCGTGTGTACGAGGCCTTAAATGTTTTATGCAGAATTAAGTTATAAAAAATAAAAACAACTTTCTGTGTCCTCAATGCAGCTATGTGTTTGCCAGTGCAGCCACGTCTCTGCCAGTGCAGCCACGTGTCCGCCAGTGCAGCTTACCTGTGTACTGTGTAGGCCCGTAGGGGAAGAGAAAGGAGAGTAAAGACGCTGCCGCCTGGTTGATCAGCGCGCAGGGAACAGCTTTCATTTCAATAGCTGTGTTCCCCTACCGCGCGCCGAGATATACAGCCCCACCCACATTTAAAAGCAAAATGGAAGGATGAGGTAAGTGAAGGAGGACTGCACTACGGTAAAGGAAGCTATTTAGGGGAAGCTTTTTTTTTTTTCCTTTACAACCCCTTTAACGTTGGAACGTTGCTACTGTTATAGTGATGATTTGGTACATTATTCCCCTTGCCCTTTTCATCTCTCTCATTGTCCCCCTTCCTCCTTCCTGCTCTTTCCCGGCTATGGTATGGCTAATGACATAAAATGGTATATACTGTAAGTAGGGGGTTTATAATAAGGTGACCAGATTTTTTAAATGAAATCCGGGGACATATTTTTTCTTTACTAGTAATGGCAACAATCAGCGACTCTCTGCCCGTCACTGCTGCCCACCTCACATCCTCTCAAGTCTTACGCTCCGGCCCCGGCTACTATTGCATGGGGAGCAGTGGAAGATCACTCCGCCAGGAAAGGCAAGGAGATAGGCAGGTGGCTGGCCAGGATTTGAGCCAAGGCAGAAGAACATGCGAGCGAAGCTGAATGGGCATGCGCCCGAAACTGAAGAAATATTCCCTCTGCTCCGACCAGCACATGATCATCAGAAGGGGGCACAGATAATGGGAAAAATACAACCCCCCCCCCCTCTATGCTAGTAGGCACGGCTGAGTAGGGGTGTGTAATTCTAATTTTTTTATTTTAATTCTGCACTGACTGTCTTTGAAATTGCCCCTGCCCCCTATTAAATCCAATCTGGGGACAAAACCAGGGACAGACTTGGTCCGGGGACAGTGTCCTCAATCAGGGGACTGTCCCCTGAAACTGGGGATGTCTGGTCACCCTAGTTTATAATCAATGAGTTTGGCTCTGAAGATGAGGGCCTGACCCTTTTGGACATTAATGGACATTTAGAGGTCTTGCCATGCCATCAGTAGAGTATGATGGATTTGGAGGCAGTCTCGTGTGTGAAATACGTGTTTGAGGGTACCCGTGTTTGAAAGTACTTCTTTGATAAAAATTGAGTTATGATTATGCACTAGGTCGGTGCACCCTTTCTCTGGTTGTTTTGTCGTTCGTACAAGGATAACGACAGTCATAAGAGGGCAGCAAGATCAACCAAGAAGAGAGTCCATCCTACCCCCAAGCACCACACCTGAGTGCAGATGGTTATGTTTTAAGTTATGCCACATTGCTCAAGGCAAGGAAAGCCGCTTCCAGAATGATCTACTAGAATACCTGAAAAATCTTCTTTGCCTGTTTTGAACATAGAAAACATTGGAGAAAAAATTGCGCTAGTCATACCATGTGGTGAACAAAGTGTTAAGAAATAATTAAATAAATAAATAAATAATATTAAATATAAGAAATATATTAAACTCTAGGGAAAGAAGGTAAGGAAAACCTTCTAGTGAGACAACCAAAATAAATTGAATTTATGACTGTGTGAAAAAAATATTAATAATAATAAATAAAATCCATTCAGTCCAACAAAATCTGTGACTTCTTAAACATAATGTCCCCATCAAAGTATCAACTCCATGGATGTATGTTGAAGGGGGGAAAAAGCCAAGATGAAAGGGATTCCACCACCAGTCAGGTTTGGATAGAATAGAAAAGATCCACCAGGAGAGGGGTAGGTAATAAACTCTTACCAGATTCCCAGCTAGTAAAGCATATAGATCCACTCGATCCCAGAAGGGAGGGGAGGGGGAACTGCAGCACTCCTCTGCATTCAGCTGGTCCTCGTTTTGATAGGTGTGGATCCCAAAACTCCTTTCCAGGTCCTAAGCTGGTTGCACAGCTTCAAAGGATCCAGTTGGAGACCCAGAAAAAAAGGGGGACTCAAATAGTGAAGTACCGTAATTATCCGGGTTTTATTAAAATTGTAAGAGTATACACTAGATGCACTTCATAAGTCCAAAATACAAAGGCATTACATCCAGTCAAAGTAAAACAAAATATAGCAAACAAAACGAACGTGCGCCCGTGCTTACGGGGTCACTTCTGGACACGGTGATGTCAGTGCGTGGCTCCGCCCTGACTAGTTTCGATCAATACGATCGTTCTCAAAGGGCACGGGCGACGCACTGAACCATCACCTTTTGTAACCACAGAGCGGCAACCAAGCCTCGCCCTCAAGTGGTTAGAACCAATAGGGGACAACCCCCTTTGATTGCAAGCACCAATGCGGTGCGGATGTAGGGCGGAAAGGCAGGGAAAAAGAAGCAGGAAATATGCTCAGTAATTGTCCCTCCCACTCTCCAACCTCAGCAGGGAAGAGGAGAAAATAAACAATCACCCGACATCTGCCCTACAGACATCAATGTAATTAAACAATATAATAAAAACATAAAAAACATTAACAAGCATTAAGCTGTCTGTCACTTACAAAAATAGTTGAGCCTATTCATGTATACAGCTAATACATTAAAAAGGAATAAACCTGGATTGCACATAGCACTGTTAATAGTATTCATAAACAGTGTTTATTTATTTAAAATCACAGGGGAATGAGAGTATTCTCTACAACCCTCTAGTGGGTAAAAAGAAGTATGGCCTGAGAGTGTGGAACATTTCTCAGGTTATATAGAAGTGTGGAACTTGTTAAACCGCACATTTCTCAGGTTATATAAAAGTGTGGAACTTGTTAAACCACACATTTCTCATGTTATATAAAAGTGTGGAACTTGTTAAACCACACATTTCTCAAGTTATATAAAAGTGTGGAAATTGTTAAACCACACATTAGTCAGGTTATATAAAAGTGTGGAACTTGTTAAACCACACATTTCTCATGTTATATAAACACTGTTTATGAATACTATTAACAGTGCTATGTGCAATCCAGGTTTATTCCTTTTTAATGTATTAGCTGTATACATGAATAGGCTCAACTATTTTTGTAAGTGACAGACTTGTTAATGTTTTTTATGTTTTCATTATATTGTTTAATTACATTGATGTCTGTAGGGCAGATGTCGGGTGATTGTTTATTTTCTCCTCTTCCCTGCTGAGGTTGGAGTGTGGGAGGGACAATTACTGAGCATATTTCCTGCTTCTTTTTCCCTGCCTTTCCGCCCTACATCCGCACCGCATTGGTGCTTGCAATCAAAGGGGGTTGTCCCCTATTGGTTCTAACCACTTGAGGGCAAGGCTTTGTTGCCGCTCTGTGGTTACAAAAGGTGATGGTTCAGTGCGTCGCCCGTGCCCTTTGAGAACGATCGTATTGATCGAAACTAGTCAGGGCGGAGCCACGCACTGACATCACCGTGTCCAGAAGTGACCCCGTAAGCACGGGCGCACGTTCGTTTTGTTTGCTATATTTTGTTTTACTTTGACTGGATGTAATGCCTTTGTATTTTGGACTTATGAAGTGCATCTAGTGTATACTCTTACAATTTTAATAAAACCCGGATAATTACGGTACTTCACTATTTGAGTCCCCCTTTTTTTCTGGGTCTCCAACTGGATCCTTTGGAGCTGTGCAACCAGCTTAGGACCTGGAAAGGAGTTTTGGGATCCACACCTATCAAAACGAGGACTAGCTGAATGCAGAGGAGTGCTGCAGTTTCCCCTCCCTTCTGGGATCGAGTGGATCTATATGCTTTACTAGCTGGGAATCTGGTAAGAGTTTATTACCTACCCCTCTCCTGGTGGATCTTTTCTATTCTATCCAAACCTGACTGGTGGTGGAATCCCTTTCATCTTGGCTTTTTCCCCCCTTCAACATACATCCATGGAGTTGATACTTTGATGGGGACATTATGTTTAAGAAGTCACAGATTTTTTTGGACTGAATGGATTTTATTTATTATTATTATTATTAATATTTTTTTCACACAGTCATAAATTCAATTTATTTTGGTTGTCTCACTAGAAGGTTTTCCTTACCTTCTTTCCCTAGAGTTTAATATATTTCTTATATTTAATATTATTTATTTATTTATTTAATTATTTCTTAACACTTTGTTCACCACATGGTATGACTAGCGCAATTTTTTCTCCAATGTTTTCTACTTGTATTTACATGACTACCACGTGTAGCTAAAGATTGCTGCTTGGGTTATTAAGTTAACATTATTTTCACATTTACACATATTTATTTTCAATTTTAGCTATTCATATCCTTTAGCGCAATATTTTTTATTGTTCTTTACTCTGTTTTGAACATAGGCACTTCAATTTTTGAGATAACTCTTGTAAAGAAAATAGACTTTATTCTGTATTTTCTCATAGGTTCAGTTTTTTTTAAGAACCCCTGGACCGATCTGGGTGAAATTTGGATATGTTGGTTCCCCAGATCAGGGCTATCAGGGGATATGTAATGGCAGGGATACCTTGTGTGGAAAGGGGTGTTCCAACTTTTGGGAAAATTGTGTGCTCTCTGCCTGGAGATAATGGCCCGGATTCACATACATCGGCGCATATACAGTATATGTCGCCGTAGCGTATGTATTTTACGCTACGCAGGCGCAGCGCGGAGAGGGAAGCATGCAATACACAAAGCAAATGCTCCCAACTCTGCGTACGTGTAAGGTAACGTAAGTGAAAGTGGGCTGGAAGTGGGCCTGATACATTTAAATGAAGCGTGATCCCATGCAAATGATGGGCCGAGCTTCAGACAAGTACTTAAAACGAACGGCGCATGCGCCGTCTCATGGCCGCAAGCTCACAATCACGTCAAAACAACTGGCTAAGATATGTCGAATCACTGCCTACGGTGTGAACGTAACCTACGCCCAGCCCTATTCACGTACTATGTAAACAATGTAAAATACAAAAGCTGTGTTCCCTTGTCCATACCTTTGCATGAGTTGCGCCTCCAATATGGGGAATAACTTTACGCCAGACGTAGGACTTAAGCAAAAATCAATGGGAGCGATACATGGGTCCAGCGTAAATATATGCGCCGGCATAGGAAAGTTACGTCGGGTGGCTGAAGCCTATTTTTCTACGTATCTAGCTTTGGAGATCGGCGCATAGATATGACGGCGCACATTTGTACTTACGTCGGCGTATCTGGAGATACGTCGGCGTAAGTGCTTTGTGAATTTGGGCCAATTGGTTTATTCTTTAACTGATCTCAATATCTCCCAGGCAGAGAGAGAGGGGGTGTACTATAAAAGCTTGCTGTGGTAATGTCTATTGATGATAAATGTGTCTTGTTTAGCAGGGGAGAAGAGCTTATCTCCGAGTCACCTTGTCTGGGTGAAGGACTAGTAATTTACTCATGTGGATTATATCGGAGACAGAACGTCTGTCTTCTAAAAGAGGTGTATTGAAGGGGGGGCTTGTTAGTAAAACCATTGTATGATGTTGGGGGAGGAGTGTGTAATTGTCCATCTGATTACTGCAAGTATTCCTTTTGGTGTATATAAGTAGCCTGTCTCTACATAAAGCTATTCTATGCCTGGTACACCCTTCATGAAGTCTTGGCTCATGCTTGGGGGAAAATTCTAACCATTGGGAAGAATCATCCTGGAAACTTCATCTCCACTATCCCTCTACCTCCTATGGTAGCGATAATCACTTATGCTCTGTGATTGGGAGATGGAAAGAAGGCCGCAGTACCATAACCACTGCAAGTCTTCACAACTCTATCATTTACTCTGGCCTTCTTACAATCAGGGCTGGAGCAGCACATATCCTTAAGTACTCCTAAGGGACAGAATTTGGCCTTGTTCATTCGTTTCCAAAAACACCTGGCTTTGTTCAGTGTTTCTTAGGGTAATCAAACCACCCTTTCAGCACCCTGTGCTTTCTTGGGACCTTAACCTGGTTCTCACTGCCCTGCAAAAAACACCCTTAGGACCCATCAGGGAAATCCCCTTGAATGATCCCGCCTGTGGGTAGTTTTCTTCATTTCTATCACATCTGTCAGACACCTGTTTTAGCAACGCTCTCGTGATCAGTTCCTTATTTTTCACAATGACGTGGTCATCTTGCTAAGACCCTACTTTCTCCCTAAATTGGTGTCAGCCTTCCACCTTTAAAGGATACATAACATTTCCTCTTTGTGCCCTCTTTCAGATCACCAACAAGAGATTGCTCTTTACTGCCTGGATTATGTGAGGACTTCACATGGTAAATCCTGCTTAAAAATCCACAATCACTAGGTGGATAAGACAACTAATCTCATGGGTCTTACACCCTAAACGACAAAGGCCTGTCAACTAACACATGCTCACTCAAACAGAGCTTCCTGGGCATTCCGACCTCAAGCTTCTGTTACCTAGATTTCTAAGGCCACAAGCTGGTCTTCTGTTCATACCTTTTGGAAGTTCTACTAGGTGGACCTCCAAGTTTCTGTGGATATAGCTTTCAGCTGCAAAGTTCTTGCAACAAAATTCTGAGTTAAAGGGTCATTAAAGGAATTTTTTTTAGCTAAATAGCTTTCTTTACCTTACTGCAGTCCTGGTTTTATGTCCTCATTGTTAATTTTTGCTATGATGTTGCTGTAATACTTCTCTGTTCTGGACACTTCCTGGCTGTCTGTTTCCTGATGAAAAAAGTCCTGGGAGCTTCTCTCTGTGGTCACTAATCAGGGAGGTGTGATTACTGTGTGTCTAAAAACAAACACTGCCCTGTGTTGGCTCTGTGTCTCTGTACGTCACAGAAACATGAAACCAAATGCAAAAATGAAACTGAAACTGCAGGTACATTTATATGATTGATTTTTAATCATTTTTAAAAGGAATCAGTTGACTGTTTACAGGGTATAGAAACATAATAGTTATTTCAGCAAAAAAAAAATGTTTTCTTTACAACTCCTTTAAGGGTTCTTTCACACTGGCAGATCAGTAATGATCCGCCCCGTGCACCTCCGTTAGCTCAACGGGGATCGCTCCGTTGATCCTCGCTGAGCCGGCGGATGACAGGGCGGTCCCCGCACACTGTGGGGGGAGCGGATGAACACGGACCGTGTTCATCCGATCCGCCAAACGGATGGAAAAGTAGGTTTTTCCTCCGTCACACTTTGGCGGATCGGAGCGAGTCGGATGTTGGCAGGGCATGTCACTGCTGACATCCGTGGCTCCATAGAGGTGCACGGAGCGTCCGTTCAGGTCCGCCTAAAAAACTGTCAGGCGGATCTGAACGGACCACCCGTGTGAAAGAGCCCTTAGTCTGTTGATAACAACAAAAACCTGGGGAATGCCCAGGGAAAAACCAAGTCTACTTACCGACCAGCTTGCAGAACAACCAATTAACCTGTCTACCAGTATGCGTTAAAAACAAGGGTTTTGTCCGCACGCATTTGCAAACACATGCGTGAGCCACAGAGCCGCGCCAAGGCACCCTGTAATCTGTGGTCCTAACATTGAATCCTTTGAGGCCGCGAAACACATGTACGAATTTTTCCGATGGAAACGGTCCTCCAACCGATCGTGTGTACGCGGCCTGAGTGTCATGGTCTTACCTCCTTGCAGCCTCCTTATCACTGACCTGTTCTGGCGGCCATCTTGCCTCCTGGGCTTCTTGTAACTTCCCACATCCTGCGGCTCCTCCTTCCCACTGGGAGGAGCTGGATTCTCAGCACATATATACCACGGCTGCTGCAGCATTCCCTTGCTTGGTCCTTGTCTTACAGCCTTCTGTGATCGTGCTGCTGTTTGGGTCACCGACCCGGCTCCTACGGACGTTCCTTCCGGTTCCTGATCCCCGGCTTCGTCTCACCACCCTTTGGCTACTGACTCCGGCTTGGCTGACTTCCATCCCTGGCTATCGACCCTGGCTCCGGCGGAGGACCCTTCTGGCTGTTGATCATCTGTTTGGACTTTACCTTGCTGTTTGGTTTTTTAATAAAGACCTTCTTCTTTCATTTATATCTGTGTATGTCTGATTCATGCTTCCTGACACTGAGTCTGTTGACCCTTGGTCTTGTTGGGCCTGTTGGCACAATTCTGTTTGCATGGTTGTTGCCCACCCGTCTTATTGTTGCTTGGAGATATTCCCGGCTCTGTGAATATTAAGCCTATGTCCTGTGCTGTACAATTATGACTTACCTCTAAATTCTATATTGTGGAGTACAAGACACAGGCCACCCTTCCCTCTGCTCCTTAGTTTTCTAACAAGCAATGCAGAATAACAGAGGACTCACAGGGTGAGGTTGGGCTATAGATGGAGCACACATGGGGCATGTCTTGAAAGCTTTGACAGAGTCCAATCACCTGAAAGGAACAGAATATAACACAGGATCTATAAAAATCAAGCCAGTGTTCTGCACTGGACACCAAGATTGGGTGAATAACATAGGTTTAGAAATATGGGTGCTAGTACAGTGGAAAAATCTAGTAAATAACAACCTGCCATTGTATAGGGAGACATATTGCAATAGAGGACATGGGGAGAAGTATGAGAGAGTATGGACGAGCTGGATAGAAAACCCTATGACAGCTTCAGGATAAATAGGGTATAAGGAGAGGTTAACCACACCATTGAATACAGGGAGACAGAGGAGTGTAAAAGGTGTTTGTGTTAGATGAAATGAATTTTTTGGAGGCTCTAGAAGAGAGCAGACAAATGTATATATGTAATTTTGTATAAAAAAAAAAGAAAAGAAAATGAATAAAGAGATTTATAAAAAAAAATCTGTCCGCTTTTGTACGCATCCACTGAGAAATATGTGACACTTCCAATGCCTCATAGTAGGGGTTGAAATCTGGCGTGGTTTGCCAACCTTAATCCAATGGCCCCTTAAGTATAGCTATGGGAAAAAATTACTGCGCAGGTCAATGGAAATAAAATAAAATAAAAGTGGTAATAAAAAAATGAATTAGATAATGCTGCTGCTGCAAAAAAATGTGCGATACACATAAAATACTATAGCTATAAAAATATGCTGCGCTGCAAAAAAGAAAGTATATAGGTGAATAAATATACTTATGTGGACACCAAGTTCATTGGTGGATGGTATAAATTTAAAATAAAGTGAAACGCTAATGGGGTGAAACAGAAAAGTCCAAGCAAAATCAAAATCACATATGTGAAGCCAAAGTCCATCTGTGTCCTATAAACACCCGAAAAGTGTTGGAAGAAAAATCTTCAAGTGAAGTTAATCGAAGGCACCTCCACCTCTATATAAAATGCCTGCTTACCAGCTCCAACTTCAAAAATTGCATTTGTTAATAAATTGTGCTGCTCCCATTTGTCCTCAGCCGTCCACCTCCTCATACAGATGAACCAGTAACGATCAATGCCACATCCGAGGGTATGGAGAGAAGAAAACTCATAGAGTAGTACTGTAGGCAATCGCGTTTATTAAAATAAAAAATAAAACTCACATGATTCGTTGTAAAATTAAGCGTATTATGTAAAGCCGGCCGGCTCAATATTATCGCTCGTCCTTCCGGATTGTCGGTAAGCGGTGACGTCAGCACGCCGCTCTTCCCTACGTCGTTTCGTCACAGATGACGTCTTCCAGGGGTACGAGCGGCGCGCTGATCCACCGCTAATTATACATTCTGCGTGTCATTCGGAACGCCCAGTTCTGACATCCGGGAGTCATTGACACTGATCCTCCATCTTTAAAGAGGGATCCTTGCCCCTACTAATAATAGATTGCGGCTACACTGGCATTAAATGCAAGCCGATCCAAAACTCGAGGTTTTAAAGTAGCGGGGACTTTATGGTACATTGAGTGTGGACGATAAAGGTTAAAAATTAAATTCTAAAGTTAAAAATGAAAGCGACATATTACGATCGCTGTCAGTGCTCAGTAACATAGCATATCTACTAAGTAAAAATTAACAAGGACATGCACATGATGAGAAGCCAATTTAGTAGATAAATACAAACATTAATTAGTTCGTATAAACAGCCTCCACTATCAATATGATAGGGGACTATATATATGCTTCCGCAACTGAATAAAAGATTTTATATAAATAAGTAAATGATCTTAAAATTTATTTTATCTACAAGTTAGCTGATTCAATCTCAATGATAGAACTTGCTATGAAGCTTGTGGCAGCAAGCTAGGAAAGGAACAGAACAATTCTAAAATAGATAAATTAGGAAAAATATGCTAATGGGACCGGTATATAGCAGTCCCTATATACCCCTTGGTTTTCTAAAGGAGGGGGCCAATTTAATAGTAGTAGTGCTAATGAAATCTACCTACCACATTCAAATGTTCCGAAACATCAGAAGGGTTATATATGTACAGTATGAGTCCCGGATCTCAGGGCTGGTTCACACTAATATTAGCAACCTTTTATCAATATACACTTATAGTCTCATTCCAACATAATGTAAAATAGATGTCCTAACTGTTATCTATGAATGCATTTACATCTACATCAACATTCATTCCATACGGGGTATAAGTCCGTACTTTATGAATCCAGGCCATTTCTAGCCTGGACAGTTCCCTTACAAGAGATCCACCTCTCCAATGAGCATCAAATTTATCAATGCCAAGGAAGAGGGTCCCCTCTGGGTTACGGTTATGATGCAGATCATAATGTAGTGACACAGAGTGCTGAGAGAAACCTGACCTGATATTGGTCAGGTGCTCTCCCAGTCTTACTTGCATCTGCCTCTTAGTCCGGCCTATATACTGTAGTCCACATGGGCACTGTAATAAATACACTACACCCGTGGAACTACAGGTAATAAACGGCTCTATTAGATGTTCCCTAGAGGTACTAGTTGAAACAAATTTAAGGGTTTTCTTAGAGGTCACTTTATTTAACTTACATATTTGGCATCTCCGACATTGATGGTACCCTACGATGCCTCTCTGAAAAAAAGAGACCTTTTTGGTGGGAGGATCAACTACATTAGGAGCTATTTTGTCTCGCAGCGAGGGCACACCTCTAAAGATAACTTGAGGGTTCGGGGGAAGAAAGGTTTTGAGGACCCTATCATTCTCAAGTAAATGCCAATGCTTCTTGATTATTTTTTTGATGACATAATGTTGTGTAGAGTATGATGTAACAAATGGTACCACCGGACCAGTCTGATTAACTTTAGGGGCAGGATCCAAAAGAAGTTTGCGATCAGTCTCAGCCACTTCTTTTATAGTTTGTTCTAAGTGGTTGCGATCGTAACCCTTCTCTACCAATCTTTTTCTTAGAATTTCTGTTTGAGAGTGAAAATCATCAAGGGTGGTGCAGTTCCTCCTCATTCTGGTAAACTGGCTCTTAGGTACAGATTTGAGCCAGTTCTGATGGTGGCAACTACCCACTGGAATGAATGAGTTTCTATCCGTCTTTTTAAAAAACGTTTTGGTTTTATAGGCACCCACATCCTTCATGATTGTAAGGTCCAGGAAATTAATCTTTTCCTGATCCGCCTCGTGTGTGAGATGGATCCCCCTCTCATTCATGTTCAACATATCGATGAAATCATCTAGCTGGGGTTTAGTGCCATTCCATAGGAGGAGGATGTCGTCAATATACCTTGCCCAAAGTTTGATATGCGGACTGAGGTTATTGTAGACGACATCCTCCTCCCACTTGGCCATAAACAAATTCGCCAAGCTTGGGGCGTATTTAGCGCCCATCGCGACACCTTTAACTTGCCGGTAAAAGCTATGGTCGAACCAAAAGTAATTATGCCCTGCAGCATACTCCAGCAGTTCAAGAATATAGTCTCTCTGTTTTTGTGGTAAATCAGAGAGAGTATCCAAATAATATTTTACTGCTGTTATGCCCAAATTATGTGGGATAATTGTGTATAGCGAACTCACGTCCGCTGTCACTAGCCAAGTGTCAGTGTGAGGCTCAATCTGAGAGAGCAAATTAATCACCTGCCTTGTATCCCTTACATAAGATGGCATCCTTTGCACCAACGGTTGCAAAAAATGGTCGATATACTTGCCCACCCTGGACGTAACGGAATCTATACCACTTACTATGGGGCGTCCAGGGGGGCAAGTAAGGCTCTTATGAATCTTATGAGACTATAAGTGTATATTGATAAAAGGTTGCTAATATTAGTGTGAACCAGCCCTGAGATCCGGGACTCATACTGTACATATATAACCCTTCTGATGTTTCGGAACATTTGAATGTGGTAGGTAGATTTCATTAGCACTACTACTATTAAATTGGCCCCCTCCTTTAGAAAACCAAGGGGTATATAGGGACTGCTATATACCGGTCCCATTAGCATATTTTTCCTAATTTATCTATTTTAGAATTGTTCTGTTCCTTTCCTAGCTTGCTGCCACAAGCTTCATAGCAAGTTCTATCATTGAGATTGAATCAGCTAACTTGTAGATAAAATAAATTTTAAGATCATTTACTTATTTATATAAAATCTTTTATTCAGTTGCGGAAGCATATATATAGTCCCCTATCATATTGATAGTGGAGGCTGTTTATACGAACTAATTAATGTTTGTATTTATCTACTAAATTGGCTTCTCATCATGTGCATGTCCTTGTTAATTTTTACTTAGTAGATATGCTATGTTACTGAGCACTGACAGCGATCGTAATATGTCGCTTTCATTTTTAACTTTAGAATTTAATTTTTAACCTTTATCGTCCACACTCAATGTACCATAAAGTCCCCGCTACTTTAAAACCTCGAGTTTTGGATCGGCTTGCATTTAATGCCAGTGTAGCCGCAATCTATTATTAGTAGGGGCAAGGATCCCTCTTTAAAGATGGAGGATCAGTGTCAATGACTCCCGGATGTCAGAACTGGGCGTTCCGAATGACACGCAGAATGTATAATTAGCGGTAGATCAGCGCGCCGCTCGTACCCCTGGAAGACGTCATCTGTGACGAAACGACGTAGGGAAGAGCGGCGTGCTGACGTCACCGCTTACCGACAATCCGGAAGGACGAGCGATAATATTGAGCCGGCCGGCTTTACATAATACGCTTAATTTTACAACGAATCATGTGAGTTTTATTTTTTATTTTAATAAACGCGATTGCCTACAGTACTACTCTATGAGTTTTCTTCTCTCCATACCCTCGGATGTGGCATTGATCGTTACTGGTTCATCTGTATGAGGAGGTGGACGGCTGAGGACAAATGGGAGCAGCACACTTTATTAACAAATGCAATTTTTGAAGTTGGAGCTGGTAAGCAGGCATTTTATATAGAGGTGGAGGTGCCTTCGATTAACTTCACTTGAAGATTTTTCTTCCAACACTTTTCGGGTGTTTATAGGACACAGATGGACTTTGGCTTCACATATGTGATTTTGATTTTGCTTGGACTTTTCTGTTTCACCCCATTAGCGTTTCACTTTATTTTAAATTTATACCATCCACCAATGAACTTGGTGTCCACATAAGTATATTTATTCACCTATATACTTTCTTTTTTGCAGCGCAGCATATTTTTATAACCCCTTAAGTATAGGCCTTTCCAGATTATCCCTGTCCTTTCCTTACACAAATGGTTTGAGTATAAAATCTATCATTTTGAAATATTTTAAGGTTGTGTGGAGTAGGCAATGCCAAGTTACGTGGAGAATTTTAAGGAAATGTATAATTTTTATGAAGTTTACATGGCCCATGAACCCCAAGGACAATTTATTTTTTCTTATTTTGGCATTTTTAACACTGATCATTTAGCATTGATTTACATATTTTACATTCGCATCAGTCATTGTCCACAAGGAGATTACAATCGAAGGGGCCCTAGCTCACATGTGTGTATATATATATATATATATATATATATATATATATATATATATACACACACACACACCAGGACCAATTCGGACAGGTGCCAATTTAATCTACCAGCAGGTCTTTGGAGTGTGGAAGGAAACTGGATTTCCCAGAGTAAACCCATGCAAGCACAGGGAGAACATGCAAACCCCATGCAGGGCTAGGACCCTGGCACTGCAAGGCAAATATGCTAACCACTTAGCTACTGTGCTGCCCCAAGGCTGGACTTTTGTTTTATTTACAGTTGTAAGGGGTTCCATGAATATTATGGAGGTAATCCAGCAGGTTTTATAAAATGAAAAATACAATTTTTTTTTTCATTATTTTAATTTTAATAAGCAGAGGTGAGGTTTGCCCAGGCATGGGTAGAAAACCAGTGGTAGTGTTGGGGACTTTGACAAGACCAAAGTATTCTCCACATTTGGCTGTAGTTGGAGTCCCTGGGTTTCTAGATAGAATAGCATGTCATCTACATACAAACCAATTGTAAGCACATCCAATGGGATTGTAGGCAACTCATATCAGGGCGTGTATCCAATAAAATTGGCTAGGGCCCAACTGCTAGAAGAGTGGACAGCAGAAATGCCTCTGTTTTCCCTGGTCAGGGGGAAAGGCTCTGTTAATCATCCACTAAGACTAATTTGAGCAATAGGGTTGGAATATTGGGGTTTGAGCCTTTTCAAAAAATGTATGCCAACGCCAAATTTGTGTAAGATATTCCACAAGAATTTTCACTCCCACTGAGTCAAATGTTTTAGTAGCATCTAAGTTTACCAAGACTCAGAAGCCCAGAAAGTACCTTGTAGGCTCATATATGAACGGCATGTGTTCATACCTAACATTGGTCAGGATTGTTTGGGATTCTACATAAACCTTGGATTACCATTGATTTTCAACACCTTCTGATCTTTTGATTAAAGATTTATTTTACTAGACTAAATAAATGCATGTGCTTGCAGTTTAGGTGAACTATTGGTCTATTCTATAACCTACATGTTTTTTCTGCAGCACACCTCATCGTCTAATGCCAATACTTGTGGAAAAGTTTCCAAGTGTCAAAAAATCGCCAAGCACTTTGGTAAGTGTTTTTTTTTTTTCATATACGCCAGGAATTTTTTTTTATTTAAATAGTGCATTACGCTTCAGTTACCTTACTCCTCTTGATACCAAACACCTCTTCCCAAGCCATCGAGCAGTGTAATAGATCAAAGCCACAGTTTTCTCCTTTTCATGTGATGTCAAAAAAATCCAACACTTGAAAAAAAATGCTTCCACATGCAAAATTACATAGATTGCCAGTGATTTGTTCTGCTAGGTCAGCTTGTAAATCCAGAACTTTTGTGACTTACTTCACCACATACAGTTCTCAACCTTTTTACCTTGGAGATCTCAGGGAACCCCTCTACAACCGTTATATCAGCAGGGAGTAGGGTTGCATCGATACCGATACTAGTATTGATGCCATGCTCCTCTAGTCCCCTGCCATGTCCTCCATGCTCCTCCAGTCCCCCGCCATGTCCTCCGCGCTCCTCCAGTCCCCCGCCATGTCCTCTGCGCTCCTTCAGTCCCCCGCCATGTCCTCTGCGCTCCTTCAGTCCCCGCCATTTCCTCTTGAGCTCCTCCGGTCCCCCGCCATGTCCTCCTCCATTCCTCCTCCTTTTATATATTTTTTTCTTATTGTTTACATGTATATAAATATGTACATATTATTATGTGCATCTATATACTTGTTTTCTAATCTTATGATTTCTACTAAGTTTATTTATGGTCAATTAACCAATTAATTAATTCACTCTAATTAAATCTAATATTTAACACATTTTGTTGTCATGTAGTATTTAATTAAGATGGCTGGTATTTATTATATATCACTATCTATCACACAGGTTGTCATGCAATATTTGATCAAGACACCTGGTATTTAAAAATGTATATTTAATTTACACCACTAGCACAATACATTCATGGATTTATTTAAATAATCATTTAAGATTTTTCTTATATTTATGCACCTATGTAGTGGTTTCACTATACAGTACCCACAAATATGTCAGCGGGTAAACTTTAGCTGGTATGTTTTGTGCGATTGTGTTACACCGCAACATTTTAATTATTTGTGTTATATTTATATATACGTATTCCAATCAAACATCTACGCATGTGTGTTTTTTTTATTTATTTTTTTAAGTTTGCCCAATATACCGTTTCTATAATTAGAGATGGGTTGCCCAAATCCAAAATAACGTTTTTGGCTCCGCACACGGCACTCGGAGCAAGGTGTGGTTTTGCTTTATAAGGTCGTGAATCTGCACGCTACCCGTACCCCATTGACCATGCCACGTATGACAAAACACGTCTGGAGGAGGATACGTGCTGACGTTGCCACGCTGTCTTACTAGGAGACGGGAGTTTGTAGCTGGCCGGATCTGCGTTTCTTTGCGTGACTTTTTAAATTCTGCAAATGTAAGTGCAATACTGTTTTACTAAAATAAATATCTGGTTAGACCATATTACGCTATGGTTGGTTTCTCTTTCTGGGTCTATTGCTGAGTTTGTTGCTGAACATAACGATCTCGGATTAAACAGTGGTCCACACCGATGTTTGTGGATATACTAATGCAGCCATCTACCCAGGGCTTATTTCCATCATCTTCTGTGCAAGAAAAAGCCTTGGCTGGGCTATAGCCACATGCCTGGTTTTGTTTGCCATCTGGTAAGCAAGTTTTTCTATAGGTGGTGGCACACTTGTGGAAAGTGCTGAGGGAATTATACTTATAAAAGCGATGTAAGGCACAGTGACAGCTGATTTAAAAAGCCACCAGTTGCCCCGAAAACCCGGCACCCCATATGGGTTCAGACTGTGCCAGGGTATCGAGGCCTTCTGGCCTCTGGTAGTTGAATAATTCAAAGTGAACTCACAGGAGGTATTAAGAAAACCATTGATAACCTACTAGGAAAAAAATACCCTCAGGTACATTAATAGATATGCCTTAAGGACATCTGAACCTGTGTAATGTTACTAACACTAACTACGTGTACCAAAAACAAACTAGTGCAATTGTGAGAGAGAGAGAGGGATTTTTGTTACGTTCATATCCCATGCTGGCTGGTAGTACTACCAGAGATTGGGCAGTGCAAGACCCCCTTTCCATCTGGGTCTAAAGAGGGTCTTTTTAGGAAGTCTGTGATTTTATCGGATTATTGATGATTGTAGATTATTGATATGGAGTTTGGGGACCGGTATGGGGAGAGAGCAGAAGAGGTATAGTAACCTTGGGAGGAGGGTCATCCTAATGGCGTTGACCCTTCCTAGCAAGGACAATTTGTTAGTAGATAGAAGAGACTGCCACTCCAGGTGAGCTTCCAGGTAATCAGTGTCCACTCAGGAACCACTCAGGAACCACACAGGTGCTGGCAATGCATTAAACATGCAAAGAGAAAGAACGTGTATGTACAGCCGCACTCCAATAAGTCTAAAAAGACGTGCCCTTCATTGGGTAAAATAAAATGCACTACAAAACAGCATACAGTGGGAAAAGAACAGCTGACGCGATCCTCAATGCTTAGTCATAGCTATTTGAGGGAGGTCATTCTTAAGCTTTTTGAACATGGGCGGGTAGTGGTATTTATAAAGTTGGTCTATGTTGGTAGTCAGATGGACGCCCAGGTATGGGATGGAGGTGGTACTCCAAGAGATGAGGAAATGGTTCTGTAGTCTATCGACTAAGGACAAGGGAGTAGAAACACTGAGGGCGACAGATTTAGACATATTGACTTGCAAACCTGAGACCTGTCCATATTTGTGAAGGAGTTGCAAAACGTTAGGGGTTGAGATGAGAGGGAAAGGTTTGAAGAGGAGGACATCATCAGCGAAGAGCGCCCATTTGTGTATTGTAGGGCAATATTTGACTTTGCGGATGTCTGAGTGATTTCTAAAAGAAATAGGTAAAGTTTCTATTGCAATAGCAAAAAGGAGGGGGGGGGTAGTGGGCAACCCTGTCTAGTCCCCTTGGTGATAGTGAAGGGGTCTGAGTTGGATTCTGGCATGTGCTCTGGGAAGGGAATAGAGGGCTTCAAAAAGGTTAACGCGGAGGTTCACCCCCAAATCAACTTTCTGACATTAGTTCCAGCATACTGCTAACATCTGCGGTATGCTGGTTTTTTTTTTCCGGTACTTATCAGAAAAAAAAACAGCATACTGCAGATGTTAGCAGTATGCTGGAACTAATGTCAGAAAGTTGATTTGTGGGTGAACCTCCGCTTTAGGAAAATTTGAGCCACACCCCATCTTTTTAAGGTGCTGAATAGGTACGGCCAGGTGACTGTGTCAAAGGCCTTTTTGGAGGTCTATGGAAAAGAGACACCCTTCTTGTGGTTAATTGTTTCTATTGAGGAGTAATTGAGTGTGTTTAATATATTTATCTAGCAGCACTGCACTATAAGATATTTATTCTTATGGATGATTTTGCGCATGAGGATTTGCCATTGCGCATGTTGGTTCACCATGGCGCACGCTGGTTTGCAGTTCACTTCAGCAGTTCACCCCTCCTTACCCGAGTCACGTGAGTCACCCAGGTGTTGGTTGGCAGGCTAAGGTGCTTAGTAGGATTGTTGCATAGGGGCTTAGTGAGTCCTATTAAAGGGCTCCCTTCTGGAGAGGTGTAAATACTAAATCCAGGTACTCACTTTTTGTGGCTTGCAATGTTTTCAAAAAAGAGGACCGGGGCTAACACAACATGGAAGGGCACATCTGTGTCATCAGTAGCTCCTGAGGAGCCTAGTCGTAGCCCAAGTGTTGTATCCCCTGAGAGCTGGCTTCCGGGCACTTTGAGCCCTTGCGCCTGTCTGATATTGTGCCTACTGCCAACGCTGCTGCTTTAGCCTTTGTCACCAGGGATGATCTGTCCTCGGCTCTAGTCAGGTTAGAGGACAGGATTGCTGGCATGATTGCCCCTATCTCGCAGGGTGGCAGGAAGTATGACCGATCCCCCTCCCCTGATCCTCCTAACTTGGAGCAGGAATGGGTTGATGAAGGGAAAGGGTTAAATGCTAAGGATTCTGTGGAGGGCCAGGCAGATGCTCAGTTGGTGTCTGCCTCTCTGTCGCAGAGGCTTTTGATCCAGACTCTTAACCAGATGGTTCATTCTGCCTTTAAGTTGGCTCCTGCTAATGTTTCTGAGCCTCCCTGTTCCTCTTTGGGATCCCTGAGGCCTCCTCAGCCTGCACAGGCTTTCTCCTTGCACCCACTGTTGGAGCAGGTGGTGTATGCTGATTAGAGATGTACAGAACGGTTCGCCCGCGACCTATTCGCGGCAATTTCGGCATGTTCGCGTTCGCCGCCGCGGGCAAACATATGCGATGTTCGACCCGCCCCCTATTAATTAACATTGAGCAAACTTTGACCCTCTACCTCACAGTCAGCAGACACATTTCAGCCAATCAGCAGCATACCCTCCCTAGTAGACCCTCCCACCTGTAGGGCAGCATCCATTTTACGTTCATTCTGCTGCTGGATTCTTAGTGAGAGGAGGGATAGTTTGTCTGCTGCCGATTTCATAGGAATAGTGTTAGCTAGGTCTCCAGTCCTCAAAGATTCATCTGATCTCTGCTGTTATAACAGCACCCAAAACACAGCCCTTGTTAGGGCTAATGAATCGGCAATCATTAATTTTTTCTCTGTAATCAGTGCTGCATGGTTTACAGAGAGAGACAGAGAGAGACTGTTATTTATTTTAGTCAGATAGTCAGCTTAGTTAATCTTACAGTGTGTAGAGAATATATATACATCTGTAACAGTTGTACATATATTTATACACTGTATAGTTTAGTTAGATTAGAGGTGTGGGGTGCTGTGCTATTTAGGCGCTTAAGGACCGCCGCATGCAGATGTACGTCCACAGAATGGCACGTACAGGCACATTGGTGTAGAGGTACGTCCCTGCCTTGTTGCGGGTCGGGGATCCGATCGGGACCCCCTCCGCTGCGTGCGGCAGTCCTCTTACCTTCTCCTGGGATCCATCTTGATGGGGGCGGCTGCTCGATTCTGTCCGCCCCCTCCGGATCGATCCCAGCGAATCAGCTCCCTCGCCGCCTGTCACTTCCTCTTCCTGTGTAATGTAAACACAGGCAGAGGAAGTGATGTCTTCTCTCCCTCTGCGGTATTTTCAAACCGCCGATAGGAGAGAAGACTGACACAGTAAGTCGCACCAACACTACACTGACACCACACACATAGGCACAGTTAAGTCACCAGCAGAGCCGGCCCCACCATGGGACCCAGTTGTACCATGGGTCCCAAGCGGCACTTTCAGGGGAGCGGCAAACTGCCGCCCATGAGCAGTGGCAGAACTTCGGGCGAGTGCTGTGGGCGGGTGACAGAGCGCGGAGTGCTGTGGGCGGGGAGAGCGAGCGCGCTGCGGGCAGCTGGTCCTCGGAAGCGGACGGCTCGTGTGACAGAGCGATCCACGGGCGGGGAGAACGCGCGGCTCCGCTGCGGCTGACGGGTGTACGGTGAGAGAGCTTGCTGGACAGCTGTTTGGCTTGGTGAGTGCTGGCCAATTAACGAGCAGGCGAACAGGGGGTGGGGAGCAGAGAGATGACATCATCTCTCACCGCCCGCCCTGCATCTCTGACGTTTCTTCTTTAAATGTGTAGCCAGTGTGGAGGTAAAATCATCTTGCCATACCTCGTGTAGCACCTCTATGCTAAATCTGCTGGATTACTGTTGGCCTGTTAGCTGACAATTGGGCTTAATGATTGTCACTGTCTCCAGGTTTTAACTGCCCCCTGGTGTATACCCTCCTGACCCTTCCTAGTACCCTCCTGACCCCCTCCCTGGTGTATACCCTCCTGACCCCTTCCCTGGTGTATACCCTCCTTACCCCCTCCCTGGTGTATACCCTCCTGACCCCCTCCCTGGTGTATACTCTCCTGACTCTCCCTGGTGTATACCCTCCTCACCCTCCCTGGTGTCTACCCTCCTGACCCTTCCTAGTACCCTCCTGACCCCCCCCCCCGGTGTATACCCTCCTGACCCCTTCCTAGTACCTTCCTGACCCCATCCCTGGTGTATACCCTCCTGACCCCTCCCTGGTGTATACCCTCCTGACCCCTTCCCGGTGTATACCCTTTTGACCCCTCCCTGGTGTATACCCTTCTGACCCCTCCCTGGTGTATACCCTCCTGACCCTTCCTAGTACCCTCCTGACCCCTTCCTGGTGTATACCCTTCTGACCCCTCCCTGGTGTATACCCTTCTGACCCCTCCCTGGTGTATACCCTTCTGACCCCTCCCTGGTGTATACCCTCCTGACCTTCATAGTACCCTCCTGACCCCTCCCTGGTGTATACCCTCCTGACCTTCCTAGTACCCTTTTGACCCCTCCCTGGTGTGTTCCCTCCTGACCCCCTGCTTCTGTCTGAACCCCCCCTCCATCACCACTGCCTCTGACTGAACCCCCCCACCACTACCGCTGCCTCTGACTGAACCCCCACCATCACCACAGCTGCATTGGATGGAACCCCCCAACCACCACCACTGTTGCATGTAAATCTAACTCCCTAATATATTACATTTTCGCTTTAATTGTCATGATATAAAATAATGTATGTGGGGGACCTTTTAGTGGGCGTCATTTTTTTTGGGGGGGGGGGGGGGGGCAGCATTTAATTCTTGGGCCCAGGCAGCACAATGTCTTGGGCCAGCCCTGGTCACCAGTGCCACTCAGATCTGGTGGCACAGTAGTTTACATGTAAAAATAAACCACAATTTTAACTGCAATAGAGAATAGCAGTTAGTTTTCTGGTGTTTTTTTGTCAGGCCTACAGGGTCTACTCTGCCAACCTCTGCCAGTGTGGGATTGCACAGTACATCACACGGCGCACGCGCAGTGCCCCAAATTGGAAGTAAGAGGACAGACCAAGCATCTTTTTCATCTCCAGGTTCATAAAATCTATTCCATACACCGGCCCCTGATAGGGGACGTAACAGGGATTAAACTGATAAGAATAGTACTACTTAACATACCAATCATATTGGGATTGCACAGTACATTACACGGCGCATGCGCAGTGCCCCAAATTGTAAGTAAGAGGACCGACCAAGCATCTTTTCTATCTCCTGGTTCCTAAGACCGGCCCCTGATAGGGGACAAAACAGAGATTAAGCTGTTAAGAAGGACAGCTTCTGCGGAGCTCGGTATTTTTTGGCCGTGTCACTGAATGCTCATGCACAATGGCTGTAGGCTCATGCTTCCTTTTGCGGAGGTGACAAACCTGGTCAGTCAAACCCAAGGCAACATCATCGACCTCATCCCATATGCGTTTTTTTCTGGAGCTTGACCTACGAAGAGTGCTGGATCAGGCCGTAGATGAGCATGAAGAGAAAGAGTTGCGGTCACCATCACCACCAGAAGCAGCCTTGTCGTCGTCGATTGCTGGACCTGCGGCAACGCAGAGAGAGGAGTCTGAAGAAGAGGAGTCAGAGGAGGAAGATGGCTTAGAGTAGGTGGAAGAACAAACACAGCAGGTGTCCCAGGGGGCTTGTTGTCACCTTTCAGGGACCCTTGGTGTTGTACGTGGCTGGGTGGAGGAAGAGACATGCAATGACATCAGTGAGGACAAGGAACGGGACATGGCTAGCTTGGTATCCAACCTTGTGTAAATGGGGAGTTTGCGGTTGTGCAAATGGACTGTTTGCGGTTGTTGGCGCTGCGTTTAACGGGGAGTTTGGTCTGTCACTGTGAACCCTAACCTTGTCTGTAACCCTAACCCTTACAGTGCCTGATAGATACAACATCATACGTAATGTTTTAAAGCACGTTGTTCCAAACAATTTAGGGATGTTAGGTGATTTATGCCCTTTATGGATTAAAAACGGACTCTGCAACAACTACGTAATTTTCCATGGGAGTTTTGCCATGGATCCCCCTCCGGCATGCCACAGTCCAGGTGTTAGTCCCCTTGAAACAACATTTCCATCCCTTTTGTGGCCCTGTGTGTTTTAAAATTTGCCTGCCTATTGAAGTCAATGGCGGTTTGCGCGGTTTGTCGGTTCGTGAACATTTGCGGGAGTTTGCGGTCCGCGAACGGGAAAATTTGTATTCCTCCTGAGAGGTTTTCCCTTTTCTATCCCATGGAGGAAAAGTTTAAGACGTGGAGCATGCCAGCCGTAGATATGGCAGTCTCTTCTTTAAACAAGAAATTAACTTGTCTGGCAGATAATGTACAAGCCTTGAAGGACCCTTTTGACAAGAAACTGAAGTCGCTATTAAAGGCTTCCTTTTCTTTGATTAATTCAGCTATTCAGACAGCTGTCGCAGCATTTGGAGTCTGACAGGCCTTAAAGGGGTTTAAACCCTTGTTTTTAAAAATAAATAAAAATAACAAGCATGTCATACTTGCCTCCACTGTGCAGTTCATTTTGCACAGCATGCCCCCGATCTACCTCTTCTGGGGACCCTCGGCAGTGCTGTGGTTGCTCCTCCCCGCCTTGAGTGTTCACATTGGAGAAGTGCTTTCCTTGGTGGACACCCCTGTGGGAGTGCTCCCGATTCCCGCATCTGTGTCCAGTCACACAGAATGCAGGACTTGAATTTGATTGACAGCAGCAGAAGCCAATGGCTGCACTGCTATCAATCTATCCAATCAGGACACAACGCACCAGCTACATATGTTATGCTTGTTTCCAGATGGAGGATGGAGGGGCTGGGACGATCTCTGCATACCAGGATTGCCTGGGCCAAGCCGGGGCAATCAGAATCACCGGCTTTCTTTCCCTCTTGACTCTCCGAAGAAATTGTGGGAGAAGCGGAACTAGAGGGACCACATAAATCAGAGAATACCGATCCCATGGAATAGTCAGGGCATCCGACTCTTGAGCCAACGAATCCCTTGTCCTTGACACAAAGTTGTCCAGTTTTGTGTTGAATCTGGAAACCAACAGGTCTACATCTGGGGCGCCCCATTTCTGACATATGGCTTGAAATATGTTGGGGTGTAGAGACCATTCTCCTGGACTCGGCTGCTGGCGGCTTAGAAAATACGCTTGCCAATTTTCTACCCCTGGAATGAGGATCGCAGATAGGCAAGGAATATGCCTTTCTGCCCAAGAAAAAATGTGATTTACCTCTATTTGGGCATCCAGACTCCTGGTGCCTCCTTGGTGATTGATATAAGCCACTGCTGTGTATCTGAACAGGACAACCCTGTAGTCTGTAAGACCAGACTCCGAGGGTCAAATGAACTGCCCGAATTTCCAGAATGTTGATGGGCAGGAGCTTTTCGGCTCTGGACCACTTTCCCTGGGCAGATGCCTCTTCCAGAACTGCTCCCCAGCCTGCAAGGCTGACATCTGTGGTTACAATTTTCCAAGTAACCCAAATAAAGGATCTTCCCTTTAACATATTTTAGGGGAGCAACCACTAATTGAAGCTCTGGGGAAACCTGTGGAGACAAGATCATTGGAAGGTCCAAGGCCTGGATTCTTTTGTTCCAAGCGGACAGAATGCTGCCCTGCAACGGCCTTAAGTGAAACTGGGCATAAGGAACAGCCTCAAATGAGGCTACCATCTTTCCCAATAACCTCATGTACAAAGATGAATGGAAGGTTTTGTCCTTGCTTTTATCACTTGGAACAAATCTTTTATGGCTTTGGCCTTCGGCCTGGGTAGGAATACCCTGTTTTGGGATGTGTCTGTAATCATTCCCAAATATTCCAGCTGCCTTTGAGGCTGTATGGAGGATTTTTTTAGATTGAGGACCCAGCCTAGGTACTCTAAATACTCCACTGTGCTGCACATATTGCGGTCTAGGCGTGTTACGGACTGATCTATGAGCAACAGATAATCCAGATAGGCTGTCACTGCTATGCCCTGTGCTCTCAACTTTGCCAGAGGTGGGGCTAGTACTTTTGTGAACACCCGAGGTGCAGTAGCCAGACCAAATGGAAGGGCCACAAACTGGAAGTGGCGCTGATCTACCGCAAACCTTAACATTTTTGGTGAGCGGTAAATATTGGCACATGAAGATATGCATCTCTGATGTCTGTTGATTAGGGTTGTCCCGATACCACATTTTTTTTCAAAATCTGTATTTTTTATTTGAAAGACAAACACAGAACAAAGACGACAAAAATACACAGTACTGTTTGCAGCTTCACAGTATTGCTTGGTACACATATCAACGCCCCCGCGGACCCAAAACAATCAATCTCATTACTGAGTACCCTCCAATGTGTCACATACCGGCACCGACGCCAGCGGAGGGGGGCCACATCGGCCTCCATCATACCTCCACCAGCGCCCCACCCGGCGTGCGACACTCCCCAATGCATAGTCCGCATCGGGAGGAGGGGTGAGGATGACCACCTGCCCATCCTCTCATTCGCTATATAGCACATCCACAGGTCCAAGAAGAGCAAATAAAGAACAATAACAACATCTCTAACCATGTCGCCACAGGGTTGTACTCATATAAAAAGAACTTTCAAGAAAGAAAGAGATAGAAAAAAAGGGGGGGGGGGAGAGATCAGAGCCTACCTGCTAATTTTATGTAGTGTCTCATATGTCTGCAGCGAGCGGGCCGGGACCAGGGCCAAACCATCTTCATCCAAGGGCATCAGGTCGTCCTCCCTACCCAGGACCTAAGGGTCGGCCAATTCCAATATATCTAGGTCTAAGCTTGAGGATACCACCCCTGGGTCGGACATGTGTGCCACCCAGGGTTCCCACACCACATTAAATCGATCCAAGGTATTCCTACAGGTTGCTATCCAATGTTCAGCCTCTCTGATATCATTCACCTTAGCCACCCAGTCTTCCTTGTCGGAATCTGCGGGTGTTTCCAATAGATAGGGATTAGGCGTTTGGCTGCGTTAAGAAGATGTGGTAATACACTTTTTTGGTATTTACTAATTGGAATTTGAGGGACATGGAGGAGTAAGTGCGCTGGGGTGAGCAGGATTTTTTTTTTTTTTAGAGCTGCAAGGGAAAAGCCATAATGAGCTAATATGCACCGTATATTAGCTCATTATGAAACACTTACTTTGGAACGAGGTGTAGGGAACTTACCTGGTGCACGCCGAGCGAGATCTCATCTTGACTCTGCGTTTCTTCCGGGTATCGCCGCTCCAGCGCTTTGATTGGCTGGAGCGGCGATGACTTCACTCCCGCGCACGCACGCGGGAGATTTAAATTCGGCAGGGTCCAGCGGATGCCGGTCCTTTCGCCGTGGATTCCCCCCTGCGCATGCGCCGCATTGCGAGGGGAATATCTCCTAAACCGTACAGGTTTAGGAGATATTCTTTATACCTACAGGTAAGCCTTATTATAGACTTACCTGTAGGTAAAAGTTAAAAAACGTGGTTTACAACCACTTTAATGTCTTCCCAAAAAAGTTGGGGGCAGTCCCACCATATATGCAGAAGCGTGCCCCTGTGTCCACATTATCGCCAGCACTGGTCAGACACGGAGAGATAGATACTTGCCAGGTCAGCTGGCACCCTATACCAGCGCGCCAGAACTTTATAATTCGTTTCTTGAGCCTTAGACTCCAATGAACTAGAGTGAGTGAGCTGGTACAAGTGTGTCAGCTGAGCTTCGGAGAAGTGGATGTGTAAGTCTCTCTCCCAAACCCGTATGTATGAGGGGTTGGGGTCTAGAGTGGCCGAGCCTAATAGACGGTACATTTCAGATATCAGATGAGGAAGAGGGTCATCTTCCACAAAGAGGCGTTCAAACGGCGTAAGGGAAGTAATGTCTCTAATAGAGTGTCCATGGATTTCAAAAAAATTGTGAAGTTGCCTATACCTCCAAAAAAGCATCTGCGAGCCAGTATGCCTGAAAACATTTTTCCAGGAAGACCCACAACTTGGATTGTGCATGGAAGCGCCAGTTTAGGACCCACTGCAGGGCGACCGCCCTATAATACCTAACAATGTCAGGGACTCCTAGACCCCCAGCTTGCTTGGAGCGCTGCAGTATCCGCAATGCTATGCGGGGTTTACGCGCGTTCCAAACAAACCCAGAGAACATACTAGAAATTTGGGTAAAAAATACTTTCGGCAGGGGAATCGGCAACATTTGGAGAAAGAAGAGTATGTGCGGCAGAACAGTCATTTTGATAATATTGTGAAGGCCGCTTTGGTCCACTGGGCCAGATCCCTCTTGATCGCAGCAAGGAGTGGGGGGTAGTTAGCCGAATACAGGGTGTCAAAGCGGTCTGTCAATTGAATGGCCAAATATTTAAAAGAAGATTTGGCCGGGGAGCTGCGGTGGCTCAACGCGATTGGCACTGCGCTGACAAACCGTTCACCTCTGCAGCTAAGGGTTTGGATCCTGGTCTCGGCTGCATGTGAATTGAGTTTGGTGGTCTCAGCCCGGCTCCCGGTGGGTGTGCTATGCGAGGTAAGCTTGCGCTTAGTACGCCCACCCCCCTCCCACAAAACCACCACACTTACACGCACTCGAAATTGGGTTAACATGCACGCACTTTGGCCACGCGGTCACTGTGGTTGAAAGACGACTGTCTTTTTGACCCCACTAACAGTGAGACAATCGAACTAATACACTTACAATGAACATTTAAATGTAGGGCCAGATTCAGAGACCCGTAACTCCTGTCTAACTGGTGTTAGACTGGAGTACTTTCGAACTAAGCGCGTTTTTTAGCTAGTCTGAAACCTCAAACCATGAAACGACGGATTCGGGCTTCAATCCGACTGGCTTACGTGTTTGTACGCCTTCGGATCTACGCTGCAATAAAATTGAGGCCACTGGGTGGACTTCCCGTCGTTTTCCGTGTCGGGGTATGCTAATGAGCTTTTGCCGGCAATCCCCGAAATTACGATCTTCAATCGCAATCTCTTACGGCATCTTTAGTCATCTTTTTTCTGCGTAAAACTATACCAGCTTTTTGCTGGTCTAATATTAAACAGACCATGTTAAGTATGGCCGTCGTTCCCGCGTCGAATTTCAACGTTTTCCGACGTCTTTTATTATTTTTTACGTAAGTCGTCCGGGAATAGGAATGTCCGACGAAATTTCAGAACGGAGCATGCGCAGTTCGATCGCCACGGGGACGCGCCTAATTTAAATGCTTCACGCCCCCTAATCGCGTATTCCGATTACGCGGCGAGAAATAGACTACGCCGCCGTATCGTACGGGCAAAAATCTACCAGAATTCGATGTAGAGCCTGGTAAAATACGGCAGCGTAGAGTATTTCAATTACGCTGCGCAAATTTACGTGTACCTGAATCTGGCCCGTAATGTATAGCCAGCATAAGTGACGGCAGGCACAGGTATTTGTATCAAGCTACCTGCCTATGACAAGGGAGTCTGTCATGCATAATCTTATATACGGTAACCGTCCTGTCTGAAAATCAAGATCTTTTATATTTGAGTCCGATTATGTGCCAGATTCAACCTCTAATAGTACAAGGGTTCTTCAAAAAGTGTTTGCACTTTTCTTTAAGGCTGCATTCACACCTAGGCGTAGGCGATTTGCGGCGTTTTTATTGGCGTTTATTTTGGCGTTTTCTTCAACGTTTTATCGCGCGTGTTTGCGCGCGTTTGCATACAGCGTCGTCCGACGTTTTTTGTACTTCATCGTTTTTTAATTTTGCCCAATAGGAAAAATGATCACCTCTGTCATCATTTGTTGCTATGTTAGATTTTTTTTTCCTCTTCCGGGTCATCCTTGTGCTTCCAACTCCATAGTATTTGTTACTGAGAATTAGAACTAAACATCACACTGAGGTAATTTTAATATTAAATATTACAAATATACAATATATACAAATATAAATATATATGGAATGGGGACAGGATCTCATTGGATTCTTTTATTTGCCGTCTCAATGGTAATAACAGGAATATCCAACTTACATGGACTATTAGCCAAGAAAAAGTAGTATTCCTGGATCTTAATATTTCTAGAGATATTGACCGTTTTAGGCTGAGTAAATACTTTAAACCCACTGACCGTAATGCATATATCCCCCTGGGGAGTTGCCACCATAGATCATGGTTGTGCAATATCCCCAGGGGACAATTTATTAGATTACGCCGCAATTGTTCTTTAGTCAGTGATTATGTGAGTCAGTCTCAGATTCTCGCTGATAGATTTGTACAAAAGGGGTATCTTAAAGAACAGTTGAAAGCGGAAGTGGACCTTGTCCATCAAATGGATAGGGATACTCTTGTTTCGGATCGAATTGCTGATGCAGAGTCTGGAAGGGATAAACACAATTTCCGAATGATTCTGGATTACAGTATTCAGCACAAAAAATTCGAAAAAATTATTGTGAAAAATTGGTCTATTCTTCAACAGGACAAGGTTCTTGGGTCTGTATTACCAGCCAGACCACAATTTATCTACAAGAAAGCCCCTTCTCTTAGAGACCGTTTGGCACCCAGTGTTTTCAATCCACCAGTGATCTCTGAGAATAGGATTTTTAAATTTCTGGGGGGGTTTTATGCCTGTGGCAGGTGTGTCCCCTGTAAGCAGTCCAAAGTTAACATTAAGAAAAGGAAAAAAATTGTAGCCTCAGTAACCAACAAGGAATACGATATCAAACAATTAATCACTTGCGATACTGTAGGGGTTATTTATATGCTGGAATGCGACTGCGGTTTGCAGTACATTGGCAGAACCTCCAGACCGTTGCATGTCCGCATAGCGGAACATGTGAGTAACATCAAAAAAGGCAAAACTACGCATAATGTATCCAGGCATTTAAAAAAATTCCATAACAAAAGCCCCAAGGGTTTGCGTTTTTGGGGCATCGAAAAGGTTAATCGCCACTGGAGAGGAGGCAACTTTATTCGGCAATTAAGTAAAAGGGAATCTCATTGGATTTATGAAACCCATGTTCTTTGTCCGGACGGACTTAATGTCGATTTCGATATTAATTGTTTTATTTCTGATCGTTGATTTTTTTTTTTTTAGCCGTGGTTCACAATCACTTCAATATGTTGTTGTGTTTAGCGCTGGCACCGCCAGCTGAATGGGACACGGTGCCGGGAAATAGATAAAAATTCCCCCTTAATTTCATCCCCTCCCATCGCAGGGACAGGAAGTGGGGTAATTCTCTGCAATGGGGTCACCAACGGCCATATTAGAAGCAGCAGAAAAGTATTTACTATTTTCGAGTCTGTCCACTAGAGGTCAGTATTTTTTTATTTATTTTTTTTGTGTTAATCCCTGGTCATCTGACATGTCAGGTCACATGACTTGATGGGCGCGGCTTGGGATTTCCCATTGCTTCTCCATGACCACGGGTCTCTATATCTTGGGTGTTTGTCTGTTCATCCCTACATTCCGCTGAAGAAGTCCTGTCCTAGGGACGCAACGTTCGGAGGGAAGGACGTGACGGCACCCGCAGCCACTGCAACACAAGCAACACATGTTTTTTATCGCTGTTTATCCTGGCACTGGATCAGTGCCTTGAAAATGTGAGTTTTATACATTTGTTTTATTAAACCTTGTGCGCATACAGAGTACACTATGTTATCTCCTTTTTTTTATATGAATGAATCATCATCTGGTCGGAGTGTATCTGTTTTGGCCTCATGCTTGTCAGCTGGCAACTTCATCCCCTGGATTTATCCCTTATGGGAAAGCGCTATTGACCCTGATCTCATTATAGGGTCTGATCTGGGAGGTGAGAGGCCATTTTTACTACTGGTGAAGGTGTTTTTCTTCTATTCACGATTCATCACCTGCATGTGTGTGAATTTTACCACTATTGGATTATCACAAGGAGGATCTTTGGATGGACTTTTATATAGCGCTGCACTATTTTTTGTCTATATATATATATATATATATATATATATATATATATATATATATATATATATATATATAAAATATACAATATTAATATTTTTTTATATGCATCAAATAAAAACCAAACACAAGTTTTTGAACAATAAAAAACTTTAACTTTTTTTTAAACAACTGTAAACATTTTGTATAACAAATTAGGTTTTATTCTTTAATTACATATCACAAGACGTTGCTCATATAAAAAATGTATTTACATTATTTACATTTCATGGTAAGTTTGAGAGGAGTCCTCTCGGTCGTGTGGTGACGTCATCACATGCATCGCTTGGCCAAAATGGGACCAGCTGGAGGTGGGAGTGTTCTCAAGCGGCCAACGAGAAGGTGGTGGTTGGTGTTGGTGGGGGAATATAATTTGATAGTGTAGGGAGATGGTGGTAAGTAGAAGTTGTTGTCGTCATCAGAGGAGAAGGTGGTGTCGGAAGATGAGGGTAAGCTGAAGTGGAAGGTGGTGTTCGCAGATGAGTGAAAGGAGAAAGAGTTGTCGTCATAGGAGGAGGAGGGTAAGTATGAGGTGGTGTTGGTCGAGGTAGGTGGGTTGGAATATGTGGTCCTGTCAATATAGGAAGGGGATAATGCTGAAATTTGTCTGTATGAACGGTTGGAGTTCATTTTTTTCTGATAAATTAGACATTATGTTTAACATTTGGTCTAACATCGGATCAGGAGCTGGAGCCTTCCTTCTGGTTCCCTATTTGCAGGTCCACGTGGAAGCACAGTTGTCGCCGACTCGTCGTCTCCAACTGGTGTAGCCGTTGTGAACCTCGATGAAGAAGTTTGGCTTTGGGCCTCCTGACCCACCAGAGCCTGATCCCCTGAGGCCAGACTGGCCAGATATGTGTCCACAGATTCTGTTGCAGGAGCAGGAGCTTCACCCCAGGAGTTTTCAGTACTGAAAATAGAAAGGAGTTATTCTAACTTACTTTTTAACATTTAGTTTACTGACCTTAGTACAGATAATAGCTTACCTCCCCAAAGCCAGCACTGGTCTTAGAAACTCCAAGTCTTTGGTGTAGATATAGTCCTTGGACGCTGCTGATCCACTCCTTGCTTTGCGATGTACCCTGATTTGACGTGTGAAGGCGTCACGGATTGATTTACCGTTTTGATTTCAGCATCTTTACTGCCAAAAATAAATAAAAAATAATATATATTATTTTCTTTGTAGTATGTTATGCATTTTTTCAGGGGGCTACAAATGTAACAAAGGGCCACTTTATTGCCCCTCAGGGACGGATTGGGGCCAGCAAGGGAATGAAAATCTCACAGGCCCTGAAACAGTGGGAACATCAGGGTTGGTGGTTAATAGGAAGAGAGTATTCCCCCTAGTAGGAGGAATACTATCCCATCATTGGTAATACAGTATAGTGCCCCATTTTTGGTGTCAATGGGGGGAATTGTATGTGAAAAGTGAATACTGAAACACACAAATAAGGATAACACCATCATTTGATGTCTGGATGTCATAACGTTTTATGGTGTTATCCTTATTTGTGTGTTTCAGTATTCACTTTTCACATGCTGTTTACACTTGTTCATTATTTACCTAGTTCCTAGGACCCTCCCCCTGGTTCGTGCACTATTGTGGTGTGGCACATACCCCTAGCACAGCGCAGACACCAATATTTTTTCACTTATCACTTATTTTCTGGTCTAGGACAGACTACCAGGCATCTGCACGCAGTGCCCCCTAGCTGTATTCCCCGACAGCACAGGAGCCCCTTTCACACAATGGGGGGAATTGTGTCTCATGACATTGGAAGGTATTGTGCCCAAGGGCCGGATAAAGGCTAGCAAAGGGCCAAACCTGGCCCTTGTGCCACAGCATTAGGTGCTTACAAAAGGTGGTGGCAATAGATATGTTATTTAATCATGTTCACATTCCTACACACATGCAATTTGTGTGTACACGGCGCATGAGGAGAATATCTTCTACAGGTACAGGTTTAGGAGATATTCTTTATAAGCCTAATTAGAGACTTACCTGTAGTCAATAGTCAGAAAAGTAGGTTTCCAACCTTAATGTAATAAAAAACAATCATCCTATTATCTCCCTATAGACATTTAGCTGTTCAGTTATGTTTGCTGGAGCTTACCGTTGCTATCCTTGTCCTGTATGTCTGCCCAGGTTGGGTAGACTTGAGTCCCAATTTGATTCCAGGGAGGCCCGGAGCGAGAAAAGACAAAGGAAAAATAGTGAAGGGCCGGGCATGACAAGGTGGAAAGGAGAGTCAACAAAAGGGTTAAGTTGGCAAGAATGTAAGGGGAGGATTCAGGAGTAAAAGTGCTGGAGAGGGGGAGGAGCTGTACAAAAGGTGGAGGCGGGAACTTCCGGGAACACTTTCAGTTGGTGAGGGAGACAGAAGGAAGCAGTTTCCCACTCACCCTCCCTGTGGTTTGTCTTTGTGTGTTTCGTTTGTTTTCTTTTATTTCAGGATCAATGGATTTTCGAGTCGTCATAGCAGCGGTCTCTTTGGTCTTTGATGGTGGCAGAAAACAGATGTGATGGAAGTGGTGGGGGGCGCATCCGTGGTATGGGCCCCTCTGGGGTATTCCAGTGGAATGGTGTCTGCTGTAATACGGTATTGGTTGCACTGCGGAAAAGGGGTTGTCTCCGAGCTGGATTCGGCTGGAGGCCTGGTATGGTAAAAAGGTACCGCAGTGTGCTGGTGGAAAATGTGAAGTTCGGAGTGCCGTAAAAGACCAACAGGCTGTGGGTTTTTCAAAGTGTCGTTACAAAGGTTATTTGGAAATTATTTGGAAATTATTAAAATATTTTGGTTAATAATAAAAGGCTGTTATCGCCATTTTATATGCCAAACTCTTGTCTGGCCTTATCATTGAATGGGGGTATGGTAATGTGAGTGTGAGGTTAAGGGGTGGTAACAAAATTAGAAATAGCTTGACTACTATCTTGACTACACTGGTCAAGGCCTTCCTCCGGGTGGTTCTCAGCTTGTAGCCAGGATCCCTGGTGTCATACAGACAGGGGCTTGGCCATCCGAATGAACCTCTCCTGGTCCAATTTCCAACTGTATCGTCCAGTCCAGTCTCCATGGTGCTGCACTCTATCATGTATTAAATTATGTAAAATGGTGATCATCTTATGTCATTTCTTGTATTTCAATTGAGCGGAATAGGCGTCAAAACACTCGTATAAACGATTGTTGTCACGCAATACGCTGAAATCGGACATTTTCCATTACTGTCTATGGAAAAAAAAAACGCTCAAATACGCCAAAAACGCGCGATTCGCGCAACAAAAAGGGGTCCGGATCTTGTTTGAGCTTCACCCGATCGTCGTTTCAGCGTTCGGCGTTGAGATGTGAACAGTCTCCATAGAGAATAATGTAATTTCGCCCCTCCGGCGTATTGTAGCGTCACGCTTCAGGCGTAAAAACCTCAGGTGTGAATGGAGCCTAACCCTTTCATGCCTAAGCCTATTTATGACATTTGGTGTTTACAAGTTAAAATCCGTATTTTTTGCTAGTAAATTACTTAGAACCCCCAAACATAATATATATATATATAATTTTTAATAGACAATCTAGAGAATAAAATGTCGATCGTTGCAATATTTTATGTTACACTGTATTTGTGCGGCGGTGTTTTAAACGCAACTTTTTGGGAAAAATTTACTTTCATGAATTTAAAAAAATTGAAAAAGTAAAGTTAACCCAATTTTTTTTTGCATAATGTGAAAGATGTTACGCCGAGTAAATAGATACCAAGCATGTCATGCTTTATAATCGCACGCACTCGTGGAATGGCAACAAACTACGGTACCTAAAAATCTCCATAGGCGACGCTTTAACATTTTTTTTACGGTTACCAGAGTTGCAGAGGAGGTCTAGTTGTAGAATTATTGTTCTTGCTCTGACGATCACGTAATACCTCACATGTGTGATTTGAACACCGTTTTCATATGCAGGCGTGACTTCCGTATGCGTTTTCTTTGTTGCGCAAGCTTGTAGGGAGGTTGGCGCTTTAAAAAATATATTTTTTTTTTCTTATTTTTATCAATTTTTAAATATTAAACTGTGTTTTTTATTTTTTTTACATTTTGACCACTTTTATTGCTGTCACAAGGAATGTAAACATCCCTTGTGACAGTAATAGTTGGTGACAGGTACTCTTTATGGAGGGATCGGGGGTCTAAAAGACCCCCGATCCCTCCTTTGCACTTCAAAGTATTCGGATCGCGATTCTGAATACTGTGTACTTTTTATAATCCGGCGCCATTGGCAGCCAAGAAACCCAGAAGTGACGTCATGATGTCGCTTGTGTGTTTACCTTGCGGAGACTGGAGGCGCCGAATCGACGTTCGGGTCTCCAGGTGGGATAGAAGGCCCGGTCAGAGTGGCCGGAGGGGGGATATCCCCTCCCGCTCCTCCGGCATAACAACCGAGTGGCTTTTAGCCGCATCGGTTGTTATGTCTGGATAGCCATTCGCTGGCTCTAAACAACGTTACTGGGATGATGGCTTCAGCTGCATCATCCCGGTATAACCCCCGAAAGCCGAGGGCGCATATATGCGTACGCTTGGCGTGAAAGGGTTAAACTCTATTAAATATAAAAAAGTGCAGAACTTTTTAAAGAGCCCATACAGTATATATATTTTCTATTTGTTATTCTAAGAGTGGATTCGATATTTTGTTCTCTAATCACATTACTGGTTATTTGTATTAACCAATGCATATAGCTGTTCAAGAAGTTCTTTTCTTTTACATATCGACTAAATTATATTGTTTTTATCTAATTAATCGAAGCAATAATCGGCCAACTAATCGATTACTAATTGCTAATTATGAAATTGTTAATAATTATGAAATTAATCCTTCAATGCAGCCCTACTGGCAATTGAATTGATACTTTATAGAATAGATAAGTGGTTAGGCCTCTCTGATGTGATTTACTGATGATGCTGCATATGTACCATGTGTTTTTGTTACTAATTACCATTTTTTGCATATCAGGAGTGCTACATATACAATCTTCTGAGGGTCTCTGTATACTTCCCAGAGAAAAGGCAGAACATTTTGGAACTTGTGACAAAGAAGCTGGTGAAAATTGATGTATGTATTAATAATATATAAAAATTCCATAAGATATTTCTGTAATCTCTGTATAAAATAACGTAATATAACTCCCTTGCTGTTCTTAGGCTTTTTTAGATTTCTTCTCTGTGGCTTTTTTTTTTTTTTTATAAGAGTAAGCCTGTTGGACAAGTACATAAAAGGGGAATGCAAGAGATAATTGGCAACTCACTTATAAGAAATGTCTGTAAGCACTTGTCATGATTATCACCTGACCACCAGTGGCGTAGTGCCCCAGGAGTCTGTAACTCCAATGCCAGGGCGCTTGGTCTTCACCATCAGCCGAGAATGGAAGAGAGACCAGGAAGCAGGTGAAACGGGAAGTAAAACCACCGTTGAGTGCAAGGCCTGATAGGAGGGGATATCCTAGCCAATCAGCCGTGAGGGGCATAACTATACGTTTCAGAGCCGCCCTGCTTCTTTGACTGTTTAACCACTTAAGGACCTTGGGTGTTTTTCAGATTTGGCAATTACAAGACTAAAACAGTTTTTTTTTGCTAGAAAATTAAATTAAAACCCCCAAACATTATATATTTTTTTTTCTAACACCCTAGAGAATAAAATGGCGGTCACTGCAATACTTTTTGTCTCACCATATTTGCGCAGCGGTCTTACAAGCGCACTTTTTTTGGATTTTTTTTTTTTTTTTTTATTAAAAAAAATAAGACAACAGTAAAGTTAGCCCAAATGTTTTATATATTGTGAAAGATAAAATAAGGTTGCATTTAGAGGCTGCATTCGTGGTAAACCCATATCTCCCGGTCCTGTCAGGGGGAGAAATGCCTGATTGTCTGTTCATACAATGTATGAACAGCAATCAGTCATTTACCCTAGTCAGTCCCCCCACTTCAGTTAGAACACACCCAGGGAACATACTTAACCCCTTCCCTGCCAGTGGCATTTTTTAGAAGTCAATGCATTTTTATAGCACTGATCGCTATAAAAACGCCAACGGTCTCAAAAATGTGTCAAAAGCGTCCGCCATAATGTCGCAGTACCGGAAAAAAAATCGCTGATTGCCACCATTACTAGTAAAAAAAATATATTAATAAAAATGCCATAAAACTACCCCCTATTTTGTAAACATAATAACTTTTGCACAAACCTATAAACTAAAATAACCTAAACGCTTATTGTGATTTTTTTTTTTTTAAATATGTAGAAGAATACATATCGTCCTAAACTGAGGAAAACATTTTTTTTTTAGATATTTTTGGGGGATATTTATTTTAGCAAAAATTAAAAAATATTATTTTTGCTCTATTTTTGTTTATAGCGCAAAAATTAAAACCACAGAGGTGATCGAATACCACCAAAAGAAAGCTCTATTTGTGGCAAAAAAGGATGCCAATTTTGTTTGGGAGCCATGTCGCAACGACCGTGCAATTTCCAGTTAACTTCTTACCGTCCGCCCGCCCGCCGTCATATTACTGCGGGACGGTGGCACTGTTCCGCGAGAGCCCGTCATACTACGTCGGCCCTTCAGCGGCCACTAGGGGGCGCTTGCGTGTCGCCGGCGGTCGGCGCGCACGCCCCCGGCTCGCCCCCGAGTCCCGCGCGTGTGCCCGGCGGGTACGATCGCCGCCGGGCACCCACGATTGCTCGTTACAGAGCGGGGAACGGGAGCTATGTGTGTAAACACATACCTCTCGTTCCTGTCAGCGGGGGAAGCGCTGATTTTCTGTTCATACAATGTATGAGCAGAAGATCAGTGATTTCCCCTAGTGAGGCCACCCCCCCCCATACAGTTAGAACACACCCAGGAACACACTTAACCCCTTCCCTGCCCCCTAGTGTTAACGTCTTCACTGCCAATGGCATTTTTATAGTAAAAAATGTGTCAAAAGTGTCCAAAGTGCCCGCCATAATGTCGCAGTACTGAAAAAAAAAATGCTGATCGCCGCCATTACTAGTAAAAAAAAAATATTAATAATAATGCCATAAAACGACCCCCTATTCTGTAAACGCTATAACTTTTGCGCAAACCAATCAATAACCAATAACCAATAACCAATCAATAAACGCTTATTGCTATTTTTTAATGAAGAATATGTAGAAGAATACGTATCGGCCTAAACTGAGGAAAAAAAACGTTTTTTTATATATTTTTGGAGGATATTTATTATAGCAAAAAGTAAAAAATATTGCATTTTTTTCAAAATAGTCGCTCTATTTTTGTTTATAGCGCAAAAAATAAAAACCGCAGAGATGATCAAATACCCCTAAAAGAAAGCTCTATTTGTGGGGAAAAAAGGACGCCAATTTTGTTTGGGAGCCACGTCGCACGACTGTGCAATTGTCAGTTAAAGCGACACAGTGCCGAATCACAAAAAGTGCTCTGGTCATTGGACAACAATATGGTCCGGGGCTGAAGTAGTTGAAGGAATGCAGTGCCGAATCACAAAAAGTGCTCTGGTCTTTGACCAGCAATATGGTCTGGGGCTGAAGTGGTTAATATTTCATACATTTGAGAAATTCCATGTTTCATAGGCGATTTGATATTGCAAAGCTTTTCGACTGGGTTAAGTGTCATCTCCTCTCTAATTGGTTGGGGGATTGTGCTTACTGAGCCCTCCTATCTATGCGACTGATTCATAGATCCGACTGGCGTAAGTCACTTACACCGTCGTATCTAAGTTGCAATGTTACGCTGGCCGCTAGGTGGCGTTTCCGTTGATTTCTGCGTCGAATATACAAATGAGCTAGATACGTGTATTCCCGAACGTATTTGCGCCCCGTTGTCGTAGTTTACGTTGTTTGCGTAAGCGTAAGGTTACCCCTGCTATATGAGGGGTAAGCTTGCATAGGTTCGGCGTACGCCATGTTAAGTATGGATGTCGGGACAGCGTTGTGTTTTTACGTCGCTTGCGTAACTCGTTCTCGAATAGGGCTTTGCGTAAGTGATGTTCACGTTGATTTCATTGACTTTTTGCAACGTGATTTGGAGCATGCGCACTGGGCTTTACATCCTGTGCATGCGCAGTTCGGTGCAGGGGGGCGCTTAATTTAAATACAACACGCCCACCTCCTTCCTACTTTGAATTACGCGGGTTTACGCCGGCCCATTTACGCTACGCTGCCGCAAATTTACGGAGCAAGTGCTTTGAGAATACAGCACTTGCCCGTAAAAGCTGTGGGGGCGTAGCGTAAATGGGATACGCTACGCAAAAAATACGCCGATCTACGAGAATCTGGCCCTAAATGTTTAAGTTGTGTATATACTCCTGTTACCTTTAAAATATTATATTTGAGATTTAATATCTCGCATATATGATATACGGTTTAATGAGAGTTCTGTGACAGAGTGGAAGCTTTAACATAACACACATTTATTAGAGAAAAGATATTAGCTATCTAATACACTGCATACATTTACAGTATTTAAAATAAGGGAGTAAAAGTTAGTTTTCTAATACAAATTAAGTACATCACACAAAAATATCACACAGTACAAATTATGACAAAGATATGGTAAGTGCGGGGGAGAGGATTCCTTGATATTACCTTGAGAATGGTCTTCCCTGGGCCCAGGTTCTGTTCTGGTTCTCTCTCTCTCTCTCTTTTACTAGATACAGCCTACTCAATTTATATCTCTGGGAGCCAACTCTGATTGGCTCTGGGTCTTGCGCCCAAATATGGTGTTTCCTTCCTTTAATTTAGGGGTAAATAGAGTTTGTAGTCCAGAGGAATCACCTCATGGGTTCGTTAACTTTCTTACAATGACTCTTGTACAATGGCTAGCTATGTCACAGGAAAGGCCATTATGATGTCTCCATGAAGTCTGATGTCCCGTGGCGATTTCTTCCTGGGTCGTTTGATATTCAAAGAGGTAAGGTAAGACGACCTGTCTGCTATACCTCTTTGAATATCAAATGGAGGAAATTGATTAGATATAATCAGACAAGACTGTGAAAACCACTTAATTCTTTCCTGGAATCCTTTCCAACACACTATCCATCTTATCATATCGATTATTTATATGTACATTTATTCCTAGTTGCTAATGGTGATTAAACATAACATTTTTTTATAAGGCAACACTCCCATTCACTTACCGACTGCCACCCGTGCTTTGTGATCAATTCTGCTTTTGTCCTTATTTTTCCTTGTGTCATTATATATTTTAGTTGTGCTTCCCCTATACACCTTCCCATCCGTGTTCCATTGCCTGGAGTAAAAAAAACGCGTTCTTGCCAATTAGATTAATGGGGAATTAAATTCCCATTTTCCCCGTCAATATATATTTTATCCCATACTTTTAAAACATTTAATGTGAAAATGGCTTAATGTAGCTTAACAAGCAAAAAAGTGCCTAAACCTCAATCAATTGCCCTGAAACTTTGCACACCCCAAGAAATGGACGTTCCAAATATACCCAAAAAGTTTCAAGCGAGTTGGTGTTCCACAAGGCAAACTAGGTATTTGGTTAATCACACCAAAAGTTATTCACATTAAGCTATAGTTTACAATACTAAAACATTTAATGTGAAATTGGCTTAATGTAGCTTAACGAGCAATAAAGTGCCTAAACCTCAATCAATTGCCCTGAAACTTTGCACAGCCTGAGATCTCAACTACTCAAACATATCCTATAAGTTATGTGCTATTTGGTATCCCACAAGGCAAACTAGGGACATTAAGCTTGTTTTTTTGGGAGCTTAATGTGGCTTAACGTACATAAAAGACCTTAAATGTTAACCAATCTCCCCCAAACTTCACACAATAGAAGACTCTGTCCATGGCAACATATTCTAAAAATTTCAGTTCATTTGGTTAATCACACCAAAAGTTATTCACATTAAGCTATATTTTACAATACTAAAACATTAAGGGCCAGATCCACAAAGGATTCGTAATTCGAATTTCCTGCCGATGTGTCATTGTTTTCCATCCAGAAAACAAGATACGCCGGACTTACGCTAAGATACAACTTGCGTAAGTTTCTTACACCGTCATATCATAGATGCATATTTACGCTGGACGCTAGGGGCGCTTCCGTGTTAAATATGCAAATGAGGTAGATACGGTGATTCACGATCGTCCATACGCTCGGCGCAGTGTTTTTACGTCGTTTGCGTAAGCGTCGGTCCAGGGTAAATTTACCCCTGCTGTACCCAGGTGTACGTAATGTTAAGAATGGACTTTGGGCCAGCGTCAAATTTTCCGTCGTTCACGTCGTTTGCGTAAACCGTTCGCGAATAGGGATTTGCATACGTTACGTTCACGTCGTTTTCATTGATGTTTTGCGACGTGATTTCGCGATGCGCACTGGGATACGTCCAAGGCCGGCACATGCGCAGTTAAAAAAAAGCGTTGTTTGCGTCGGGTAATTCATAATTTATAATAAAACACGCCCCCCACTAGTTAATTTGAACTGCACCCGCGTACGCCGGCCCATTTACGCTATGCCGCCGTAAGTTACAGCGGCATTCCTTTGTGGATAAGGATACGCTGCTGTGGCTTACAGCGGCCTAGTGTAAATGGGATACGCCGCGCGGGCGTCCCATCTTTGTGGATCTGGCCCTTAATGTGAAATTGGCTTAATGTAGCTTAATGAGCAAAAAAGTGCCTAAACCTCAGTCAATTGCCCTGAAACTTTGCACACCCCAAAATCTCGACCTTCCAAACATATCTAAGACATTTCAAGAGATTTGGTGTTCCACAAGGCAAACTAGGGACATTAAGCTTGTTTGGGGAGCTTAACGTACAAAAAAAAACTTAAATGTTAACCAATTTCCCCCAAATTTCACACAATATAAGACCCTATCCATGCCAACATATTCTGGAAATTTCAGCTTATTTGGTTAATCACACCAAAAGTTATTCACATTAAGCTATATTTTACAATACTGAAATTGGCTTAATGTAGCTTAATGTAGCTTAACGAGCAAAACAGTGCCTGAACCTCAATCAATTGCCCTGAAACATTGCACACCCCAAGATCTCGACCTTCCAAACATATTCAAGAAGTTTCAAGTGATTTGGTGACCTAGAAAGAAAACTAGGCACATTAAGCTTGCTTTTTGGGGAGCTTAATGTGGCTTAACGTACATAAAATACCTTAAATGTTAACCAATCTCCCCCAAACTTCACACAATAGAAGACTCCGTCCATTTGTATGTATTCTGAAAATGTCAGATCATTTGGTTAATCACACAAAAAGTTATTCACATTAAGCTATATTTTACAATGCTAAAACACTTAATGTAAAGAGCTTAATGTACCATAATGTGCCTTAACCTCAATCAATTTTCTTGAAACATTGCACAGCCTAAGTTTTCAACTTCCAAAATCTATCCAAGAAGTTTCAAGCTATTTGGTGTACCAGAAGGCAAACTAGGGACATTAAGCTTGTGTTTTTTTGGGAGCTTAATGTGGCTTAATGTACATAAAAGACCTTAAATGTTAACCAATTTCCCCCAAACATCACACAATAGATGACTCTATCCATGCCAACATATTCTGAAAATTTCAGCTCATTTGTTTAATCACAGCAAAAGTTATTCACATTAAGCTATATTTGACAATACTGAAATTGGCTTAAAGAGGTAGTTCACCCTTATATTTAACTCTCTATGAGCCTTACTGTCTCCCAGTGACCATTACAAATCGGTGGTTATTTTTATTTTTTTATAAAGGCTTACCTTTATATTATCGCCAATGTGGCCTGTCAATCACCTCTCCCCGCGGATTACTGGGCGTGCCTACCTTTCCCCCGATGCGCAGAGTCTCCTGGGAATTAGATGTGATGTTCCCAGGAGACGATCTCTCTTAAAATCCCGCGATATTACGGCGGTCACGTGACTCGGCAAGCGGGTCATATTGACGCCGGCCGTTGCCATGGTAACTGTGCTGTGTTGACGGCGCCGTTCGCCGTCAACACAGCACAGCAAAGGACATGCGCGGGATACAGCGGTGCATGCTGGGACGCCAGCATTCACCGCCGTATCCCGGAAATGATTAGTGCTGGGCTTCAACGTGCCCAGCGTGCCATGAGTGAAGATGGAAACTGCCTGAAGACAGAAATCAAAGTTATCGTTTGGCAGTAGAATCGCATCCTGGGGGCCAAGAAATCGGGACACACGGGCTGCTATTTAAGACAGGTAAGAGGAGCCTAAAACTTTTTTTTTTTAAAAACGAAAAACGAGTGAAAGACCGCTTTAATGTAGCTTAACGAGCAAAAAAGTGCCTGAATCTCAATAAATTGCCCTAAAACGTTTCACACCCCAAGATCTCGACCTTCCAAACATATCCAAGTAGTTTCAAGCGATTTGGTGACCCAGAAAGAAAACTCGGCACAATAAGCTTGTTTTTTGGGGAGCTTAATGTGGCTTAACGTACATAAATTACCTTAAATGTTAACCAATCTCCCCAAACTTCACACAATAGAAAACTCCCTCCATAGCAACGTATTCTGAAAATTTCAGATCATTTGGTTAATCACACAAAAAGTTATTCACATTAAGCTATATTTTACAATGCTAAAACACTTAATGTAAAGAGCTTAACGTACCATAATGTGCTTTAACCTCAATCAATTTTCTTGAAACATTGCACAGCCTAAGTTTTCAACTTCCCAAATCTATCCAAGAAGTTTCAAGCTATTTGGTGTACCAAAAGGCAAACTAGGGACATTAAGCTTGTGTTTTGGGGAGCTTAATGTGGCTTAACGTACATAAGAGACATTAAATGTTAACCAATCTCCACACAATAGAAGAATCTATCCAATTGATTGAAGTTTAGGCACTTTATTGCTCGTTAAGCTACATTAGGCCAATTTCACATTAAGTTCCAGATTCTCGTAGATGCCGGCGTAGTGTAGCGTAAGCCAACATATTCTGAATATTTCAGCTCATTAATCACACCAAAAGTTATTCACATTAAGCTATATTTTACAATACTAAAACATTTAGGGCCAGATTCTGAAAGGAGATACGACGGCATCGTATCTCTGTTTGCGGGGCTGTGCATCTATGCGCCTGATTCTTATAATCAGTTACGCATAGATTTTGCTTAGATCCGACTTGCGTAAGTCACTTACATCGTCGGATCTAAGTTGCAATGTTACGCTGGCTGCTAGGTGGCGTTCCCGTCAATTTCTGCGTCGAATATGCCAATGAGCCTGATACGCCGATTCCCGAACGTTTTTGCGCCGCTTCGCCGTAGTTTACGTCGTTTTCGTAAGCGCAAGGTTACCCCTGCTATATGAGGGGTAACCTTCCTTACGTCGGTCCGCCGTATGCCATGTTAAGTATGGACTCGGGACAGCGTTGTGTTTTTCCGTCGTTTACGTTGTTTACGTAACTCGTTCGCGAATAGGCCTGTATGTTAATTACATTGCCGTTGTAATCAATGTATTTGCGGCGTACTATGGAGCATGTGCAGTGGCCTATGTTTAAGGCCGGCGCATGCGCAGTTCGTTTGGCACGGGGGCGCGCTTAATTTAAATACAAGCCGCCCCCTTTGAATTACGCGGCCTTACGCCGGGCCATTTACACTATGCCACTGCAAATTACGGAGCAAGTGCTTGGAGAATACGGCACTTGCTCCTGTAAGTTGCGGCAGCGTAGTGTAAATAGCTTACGCTACGCCGGCATCTACGAGAATCTGGAACTTAATGTGAAATTGGCCTAATGTAGCTTAACGAGCAATAAAGTGCCTAAACTTCAATCAATTGCCCTGAAACTTTGCACAGCCCAAGATCTCAACTCCTTAAAACTATCCTATATGTTTCCTGCGATTTGATGTTCCACAAGGCAAACTAGCATCATTAAGCTTCTTTTTTGGGGAGCTTAACTTACAAAACTGACCTTAAATGTCAACTAATTTTCCCCATTTGGTAAATCACACCAAAAGTTAGTCACATTTTACATGCCCAAAACACATGGCTTAGTGTAAAAAGAGCCTAATGCAGTTGGGTGGTAAGTCGGGGGGGGGGGGGGGTGTGCTGCACCAGGTGCCACACACTGAAGGGGGTGTCAGGCCGGTGCCCCCCCTCCGTGACTAAAGACTAAAGGCAGAGACAGAGGGCAGCATGGCATGATGACTGGGAGGCAGCGGCAGCCTAGGTAACACACTGCAGGCTGAAGCCGCCTAGCTTTGCAGGGGGGGGTGCGAGCCGCACCCTGAGTGATACCCATCCCGTCGGCAGACCCAGGTCCCGGCCGCAACAATCCCCTTCTCTCGTGGCCACGCCGTGGCTCTGATAAGTCTTGGCTGCGACTGTCTTGCAGTCACATAGCCGAGCAGAGTGAAGCCACGCCGTCTCCCCCTCCTCTGTGTAATCTACAAGTGCTGTGTGTGCAGCACGCGGCACGCTGATCATCTGAGCTGAGCGAGGTGCATTACAGGTCTGAAAGGGGGGTGTCTGCACTGTTGTAGGGGGGTCTGTATTGTAGGGGGGTCTGTATTGTTGGGGGGGCTGCTTTGTAGGGGAGGTCTGTTTTGTATGACGGCTCTTATATAGGTGAAGCGGGGCCGTCACGTGACCCATCCCCCTCTAACGCACCCTCTGACTACATCACTGGGGAAGCCCAGGCTTTCCCTTGTGTCAGAGGGGGACGGGTCACGTGAAGGGTGGCCCTGCCTTACATATATAAGAGTTGTCATACCACCAACCACAGGGCAAGGGTTGTGGGGATGAGACCCTTGTCCCATCAACATGTTGAGGGCATGTGGCCTGGTACAGTTCAGGAGGGAGGGCACTCTCTCGTCCCACCTCTTTTCTGTGGCAGGCCAGGTTACGTGCTCTGATAAGGGGTCTGGTGTGGATTTTTGGGGGAACTCCACGCCATTTTTTTTGACGGCGGGGTTTCCCTTAATATCCATATCAGACCTGAAGGGCCTGGTAATTGAATTTGAGGGGACCCCCAAGCTTTGCTGGCCATGTGCATTGGGTCCCTCACCGTGCAGTGGGCACACGCCTGCTATGGCTCTTAAAGGACATTTCTTAATTTGTGTTGTCACATGAAAAGATAAAATATTTACAAAAATGTGAGAGGTGTACTTACTTTTGTGAGATACTGTACCTCCTCTGTACAGTGTTTTTTCCTGCCAAATGCCCCCACAGCAAGCAGCTTGCTATGAGGCACTCAAGCAGAGCCGCAGCTTTGTGTGTCCATTTAGACACAGAGCCGTGGTTTGGCCCCGCCCCTCTCTGTCCTCAATCTGTCCCTTGGCTCTCAGGTGGAGGCGCCGTCATCTTTGGTAAGGGAACCGGGAAGAGAAGCCTTGCTGCTTCACAGCCTGGCTCCCTACTGCGCATCCGCGAGTCGCTCTGTGCAATCCCACTGGTCCCTGCTGTCTTCTGGGACATGTGTGTCTCCCAGAAGACAGCAGTGGGACGGAGGAGGAGCCGAAAGTAGCGTAGTTATCAGCGGGTACTGCGCCTATCTATGCACGGGAGTGGGAGCAAAATACCTGTATTAGACAGGTATCTGCTTTCCCCTACCCCTGTCAAATGTGACACGGACCGGGGGAGGATTCCGAAAAGTGGAAGTTCCATTTTTATATGTAAGTCCGCTTTAAGATAATGACGTAATACGTACAATTTTTTTTAAGGTCAAACAAGTTTTTCTGTGAATATTCTCCTGCACCAATATTTTTATTTATTTTTTTGCAATCCTTAGACAATTAAATGTAATAAAACTAAACAAAAGGCAGTAAATATATGTAAAAAGTTGTAAAAAATATTAATAAGCGAAGCAAACAAAAACCTGAAAAAAAGTTTATTAGATAAATAGAAAAGAAAAAAAAATCACCAGGAAAATGACATTTGAATAGAGAAGGAGAATATAGAGTTAATCAGTGCTGATTAGAGAAAACGAAAGGGTTAATAAGAGTTCAACAGAGGAACATGTAATTAGAAAAAAAAAATGTTTTGCCTTGTCATGGTTGCTTTAAGTCCCTTCACCTGCAAATCAAAGTTCATCCCTATATAGAAGCAAAACACAGAACATTACAATTGATACAATGTTTCAATGTAACTTTCTGTGAAGTGTTTGTTGATAAACTTTGCCAGCCTGCTTCTTTTTTTATTTATTTTGCAGCTGCTGCTGAATTGCTGTGTAACTGAGAAAGGAAAGGGTAAAATATAATGAGAATAACTTTTGGTGTGATTAACCAAATGAGCTGAAATTTTCAGAATATGTTGGCGTGGATAGTCTTTTTTATTGTGTGAAGTTTGGGGGAGATTGGTTAACATTTAAGGTCTTTTATGTACGTTAAGCCACATTAAGCTCCCAAAAAAAACAAGCTTAATGTCCCTAGTTTGCCTTCTGGGACACCAAATCATTTGAACCTTATTGGATATGTTTGAAAGGTCGAGATCTTGGGGTGTGCAAAGTTTCAGGGCAATTGATTGAGGTTCAGGCACTTTTTTGCTTGAACTATTTCTTAGATATGTTTGGAAGGTCGAGATCTTGGGGTGTGCAAAGTTTTAGGGCAATTGATTAAGGTTCAGGCACTTTTTTGCTTGTTAAGCTACATTAAGCTACATTAAGCCAATTTCAGTATTGTAAAATATAGCTTAATGTGAATAACTTTTGGTGTGATTAACCAAATGAGCTGAAATTTTCAGAATATGTTGGCGTGGATTGAGTCTTTTAGTGTGTGAAGTTTGGGGGAGATTGGTTAACATTTAAGGTCTTTTATGTACGTTAAGCCACATTAAGCTCCCAAAAAAAACAAGCTTAATGTCCCTAGTTTGCCTTCTGGGACACCAAATCATTTGAAACTTATTGGATATGTTTGAAAGGTCGAGATCTTGGGGTTTGCAAAGTTTCAGGGCAATTGATTGAGGTTCAGGCACATTTTTGCTCATTAAGCTACATTAAGCTACAGTAAAAATTGGGGCAATTGGTTAACATTTAAGGTATTTTTTGTACGTTAAGCTCCCAAAAAAAACAAGCTTAATGTTCCTTGTTTGCCTTGTGGACCACCAAATCACTTGAAATTTCTTAGATATGTTTGTAAGGTCGAGATCTTCGGATGAGCTGAAATTTTCAGAATATGTTGGCATGGATAGAGTCTTTTAGTGTGTGAAGTTTGGGGGAGATTGGTTAACATTTAAGGTCTTTTTCGTACGTTAAGCTACATTTAACTCCCAAAAAAACAAGCTTAATGTCGCTAGTTTGCCTTCTGGGACACCAAATCGCTTGAAACTTCTTGGATATGTTTGAAAGGTCGAGATCTTGGGGTTTGCAAAGTTTCAGGGCAATTGATTGGAGTTCAGGCACATTTTTGCTTGTTAAGCTACATTAAGCCAATTTCAATATTGTAATAAATAGCTTAATGTGAATAACTTTTGGTGTAATTAACCAAATGAGCTGACATTTTCAGAATATGTTGGCATGGATGTGGTCTTCTATTGTGTGAAATTTTGGGGAAATTGGTTAACATTTTTTGTACGTCAAGGTATTTTTTGTACGTTAAGCTCCCAAAAAAACAAGCTTAATGTTCCTAGTTTGCCTTGTGGAACACCAAATCGCTTCAGATTTCTTTGGAAGGTCGAGATCTTGGGATGTGCAAAGTTTCAGGGCAATTGATTGAGGTTTAGGCACTTTATTGCTCGTTAAGCTACATTAAGCTAATTTCACATGAAATGTTTTAGTATTGTAAAATATAGCTCAATGCGAATAACTTTTGGTGTGATTAACCAAATAAGCTGAAAGTTTCAGAATATGTTGGCATGGATAGAATCTTCTACTGTGTGACGTTTGGTTGAAATTGGTTAACATTTTAAGTCTTTTTCGTACGTTAAGCCACATTAAGCTCCCCAAAAAACAAGCTTAATGTCCCTAGTTTGCCTTGTGGGACCCCGAGTCACACAAAACTTCTTGGATAGGTTTGGGTAGTTAAGATCTTAGGCTGTGCAAAGTTGTAAGACAATTGATTGAGGTTTAGGTACATTATGGTACGTTAAGCTCTGTTTTTGCATTGTAAAATATAACTTAATGTGAATACATTTTGGTTTGATAACCCAAATGAGCTGAAATTTTCAGAATATGTAGGCATCGATAGAGCCTTCTACTGTGTGAAGTTTGGGGGAAATTGGTTAACATTTAAGGTCTTTTTCGTACGTTAAGCTACATTAAGCTCCCAAAAAAACAAGCTTAATGTCCCTAGTTTGCCTTGTGGGACACCAAATAGCACAAAACGTATAGGATGTGTTTGGGAAGTTGAGATCTTAGGCTGTGCAAAGTTTCAGGGCAATTGATTGAGGTTTAGGCACTGTATTACTCGTTAAGCTAATAGTGTTTTGTACAATGTGTTTTCCATTTTCACTAGGGCTGTTACTGATTACAATTTTTGTGTTTGATTAATAAAATGTTTTTTTTAAATCAATTAATCGACTAATTTCGATTAATTATAACGCACATACAGGTCCAACTACTTTTAGCTGATCTCCTTGCAGGCTGATTCCCAGTGCAGCTCCCAACCACTGGAAAAATGGATAGCAGGATACAAAAAACACACACAGGCAGCACTCGAAGGGAATAGCATTAAAACTGTTATAGTCCTCAAGTAGGTATCAAAATAAATATTACAGATTTATCAGAAAAATTAAAGATTAATCGAGGAATTCGTAGTTAATTTTTACAGCCCTAATTTTTACCCATCTTTTATTAGTATTTACATTTGCTCATTCCATTAACCGCGCCATTATTACCGCCGTGTAATATTTTTTGATATCAGGGACCACCAGCCCACCTTTATTTATTTTTCTAAACAGGAGCACGTTACTTACTCTGGCTTTTCTGACTTTTAACATGTTTTAAAGTACTTCAGAACTTTCGTCAAAAAAAACATTATATATCTTGATTAACATACAGATGAAAGCATCTCGCCAGGCCATAGAAGATGCGGAACAAAATGCTTGTATTGCCGACAGCGGGAATTGTGGTGCTGAAGAAGATATCTTTAACACGGTAAGATAAACTTTTCAAATTGAAAGTCCTTGCTTGTCCAAAAATAAACAATCCTATACAACTATGGGTAGAAAATAAGAGCACTAGAGAGAGCGAGCAGGATTATAATGTGTTTGGTATAAAGATTGTTAGATTCTAAAAAATAAAGCTGGCCAAAAATGAATTGAAATTTGGCCAGTCCAATAGGAACCAGACACATTTTAATCCATCTATGGTCGTTCCTGCTAGAGAGAAGTTGATTTATTTGACTGGCTTCTCTCAAACAGAATGTTAGAAATGTTTTATTTTTTTATTGTACATCACGGGACACAGTGTCTTAGGCCGCGTACACACGATCAAACATATCTGCTGATAGCATGCTTTAAAACTTGTCTGCTGGAAAGCAGTCTGTCGGATATGTCCGCTGGTTAGTACGCCTAACCAGCGGACCGAAATCCTCCTCATGCGTCGAATGGATTCGACGCATGCGTGGAAGCATTCTGCTTCCTGCTTTGGTGACGTGGCGGCGTCACGTCACCGCCACGTCACCGCGTTGTCTGTCCGCAGGGATTTTGGTTTGATCGTGTGTACACACATCAAACCAAAATCTCCAAGGAGACATGTCCGTTGAAAATGGTCCGTCGGACTGTTTTCATCGGATATGTCTCCTCGTGTGTACGCGGCCTTAGTCATTACTAAGTGGGTTATATGTTCCACCTTCAGCCTATATAACCCCTCCCATACTGGGAGCACCTCAGTTTTTTCACCAGTGTCTAAGGTTCATTTTTAATCAAGATATTCTTGCCTACCTTTTTTCAAAATCTTGTTCCACGGACGGAAAGGTTATTGCTTTTCTCTCAATAGAGGTGAGAGCAGTTAAAAAAATATAGAAATCTGTTGTTTTGTTATGCTGCCAGAAGACCCTAGATGTGGGCAGGCAGTGTTCAGATCAGCTATTAAAATGGTTACACTCTCTCTCGTTAGAGTAAGGGAGGTCAAGGCCTATCTGAAGCGGCTGCTCGGATACGGAAAACTGATGTTGTTGCGCTACTAGGAGGCCCCAGGAAAGAGCAGGCAGCGTCTGGATCAACTATTTTCAATGTTGATTCATCAGGTTAATATTTAGGCTTGTGGTTTAAAGAGAGGGCTCCCCTGTTTCTTTTTGGGGTGCACCGTACCGGGATAGTAAGCGCTTCATGTGTGGTGCATTACCAAGCCTTTCTAGCTCAGATTTGCAAGGCCGCAACTTGGTCATCTGTGCTTACTAATTCCTATCAGGTGAACATAAGATGGCAAGAGGATGTAGCCTTTTGGCGCATTATGCTGTAGGCAGCATTATAGGTCCTCACGTCTGATGGCGGCCTGCGTTGTTTGTGTCTCCCTCCCCTCAGTAAGCATTGCTCTGGGACATCCCACTTAGTAATGACTAAGACTCTGTGTCCCGTGATGTACGATAAAGAAAATAGGATTTTTATAACAGCTTACCTGTAAAATCCTTTTCTTGGAGTAGATCACGGGACACAGAGCTCCCACTCTCTTGTTTGGGGATATGGGGACACTTATTGCTTTGCTACAAAAACTGAGGTGTTCCCAGTATGGGAGGGTTTATTTAGGGAGGAAACTTCCTGTCTAATTGATTACACCAGTGTCCAGCACCTGAAGGTGGAACATATAACCCACTTAGTAATCACTAAGACTCCCGTGTGTCCTGTGATGTTCTCCAAGCAAAGGATTTTACAGGTAAGCTGTTATAATAATCCTACTTTTCAATCAGCGCCTGCAGCTCAGATCAGTGTATTCAGACAGCGGAGGAGGAGACCCAGTGGCCGAATATAGTAGTGTAGCGGGGAGGATTCCTTCATCTACCTCCGTTGTGGAGGATAGGGAAATGTGTTCAGCTTAAGATTGCATCCCATGTATATCTGGTATCTGACTTAACTAAGGCAAAAATGATTTTCTCTTATTGTCCAAGGACGGTCACAGCCTTCTCAAGTCTTGACAAGTGGGCTATGTTCCTGTTCACAGGAGAGGATTAGGCAGAAACATGTTAGATATTTAAATACATGTTACTTTAACAGAGTTGAACATCCCGGCACAGGGGGCAGTCCCTCCGGACATGACCCTCCTCCTAGCAAAGGAGGACGACGTATGGCTTCCTTTGGGCCCAGCGCCCTGAGGAAAAGTGAGAAACCCCTTTTTTCAGTTTTTCCAGCAATATGGGAGATTCTCGGTCTACAATTGTGCTAATCACCAATGTCACCAATAATAAAAGTGAGGATACATCTAAAATTTAAAGCAGAACTCTGGGATCGGCAAAAAAATCACCCATTAGTACAGCCCTCTACACAAAATACTAAACTAAAAAAATAAAAGTATAATTGAATTTTCAGGAGGTCCTCTCTGTATTCAAAAAATGCAACACCTATTCTGCCAAGGAGGAGCTCTTACAACAGGGATTACGTCAAATCCTCCCTGCTCTCTCTACACCAGGGGTGCCCAAACTTTTTTCAAAGAGAGACAGATTTGATGAAGTGAACATGCGTGAGGGCCGACCATTTTGCCTGACATTCTTTGAACCATTAAAATTCGGTCTAAGTGTGTTCGTCCAAGCAACTAATACACGTCCCAAAGAGAATTCTCTTGCCTTTGTGGCTATGTTTGAGTAAAGAGATGAGCTTGGGCGTATTATTTGGATATATCATATTTATTGGTGTATTACATGCACCTTCCCTTTAAGAGGGGAGTTTCTGGAAAAAAAATTAAACAAAGATCTGTCAAGCAAAATAAGGATAAGTGCCCATTTGCAGACCCATCATTTCCAGGAATGCAGCACCCACCATTGCCAGGAATGCAGCACCCACCATTGAAAGGAATGCAGAACCCACCATTGCCAGGAATGCAGAACCCACCATTGCTAGGAATGCAGCACCATTGCCAGGAATGCACCGCCAGGCATGCACCCGCCATTGCCAGGCATGCACCCGCCATTGCCAGGAATGCACCCGCCATTGCCAGGAATGCATCTTCCACTGCCAGGAATGCAGCACCATTGCCAGGAAGGCACTCACAAGCGCCAAAGATTACCTACAGGAGAATCTCCTGTTTACACGGTGGCCTCTTTAATAGAAAGTTACCCCTTTTTTGATGGACAGAACAATCATCTTGTCCTGCCTCCTCCCTGTCCCCTCCAAGGCATATACCTATTTTGTGACCAAATAACCAAACGGGCCGTTCATAACCGGAACGCTGGGGCGCGATTGGCCCACGGGCCGGACTTTGGACATGCCTACTCTATACTATAATGCAACTGCACTTCCCATCATGCTTTGGGAATTGCAGTGAATGTGGGAGGGTACACTACAACGTAAAACACCCCCCCCTCTTTCTCATTTACACTGCTAAGCACAACACACAGTGGGGGGAAATTCTTATAAATGTAAAGTATGCATGTGCATAATGTTCAGTTAATTATATGTAGTCTACGTCTATGGTAGACGCTGTTATTGATGTTAATTACCTCCAGCTACCTGGCTGTAGTGATAAAAGCTTGCTGTGATTGCATTCTATTGTCTATTGTGCTAATCAAGTCTGGCTTCTGAAGGACCTCTCATTGTGTGATGCTAATTAGCACTGTTTTGTGTGAAAATACTATTGATGATAATGTGTGTTGTGAGATAGCACCCTCTAAAGGTCAGACGTCAGACTTATGGAATGTATATAATGTAGCAGGTGAAAATAACTTATCGCGGAGTCAGAACGTCTTGGGAATGAGTAGTAATTAGCTCATCTGAATGTCATTATCTAACGTAATGCGTATTGAAGTTACTTGTGTCATGTTGTGGGTGGAGCTGAGTCATTATCAATATTTGGTTTCTAACTGTATATAACAGGCATGTCCAAAGTCTGGCCCGGGGGCCAAATGCGGCCCCCCTGTTGATTTAATATGGCCCCCCTGGGGATTTGGATATATATATTGTTTGTGGCCCCCAGGACCACAAAAGATATATACTATATTTATTGGCACTGCCTTGGAGGAGACAGGGAGGGGGCAGGACGAGCACCATCAGATTACATGAAGAGAATCTCCTGTTTACTCAGCATGAATGAATGAATGAATGAAAACTTATATAGCGCAGCACATGCGAACTAAATCGCCTCTGGGCGCTTGTTGTTCCTGTCTCCTTTGGTATCAAAAGAGATGAGTCTTGATCTTTCTCCTGAATGCTAAGTGGTTCTCCTCCAACCGAATGTTGGTTGGTAAAGCATTCCATAGTCTGGGACCTTGGACCGCAAATCTTCTTTCTCCCTTGGACTTATATCTGGCTTTCGGTATCTGTAGTAGATTTTGGTTGGTGGATCGCAGAACGCGATTGGGATTGTGAACTTTTATTTTTTCGCATAGATAATGGGGAGCATTCCCATGGATACATCTATGCGTTAGACAGAGTGCTTTAACCACTTCCCTACGGCCGTACGACTATATGCGGCCGCAGGGTGGCTCTAATTCTCCGGGCTGCCGTGTTTTCACGGCAGCCCCTTTCTTTGTTCCCAGCGCGCGCTCCAGAGCGCGCAGCGGGGAACTTGTGTGCTGGCCGTGTCCCTTGGACACAGCCAATCACATATCGCCGTAAACGGCCAATCAGAGTGGCCGTTTGCGATGCGATCTGTGCGGCGAATGAGAGATTATCTCGTATGTAAACATATGAGATCATTTCTCATTGCCGGCTCTCACAATGACAGTGTCCTGTCTCTGGAGAGGAGATCGATCTGTGTCTCTTGTACATTGGGACACAGATCGGTCACCCCCCAGTCACCCCCCCCTCCCCCACAGTTAGAACACTATACAGGATACACATTAACCCCTTCCTCACCCCCTAGTGTTAACCCCTTCCCTGCCAGTCACATTTATACAGTAATTAGTGCATATTTATAGCACTGATTGCAGTATAAATGTGAATGGTGCCAAAAATGTGTCAAAAGTGTCCGATGTGTCCGCCATGATGTCGCAGTCGCAATAAAAATTGCAGATCGCCGCCATTACTAGTAAAAAAATAAATAATAAAAAAATAATAATTCTGTCCCTTATATTATAGGCGCTATAACTTTTGCGCAAACCAGTCGCTTATTGCAAATTTTTTTTTTTTTTTTACCAAAAATATGTAGAAGAATACGTATCGGCCTAGACTGAATTTTTTTTTTTTTTAATTGGGCTATTTTTTATAGCAACAAGTAAAAAATATTGTATTTATTTTTCAAAATTGTCGTCCTTTTTTGTTTATAGCGCAAAAAATAAAAACCGCAGAGGTGACCAAATACCACCAAAAGAAAGCTCTATTTGTGGGGAAAAAAGGACGCCAATTTTGTTTGGGAGCTATATCGCACGACCGCGCAATTGTCAGTTAAAGCAACACAGTGCCGCAAGCTGAAATTTCACCTGGTCAGGAAGGGGGTTTACATGCCCAGTAAGGAAGTGGTTAAAAGTGATTCTGTCTTTTACTGGTAACCAGTGAAGGGCTCTCAGTGAAGGTGAGATTGATTCCCAGGGTTTTTTCCCAGTCACAAGTCTAGCGGCCGTATTCTGAACGACTTGTAGACGAGCGATTTGGTACTTGGGGAGTCCGAGATAGAGGGCATTTGCATAGTCCAGTCTGGAGTTTACAATTGCTCCCACCACGGCCGCTATGTCTTCTTTGGGAATAAAAGGAGTAAGTCTGTAAGTAGGCGCAGCAGATGATGAGATCCGCTTACTACTGACCCTATTTGTGCGTCCATTGTCATGTAGGCGTCGAAGATGACCCCAAGACTTTTGACTTTGGCGCTAGGGGTGATGATTTTGCCCAGAATGGGCGGGGGTGTCCATGTTGTTGCAGGTTGGTTCATACGCTTGGCGTGAAACAGGAGAAGTTCTGCTTTCGCTCCATTGAGTTTGAGATAACTCTTTGTCATCCAGTCCTCTATCAAAGAGAGACATGTCTCTGGATTGAGGTGGTGATCCTTTTTCTTGCAAATGCGGAAATACAGTTGTGTGTCGTCTGCATATGAATGATTAAGCAGTTTTTGGCTGCTGATGATTTAAAAAAGAGGACAAAGATAGATGTTGAATAACACCGGCGACAGAGGGGATCCTTGAGGGACTCTGCACGCTAATGTGCGTTTTTCGGAAGTGAAAGGTCCTAACTTCACTATTTGCGATCGGTTTTCCAAAAAAAAGGAGAATCAGGATAAATCGCCTTCTGCGACTTTGGCTACTTCAGCTAGCCGAGTCAGTAAAAGCTTGTGGTCTACAGTATCGAAGGCTGCGCTTAGGTCCAACAGAACCAGAAGACAAGATTCTCCTTCGTCTGCGGCCTCGAGAGCGTTGTCCCATATTTTGAGCAACGCGGTGGATCAAGTAGGTTGTGGGTATCTAGATGCTGTTGCAGCTGTTGTACCACTACTTTTTCCATTACCTTTGAGAGTACATTTAGGCCTGTTATGGGACGGCGGTGGAGTGGGTCCTTGGGGTCCAGGGTGGGTTTCTTCAGGATGGGTCGAATTATACCCTCTTTCAACTGGGAGGGCACTGTGCCCTCCCTGAAAGATTGGTTGATAAGCTGCGTGATAGGGGGCACCAGGATTTCGGCGCATTCCTTCAGCAGTTTAGTGGGGATGATATCATTCGGAGCAGTGCTGTTACGCAGAGCACCGATGATGTTTTCAGTGGCATAGATAGAGATGGATTCCAGCATGAATTCACCAGGTTGTGGTGAATTACTGTAGATGTTGTGTAAATAATTACAGGGGGGGCCCCCAATTCGTCCCCAATTCGGACTCACAAGAATTTTGCAATGAATTGTTTTGCTAAATGCTTTGCCGGATTCCCTTGATTTTATTAATAAAGTAGTCCAACAATTCATTGCAAAATTCTTGTGAGTCCGAATTGGGGGCTTCAAGACAGCCTGGATTCATGGTCTGAGTGACCAGCTTGAAGAGTTCGTGGGGGCGGTTTAGGGCGCTGTTGATAGCCTCAGAAAAATAGTTTTTCTTGGCTTTGAACATTTTTTTGTGATATTTGCTAGTTATTGCTTTGTAGACGAAGAGGTTTTCATCTGAAGAGCTTCTTTTCCAGGCGGCTTCCGCCCTTCTACGCTCTTGCTTCAGCAACGCCAGTTGGTTGTTGAACCAGCTGGAGTTATTTTTCCGGATGTGGGTTTTACGTTTCGGCGCTATTAAGTCAGCTGACTGTAATAGGGCTGTGTTTATGGCCTCCAGTGTTTCTTCAGCAGTTTGATGCGGCTGAATTGTTTTAATTTTTTTCCCCTAACGTGGCTTTGAAGAGTTCTGAGTGGAGCTTCTTCTGACATCTGGTCCAGTGTGTCGTCACTGGATTTGATGTTTTTGATAAGGGGGGGAGATCGGAAATAATGAATTTATTGGATGGTGATCTGTCCATGGCAATGGTTCATTATCCAAGATTTTCTTTTCCAGATTTTGTCTGAAAATGAGATCGAGTGTGTGACCTGAAGCATGTGTGGGCCCACATACTAGTTGTTGTAGCCCTAATCCAGGAGTCTCCAAACTACGGCCCTCCAGGTGTTCAGGAACTACAATTCCCATCATGCCTAGTCATGTCTACGAATGTCAGAGTTTTTACAATGCCTCATGGGAAGTGTAGTTCCACAGCAGCTGGAGGGCCATAGTTTGGAGATCCCTGCCCTAATCCTTCCAGGTGGTCGATGCAGCCGTCGGCAACGGGGTCTTGCGGGGAGTTGGCCCAGAGGTTGAAGTCCCCGAGCAGCAAGAGGTGTTTGCTGTTAAGGGTATAGGTGGAGATAAAGTCCGTCAATGATGGGAGAAGCTGCAATTTTGGGCCAGGTGGCCTATAGCAGAGTAGAATCCGGACAGTCTCCTAGGAGTTTGCTTGAAGTTGCAGAGTAAGGGTTTCCATGAATGGAAGAGGGTTTTGAAGGACTGGTTTGGTGATTGCAAGATGAGTCTTGCAAATCACTGCCAGGCCTCCTCCACTTTGTCCTATTCTGTTTTCCGTTATGATACGGTAGTTTTCTGGCACCAGTTCTCCTAGAATGGTGTTACAGTCGGCTGTGTAATGAAGAGGCAATCTAGATCGTGTTGTAGAATGAAATCACGGATTTCAAGTCAGTGTTTTACTGCCGATCGCGTGTTGATCAAAGCACATGAAATGTGCTTAGGCTGGGGTAAACGGCTGAAATTTTTGTGAGTCGATCGTCGCTCAGTTCTTAGGGTTTTTTTTGGTGCTGGCTGGCAGTATAGCGGCGAATCGCCTCAGACCCCAAATGGTTTCTGCAGAATATTGCCGCTTCGCCATGGTCACCAATCACCAGGTGGGGGGGGGGAGAGGAGTTTAAGTTAATCCTCTCTCCTGGCTTGGTCCAGAGGAAGCCAAAAAAATCCCTGGCCGTGCTGTGCCAATATGCTGCGGTAGGGGCAATAAATTCCTTCCTGACCCCTTTGAGAGGTGATCGAGTGAACCCTGGATAAAGTACTGTTTTGTTGAGACGAGAGTGGGGATGAAAATTGGGTGTAGCAAGATGGCTGCCGATCAGATCCCAGGTTCCAGCCTAAGTGCTGCTAATTGGATGGATCGGGGGTGCCTGGGGGTTCTGGATCAATACCCAGGAGGAGAAGGTATCCTTCTGGGGTAAGTAGGGGTTTCTTGGCCTGTTAGGGGTTGGTAGCAGTGTGTGGAAGCGGCGCGATGTTAGGCCGCAAGTGAAGCCGTGGTCTTTCCTAGATCGCGGCGCCCGCGATTCCCCACAGGCTGGCGCAGGGTGTCTAAAAAAGCACCCAAAATGGCGGGGATTGCGGCGGACCGGTGGTGGGGGGGATGCCAGTGGTAGTGGTGACGAGGCAGTGGTAGTGGTGACGAGGGGGCAACCGATGAGGGGGGAAAAGGAGCAGGGGAGAGCCGTGGGGCATAGGTGTTTGCGGCGGCTTGCCCTAAAAAGGACGGCCGCCAGTGTTCCCAGTAAGGCTACCTGGTATGAAAAAGGAGCCAGCGGGCAGAGGTGATCAGGGGTGCTCAGAAGCAAGTGGATAGTGGCAGCAAAATGACAGGGAGGTGGAAGCCCTGCCTGTCTGTGAGGCCTGGAGCCGCACAGCGGCGTCTCTATTGGAAGTCCCGTCTCCTGGGATGCCACTGGACGACTGTTCTGTCTATCATAGGAGGCGGGACTTTGTATTAAAGAGGCCACAGGGTAAACAAGAGATTCTCCTGTTTGTAATCTGTTGGCACTCGTCCCGCCCCCCTCCCTTTGCCCTCAGAGGCTGCAGATGGGCATTGTTCAGGCTGCACTGATGGAAATGGTAAGGCTGCATTCATGGCACATGTGAGGCTGCATTGGTTGCAATGGTAAGGATGCATTCATGGCACATGTGAGGCTGCATTCATGGCACATGTGAGGCTGCATTCATGGCACATGTGAGGCTGCATTCACGCCGATAAATACAGTATATCTAAATAACACGCCCAAGCTCATCCTTAGTCCTAAGCAGCGCTCTGGGATTCGTTGGGGCCACAAAAGAAATATATACAGTATATCCAAATAACATGCCCAAGCTCATCTCTTCACCACACACAGCCACAAAGGCAAGAGAATTTTTGTTGGGCAGTGTATTAGTGCTCAGCCGAACACACAACCAAATTTTAATGGTTCAAAGAATGTCAGGCAAATTAGTCGGTCCTCACGCATGTTCACTTCAAATCAAATCTGGCCCTCTTTGAAAAAAGTTTGGACACCCCTGGTATATAACAAGCTGCGTTTACCATTAAAGTATTCATTTGTTTGGAGCAGAGAAGAGAGCTGTGTGTCTAATTTTCTGGGGAATTTATATGGATCGTGTCTGTTGGATTGTGGAGTGTCGGCGTTAACCCCTGACCGTTACAGAGTCAAATACAGGGAAAAAGACTTGAGACTGGGGCAGGACAACGATAGCATATTCAAGTGTTTTAGAATGGCCCAGTCAAAGTCCAGACCTAAATACAATTTGAGAATCTGTGGCAAGACTTGAAAATTGCTGTTCACAGACGCTCTCCATCCAATCTGACAGAGCTTGAGCTATTTTGTAAAGAATAATGGGAGAAAAATTCACTTTGTAGATGTGCAAAGCTGGTAGAGACATCCCCAAAATGACTTGCAGCTGTAATTGCAGCGCTAGGTGGTTCTACAAAATATTGACTCCGGGGCTGAATACAAATGCACGCCACACTTTTCAGATATTTATTTGTAAGTAATTTGGAAAACCATTTATCCTTTTCCTAATTTCACAGTTGGTCTATCGCATAAGATCCCAATAAAATACATTTACGTTTTTGGTTGTAATATGACAAAATGTGGAAGATTGCAAGGAGTATGGACACTTTTTCAAGGTGCTGTGTCTGTGTGTGTGTGTGTATATGTACACATAGGGCTGTTACTGATTAAAAATGTTGTGTTCGATTTAATCGTTTTTTTTTTTAATCGACTAATTTTGATTAATTATAATGCACATACAGATCCAACTACTGTTAGCTGATCTCCTTGCAGGCTGATTCCCAGTGCAGCTCCCAACCACTGGAAAAATAGATAGCAGGATACAAAAAACACACAAAGGCAGCGCTGGGAATAGCATTAAAACTTTTATATCCTTTAAGTAGGTAACAAAATAAATATTGCACTGGAGATAAAATCGATGTAGCGACATATACTGTAAAATACCAAGTAATACCAAACGGTACCAAAAAGCAGTCATAAGAACATGTAGCTAAGTATGATACTGGCATAAAAATGTGTACAACGATACCACTGCTGAATCCAGACGAGGAGGGGTTAACATCAGTCCGGCATGTAGGTGTCCTGTGAAGGGAACTATCACAACTCCCAGTGGATGGCTGTAGAATACCAGATTGATAGAGGGAAGTGTAACAGCCCTTGCGTGCGGCAGATAGTAAGGTCTCGTTGGCATGCAGATTTGAAGGCACAGCAAAGGAGCCCTTCAAATGGACACGGCAAGCCCCGCCGGTCATACGGGCGCGCAGCGTGGCGATCGGTGATGCGGGGTGTCAGTCTGACAACCTGCATCTCCGATCTCGGTAACGAGTCTCCAACAGAGCCTCGTTACCATGTGATCAGCCGTGTCCAATCACGGCTGATCACGATGTAAACAGGAAGAGCCGTTGATGGCTCTTCCTCACTCACGTCTGATAGAGGCGAGTAGAGGAGAGCCGATCCGGGGGTCTCCTGATGGGGGGGGGGGGGGTTCGCGCTGATTGTTTATCAGCACAGCCCCCCCCTCGGATGCCCACACTGGACCACCAGGGAGTGCCCCCACTGGACCACCAGGGAACAAAAAAAGGGGCAATAAAAAAAGCCAGTAAAAAAAGTAAAAAGATGCCAGTCAGTGCCCACACATGGGCACTGACTGGCAACATAGATCCATCAGTGCCACCACTCAGTATCCATCAGTGCCCCCCCACAGTGTCCATCAGTGCCACCCTCCGTGCCAATCCATGCCCAGTGCCCACCTATTAGTGCCCATCTGTGCCACCCGTAAGTACCCATAAGTGTCACCCACGAGTGCCCATCATTGCCGCCTATGAGTGCCCATCATTGCCGCCTATGAGTGCCCATCATTGCCGCCTATGAGTGCCCATCAGTGCCCATCAGTGCCGTCTATGAGTGCCCATCAGTGCCGTCTATGAGTGCCCATCAGTGCCGCATACCAGCGCTGCCTATCAGTGTCCATCAGTCCCACCTCATCGTTGCCCATCAGTGCCGCTATATCAGTGCCCGTAATTGAAAGAGAAAACTTACTTATTTACAAAAAAATTAACAGAAAAAAAGAAAAACGTATTAAAAAAAACACAGTCTTTTATTAGTTGTTGCGCAAAAAATAAAAACCGCAAAGATGATCAAATACCACCAAAAGAAAGCTCTATTTGTGGGGAAGGGCTTGGGCGGGAAGGTGCGTAAGTGCCTGGTATGGAAGTGGTTAAAGATTAATCGATGAATTAATTGTTAATTTCCACAGCCCTAATATATATATATATATAAAACATATGGATGATTAGTTAACCAATCACATATCCTCTACTTTCTGATAATCTTGTAGGAAGAAGACAGGGAGGTAGAGGTGCAGCAGGAAGCGGTTGTTCTTTCCAACACAATGGCCCATCCTGCTGCTGAACGTTTGGATGTATGTCTGTATATCTTTTTTAAATACATCAAAGAAATGTGTATTCTAAATGGTAAGTTTTTTATTTATTTATTTTTCTGCTGTAGATTATACCAAATAGCTGAAATTATGTGAATCTGTTTTTCTATTAATACTCCCCTGCATTGAGGTAAAATAGAGTTGCAGCATACCTGATACCTGTGACAACTCTTGCTGGGAAAGCCTGAAAAAAATGGACAAATTGGGGAAACTTTTTTCCATTATGTTTTTTCCCCCGGAAAAATTGGGAGGAAAAAAAAGTGTGGAATAGTTGTTTTTTCTTTTCCTTTTCTCCGTAAAATGGTGAGACCAACATGTAGAGTTTGAAAACATTTCCACAGTGCAATTTCTGCTAAGAGCAAAGCTGCAAATTGCAAATGTTATTTTTCAAATGCAACAAGGATGACAAAACACATCCTTGCATGCCAGAGGTGCCCTAAAGATATTAAAAATACTTTATGGAATGAAATAACGAGGACCATAGCAAAAGTACAAGTAGCTTTTCCCTCCAGAGTTCTCATTCCAGAAAAACTCTCTCTGCTGCTTCTGGATAATCACAAAGTGTTTCCTCACCAGCAACATCTTTAAGTAAGGAAGTGTTGCAAACCACCTCTCCCCAAAAATACACAAAACTTTAATTTATAGATACAAAAACACCTGGAAATCAAAAGAACATTGATCAAGCCCTTGCAAAAGCAATATATGCTTATGGTTCAGAATTGTCAATAACTACAAATGCAGGAAGCTTTTATACAATTATGGGGGAAAGGGGGCGGTTACCTGTTTCCATGTATAGGTGAAATGTTCTCAATGCATACAGTCCTTGTTGTTCCATTTGTAATAAAAAAAAAATACAATTTTAAAAAGCAAGTTTAGTTTATTTACTGAGAATAAGCTTTTATTTCAACCTCAATAACCTGTTTTTAATGTTAGTTGTGTACAAAGGGTAAAGAAGTAAAAGCCTCATTTTAAGCCATGGGGCGCTCTTGAGTATAATCGGAAGATCCCTCTTGCCTCTGCTTTTTAACAGTCTTTTATCCAGAGCCACATACAGAGGCCCAACATGCAGGGAGCACCTTCAGGTATTCTAGGGAATTAAATTACACATACAATTTCTAGACTACTATGTCATTTTTTTTCCACACGTTTTTGAAAAATGTGTAAAGAAAAAGGAAACGCATTTATTTTTACACAAATTTGTCCATTTATAAGATATTTCTAACACATAGCATGTACATAGCAAAAATTACACCCTCAAAATACATTCTGCTACCCCTCCATCACATGTGTGAGACTTTTACACAGCCTGGCCACATACAGAGGCCCAACATGCAGGGAGCACCATCAGGTGTTTTAAGGATGGGCTCTGTAGTGGCATGGATGAGCACTGATGTGGCACAGTCTGGATGAGCACTGATGGGGCACGGGTGAGCACTGATGTGGCACCGATAATCACTGATGTGGCATGGATTAGCCATGGGTTTTGGATAAATGAGCCAGGGAGGGCGCATGGATGAGCATGAATGTGGATGGATGAGCCAGGGATGGAGCATGAATTTGGATGGATGAGCCAGGGATGGAGCATGAATGTGGATGAATGAGCCAGGGATGGAGCATGAATGTGGATGAATGAGCCAGAGATGGAGCATTAATGTGGGTGAATGAGCCAGGGATGGAGCATGAATGTGGATGAATGAGCCAGAGATGGAGCATTAATGTGGGTGAATGAGCCAGGGATGGAGCATGAATGTGGATGGATGAGCATGAAATGGCATTTTCAAACCTCGATTACTGTATTTAGGAGGTCAAAAGGAAAAACGAGGTAAGTGATACCTCTAGCTTACAGCAATCAATTGATCTAATAAAAAACAAACCTTTAGTGTGACATAGTAGTCTAGAAATTGTATGTGTAATTTATCTCCCTAGAACACCTTTTGGTGCTCCCTGCATGATGGGCCTCTGTATGTGGCCAGGCAGTATAACAGTCTCACGCATGTGGTTTCGCCATGCTCAGGAGTAGTAGAATGTAATTCGGAAGGAATTGTGGGAAAAAATTACAACTTTAAAAAACTCCCCATGCCTCTTACTAAATACCTTGGACTGTCTACTTTCCAAAGAGGGGTCATTTGGGGGGGAGGGGGGAATTTGTACTGTACTGCCTTGTTGGGGTCTTAAGAAATGAGATAGGTTGTTGGTACATGATTGGCACCATAGCTTGTAGACTCTGTAAAACTCTATAAAAAAGACCAAATAATATATACTGTATTTATTGGCTTATAACGCGCGCTTTTTTCCACTTAAAATCAGGGGGAAATCGTGGGTGCACGTTATACACCGATCCGCGCTGTCTCTGAGCGCTGCCGACATAGACCAAGCCGAGCCGAGTGTACCCAAGTGTACGGCTCAGTTCGCGGTCATGCCCTGTCCTGCCTCCTAGCCTTTATGCGAAAGAAGCCAAGCGTGGCTGAGCCTAGTTGAGTGTGCAGTACACTCGGGTACACTCGGCGGCACTCAGCCGAGAGAAGCGGGGAGGACACCACCAAGGCCGCTGACGGACGCCGTACAAGGCCGCCAATAGACGCCGGGCAAGACACCGACGAGGGGCATTCAAAATGTAAGTATTTTTTTTTTTCCCTTAAACTTCCCTTCTAGGCTTGGGGTGCACGCTATACGCCGGCGAGCGGTATACCCTGATAAATACGGTACTTATTTGGGTTATTTTTACCAAAGATATGTAGCAGTATACATTTTGACCAAAACTTATGAAGAAAAACGGAAATGAAGAAAAATGCTCTAACCAATGACTGTTGTGACTCCCGTCCTTTGTATGCTAAGCATCCTCCATCTTCTAATTGAGTGTTAGTAAGAAGTACATTACTGATTTCACAGTTTTTCATTCATTTTCATGAACTTAATGAACAGATCTAAATGAAATTTGTGGGTGTATCTTGCAGGCAGAATATCCGAAAATATATACGAAAATAAAATAAAGGCTTTATACAAAGATCTTCTGGCTGTATTTGACAAATTTATTTTGCCTACCCATTCATCCTCTCATGTGCCATTTACAATGTTCTATATTTGCAGCTTCAATTTGGTAAGTGTTATGTGTTAATACATTGTTACCTGTGTGGGCATGGCATGCTTTGTAGTATTAGAACACATTCACATCTAAATTAGAAATATTTATTAATAAGCCTTTATTAATTGGCTTTCACAAAATTTATAGCGTTTACAAAATAGTGGATAGTTTTATTTAATTTTTGTAATTATTTTTTTCTTTACTACCACTATGGCGGCGTTCAGCGTTTTATTTATTTTTTTCATGACTGCGACGACATGGCGGACACATCGGACAATTTTGACACATTTTTGGGACCATTGTCATTTTCACAGCAAAAAGTGCTATAAAAATGCATTGTTTCCTGTGAAAATGACAATTGCAGTTTGGAAGTTAAACTACTAGGGGGGCGCTGAAGGGGTTAAGTGTGACCTCATATGTGTTTCTAACTGTAAGGGGGCGGGGCTGGACGTGTGATGTCATTGATCGCCTTTCCCTATATCAGGGAACAGACTATCAATGACTGTGCCACTGTGAAGAACAGGAAGGTTTGTTTACACACACCTCTCCCCGTTCTTCAGCTCTTGTGACTGATCGCGGGACTCCGGCGGCGATCAGGTCCCATGGCCGCGGTCACGGAGCTTCGGACCGGGTCGCGGGCACTTTAAAGAGGATGTACAGGTACGTGCTTGTGCCCAGCCGCGCCATTCTACGGACGTATATCGGCGTTAGGCAGTCCTTAAGTGGTTAAGAGAAAACCATATTTAGCTTGTAGCCTCTGTTGTGATACTGCCTATATACCTATGTAAACTGTCTACAGATAATTATATATATTGATGTCCAATTTTGGGAGATTTAGCAATGTATAATTAGGTTCATGAAGAGCAGCAGACAATGTAACAATTTAAAAAGGAACATCCATTTTTTAGGCCTGCTTCAGACCTTTATCAAGCAACAACATAAATATATAATCCTAAGGCCCCTTTCACATTGGGGCGGTGGGTGGGGCACTTTACCATCAATTTTGCTGTGCTAATTGGCCGCTAACAGCCGATGAAGGGTTAAAACCGGTTCGGCCGCGCTGCCCATTGATTTTAATGGGCAGGGGCACTTTAGGAGCGGTGTAGTCACTGCTCTTTATGGGCTGAAAAAATGCTGCTAGCAGGACTTTTTTTAGCATCCTGGTAGCCCACGGGGCTTTCACACTGGAGAGACAACAGCTGTTTCAGGGCGCTTTTCAGGTGCTATTTTTAGCGTTGTAGCACCTGCAAAGCGCCTCAGTGTAAAAGGGGTCTTAGGGCATGTTGCCCTGTATGACTTTAATTTATTTGTACTGTATATACTGCTTGGTTACAGTTTAGCCTCGTACACACGATGAGTCCATCTGATGAGAACAGTCCAAAGGATCGTTCTCATCGGTTAACCGATGAAGCTGACTGATGGTCTGATGTGCCTACACACCATTGGTTAAAAAAAACGATCGTGTTAGAACGCGGTGACGTAAAACACAACGACGTGCTGAAAAAAATGAAGTTCACTGCTTCCAAGCATGCATCGACTTGATTTTGAGCATGCGTGGATTTTTAACCGATGGTCGTGCGTGTACTAATGATCGGTTTTGACCGATCGTTAGGTATCCTTCGGTTAAATTTTAAAGCAAGTTGGCTTATTTTAAACGGAGGTTAAATAACTTATGGGGCCCCCACACGATCGGTTTTGACCGATGAAAACAGTCCATCAGTCCGTTGTCCTCTGGCTATCCTATCGTGTCTACGAGGCCTTTAAACAGTCTCTTCGGTTGTTTTCCTCCTACTCTGTAATTGGTGTATGGTGCTTTTTTTCCTCACTTGTGGAGGTCTGCACAGGGGCAGACTGACAATTGAGGTGATCGGGCACTGCCCAAGGGCCCCATGCCACTAGGGGGCCCCATCAGGGTTGCCAGGCTCAGTAAAACCAGGGATAGTATGTAAAAATATGTTTTTTTTTTTTTACATCTGTCCCTGATATGTCTGAAACCGACATGCTTTTAATGTGAAAATCCCAAGATTTCTGCTGCCCCGCCTTTGCACTGCCTCCTGGCGTGGTGACCATCAGTTAACCCAGGGGCGCCATAATCTTCTATTGCCCGGGGGCCCCATAAGTTGTCAGTCCGCCCCTGGGTCTGCCTTGATTGTACACTTGTAGAAGAAGAGAGGGGCTATACTGAATGTGTGCCAAGTGGGGTCCAGGGGACCTACGGCCGGCTGGTACCGGGTCCCCAAAGTCCGGGAGATCAGGCGCAAAAAGGTGACTCGAGTATAAGCCGAGAGGGGCATTTTCAGCAGCAAAAAAATGTGCTGAAAAACTTGGCTTTTATTTTTGAGTATATACAGTATATGTACTGTATTCAGGGCTGTTTGAAGGCATTTGGGGGCCCCAAGCAAGAAGCGGGGGACGGGGTGTTGCTGCTTTTCAAGTTGAGAAGGGGGGGTCAGATGCAGCTGCCGCTGAACACCGAGAAGTACTTCTTCTTTCATTGCAAGTTGATAAGTCGGCGGGGGGGGTGTGTAGCGCTGTGCAAGCTGTGGAAGCATTTTGTTTTATCAATTTGCTAAGTGTAAAAAATGCCCATTGATTCTGCTATAAGCGGGGGGGGGGAGGGGGGGCTGCTGCTGTACGCTAGTACTTCTTCTGACTACCTTCCCCCCCTCCCTAACACATACCGTTCCGCTGCATACAGCTGCTGCCCCCCTCCCTACCGCATACAGCTGCTGCTGCCAAACTTCGGCTAGTACTTCTTCTGACTGCCTCCCCCCATGTTATTTTAACCCCCCCCCCCTTACCCCATACCACACACCACGCAGCAGAAGATTGTTTGCTGTTCCCGGCCGGACTGAAAGGAAGTGAGCACTGAGTGTGTGCACTTCCTGTTGTTCCGGCCGGGAACAGGAAACTGAATCTCCTGTACCACGTGGTTTACGGTACCCGGCCGGGCTGCAGGAGGTATTAGGAAAGGAGCTCGGCCACGCTACAGGCTGCAGCATTTATAGGAAGCAGCGGCGTGGCAAGGGCCCGCTCTGCTGGGGCCCCAGGCCAGCCCCGGGCCCCAAGCAGTTCCTTGTTTTGCCTGTCTTGTTCCGACGGGCCTGACTGTATTACAGCGATGTATTGCACAGTTTTTTTTTTACCCTGGCATATTCTTTAAACATAAGGCAGGTATTTCATATTTGGAATGTGACGACTTGGGTTTCTTTGGTTTATATGTTTTGGTTTATTGAAATACAGAAACTTACAGAAGCATTTTTGGAACATCTTCGGAAGATACTGCAGAATCCAAAAAACCTGGAAATAATCAGACAAACGGCTGCAGATTATATTGGGAGTTTCCTGTGTCGTGCCAAATTCGTTCCTTTGCTGTAAGTCATGCATACTAAATTCAGCAAAGATTAGCAACATGATTCATTTCAGCTGTAAAAATATTTTCAAGTTGTTAGTTTTGTGTGCAAAAACCTTTTTGTGATACTAATTCTAGAAACAGTAGTGTAGGCCAGTCATTTTTTTTCCCCACATAGATTTAATGTAAAAAATATACAAGTATTGTAGTACTAATGCAATAGATGTACTTAAATTTAGTCTTTTACCACTTCAGCCCCGGACCATACTGCTGGTCAAAGACGAGGCCACTTTTTGCGATTCGGCACTGCGTCACTTTAACTGACAATTGCACGGTCGTGCGACATGGCTCCCAAACAAAAATGTCCTTTTTTTCCCCCACAAATAGAGCTTTTTTTTGGTGGTATTTGATCACCCCTGCGGTTTTTATTTTTTGCGTTATAAACAAAAATAGAGCGACAATTTTGAAAAAGAAAATGCAATATTTTTAACTTTTTGCTATAATAAATATATATATAAAAAAATGTTTTCCTCAGTTTAGGCCGATACGTATTCTTCTACATATTTTTGGTATAAGCATTTATTGTTCGGTTTGCGCACAAAAGTTATAGCGTCTACAAAAGTAATGAATGCAATCATCGATTTTTATCGTGACTGCGACATTATGGAGGAAACATCGGACACTTTTGATGCTATTTTGGGACCAGTGTCATTTTTACACTGATCAGTGCTATAAAAATGTACTGATTACTGTGAAAATGACACTGGCAGTTAACCACTAGATGGCACTGTAGGGGTTAAGTGTGCCCTAGGGAGTGCTTCTAACTGTAGGGGGATGGGCTGTGTGTGCCACAACAGTGATCACTGCTCCTGATTACAGGAAGCTGTGTTTACTGTCCTGTCAGTAGGAAGACTGGGGAAATGCTTGTTTACATCAGCGTTTTTCCCTTATTCCTCACCGTGAAGCGATCGCGGGTATGCCCACGGACATCGAGTCCACAGGATCCGCGGTCGGAGTCACAGAGCTCCTGGCGGGCTCGTGTCCACAATGCTGCTTCTTTTGCCTGCCCATGCCATTCTGCCGACGTATATCTGCATGCGGCGGTCAGCATGTGGTTAACATCTGTTAGCAGAAAAGGTACATATGTATGATGTGTTTTTTTTTTTTTTCATACAGTATATTTGTGTTTTAGGACTGTGCCTGCCTTGAACTTATAGTTAAGGCCGCGTACACACGATTGGTCCAAACCGATGAAACTGGACTTAAGTCCAGTTTCATTGGTCCAAACCGACCGTGTGTACGGCCCAACGGTCTGTCGTCCGTCGGACCAAAGTTTTAAAACTTGCTTTAAAATCAGACCTATGGACGCCTGACCGATGGTTAGTATGCAAAAGCATCGGTCCAAAAACCCGCGCATGCTCAGAATCAAGTTGACGCCTGCTTGGAAGCATTGAACTTCATTTTTTTCAGCATGTCGTTGTGTTTTACGTCACCGCGTTCTGACACGATCGGTTTTTGAACTGCTGGTGTGTACGCACATCAGACCGTGAACCGATGAAAACGGTCCATCGGACCGTTCTCTTCTGGTTGGACCGATCGTGTGTACGTGGCCTAACTGCCTGTAACCAATGTACAAATATTGTAGTACTGATGCATTGGGTGTATCTAAATTTAGTCTTTTAAGGCTGGGTTCACACTTGTGCGGTGCGAATTTCAGCTCTTTTTTTCTCTGCGAACATAAAACAGGGTTGTTCGGCGGTTCATCTGCGTTGTAGCTGCGGATTTGCTGACCTGGGAGAGGGGAGGGGGGGAAGTGTATTGAGTAGGAAAATAATTCCTGTTCAGAACGGAACACATCTGCGAATCAGATATGTCCCCATAGAAGATAATGTACAGACAGTTCGCACCGCAATGCCTAGAAAACGCACATGTTTTTTGGGCAATGCGCAGTGCGAATGCATCGCACATGTGACCCAGCCTCATTTAAATAAATGTTTTTTTTTAAATATTATGTGAATTGGATGCGGTGGAAGCCGCAACCAATTTACATAGGTGTGAACAGGGCCTTAAAGATAAGTTCACCTTTTTTTTTTTTCTAAATTCCAGCTCCCCTATGTACCAATATAGCATTCATTTACTTTTTTTCCAAAAATATCAAAGCTTTCCATCGAATCTACAGACACCCCCTCGGGGACTTTAAAGGGCAAACTCAAATTATTGAATTGATTTACTATAAAAGTATAAAGTTTATTCATACACAATTAAACACATTGTTGCACACATTACCATAAGATACATTATAACAATATGATCTAAAAAGGCTCATGTAGGGCTGGTTATTGATGTCACAGTCGCTTCTCGTTACGACCAACGGGTTTCAGGAGCAAATGTATACCCCTTCTTCAGGGAAATTTAATTACTTTAATAACCAGAATTTTCAGCTTTCGGTGCTCTCACATTTTGAATGACAATTACTCAGTCACACAACACTGTGCCAAAATGACATTTTTGGTGGTATTAAATCACTGTTTTTTTTTGTGCTGTAAGAGAAAAGAAAAATTGTTTTTAAAACAATGATTTTTTTCTTTGTTTCTGTTATAAAATTTAGCAAATTTGTATTTTTTTCTTCATACATTTTGGCCAAAATTTATACTGCTACATGTCTTTGGTAAATATAAGTACAAATTGGTACAAATTATTTAAGTACTGATGGCCTATCTCATTTCTTGAGACCCTAACATGCCAGAAAAGTGCAAATACCCCCCTAATGACCCCTTTATTGGAAAGAAGACATTCCAAGGTATTTAGAAAGAGGCATTGCAAGTTTTTTAAAGTTGTCATTTTTTCCCACAATTCTTTGCAAAATCAAGATTTTTTTTTTTAAATAAACATTTTTATATTAACAGGTTATTTCTCACACACAGCATACACATTCCACAAATTACACCCCAAAACACACTCTGCTATTACTCCCGAGTATGGCGATACCACATGTGTGAGATTTTTTTTTACACAGCGTGTCCACATACAGAGGCCCAATATGCAGGGAGCACCATCAGGCGTTCTGGAACACCCAGACCAATTCTGACATTTCTCTCCTACATGTAAAATTCATCATTTATTTGCTAGAAAATTACATAGAACCCCAAAACATTATACATGCTTTTTTTTAGCAAAGACCTTAGTGCTGCTGCCACCCGCTCTCTCCCCCTCTCACATTGTACCGATCGGTACAGAGGAACCGGCATCATCGCATGACGCCGGTTTGTTTACAAGTGATTGCTCCGTCATTTGACTTTACCGTGATCCTCTGGACCCGGCGGTCACGGACACTCCCGTGTGCGCACCCCAGGAGCGCGATTCTGGAAGGCCGTAAATTAACAGCTTCCCAGAGTTAAGCAACCGCCCTGTAGCCGTACTTTGGCTGTGGCCTGGTTGTTAAGTGGTTAAAGAGAGAAGATCATAAATTTAGGACACTCAACATCACAGCCTGCAGTAGACTCCTCACAAATAAAAGTAACCAATAGTAAGTCTGCATCAAGGTATTCATAGTCCCTTAGGAGTAGATCCCCCAGAGAGATGGGGGGCCACCAAGGCCTTTAATGCTCCTCACAAGGACCCCAGAGCACAGCCAATTTGAGCCGTCAGGTGGAGAGTGTAATGAGGGAAAGAAAGAAGGTCATGGCTGGTGGGGAGTAGGGTATTTAACATCAATAGTGATGTCTGCCCACAACTTATCTGTTTGAAAAAAAAGTAGTGTTCCCCCGCTCTACCATCAAATTGAGCAGCTCATTGAGCCTCGTTGTTCCTGTGTTTATCAACCAATTTCACTTTCAGGCCCCATTCACATCTAGCAGACTGTGGCTTGTTTTTCCTTTGACACGCATAGGGCAGCCCATTGGTTTTAGTGGGATGCCCTACATGTGGCTTATGGGACATTTTGGCGTTTTGTGGGCTGCATGTTTTTTTACATTTGCCACAATTCTTTTTTTTTTTTACATGGCAAAATGTGTGTTTTCTTCTGTGTTTGGTGTGTCGTTAAAAATCTATGGCACTGAAAGCGAATCTAGGTAATTTTAGGTGTATAAAGGTGGCCATACGCTATACAATCTGATTGTACGGTCTCCTTTAGTTTTACCAAATGTATATAATAGGAGGAAATGCCTATCTAGCCAATCACTCTGTATCCAATCAGGCAGGCCCTTGCACTACATAATTGATTGCAGATTTTATAGTGTATGGCCATCTTTGTACATCTGAAATTAAACGGGCTGTAAAGGAAATATTTTTTTTCCCTAAATAGCTTCCTTTACCTTAGTGTAGTCCTCCTTCACTCACCTCATGCTTCCATTTTGTTTTAAATGTCCTTATTTCTTCTGAGAAATCCTCACTGCCTGTTCTTCTGTCTGTAACTCCACACAGTAATGGGAGGCTTTCTCCCTGGTGTGGAGAAAGCCTCTTGAGGGGGGAAGGGGGTGAGCAGGAGTGTCAGGACGCCCACTAACACGCAGCTCCTTTCTCTATTTCCAAAGTAGAGAGTGTCCTGACTTGCCTGCTCGCCCCCTCAAGGCTTTCTCCACACCAGGGAGAAAGCCTCTCATTACTGTGTGGAGTTACAGACAGAAGAACAGGAAGTGAGGATTTCTCAGAAGAAATAAGGACATTTAAAACAAAATGGAAGGATGAGGTAAGTGAAGGAGGACTGCACCAAGGTAAAGGAAGCTATTTAGGGGGAAAACAAAATTTCCTTTAAATCCCTTTAATAGTTGTGCTTTCAGTGCTGTTAATTGTTAATGGAACACCAAACACAGCAGCAAACACACATTTTTCCATGTGAAAAATGAGTGGAAAATGCTGCAACCCACAAAACGCCAAAATGTCCAATAAGCCACTTGAAACCAATGGGCTGCCCTTTACGTTTTACAGGAAAAACAAGACACAAAACACTTCAAGACACAAAAAATGTGCTCCTACTATGCTAGATGTGAATGGGGCCTGCAAGTGAAAATGGTGTGTTAGCACAAGAACAATGAGGCTCCATTCACATCTCTCTGTTTCCTTGCATTCCAGTAATGCACTGCTCCAAAAATCGCAATAAAAAAAACGAATAAAGCTTCACTCTAAAAAAAATTGTTCTGAAGCTTCTTTTGGGCGATTGCCCCTTGCTAAAAAAAAAACAAAAAAAAACAACATATGCTGGTCAACTCCTTCCTGTGTCGTGAACTTTAGTCTGACCAGGAAGTAAGGCAGAAGCAATGGATACATTTGGAAACATGAATGAAGACAAGTGAAGTAAGAGTTTGTAGATTTAAAGGAACACTTTTTGATATTTTTGCAAAAAAAAGTACATGAATGCTATATTAGTACATAGGGGAGCTGGAATTTAGAGGGGAAAAAAGGTGAACAAAGGAGAACTTATCCTATAACATCTGTTAGCAGAAAAGGTACATACATGTTTTTTTTTTCATACAGTATAATTGTTTTTTTTAGGACTGTGAAGGCCTGCCTTGATATGTTAGTTAACTGGTTGCACAGTTACCTTGACACCCTAGATTCTGGACGTATGGCTTTTTTTGATGTTGAATTCCATGGACCATTTTATGCCGCTTGCCAGGCAGTTTTCTGTATAGTGATCTATCGGCATAAGCAGCTTCTAGACGAAGACTCGCAGAAAGGTACTACAAACCTCTGTATTTTCGGTTGTTCTTTCATTGCATATGTTATATACAGTAAGGGCAGCTCACACATCAAGACATGACCTGTCAAACTTTAAATTTGTCCTGAAATTATATACAGTACCTTGCATGGTTAGTACTGCGGCCCTCACCGGAGCTGACAGATTTTCTTTTTAGTGCAACCCTCTGAATTGCACGAAAAAAAAAAAAAAACGGTAGTTTGTACCCGGTGTGATTTTCTTTTCTTGAATAACAGATTCCCCCTGTCAACACTGACTGTGTGTATTACTCTGTTGTATTCTCTCAGTGGGGGAGGGGCGGGGGGAGGGGGTTAGCCATGCCAGAAAACACAGTGATTATTGTTGGTGGCTATAATGACATAAAAAATCTGACAGGCTGGTTTGTACCCAAGTTAATTGATCAATCAGCCTGCCTATATATGGTTAGAATCTTGGCTAGTCCCTGCTGAACAGTCCAAGATTCGAACGGATTAAAGTGTTTGTAAAGGAATATTTTTTTTACCTTAATAGCTTCCTTTACCCTTAATGCAGTGCTGTCCTCATTGTTCGTTTTTGCTCTCAAGTTGCTGTAATCCTTCTCTGATCTCCACACTTCCTGGTTGTATGTTTTCTGATCACCACAGTACTGGGAGATTTATCTGTGGTCACTAATTTGGGAGGTGTGATTACTGTGTGTCTAAAACCCCTCAGCACTAATCACTTTAGTTTTCCAAACCATCACTGCCCTCTATTGGCTCTGTACATCAGAGAACCAGGAAACAGCATGCAAAATGAAACTGAAACTGCAGGTACATTATATGATTGATCTTTTATCCATTTTTAATTGATTTTAAAAGGAATCAGTTAACTATTATGTCTCTATACCCTGTAAACAGTCATTTCAGCAAAAAAAAAAATTCCTTTACAACTCCTTTAACTCATTTTGCAGTAATCACACTCTGGGCTACAATGGGGAGGAGAAGTACGGTGAACAAACATAGTAAGACCTGATCTGATTGTTTGTTCCTCGCTTGTTTGCCTCTCCCAAAAAAAAGGCAGAACAATCGATTTTGATAACAAACCATAATCCAAATCCTTTCCAAAACATTGGCTTGATTAGGAGAAGTAAAAGGGTCCAACATGATAAGTGTTGTGCACACCAAGTGATAATCACGATGCATCTAGGGTAGGGTGACCAGACATCCCCGGATTTAAGGACACTGTCACTGGAGCCAGTCTGTCCCCAGATTTGTCCCCAGATTGCAGTGGCATGGGGGGGGGGATCTGATAATCTCGCCCCAGGTGCAACATTTGGGGGGGAGCAAAATCATTACTGTGCCCCCCAAGTGTGCTGTTGGGCCCCCCCAACACAGGTACTCCTGTAGGACAGCCTGTCCCCCATGATCCCTCTGGTGAGGGCAGCCCGTGTGTGAGAACAGCGGAGGGGAGGGGCAGTGCAGAGGATACGATGATTATTGGAGAAGCTCTTATCAGGGGATACTGAGGATCGGCTGGGTGTCGGGAACAGTACCTGGTGCTGGGGAGAGCCCTGCTCCGATGGATTATCATGGAGGCCATGGAGAGGTGAGCAAAATCACCCAATCTACAATGTAGGGGGGGAGTAGTGCAGGAATCGGGTAGGTCAGTGTAGTGGTCAGTATAGGAATTGGGTAGGTTAGTGTAGTGGTCACTGTAGGAATTGGGTAGGTTAGTGTAGTGGTCACTGTAGGAATGAGGTAGGTTAGTGTAGTGGTCACTGTAGCAATGAGGTAGGTTAGTGTAGTGGTCACTGTAGGAATTGGGTAGGTTAGTGTAGTGGTCACTGTAGGAATGAGGTAAGTTAGTGTAGTGGTCACTGTAGGAATGAGGTAAGTTAGTGTAGTGGTCACTGTAGGAATCAGGTATGTTAGAGTAGGAATCAGGTAGGTTAGTGTAGTGGTCAGTATAGGAATCGGTAGGTTAGTGTAGGAATGAGGTAGGTTAGTGTAGTGGTCAGTATAGGAATGAGGTAGGTTAGTGTAGTGGTCAGTATAGGAATCAGATAAGTCAGTGTAGTGGTCATGTAGGTCAGTATAGGAATCGGGTAGGTTAGTGTAGATGTCAGTATAGGAATCGGGTAGGTTAATGTAGATGTCAGTATAGGAATCAGGTAGGTCAGTGTAGTGGTCATGTAGGTCAGTATAGAAATCAGGTAGGTTAGTGTAGATGTCAGTATAGGAATCGGGTAGGTTAGTGTAGATGTCAGTATAGGAATCGGGTAGGTTAGTGTAGTGATCAGTATAGGAATCCGGTAGGTCAGTGTAGTGGTCATGTAGGTCAGTATAGGAATCAGGTAGGTTAGTGTAGATGTCAGTATAGGAATCAGGTAGGTTAGTGTAGTGGTCAGTGTAGGAATCGGGTAGGTTAGTGCAGTGGTCGGGTAGGTCAGTGTAGGAATCGGGTAGGTCAGTGTAGAAATTGGATAGGTCAGTGTAAGAATTGGGTAGGTCAGGACTCGGGGAGTGTTAAAAGTCTGGCGGGGGGCAAATTTCTTGCCTTGTCCTGGGCGCCGACAACCCATGCATATATAATTTGAGAAAAATATGCGTATAAAATAGTTTACCATTTCGCAAAAAAGATCTACTACAATTGTCAGTTTGAGGTTGTTTTTACTATATATGCCGAGTCCAAAACATGAAACCTAACATTGTGATCTTTCTGTTTGGGATTTGGAAAGGTTTGGCATACCTCCAAGCTCTGAACCTTGAACGAATTGTTATGTGTCAACTCAACCCACTTAAGATGTGCCTTCCCGCAGTGGTTGATTATTTTGCTGCCATTACTGAGTAAGTACTACTCTGCATCTTGTTTCTGCATATATACTTGTCCGTATACATGTCCCATCTAGTTCAGGCAAAAGACAAACATAAAAATTGCATCCTCAAATCCCTAAACCCACAGTCGAGAAAAAAGCCAAATATCCTTATAAAGCATATTTCAGTAGGCTTCCATAGGATCCAATTTCTTCCTAAACCACTAAGGGAAATTAATACTCCTGACCCTGCACTCTGGACAGTATACACTCCTGAACTCTGCACTTTACATCACATATGCCTACACATTCCTGACACATGTACTCTGTACATTATATACTTCTTCACTCTGTGTATTACGTACCCCTGATCACTGCATTCTATGTGTTACCTACTCTGCTAAACTGAATTTATTCTCCAGATTAACCACTTGACCATCGGGCCTATTTTGGCACTCTCATGTAAAAAAATCACAATTTTTTTGATAGAAAATTCATCAGAACCCCAAACATTATATGGTATTTGCGCAATCATTTTTCAAACGCCTTTTTTTAGGGAATTAAAATATAACAGAACGGTAAAGTTAGCCCAATTTGTTGGTATAATGTGAAAGATATAATGTGAAAGATGATGTTGCGCCGAGTAAATAGATACCTAACATGTCACACTTTAAAATTACGCACACTCATGGAATGGCGCCAAACTTCGATACTTAAAAATCTCCATAGGCGACGCTTTAATTTTTTTTACAGGTTACTATTTTCGAGTTTCAGAGGAGGTCTAGTGCTACAATTGATGCACACGCTCTAACGCACGCGATGATACCTCACATGTGGGGTTTGAACGGCGTTTACATATGTGGGCGGGACTTGAATGCGTGTTCGCTTTTGCGCGAGAGCTACCGGGGACAGGGGCGTTTTAAAAAAACATTTTTATATGTTACTTTATTATTTTGTTTTTACACTTTGTTTTATTTATTTTTTTTTGATCACTTTTATTCTTATTACAAGGGATGTAAACATCCCTTGTAATAGGAATCACTGTGACAGGTCCTCTTTATGGAGAGATGTGGGGTCAATAAGACCCCACATCTCTCCTCCAGGCTTACAAGCATGAAATTGGTGAAAAAAATTCACTGATCACATGCTGACAGTCGCATTTGCTGCTTTGTTTACTTGCGGGTACTGGGCGCGCCCAGGCCTCCGACGGTCATAGAGATGACTGGTGACCATCTGGTCACCAGTCATCTCTATGCTTCCCAGACAGCACTGGCCGATTCGCTTTCCGGGTCCCCGATGGCACAGGAGAGCCTGGGGAAGCACCAGATGGCGGCGGGAGGTCCCCTTCCACTGCCTATAAGTACGATCAAGCGGTGGAACTGCTGCTTTGATCATTCTTATAGTGTACAGAATCAGTGGCTGAAGACGGTGATATCTGAATGATGCCTGTAGCTGCACCCATCATTCAGATATCACCGCACAAAGCCGAGGACGTTAAAAAACGTTGTAAAGTGGTTAAGGTGTGTGTGTGGGGGGGGATGGAGTTTGTAAGCACTTTGTATAAATCAAAACTCTATCAAACTAGATGCAAAATTGTTCACTTTTAGGCCCGGACACCATACCCATTAATATTCTTGAAATAAGGACCAATTCATCTATGCTTGCTGCAGTGGACTGACCAGCTTGTCGACCAATAGTGGTTCATTTGGACAATGCCACAGCTATGGCATACATAAATCATTAGTCTAAAGGTCACATTCCTGGAGTAGACAATTGGGAGGTAGAATACCTTGGTCGCCACTCCTGAATGTGGTGGATTGGTCTATTCACTCTGTGGTGCTCCAGGACATCTTTTACCTTTTGGGGGATACTGGTCTGATCTGTTGGCATCTCACTGCAAAATCAAAGTTGATAGGATGTCTTTACAGTGGACACATTGGGAACTCTGTAGATCAGTTCCAGCTTCTCTCTGCTATGGATCTTCTTTTGACTGCTTCTGTGGATTCAGATGGAGGTTAGTCCGGTGATCTTATTAAAACCAATTTCACCCAGAAGGACTTTATACTCTGGCATTCTCTGCTCCTGGGAGACCCTCTGTGTGCACTTTCTGATCGACCCAACCTGCTGTCTCAAGAGTCGGTCTGCCATCCTTTTTTCATGGTCGCCGGCTTGACATCTTGCCTGTTGAAACCCAACGGTTTCTATCCAGGGGTTTCTCTAATTCCATTTTCTTTATCGTACATCACGGGACACAGAGCAGCATAGTCATTACTATGTGGTTATAGAGTCTACCTTCAGGTGATGGACACTGGTGTAATTAATTAAACCGGACGTTTCCTCCCTATATAACCCCTCCCATACTGGGAGCTCCTCAGTTTTTTTTTATCAGTGTTTAAGGTGTTGGTCACGAGTGAACATGTGCTCTTAGGAGCTCTGCTGAAGGGATCCATGCTGGATATAAAAAGCCTCCATAAATCCGGATCCGTCCAAGGTGCTGCATAGCCAAAGTGGACGGTACCCGGGCCTCGGTACGAAGAACGAGGTTTTGCCTATAATGCCTCTCTTCGGAGGGCTGGACCCTGGGTTCCAGAACATTGGTCGATACCAAAGACCAAATGTTTTTCTGTTGCCAGGGTGCTATATAAGACCTGAGGACAGGTGCCTAATGAGGAGAAGGTTGGCAGAAGCCCACAGGCTCTGCTTCCAGCTGCAGTCTTAAAGAAATTCAAGCTGCATATAACTTCCCTCGGCCTAGACGGTCAGAGCCGCTGGCTCCAGAAGGTCCTCATCCTGGTGTTGGCTTTAGGCTTACCAAATGCACAGCGGGGGGATGCACAGTTGCTGGTACACATGGCTAACGTCGTAGGTTTGCAGAGTCGCACATCTGCAGAGCATAACTGCCTCTTTACCAGTCCACAGGTTTGCATTAAATACATGAATTTGGATTGTTCAAAATGCATGTGGGGTAAAAACAAGTAACAGAGCATGTTTTATTGTTAATCACATAAAGATACGTGTTTTTTGTTGGTATACTTTTACATGGTCACTTAAGGTGCCTAAAATCGCATAATATTGCATAAGATCGCATAAAGATGCGGTATCATTCATGGTTACCTGATAACCTGAGTCCTTGTTTACCCAAGAATATTTGGTCACACAGAGAGGCTTGTGTCCACAGAAATGCCTAAAATCGCATAAGATACTTGAATTCATAAAAGTTGTTGGATCGCACGTGGTTACCCAATCACTCAAGTCCTTGATTACCCAAGGATATTTGGTCACACAGAGAAGCTTGTGTCCACAGAAATGCCTAAAATCGCATAAGATGCTGGAATGCATAAAAGATGTTGTATCGCACGTAGTTGCCTGATCACTCAAGTCCTTGTTTACCCAAGGATATTTGGTCACAAAGAGGCTTGTGTCCACAGAGATGCCTATAATCGCTTAAAAAAGCTTGAATGCATAAAGAAGCTGGATCACACATGGTTGTCTGATCAACCGAGTCCTTGAATACCCAAGAATACTTGATCACATAGAGAGGCTTGTTTCACAGAAATGCCTAATATCGCATTAAGTTGCTTGATGGCATAAAGATCCTAGGGGCCTTGGTCACACAAGGCTACTTGTCCGCACGGCATGGCTTAAAATGTATAGGATGTTTAATCACATGATAATGCATGCTTGCTTGCGAGATGCTTGTTCCATATTTATATGAATTCATGCTTCCATGAGCACACGCTTCCATGAACAAGGCATATGGCTTAACACTTGCCACATACAAATATGGGGATCTGTTTGCATATGTGTTTATTTACAGGGGACTGCAGAGGTGGTCTGCGTTTCGCAGGGGAACAGCACTGTCTCCGGTTGGTGATCTTGCCCCCTGGGTTAGCCACCGTGTCTGGGTTGACAGGGTGCTAGGGCCCGCCTCTAGCAAGTCTTAAGGGCCCAGGGTATAGCACTGATGGCATACCGAGGCAAACCCATGCTGATGGATCAGTCAGTAGCATGGCTGGACCTAAGGGTGTCCAGCATGGTCATGTATCTAGAACTCCTGGGGTAGGAATGTTTGGCACAATCCAAAAAGGAGAGTTCCTTTTTTTGTGGCCTCCGGCAAGACCATCGCTATGAGAAAGCTGGTCTAGGTGGTCACGGCAAGGAACAGTTCCTTACTTTTTGCCTTTTGCTTAAGGTGCTAGGGAAGATGCTGGCTTTATTCATAACAATTCCCTATGCTAAGTTTTATTCAAGGCTGATATAAACTTTATTCTGTCGGCCTAGGAAGGGTGGAGCCTAACCTAGCATTATCCTGAGAGTCTGGTCCCAGAGATATGCTGGATTTCCTGTTGGTGGTTCTTGACTAAAAAGATTGCCAGGCCTGGTAGAAATCACGGCCCTGGGGAAAGCTCCAAGTGAGCCTTATCCGTCAGCTAGAGCTACCGATGGAGCATCTGGCTTAAAAGCCTGAACGTTTTAGAGGACAGGTTTGTTCTGTTAGAGTACAATCAGACTATGTCATACTAGTGATTTACTATATTTACCAGGTGTCAGGAAGCATGAATCAGACGTACACAGATATAAATGAAAGAAGGAGGTCTTTATTAAAAACCAAACAGCAAGGTAAAAATCCAAACAGATGATCAAAAGCCAGAAGGGTCGATAGCCAGGAATGGAAGTCAGCCAAGCCGGAGTCAGTAGCCAAAGGGTGGTGAGACGAAGCCGAGGATCAGGAACCAGAAGGAACATCCGTAGGAGCCGGGTCGGTGACCAAAACAGCAGCACGATCTCAGGAGGGTATAAGACAAGGACCAAGCAAGGGAATGCTGCAGCAGCTGTGGTATATATGAGCTGAGCATCCAGCTCCTCCCAGTGGGAAGGAGGAGCCGCAGGATGTGGGAAGTTACAAGAAGCACAGGAAGCAAGATGGCCACCAGCACAAGTCAGTGATAAGAAGGCTGCAAAGGAGGTAAGACCATGAAAGTACCTCCCCCTCAAGGGCCCCTCCTCCGTGGCGCAAAAAACGGCTTCAGGGGGAAGCGCGCGCGGAAGGCTCGGAGCAGAGCTGGAGCATGAACATCTGTGGAGGGAACCCAGGAACGCTCCTCTGGGCCATAGCCGCGCCAGTGGACCAAGAACTGCAACCGACCGCGGACCAATCGTGAGTCCAGGATATCGCTCACCTCATATTCTTCATGATCGCCCACCTGGACAGGACGAGGCCGAGGCACCGAGGAGGTGAAGCGATTGCATATTAGTGGTTTCAACAGTGAGACGTGAAACACATTGGAAATCCGCATACCAGGAGGGAGCGCAAGGGCATAGGCAACGGGGTTCACCCTGCGGAGCACACGGAAGGGACCAACAAAGCGAGGAGCCAGCTTGGGAGTGGGCACACGGAGGTTGAGATTGCGAGTGGACAGCCATACACGGTCTCCGATCTCATAGGAAGGAGCAGGCAACCGTCTGCGATCAGCCTGGAGCTTCTGGCGCTGCGCAGAGACCTCGAGGGACCTCTGGATCTGTACCCATGAAGCACGTAGAGCCGAAAGGTGGTCCTCTACAGCCGGAATATCTTGGGGAGAGAATGACTCCGGTAACACGGCAGGTTGGAACCCATAATTGGCCATGAAGTTAGAGTTAACCGCCGTGTTCCTGGCAAACTCAGCCCATGGCAGAAGGTCAACCCAATTGTCCTGGTGATCGGAGACATAGCAACAAAGGAATTGCTCCAGAGCCTGATTGGATCGTTCTGCGGCCCAATTGGACTGAGGGTGGTAAGCCGAGGAGAAGGAGAGTCGAATCCCCAACTGGAAGCAAAAGGCGCGCCAGAACCTGGACACAAACTGACTTCCCCGATTCGAAACGATCTCCTTGGGCAAACCGTGCAACCGGAAGACCTCCCTGGCGAATTGTAGCTGGCCAGCTAGAACCTGTCCTAGGTAGCTAATATAGCTTACATGTATATACAGCTTAACCTGCTAAGAACCTAATATAGAGCACATTTTTATATGTGAGAGACAAAGGCAGAGTTATTCACTGTGATTTTGTGTTTGGATGTTATACAACAGTTGTATGTTCTGTTCACAGAAGCAAAAAGAAAAAATGTGCCTTTAAGAGTCATTTGTTTGTATGGGACAGAAGAAGCAAAGTTATTCACAGTTAATTCATACCGGAAAGCATAGAGTTAAGCTGTTGTGACTCATCACAGGCCTTGGCCCAATCACAGCCAATCTCACATTGAGCAGAGTCTTGACCAGTCACAGCCAGCTTTGCATCCACTCTGTCTGAGAGGTTCCTAGTGCTGTACATGTGCTCTGCAAATTAGTTCATTCCACACAGAGAAAGCCACATGGAGCAGAGACACAGCCACATACAGATCAGTTTTATGTAAGCAGAGGGCAAATTAGGTAATTATACAGTTATATATATGTTCTTATTGTAAATAGTGTGATTAGAACTGTATACTGATTTAGCTGTTTGTTCACTTGTAGTTCCACCAAACTAAGCCAAACCTTCAAACTAAGCTAGCCCTTCAAACCCGAACCATATCAAACCTTCATACCTTCAAACCGCAGTTATACAGTTAAATCCGAGAATGCTTTGATAACTTACAGAGAGAAAGAGAGAGAGAGAGAAAGAGAGAGAGAGAGAGAGAGAGAGAGAGTAAATACTGAAGAAAGAAATATATCCACTATCTTATGTTAAATGTCAAGACTGAATATTTGAACCACCATTTTCTGTTATACTTATTCATCACGTGTTTTGTACATGGACTGTCTGCTGCAAAGCAGCAGTATTTTATATGAAGAAAAGTGAAGTTAATAAAGAAGTTATTTTAAGCATTTGGTGTGCTCTTTAAACCTACTGCTTCCATAGAACGGCAATAGAGGAATTTCAGAGTAATAGACAGTCTTGTTGGACTGAAAAGTCAGAGATATCACAATTCTTCTAATGCCACAGCGCATGAGGCACTTCATAGTGCTGCGCCTGCCACACGAATACCGTGACCAACTCCTGCGCAGTGGGTAATTTCTTAAGTGGAACACAGTGGCACATCTTGGAGAACCGATCCACAATTATGAGAATGACCGTATGGCCTCGGGACGCAGGAAGGTCCACAATGAAGTCCAACCCCAGGTGTGACCATGTGCACTTCCCAGTGTTAATGGGTTGTAGAAGTCCCAACGGAAGGTGCCGAGGGGACTTGTTCTGGGCACAAACAGAACATGCCGCTACATATGCGGCAATGTCGGAGCGTAGAGAAGGCCACCAGAACAAACGTGAGACAGCCCAGGACAGCTGATTCTTTTCAGGATGCCCAGCGGTCTTGGAGTTATGGTAGGTTCGCAACAGCCAGGTACGCAACTCCTCAGGCACAAAGCATTTGCCGTTGGGTCTCCCAGCGGAAGCACCAGGTTGAGCCGCCAGAATTTGCTCTCCAAGGTGAGAGGTCAAGCTGGTGCGGATGGCGGCCAAAATCAGAGTTGGAGGTATGACCGGAGTCGGTATCGATTCCTCCCTGGACAGCTCGGAGTACTGACGTGATAAGGCATCTGCCCTGACATTCTTGGAACCAGGTAAATAGGAGATCACATAATTAAAACGAGACAGGAACAGAGCCCATCTGGCCTGATGGGTGTCAATCTCTTGGCCTCTGAGAGGTAAGTCAGATTCTTGTGGTCCGTCAGGATGAGAACTGGAACCACCGAACCCTCGAGCAAGTGCCTCCACTCCTTGAGAGCCTGCACGATGGCTAACAACTCTGTCACCAATCTGGTAGTTGCACTCCGCGGGAGACAGCTTCCTGGAGTAAAATCCACAGGGAAGCAGGGGACCCTCTGGTGTCTGACGCTGAGACAGAAGGGCGCCTACTCCCATCTCAGACGCATCCACCTCGAGGACAAAAGGCAACCCAGGATTGGGATGAGACAGTATAGGAACCGACACAAAGGCAGATTTCAGAGCCTCAAAGGCCCAGACGGCCTCGACCGGCCAGACCTGGGAACTACAGCCCTTCCTAGTCAGATCCGTGAGAGGCTTGGCCAGCGAGGAGAAGTCCCTGATGAACTTCCGATAATAATTAGCGAAGCCCAAAAAGCGCTGCAGGGAACGAAGACCACTGGGCTGAGGCCACTGTAAGACTGCCGAAACCTTCTCAGGGTCCATGGAGAACCCCTCCGCGGAGATGATGTAACCTAAAAAGGTTACCTGGGATCGGTGAAATTCACATTTCTCAAGCTTACCAAAAAGCTTGTTCTCTCGTAACCATTGCAACACTCGCTTGACATCCAGAATGTGGGCCTCCATGGATTCGGAGTATACCAAGATATCATCCAAATAGACCACCACACACTGCTGCAACAGGTCACGGAAAACATCATTGATAAATTCCTGAAAGACTGCGGGCGCATTGCACAACCCAAAGGGCATAACCAGGGATTCATAATGACCGATCCTGGTGTTGAACGCGGTCTTACACTCGTCACCCGCATTGATCCTTACAAGGTTGTACGCAGCCCTCAGGTCGAGTTTGGTAAAGACCGTTGCTCCCCTGAGGCGGTCAAACAACTCGGAAATCAACGGAACCGGGTATGCATTCTTAATCGTGATGCGATTTAGGCCCCTATAGTCGATGCAAGGCCTCAATTCTCCGCCCTTTTTCTTTACAAAGAAAAATCCAGACCCTGCCGGGGAAGAGGATTTGCGAATGTGTCCCCGGTAAAGCGCCTCCTTCACGTACTCCACCAGGCCCCATTTTCCGCCACCGACAAAGGATATACCCTGCCACTGGGAGGAATGGCGCCAGGTTGTAGATCTATGGCACAATCGTAAGGGCGGTGCGGAGGCAAGGCAACAGCGTGAACCTTATCGAATACATCCAGGTACTCCTCGTATTCAGGAGGCAACCCAGAGTGCGAGGAGGCACAAAACAACTTGACAGGTACCCCAAGACCACCGAATAGTGTGGAGACGAAATGACCTGAAAACAGGCCGACTCCTTGTGAACGGCTATCTCCACAGGAAGGGTCTCATGTGTAACCTGCGACGGCTGGAGGGATCTGCCATCTATCGCCTCAAGGACCAGCGGGGAAACTCGAGCCTGCAGAGGAATGGAGTTTGCGGCAGCAAATTCACTGTCAATGAAAAACCCACCAGCACCAGAGTCCACCAACGCCTGGGTCGTCACCGAGCCCCCGACCCAGAAGAGGACAACGGTGATCAGAGGTTTATCAGCACGGGAAACCGGGGACGAAGAGACTCCACCCAAGATCTGCCCCCGACAGGATCTTAGGTGCGAGCGTTTCCCGAACGGTTCGGACATGCCAACCGAAAATGCCCACCGAGACCACAGTACAAGCATCGGCCTTCGCGTCTCCGAGATACCCTCTCCCCCTCAGACAGACGAGCAACCCCCAGTTGCATGTACTCACCCTGAGACCGATCAGCCTCAGGAGGCGTGGGAGGCACGGGTGGGACAGCAAACGTAGGCGCCAAACTGTTAGGAGGCCTCCGCAGGCACTCCTTAACCACTTGAGGCCCGCGCTACCGTCGGATGACGGCAACAGCGCGGGCCTGAATAGCCAACATGCCGTCATTTGACGGCATGTCATTCTGGCGTTCCCAGCGCGCGCTGTAGAGCGTGCTGCGGGGAAGCCCTGTGTTGTCCGTGTCCCTTGGACACGGCCAATCACAGATCGCGGCAAACGGCCAATCAGAGCGGCCGTTTGCGATGCGATCTGTGGGCGAATGAGAGATGATCTCTCATAGATGATCTCTCATTGCCGACTCACACAGAGACAATGTCCTGTCTCTGGAGGGGAGGAGCCCGATCTGTGTTCCTTCCTACATAGGGACACAGATCGGTCACCCCCCCAGTCACCCCCCCCTCCCCCCACAGTTAGAACACACCTAGCATACACATTTAACCCCTTCCTCACCCCCTAGTGTTAACCCCTTCAATGCCAGTCACATTTATACTGTAATTAGTGCATATTTATAGCACTGATCGCAGAATAAATGTGAATGGCGCCAAAAATGTGTCAAAAGTGTCCGATGTGTCCGCCATAACGTCGCAGTACCAATAAAGATCGCAGATCGCCGCCATTTCTAGTAAAAAAAATAAATAATAAAAAATAATAATTCTCTCCCCTATTTTGTAAGTGCTATAACTTTTGCGCAAACCAGTCGCTTATTGCGTTTTTTTTTTTACCAAAAATATGTAGAAGAATACATATCGCCCTAAGCTGAGAAAAAAAAATGAGTTTTTTTTTTAATTGGGATATTTATTATAGCAACAAGTAAAAAATATTGTATTTTTCTTCAAAATTGTCGCTCTTTTTTGTTTATAGCGCAAAAAATAAAAATCGCACAGGCGATCAAATACCACCAAAAGAAAGCTCTACTTGTGGGGAAAAAAAGACGTAAATTTTGTTTGGGAGCCACGTCGCACGACCGCGCAATTGTCAGTTAAAACGACGCAGTGCCGGAAGCTGAAATTTTACCTGGGCAGGAGGGGGGTGTAAGTGCCCAGTATGCAAGTGGTTAAAGGAAGGTCTCTCCCTGAGTCTGGTGTCAATCAATATCAGGAAGGAAATGATAGCCTCGAGCTCTACAGGTAGGCATCCGAGAGACTATGTTCAGGACAACGGGGGGGGTGCTGCATTCAGGACAACGGGGGGGGGGTGCTGCATTCAGGACAATGGGGGGGTGCTGCATTCAGGACAATGGGGGGGTGCTGCATTTGACAATGGGGGGGTGCTGCATTTGACAATGGGGGGGGGGGGCTGCTGCATTCAGGACAACGAGGGGGGGTGGTGCTGCATTCAGGACAACGGGGGGGGGGGGGGGTGCTGCATTCAGGACAACTGAGGGGGTGCTGCATTCAGGACAACTGGGGGGGGGGGAGTGCTGCATTCAGGACAACTAGGGGGGGGTGCTGCATTCAGGTCAATGGTATACCAGAATGTACCCATTGCTGCAGTGGACCCACTTTACTCCAATAACTATACCCCTTAAAATAATGAGACCACAACCAAACCTTGGAGTAAAAACTGGCCGTAGCAGCCTCCTTTATTTTAAAATTTAAATATTCACTCTTTAAATAACACAACAACAACAACAACATTCCTGAAAACTCTGTGCGGGACTTTGCAGGTACACTAAACACGATAAATAACCTTTTTAACATTTTAACATTTTGGGCACTGCGATACCTCCCCTCTGGTCCTAGGCCTCAAGCCGACAAGCTGGCTCAGAGACGACCACTGACCGCAGTGCCACGATTAACCCACATTCCAGCCACACCTTGGTTAACTGGAAAACATAATACCCCTTCAGCAGTCAGCACCCATACCACCGATGGGTACTGCCATCCTTCTTTGTAGGAGAAGGAATACCTCTAAGTCCAGCACCCGCCACTGCCACGACTGTCGGAAAGCTGTATACCTGAAAGAACGCCAGACACACGAAAAACAGCAACCGACATATTATCACCTACCAATGACCTGAAAAAAACAAAAAAAACAAGGGAGGGTGGGTGGGAACTGTTCCCCACGCATCTGTACACGGGAAGAGGGGCGGGAGTCATTTATAGACTCCCCTCCCCACTCTCCTCTCACCACCAAGCCCTCCCCTTCTTCCGGCAAGGGTTCTGTTAACCCTGTCATGCCGGCCCTGCGCTGATGCAGGCTTCTTTTGCTCTGGCCCTTTCTGGACAATGGGGGGGTGGTGCTGCATTCAGGACAATGGGGGAGGGACTGCATTCAGGACAATCGGGGAGGGGAGGTGCTGCATTCAGGACATTTGGGATAATCCCTGTAAGATCACACCAGTGCCCCAGGCTGCAAAGGGAAAATGGGACGCTAAATAGGACATTTACGAGACTCCAGGATGGGCGATTTTCACCACATACTGAACTTATCGAATTTAACCTGTGAGTTACTACTTCTGTGAGTTACTACTTGTTTTTATTAAAGTGGATTTAAACCGAATATTTTTATTATGTCATAATGTAGAGTATAAGATTTCCTATCGTCTGTGCCTAGTCTTGCCACACAGAGTTAATCCACCTCTAAGCAATCCTCTTTTATTGTTCAGTGAAATAAAGCAGACTTACAGAGAAAAACCTTAGTCCGTTCCGCCCCCCTTGCTGTGAGTGACAGGTTATTTACATATCTCATGCACTAGCCTGGAGACAGGCATTATTTTTTTAATTCCCACCCCCACTCCTTTTCTGAAGTCATGTGGTTACTTTTCTGGTTTTTGACCGGATGTTAGTGATCATAGCAGAATTCAGTGTAAGGAATACACAGGAAAATATTCATGTTGACAAGGGGAGTGAAGAGGAGGGCGGGGAGTCTACTGACATCACGACTCCTCCCATCGAGCTTCAGACAACAGATCCACCCACAGAATCTGCAGTTTTTCAGTTCTTATAACAGAGAGAGGGGAGTTATTTCACAGGTAAGGATAAATGCAGGAGGCATCTATATCCTTATAGATCAGCACTATGGCAGTAGTTTAGAAAGGATGAGAGTGGGTTTTCATCAGGGCCAATCCTAGGCAGGGTGCACAGGGTGCTCCACACCCAGGAGCGGCAGAGATGGGGGCGCCGAAGCTCCAAAGTGCTCCCCTCCTTCCTCCTTGTCGGTGTTCAGAGGCAGAGCGCATGTAGCGCGTGCTGCGGTTCCCCATCGGTGTGCATGGAGCAGTCTCCTGTCTGCCCCGCCCCCTCTGCGTGTGTCGGCTCTTCTCCCATAGGTGGTGTGATGAGAGGCTTCTGGGTTGGCCGGAGCTGCTGCCAATCATCCCGTGCATTCCCAGAAATGCTCTCCGAATGCCACCCTCCATGTAACCAAAGATGCCACGTATGCCCCGCCCCCTGTAATGTGATTCTGCTCCCAGCGTGCCCGAGTACTGATCTATGGGGACACCTGATGTGGGGGGCTCTGATGGGGGACACCTGCTTTGGGGGGCTCTGATGGGGGACACCTGCTGTGGTGGGGCACTGATGGGGGACACCTGCTGGGAGGCTCTGATGGGGGACACCTGCTGTGGGGGGCTCTGATGGGGGACACTAATGAAGACTTGTTAGGGGAGCATCTCTGTGTTTGAGTCGTAGCCATAGAAACATGTGTAAAGGGGAGGTGTTGGTAAGATCCATGTGTGGGCGCCAGAAATATTTCTGCACCCAGTCATCTGTGACCCTATGATCGGCTCTGGTTTACATCCACTTTAAATATATGATTTATACTGCACTCAGTCTGGCGCCCCTCTGTTCCCATTTCATTAATTACTGATCTGCACTTTTCTGTGAATATAATGTCTCATGTGTGTTTCTTAGGAATTATCAGCTGGTGTATTGTTACACCATCATAGAGAGAAACAGGCAGATGATCCCTACCATAGGAAGCAGCACTCCTGGCTCCTCTGTTCAGACGTGCGCTAATCCACTGGACAACGCTAATCCACTGGACAGCGCTAATCCACTGGACAGCTTGTTTCCTTTTGACCCGTGTGTATTGAAAAGGTTTGTTCAGCTTTTATATGAAAAACGTATTATTTGATTCTAAATGATATGAGTTCATAATTATATGATGTTCTGAACATTCTTAAAGCGGAGGTTCACCCAAATAACACAAATAACATCTATATAAGACTAGAGTTGAGCAGACATCTGGATGTTCGGGTTCGGACCCAAACCGGAACTTTAAAAAAAAGTTTGGGTTCGGGAACCCGAACCCGGACTCTGAACCCCATTGAAGTCAATGGGACACAGACTTTTAGTAAAAAAAAAAAAATGCGTGGGGGTCCCCCCAAATTCAATAACCAGACCCTTTAGGTCTGGTATGGATATTAAGGGAAACCCCGCCATCGATTTAAAAAATAAAATATCCATAATCAGACCCTTCAGGTCTGGTGTGGATTTTAAGTGGAACTCCACCCCAAATTTAAAAAAAGAATGGCGTGGAGTTCCCCCTTAAAATCCACACCAGACCCCTTATCCGAGCACATTGACCTGGCCAGCCGCAGAAAAGAGGGGGGATAAAGTGTGCCCCCCCTCTCTCCTGGACTGCACCAGGCCACATGCCCTCAACATTGGGAGGGTGCTTTGGGGTGCCCCCCAAAGCACCTTGTCCTCATGTTGATGGGGACAAGGGTCTCATCCCCGCAATTTGCAATCCGGCTTCCGGGTACTCTCTCCCGCGGGAGTAGGCATTTTCTATCGTGAGGCGCAATGTAATCTGGAAGTTTGCCCAGATGAGTGATGTCCTTCAGAAAAAGTTCCCCCCGGTGGATAAGGCCCCCCCAGTATTGCGTAGGCGTGTCACGGCTTTTCCGAAAGTAGCCGAATGTGTAGAGCTGCGAGTCAGCTCTATACGGCACCTGCGCAGTCAGCTCTACAGTCGGTGCGCAGGCACTGTGCAGAGCTAACTCCCAGGTCTACATGTTTGGCTACTTTCGGAAACTCTGACTCGCGTGTCACGGCTACGCAATATGGGTGGCCTTATCTGCCAGGGAAAACTCACAGATTACATTGCGCTTCACGATAGAAACGCCTACTCTCGCGGGAGTGAGTACCCGGAAGCCAGATTGAAAATAGCAATAATAAGGTATGTACAGCCTAAAAAAAAAAAGTGCCTACTGTACATGTTAGAAGTATAAAGAATTTGGACTTATATAGGGTTGATGTTAGAAAAGTTTTGTTTGTGTGTCTATTTAAAACAGAGCTGACACCCATTCTTCTAACATGGCTTCCGAGCACATGTTACTAACTTGTTATATTCTTTTGTTCTTACTAACCCCACACGTAATATATAGATAACAGCAGGGCCGGACTGGCCCACCGGGAGACCGTGAAAAATCCCGGTGGGCCGGCTGCCTGGCTGCTATAGATATAGATATAATATAGATGTTATGTGGGTGAACCTCTGCTTTAAAAACACATTTACTGTAAATTTTTAAGCAAATCTCCAGTATGCTGCAATCTATAATGCTCGCAAAACTTACTGTGTACTGTGAATGTGTTATGATCACAAAAACAAAATTGGTGACCCTATTTGTGTTAAATGATAAGAAGTCCCAGTGAAAAAAAGAAAAGAAGGGAGCAAATCAATGTCCCATTTTTAAAAAGAGGGACACTTCCGATGGTAGTTTAGTAGTTGGAAATATGCTGTCCTCCTACAGGTAAAATGGTGACATCAAATCAAAAGGAACCACAGAACAGTGTTGGGATAGAAAAGAAATCCTCCACCTTCCAAAACAACTTCCTCTTACCGAAAGAGAAGATCCCAAACAGAGATCTTCTGTTGGCGTGTGGCTTTTCAAACCCAGCCTAGAGGTCTATGTAGCAGGATGTCGTTAACCCGATGTCAGATGGATCTCCTACCGCTAAACACTTCCTTGAACAGCATAATATGTAGATGAGGGAGTATGTCTGTGATGGTTAGTGGGTCTTATGCTAGGTATTACACAGATAGGTTGTGTGCTTGCACACAAGCATGCAATAGAGAGGGGGTGGGGGATTAAAAAACAGCACCATTTTTTTTTTATCAAGCACAAAATGCAGAACAGGACAATTGCAGAAAAATATATATACCGTATTTATCGGCGTGTAACGTGCACCTTTTTCCCCTTCAAAACGGGAAAATCGCGGGTGCGCGTTATACGCCGATCCCCTGTCTATGAGCTCCACAGCTGAATATAGCGAGCGCAGTACACTCGGGTACACTCGAAAATAGGAGCAAGGGTGCGCTAGTGTAAACTAAAACAAAATTACAAAATAAGTGATCTACTATGGATAATTTTGTTAGGATGATCCAGTAAGATGTTGATGAAAACCTCTCACTAAATCACTGTAATTGGCATAGCCTGTGCAAAACATCAAAACAATACAGCACAGATAGCATGTGCAGGAAATGTGCGGGAATTGTTCGAAAAGTCCATAGATAAGTATATTTGCATATATTAATATTGATTGTATTAGCTCATGCTGGTACTCTTATAAAATCGCAGTTAGGGTCCACCTTCACCAGTAAGAACAGTCTTCACCCAGAGTGCACAAGTGAAATGGTTCCTTACCAGATAACAATGACCCTTAATTTGATACCAAAGTAAGGAGTCACATACAGCTGTACAGGAAAACCTGTTGGATGAGATGCGTCCTGCTGCTTGGTATACTTGTACTCAGATGGATCCCAATGGTTGCATGGAATAACAAAATGATGCCAACATAGTGTAGCCAGTTTATTTAAAAAAGTAAAAACAGGCGCATGCGCGGGGCTCTAAGTGATGGCCGCTTAGCCACGGAGCTCCGCACCGGCTGGTCACCCGTCCGCTATAACAGCTGACAGAGCCCGCCTGGAGCGACGGTTCTTCTGCCGACCAACCCGGGGACACTCGAGGCTACTCCCGATGTACGCGGGAGCCATGAGGAGGAACCTTTCCCTCCAACTCGACGGCGCCGCACAGCAGCCCGGACCTCCCAAGATGGCGGCCGCTACCTCACGAGACCTGACGGAGAACCAGGAGGAATCCATCGCTGATCAGGACGCAGGAGCAGCGTCTGCACCCAGACAAGGTCTAGCTGATGTGAGTACCCCACACATGGCAATGCTCTCCCCGACATCCATGGAGTCCCTTCTAAACCGGACCCTGGGGAGGATACACATGACTCCCAGAAGCGACTTCTCAGCCTCTCCAGGGACAAGCCAGCACTTCAAACCTCATGCCTCTGCTGACTTCTCCACCATGATGGCGGCCTTCTCTGATATGCTCTCCAGGGGCCTGGCCCAAACTGCTGCCCAGATCACCTCCTCTATACACACTGATTTACAGCAAATAGGGGGCAGAATTGATGCTATTGAAAATAAATCTGACCAGGCCGCAGGGAGAATTAACCAAAACACTGCCAGAATCCAAGATCTCCAGGAGCAACTAGAAGTGGCCCTAAACAAAATTGATGACCTTGAGAATAGGTCCCGCCACTATAACTTTAGGGTTCGGGCCTCCCTCAAAAGATAACGGATATACCCACTGTGATACGTGCGCTACTCAGGGAATTGATACCTGACATACCAGAACACAGACTGGAGCTGGACAGGGCCCACAGGGCATTGCAGCCACCGCGCAAGGATGGCCTGCCAAGAGACATAATAGTTAAGCCCCACTATTATGAGGTCAAGGAAAGGGTGATGAAAGCATCCAGGAACAAGGACAAGCTCCTTGTTCAGGGTCACCAAATCCAGATCTTTACGGATTTATCGCCATTTACAGTATAGAAACCACGTGCTCTTAAACCACTGCTCCAGGTTCTCCTCCAAAAAGAAATAACATATCGTTGGACTTTTCCCTTACGCCTGAACTTCTCATACCAGAACAAGCCCTATGGATTCTCCTCCTTTGTGGAAGGGGAGCACCTTCTTACCAGCTTGGGCCTTATCATTTAGGAACTCTCGCACTCTTCTACCTTCAAAGGCACCCCTTCTGCAAAACGTCCTTCACCGCCTAGCCCTTTGACCCCTGCCTGGCAAAAACAACAATCCAAGAAGTCAAAGGAGTCTGGGCCCCCCCTGATGTCGAAGCCAAGATCATCGGGCTCTCACCTTACGGCATGCCCACTCTGAAAACACGCCTTGGTAACCTGGGTACTCCTGACTGAGCCACTTATGGGACCCACTGACATCCCAGATGATGCACTGGTTTGCTCCCCCCCTCCTCCCTGTATATTTTTCTTTTTTATTCCTTTTTTTTTTTTTACATATTTGTTTTTATTTTTCATATACCCCGTTGAGGATCTTATACTTCTGTAACCAGTGGACTAGGCCCCCTACGGGCCTCGGTTATCCAGGTCGTCATTGACATTAACCTACATGACACTTCCTCAAGCCCCCTGGTCTTGAGCTCCCATAAACTCCGGTCTCTAGGGGTAGGAAGGGATCCGGGTATTCCTGGACTGGGTAGGGGTAGGGACTTTGAGCTGGATAATGCCTGGGGACGTCTCAGATGTGGCTTATGTCTATGTGGGTATGTTTGGGGTGGTGCAGTATGTGCTCGCTGTTGTGTTGGTGGAGGAGGTTCTGTTGACGGCAGTTTGGAGGTCCACGGACGTGCAAGCCTCTCGCTGACGTCTTTGCCCCCAAGGGTTTCTTTAGTTTTGTTAGCTTTTTTTCTCAAGGTTACTATATTGACAGGGCTCTGTCTTGAATTAATTTGATACTAGCTTGTTGCGGCTGACAGACCGGAATGGTCGCAATGCACCTCTTGCAGTCGCTGTGAGGATGTTGTTCTCCTTACAGAGGCGTTCTGTTGGGCCTGGGGAGGGAGGGATTTCCTCTCACCTAGGTAAGGTAAGGGAAGAGGCTGGTCCCTTTCCTGCTCAAAATGTTCTACTGCTACTTTTGGCTTATTTATATATTTTAATCAACCTCTTTTTCTCTTACTTTCTTGCTGTCCTTTCTCCTTTCCCTTTTTCTCCCAAGCTTCCGTTTAAGACATCCATCTACACCAGAAGGTACACGGACCACTTCGATCCAGATTCCGGGCACGACACCCAGGGAATGTGTATCATTGATGCTCCCACGAGACGCAATCTCAGCAGGGGTAAGCAGGTTTTCTTTATAGCGAACCCTCAGCTCTCTGATCCATGACAAACACCGAACAGTCTAGCTCGCCCATTTCCATCATATCCCACAATGTTCAGGGCTTGAACTCACCGATAAAATGGCGTAAACTCCTACAATTATACCATACTTTGAAGGCAGATATCATTCTCCTTCAGGAGACACATTTCTGCTCCTCTTATAATACAAAGTTTCTTCACCAATGCTTCCCGCAATTCTATTTGGCCAATGCAGATAACAAAACGAGGGGAGTTGCTATTGGGTTCTCTCGTAACCTCGACTTCACTCTTGAGACAATAATTAGAGACCCAGAGGGTAGGTACCTACTGATAGAGGGGACAATCGGGGGTGGACAGTATACAATTGTCTCATATTACACCCCGAACAAGGGCCAGGGGACATTCTTTTGACTCAATGCTGACCAAATTAAAACTACACTTGAAAGGGACCATAATATGGGGGGGAACACTAATCTCCCGTTCGACCTCTCCCTTGATAAACTCAGGAAGGGACCCTCCTCTGCTAAGCGCCCCCCTAGACAGAGCCTGAAAATTGCACAGTTACTTAACCAACACAGACTGGTGGACATTTGGAGGGAATTGAACCCTCGCGCCAAAGACTACACCCACTTCTCTGCCCCACACCAGACCTATGCCAGGATAGACCATATTTTTGTTTCGGCCACGAATGTCCCACAAGCTATATCTTCCAAGATTAAAGACACTTCCCTTTCCGACCACTCTATGATGACCCTTACCATGCATTTTTCTGGAAACTCAGAGAGACCCTATAAATGGCGTCTTAACGAATCCCTCTTAAGCAACCCTACGCATTGTACCATCCTGGAGAAGACCTTACAGAACTATTTTTTGGAAAATGATGATACGTCTATCACCCCATCCATGGGCAGCGCACAAATCGGTAATGCGGGGTCACCTATTACAGCTGTCCTCTCGTATAAAGCGAGAACACAGAGCAGAGACCCAGAAGTTGACCAGGGAATTTTCTGACCTGAGCAAGGAGCATAAACGTAACCCTACGCCTGACTCTCTAAACAAATTGGAGGCGGCTAAACTCCGGGTTAACCTTGCTCTGACCACTGCAGCTGAGAAATACCTCAGATGGTCCAGGGCAAAATTTTATTATCAAGCTAATAAAATTGGATCCAAATTAGCAGCAAAACTAAGCCCCAAGATGAGACCCCTATCCTTCCCTAAAATTAAGACTCCTAGGGGTGACCTGACCCAAAACCCGGACCGCATCATGCACTGCTTCCATGAATTCTATTCTAAACTATATGCTGGCAGCTCCCCCCCGACTACCTCCTCCTTAGACTAATTTCTCTCTGACTTATCCCTCCCCAAGCTGACTGACAAGCATAGAGAAGCCCTTGATGCTTCCTTTACTACAGACAAAGTATTGGCAGTCATTAAGTCTCTAAAACCGGGCTCAGCACCAGGACCGGATGGGTTCTCGGGAATTTACTACCAAAAATTTGGCCACACGTTAGCCCCATATATGACGCGATTCTATAACTCGCTGAAGGCAGGGTCCCCAATAGATACAGATCTGAACAGGGCTTTTTTTTCGGTTATCCCCACACCCGGGGAGGGATGCTGGGGACGTGGGCAATTATCGCCCGATCTCACTAATAAACAATGATATCAAAATAATGACAAAAATCTTGGCCAATAGACTGTCCAGCTTTATTGCGAGGTATGTCCACAGAGACCAGGTTGGCTTCATCCCCGGAAGACAGGGTCCGGATCAAATCAGAAGAGCTATAGACATCATTTCGCTCTTACATTCTAATTGGGATGGAGGGTCTCCACAAGAGGGTTTTCTAGTCTCTATCGATTTACAGAAAGCCTTTGACTCGGTCCAGTGGCCATACCTCTTTTTACATTCTGGATAGGTGGGGCTTCGGCCCTAGTTTCATGGGTGTAGTCCACTCCCTTTATTCTTCTCCGAGTGCACAAGTCAAATTGATGGGTCGGTATTCCGAGGGGTTTGATATCCATAAAGGCACGAGACAGGGCTGTCCACTTTCCCCGTTGATCCTTGCAATTGCGATAGACACAATCCAGACATTAAAGGGGTGCGGTACGGGACCCAAGAGCACAAATGTGCTTTGTTCACAGATGACATGCTCTTATTTGTCACAAATCCGCTGATCTCTATCCCCAATATCTTGAAAACGCTCAAAGACTTTGGTTCCATTTCAGGCCTCACAGTCAACTTAACCAAATCAATGGCGCTCAATATCTCAGTCCCGCAACATCGGGTTGAAGAACTGGAATCCCACTTCCCTTTCCCTTGGGCTGCTCACTCTATCCCCTACCTGGGCATTGTGCTCACTAACAGGATAGACAGTCTATTCTCCAAAAATTACCCACCGATGTTCAAAAAATTAGAGGAGGATTTAAGGGTTTGGTCTCGGAGTGGTCTGTCGTGGCTGGGTAGGATCAATGCAGTAAAGATGACCCTCTTGCCGCGATTGCTTTATCTTTTTTGTTCGCTGCCCATCCGAGTGAATAAACAAACTATTACCGCATTTCAATCTCGTATTTTACGTTTTATCTGGGGAAAACAGGGTCACCGCCTCTCGAAGGACATTCTCTTTCGACTCAAAACACAGGGGGGCCTGGGACTCCCAAATTTGTGGTGGTACTTCCAGGCGGCCCAATTAGCCCAAATTTCGTCGGTCTACTCAAAGGGTCCAAAACCGGAATGGCTGTCCATGGAGAGATATGTGGTGCCTGCCCACACGATAGACTATCTACTATGGTGCCCCCCTTCACAGAGACCCCCCATTCTAGCACCAACACTTTCACACTCGCTGGTGCTCTGCGACGCTCTCTACAAACAGCATAAATTGGTTTCTGCATTTAGGCCCCTAGCACATTTATTCCGCAACCACCAGTTCATACCTGGACTAAATATTACCGCCTTCAGATGGTGGCTCGACAAGGGAATGTTTAGAAAAGGTCACTTCTTCACCCCCACAGGCCCGCTCACGATGACACACTGTATTACTAAATTGAGCATGCCAGATGGGGAGAGATTTTGATTCCCTCAAATCCGGCACTTCCTACACACACTTTGGTCAGACGAGCTTAACCCCCCCAAGTTAACGGCATATGAACAATGGTGTTCCAACCTCATGGATCAGAGGGGTGGGATCTCGATCATTTATGCCTCATTGGCCAATGAAACATGTACACCCTCCTATGCGAAGGCTTGGGATTCGGATCTGGCTTTGTCACAGGAACCAAATACTTGGCACATCAACTTTAGAAAATCTTATAAAGGCATTTTGAACACAGGTCTCATAGAGGCCAATGTAAAAAATTTCACCAGATGGTACTACGTCCCCTCGAGATTGGCAAGAATTTACTCAAATGCGTCCCCCTTGTGTTTCAGAAATTGTAATCAAGTGGGTGACATGCTCCATGTTTGGTGGACTTGTCCACGTCTCAGGGGCTTCTGGAATAAGTTCTTCAACCTGGTTCGGAAGGTTACCGGTATTGGTGTCCCCCAGCACCCTTCTATCGCACTTCTGAACCACAGGATAGACGGCGCCCCCAAACACACCCAAAGCCTGATTTTTTACATGCTCCTCGGGGCAAAAATCACAATAGCCGGGGCATGGAAGAAAGCCACGGTCTCACTGTTGGCTGCAAAACGTAAGATATCCTGGTTTATGACCCAAGAGCAGATCGCCGCAAAACTACTGGATAGGGTCCCTAGGTTCGAGGCAACGTGGGAACCGTGGGCAGCTTTCATCAAAGTCCCCCTGTACCCAGGTCATTTATCTCCTCAAGTGGTGTAAATTGGATGTCTACTTTCTTTTGTCTGTCCTATTCCTTACATTGATACTATTTCAATACACCTCCCCCTCTTTTCTCTCTCCTCTAATCTTTTCCCTCTCTTTATAAGGTTTTCCGTTACCTCCTCTGAGCTTGCTCTGAGGGAATAGACTGCATCCATATAATCCTACTGGTTTTTGCTGGTTAGACTGTCGTTTAGATTAGTTTCTAGGGCCTACATACCTTGCGTCACCGACGATACCAGGAGCAACTCATGTGATAGATTTTTTCATGCTCCAGATCCTAGAAATGGACAAGTAATTGTGACATGATACTGGGGGTGGGGTTGTGGGGGGTTAGCGCGGGTCACAGCGTGATCCCACCAGGGTGTCCTGTGCGTACAACCTGTGACCTACCGGATCATAGACCTGGAGGATCCCTCCAGACATTTTAGATTTCTCTTTCTTATTAGGAGATCTTAATGTTGCTCCAGGTCAGGACCAGGGTGTTTTTTTTTTTCTTCTCTATTTTTTATTTACTGTAAGCCACTTTATGGGCCTTTTCCCATTGTTATAATATATTCATTTATTGTACTTTACATGAGATATTATGATGTTACCATTCTAGGGGTTGCTTTTAACCGTCTGGCTAAACCCATAGTTATTATACTGTTACTTTGTATTTTTTGGTGAAAAACCTTCAATAAAAATATTGAACGAGAAAAAAAAAGTAAAAACAACATAAAAGTGCCAAATGGCGAGGGCCCTGAGAGAGGCTACGGGTGTCAAACACATTTCGGGCATTAGGAACAGCAGCGGAACATTAGAGGTTACCACAGAAGCTATAGCGACACAGTTCCATAGATTCTACTCGGATCTGTATAATCTCCCAGAACAACACAAACCAAGGTCGGTAGGGGGTGATAGACACACCGCCATTCTGAACTTTTTAAATGACAGTGGTCTCCCTAAAATAGATGACCTATTGGTGGGTACACTGGAGGGCCAAATCACCGCGGAGGAGATTCAGTCGGCAATTAGTGATCTGAAACCGGGAAAGAGTCCTGGACCCGATGGGTTCACGTCGACTTATTACAAGACATTCTGTGACACGCTTACGACCCACCTAACGAGAGCCCTAAACTCGCTGTCCTCACCCAAATCGGTGCCGACTGACTTTCTCTCGGCGTACATCACGCTAATTCCAAAGCCAGGGAAAGACCACACTGACTGCGCCAGTTACCGACCCATTTCCCTGCTAAATTTGGACCTTAAGATCCTAGCTAAGACCATGGCCAATAGACTGAAACCCTTGCTGACTTCCCTGATAGGCCGGGAACAAGTGGGCTTTATACCGGGTAGGGAGGCAAGGGACAACGTGATCAAGGCTCTCCTCTTGATTAATGAGGCTAACATGGGTAACGTCGAGGGCCTTCTCCTGTCCACGGATGCGGAGAAGGCCTTCGACAGAGTTGCTTGGGACTATACGAAGGCCACATGCGAATTCATAGGCCTCGGTCCATGCATGATGTCCTGGATCGGTGCTCTGTACCATAATCCCACAGCCAAGTTGAGGGTGAATGGGTCACTGTCAGAGGAGGTCTCAATTACAAACGGAACGAGACAGGGCTGCCCCTTGTCTCCACTCCTGTCTATCTTATCACTAGAGCTTTTCATCAGATTGGTCAATAAAGATGACTCAATAACGGGATTTAAGATTGCTGGGTCAGACTACAAGATAGCAGCTTATGCTGATGATTTGCTTTTTTTCTGACGGTCCCGCATATCACAATTCTCAATTTGATGGTACAATTTTCCAGGTTTGGTTACATCTCAAACCTTAAGATTAATTTTTCCAAATCGGAGGCAATGAATCTCTCTATGACTGCAGAAACCCTAGCTAAAACGCAAATGAACTGCCCCTTCAAGTGGGTGACTGAGAAGCTTCGGTACCTGGGAGTGTGGTTGACACCCAAGGTGACTTCCATTTCTGACCAAAATTTTCCCCCACTGCTCCAGGTGATTCGTAGGGACCTCGACACCTGGAACACTAGATTTTTTTCGTGGTTTGGAAGGGCAGCGATTGTGAAAATGGTTGTTCTTCCGAGATTGCTCTATTTACTCAGGGCGCTCCCAATCAAGATTCCCAGAGCATTCTTCAAAACGTTACGGTCGGCTCTCTTACAGTTCCTGTGGAAACATAAGAGACCCAGATAAAATTTTCGCTTCTTACTAGGCCGAAAGGTGAGGGTGGTATGGGTCTGCCGAGCTTCTATCACTACTACCTAGCGTCCCACCTGATGAGGGTAATAGATTGGCACTGCCACAGCAGATATAAGGACTGGGTTAATTTGGAGATCTCCCTGTGTGAAAGCCCCCTTCAATTTACACCCTGGATTCCGTGGTCCAGTCAACATGACTCCAACAAAAGGAACCCGATAACCGGCACGACCTTGCTTCTGTTTCATGAAGTAGCGACCAAAACTGACTTAACAGATGAACTCAGCCCACTCTCCCCACTAAGGAACAACCCAGATTTCCCGCCGGGTCAGGCTAAGGACTTTCTATGGCTACCTGGGTCCGACAAACCACTATTAATGGCTAATTGTTTCGCACACAGGAAATTTAAAACCCTAACATCTCTCGCACGTGACAATGGACTACCATCACTAACTTGGCTGACTTATTTCCAGATCAGGGATTATGCGAACTCGGCAAGGGGAAGACCTTCTTTTTCGAGGGAAATGACTGACCTTGAAAGGATATGCAGGGAGGGCTCACAGATGGATAAGGCAACTTCAGTATCCTATAACTGGCTACAAAATTCACTTACCAAGTCAGACGATAGGTTCAGACAGACGTGGGCCAGAAAATTAAACATTGACATCTCTGATAATCAATGGAAGAATGCTTGCATCCTTTCACACAAGTGTTCCACAAATACGCGTATGCAGGAGACTTCCTATAAACTCCTGACGCATTGGTGTGCAACCCCTGATAAACTCCACAAGTGGTTTCCGCAGACTCCAGATATATGCTGAAGATGTGGAGGCGACACTGGAACCCTCCGCCACATCTGGTGGGATTGTCCCGTTTTGTCTACCTACTGGGCCACGGTCCGGCGGGTCATTGGGAAAATCACGGAGACCAGTTTGGTATTGGATGCAGCATGCTGCCTCCTCAATATTAACAATTTCTCAGTAAACCGCTATAAACACTCACTCACTAAACACCTCCTGAATGCGGCCAATTCACTGATTCCGATCTTATGGAAAAGTTCTAGATCTCCTTCTGTAAAAGACTGTCTCAAGAAGGTTTCAGAAGTATGTTATATGGAAGACACCTCTGCCCAGAACTCGGACAGAGTTCAGGGTTACCTGGAAACTTGGTCTCCGTGGTTCGCCTTCAGGGCCTCCCCTGACTATGACTCGATAATATCTTTGTGAGCGGCGGCCACATTGGTTCGCCTTACTTGTTTACACCGAACCCAAGACGCTGCTGGTGGCGAGGAACAGTATAGGTTCTTAGAAGTCAAATTGAATCCCCTCACTGATTTGAATATTTGAAACGCCGCGGGGCAACTTCCCTAGATACCCCCTTCCCACCCCTATTCTCCTGTCTCTCTTTCTACCCCTCTTTTTCTTTTGCTCTGCTGTCTCTTTTTCTATGTTAAGAGTTAATAAGATTTGCAATATTGCATGTTATGATGATTAATGGAAAGTTGATGTGGACGCTCATTTGCATTTGCTTTTGAGTTGCTGAATCGGACTTCCTACAGTACTGAACTACATACAGCCTGCCAGATGGTTACTGTATCTAATAGAGAATAGTTCATACGACATGTTCTGATTGAATACTGTGAGATCTCTATACTGGAAGATATAACATGTACAAATTTGATTTATGTACTGCTATCTGTTGGCTTTAATAAACTTTTGATGTGAAAAAAAGAAAAGTGCCAAATGGCTGCTTACTATGAGTAGTGCCCCAAAACCCAGCACTGAAGCTAGATCGTATGGGTGAAAGATCATCAATCCCGGGCATCTGACATGTGTCTCAGGCGTGTGTTCCAGCTAGCAGGTAGTCGGGACCAGTGGGACGGGAAGTGACGAATTAACGTGAGTGGATGGATACCGCCTCGACGTACGTTTCGTTGTGAACGTCTTCAGGAAATAAACGGGTTACACTATGTTGGCATCATTTTGTTATTCCATGCTACCATTGGGATCCATCTGAGTACAAGTATACCAAGCAGCAGGACGCATCTCATCCAACAGGTTTTCCTGTACAGCTGTATGTGACTCCTTACTTTGGTATCAAATTAAGGGTCATTGTTATCTGGTAAGGAACCATTTCACTTGTGCACTTTGGGTGAAGACTGTTCTTACTGGTGAAGGTGGACCCTAACTGCGATTTTATAAGAGCATCAGCATGAGCTAATACAAGTTTTTCACCAACATCTTACTGGATCATCTAAACATAATTATCCTTATTAGTTATCATTTATTTTGCAATTTTGTTTGTGGACCTCAACTGGGATTTACAAGAGCACCAGCATGAGCTAATGCAATCAAGATTAAAATATGCAAATATACTTATCTATGGACTTCTAGAACAATTTCCGCACTTTTCCCGCACATGCTATCTGTGCTGTATTGTTTTGATGTTTTGCACATGTTAGCACAGGCTATGCCAATTACGGTGATTTAGTGAGAGATTTTCATCAACATCTTACTGGATCATCCTAACAAAATTATCCATAGTAGATCACTTATTTTGTAATTTTGTTTTAATTTACACTAGCGCACCCTTGCTCCTATTTTCCAATGTCTGTAATCTATTGATTATTTTTGGGTAGCAGCTTTTTTATCACTAACTATTGGCGCGATAGATTTTCTGCACACACTCGGGTACACTCGGCTAGGCTTGGCCACGCTCGGCTCCACCCGCGGTCACGCCCTGCGAGAGGAGCTGAACATGGCCGAGCCTAGCCGAGGGAGAAGCGGGGAGGACACCACAAAGGCCGAAGACGGACGCCGGACCGGACAAGGCTGCCGATGGACGCCGGGCAAGACATCGAAGACGGACATTTAAACTGTAAGTAATTTTTTTTTTTTCAGGAAATTTCCCTCCTAGAACTGGGTGCGCGCTATACGCCAGTGTGCGTTATACCCAGATAAATACGCTAAACCTCAAAAGACCTTTGGCAAGGAATTAATACAAAGTGGCACTTAAACAATAATGAAAAAGGCAATTGTAAAATTATAAATGGTGCAAAAACCCCAAAACATTGACAATAGAATCATGAATACTCACAAAACCAGTTAAAAAAAAGCGTATACACCACTCCATCAAGGTGATAGATGCTTCCGCAGGGCCTCCTACTGGGACCAGACAGCCAGACGACATACAATACAGCTATGGCTTACGCATTGCAAGGGCGGACCCTCTTCCTCAGAGCCAAAAAGTGATAGTACCTGGACCTCTTTCTGGCCCCCTTTATATATGTGTGTGAATCAATGTAGTGATCACATGTCCAGGGTTACGCCCACCACAGGCCACTACCCCCCCCACACCCCACCACAGACCAGCGTGCACTTAACCCCTTCTATTCTCACTACCATGGGACACTTATCCTATCTGCAGAGTTATCCACAGCAAATATAGGGGTGGATAGGTAACACAACAGGGGGTACCTGTAGTGTGTAGAAGTGAAGATACCCAAATTCCAGCATTCCCCAGCCGCCATCAGTCACCAAACCTTCCCCGCTATGCCAGCGCCGTAGGACGGCATAGTTGTGCCATCAATTTTGACAGAGAGATCGGGGAAAGAGGTACATGGGGGAGGAAAAATACGTTTTTGGTTTTGGATAGATTGAGTTTGATGAAGTGGTGTGACATCCAGACTGATATATCTGATAGTAAATTAGTGATATGTGAGGAGATTAAAGGAGTGAGCTGAGGGGTAGAGAAATAGATTTGAGTGTCGTCAGCATAGAGATGGTATTGGAAGCTGTAACAGGAGGGCCGTGGGACCTAGAAGCTTTTACACAGATTGAGCCAGGAAATAAGATACACATGTTGGATTGTTTTAACATGGGACTGTAATCCACAATATATTCAAGAATGTCTGCAAGAACTAATTACAGGTTGTGGATGCTGAACCCAACAGGTCAATAGAAAGAGTGATTCATTCAATGTGGGAACACAGACTGTTAAGGTGTTTAATGTTGTCTGCTACTGTCATGTAAATTAACCTTAGTCTGGCTTTCAAGAACCTTTCATTGTGTGATGCTAATTGACACTGTATTGTGTGAATTTCTATTGATGATAAATGTGTATTGTATAGCAGGTGAGAAGAGCTTATCTCGGAGTCACCTTGTCTGGCTTGTCAGCTGTAGCTAATTAGCTCATGTAGATTATGTCAGACCTGGTGCCAGAAAGTCTGTCTCCAAAAAAATTGTATTGAGTTCCTTGTGTCATGTTGTGGGTGGAGTTAAGCCATTGTTCCTTGGGGTTTCTAACTGTATAAGAGCCTGAGTTTACCATTAAAATGTCTATGCATTTGGAACCAGAGAACAGAGCTGTGTGTCTAGTTTCTGGGGGGAAATCTGTATGGGTCGTGTCACTGGATTGTGGAGTGTCGATAAGCTGTCGTGGATTGGTGGAATGGAATATCGTAAACGGCGTTAACCCCTGACCGTTACAGAAGCCATAAAAGGCTATCAGCTGACACAGGGAGGAGGTTTAGATTGAAAATAGGCGATTTCCAAGAACAGAACCTTGGGGGACCCCAACAGAGGAAGGAAGAGCAGAGGAGGAAGTAGAATTGTAAGGAATGCTAAAGGTGCAGTTGGATAAGTAGGATAAGAACCAGCGAAGAGTACAGTCAAAGACCAAAGGCATGGGTGTGATCAATCGTATCAAAGGCATCAGAGGGGTCCAGGAGTAGGAGTACAAAATAGTGTCCATTGGAGTTTGATTGTTTGTTTAAGGAGAGCAGTTTCCGTGGTGTGTTGAGGATGAAATCCAGACTGAAGGAGATCAAGAAGGCTATTATGAGCCAAGTGGTCGCTCGGTCGGTTGAAGACCAGACGTTCAAGGAGTTTGGATAAAAGGGGAGCAAGGAGATGGAGAGTAGGTGGTTAAAATTGGATGCATCCAGCGAGGGTTTTTTTAAGTATGGGGCTGACATGTGCATGTTTAAGAGAGTTGTGGAAGATGTCAGAAGAGAGGGAGAGACTGAAGATGTGAGTTAGAGAGTGTAAAATAGAGCCAGAGGGTAAACGTAGCATTTGTGAGGAAACGGGATCCAGAGGGCAGGTGGTAAGATGGGTGTTTGCAATGAGTTTAGCAACCGCGTCTATTAGTGGTGGGGTTGAAAGAGGGAAGTAATGATTATACCTGTGGGCATGAAGTGTAAAGCGTGGAGGGTATTTGAACAGTAGAGATCTCCTTGCGAATTGTATCAATCTTCTGTTTGAAGTTTTGTCAATCTCCTAGGCAGTGAGTTGGTGGGTGGAGGAAGTGGAAGACAAAGGTAGAGAGTTGAAGGTAAAGAAGAGTTGATGGTGACGGGATGATAAGGTGTTAATGAGAGAGATAAAAATGGGTCTGCTTGGCAGTAAGGGGGCAGGTATTTATGGAGGACAGATTTATATTGGCTGAAATATTTCTGAGACTTCGTCTTGCTCCACAGGCACTCAAGAGCATGGCTGTGTTTTTTCAGACTTCTAGTGTTATCTGTTTGCTAAGGTTGAAGTGAGCAGAGAGCACTGTCAGGCATTCTAGGGACATAAATTACACATTGAATTTCCTGACTACCTATTACACTTTTGTATGGCACAGATGAGCACTGATGTGGCATGGATGGGCATTGATGAGGCACGGATGGGCATTGATGAGGCACGGCTGGGCACTGATGAGGCACGGCTGGGCACTGATGAGGGACGGCTGGGCACAGATGAGGGACGGCCTAATGGGGCTTGGATGGGCACTGGGGCATGGATGGGCACGGAAGAAGCACGGATCAGCGATGTGGGCACTCCAGATCCAGCCCACTCGCGCTGCTGCGCACTGGCTCTTTCCTCTCCTCACACAGTGTACTGATCGGTGTGCAAAGAGGAGAGAGCTGAACTGTCGATCATGTACACTTTGGTCATAGCATCCCCTCCCAGAACTGGCCGCGCTGTAGCCGTCATTCAGCTATGGCCCGGTTGGCAAGTTGTTAAACATGCTAATATCTTAAATGCACCATTATACAAAATATTCAGCATCATATCATTTTCTATTTTTTCTACGTTTTAACTTTTTTATATACAATTCTTATATTATTTTTAAATCATTTGCTTGTAGCCTTGACAAATGGGATATATTGAAAGCCTGAAATGCATTGGATATACTGTACAAACAATGAAATGTGTCGTACAACTTTGGATCCGACTTTGCCCTGCGACTTTAAGTCAGACATGCGTTCAACTTAAATGAACAGGGATCCGACTTCAGGTTTGACAAGAACTCCACGCCAAATAAACCAAAAAAGGCATGGGTTCCCCCTCTAAGAGCATACCAGGCCATTCGATCCGGTATGGATTTTAAGGGGAACCCCCTACATCGAAAAAACTACGTGGGGGTCCCCCAAAAGTCCACACCAGACCCTTATCTGAACACGCAGCCTGGCCAGTCAAGAAAGACGGTGGGGATGAGCGAGTGCCCTACAAGGCTGCATGCCCTCAACATGGGGATGGGTGCTTTGTGGCAAGGGGGCTGCGGATGGGGGGCTTATCGGAATCGGGGAGCCCCCGTTAATAAGGGGGTCCCCAGATTCTGGCCCCCACCCTATGTGAATGAGTATGGGGTACATTGTACCCAGAACCCATTCACCTGAAAAAAAAGTGTAAAAAATTAAAACACACGACACAGGTTTTTAAAGTAATTTATTAGGCCACTCCAGGGGTCTCTTCCAATTTCTTCTCCCCTCTCCAGCTCTTCTGCCTCCTCTGCTGATGTCTTCTCCCCTCTCCAGTTCTTCTCCGCTCTCTCTCCGGTTCTTCTCCCTCGGTCTTCTACCGGGTCTCCTTCGATATCTTCTGCTCTTTTGCTCGCTCTTGCCCGTTTTTCTCCATTGTTTCTTCCCTCTGCTCTTCTTCTTATGTTGACGCGATACTCTCTCCTGCTCTAATGCCCAGTGCACCACTACTTATATTGGCATGGGGCAGGGTCACCGAGTGACGTCATCCAGAGGCCCCAGCCCTTATGACATCACCGCTCAGAACATGATGGTATGGGTCTGGTATGGACTTTGGGTGGACCCCCACAGTTTTTTTGGCGTAGGGGGTTCCCCTTAAAATCCATACCAGACTGAAGAGCCCGGTATGCTCTTAGACGTGGCGTGGAGTTCCCCCTCAGGATCATCAGAGCAAGTCGTGTGCCAAAGTTGGATCAGTCAAGATGGTAATCCAACTTTGATCCGACTTCAGTGATCTTCAAAGGGCTGAAGTAGGATCAGAGTTGGACCAAAGTAGTACAGGGAGCATTTTCAAAGTTGGACCGATTTGTGGCGGACCAGTTAAGACGGTTCCCAACATTGATTTTCACATGTCATGCGACACCATCTCTCAATGTCGGAGTGTTTGTCGTACTAGTGTGAACCCGCCCTCAGTTGGTTCTGCTGACAGGATACAGGTGTGATTCTGCAAAGTAAGGAAGAAGTGGAGCTCTGATGGGGAGAGCAGAGAAGGAGAGGGTGAAAAGTCTGCCTGTGGATGCCTGCATTTGTTTTCTGTAATAAGAGAAAAATAAAGTAAACAATGGGGCAGCTATTACTTTAGAACAAGCATGTGGGAGGGAGCTTCATTGGCTTTTTTTGAGAAGGAGCCAAACCATTTATGTTGGCAATTACTAAAATGATGTTGTGTCTGTATCTGGTTGTTTTTATTTTTTTAACTTTCGCTGCTAATTATAATTTTGAACAGGTGTAAGAAGATGATAGATCCTATTTATCAGCCTTAGGAGGAATCCATTGTTGATGACGTGAAAATCCCAAATCTGCTTTAGGTTGTTTATTTTAATGTATTTAACATGTCTTTATTGCATAAGCAAAAAGTGGTTTTGAGGTTACTTTGAATTAGGGATGCACCAAAATTTTGCCCGCCGAAACATACCAGCCGAAAATTGTGTTTTCGGCACTTCGCCGAAAGAGAAATGTTGCCGATAATGGCGCTAAAAAAAAGAAGCGCGGCCATACCGCCAGGGTGCCGCACATGTATTATCCCAGCACGCCCCTCAGAGTCTCCCCTCCCTCCTCCTCCTCTTTCCACTCCTGTCATACACAGCCTCCCCAGTGCATGTCACGCTGTGTGTCAGAGCTCGATCTGAATCGCTGTGCAGCCGATGTAACAAAGTTCCACCTCCTAGACCTTCTCTTGCGATAGACGGCACTCTGATCCAATGCTGGGAATCAATGTGTCGTGTGTCGTGTGTCATAGGAGGCGGGGACATCGTTGTAGTGGCTGCACGGCGATTCAGATCCAGCTCTGACACACAGCGTGACATGCATTACCAGGCACTGGCAGGCTGCACAAGATGGGCACTGGCAAGCTGCACATGATTGGCACTGGCGGGCTGCAAGTCATAGGCACTGGCAGGCTGCAAGTCATGGGCACTGGCAGGCTGCAAGTCATGGGCACTGGCAGGCTGCACGTCATGGGCACTGGCAGGCTGCACACAATGGGCACTGGTGGGCTGCTGCATCTGATATGCATGGGCACTGGTGAGGCTGCATGGCATGGGCACTGGCGGACTGCTACATATGGGCACATACACTATTGATGCTGCTGAATCTGACTGGTAGGCTGCATCTGACAGGCACTGATGATGGATTTGATGGACACTGTTGAGGCTGCATTGAACTCCTGTACCATGTCTGCAGTCTCTGACCATCTCCTGTACCATGTCTGCAGTCTCTGACCATTTCCTGCATCATATCTGCTAGAGGTGCACTGCAGGGAAATTTTGCCAATACTATTGGCAATGTGTTATATAAAAATATATATGTTATATTATGTATAAATTTATGTATATATATATATGGCAATCTCCAGTTATCAGCCCTGGTATAGCCGCCTCACTAGTCCGGGGCTCAGTCCTGATACCTAAAATGACTGTATATATTTGAAAAAAAAAAAATATATATATATATATATATATATATATATATATATATATATTTTTTTTTTTTCTAATATATACAGTCATTTTAGGTATCAGGACTGAGCCCCGGACTAGTGAGGCGGCTATACCAGGGCTGATAACTGGAGATTGCCACGTTCCAGGTCAGCGGGACTGGGGGGTGAGGATGGTGTCCCGTGTAAGTTCACTTTACAGATTTTTCTGTAAAGGTAAACTTACCCTTTAACCACTTCAGCCCCAGAGGATCTGGCTGCCCAATGACCGGGCCATTTTTTGCGATTCGACACTGCGTCGCTTTAACAGACAATTGCGCGGTCATGCGATATGGCTCCAAAACAAAAATTGCTGTCCTTTTTTTCCCACATATAGAGCTCTCTTTTGGTGGTATTTGATCACATCTGCAGTTTTTATTTTTTGCGCTATAAACAAAAATAAAGCGACAATTTTGAAAAAAAAATCAATATTTTTTACTTTTTGCTATAATAAATATTCCCAAAAATATATAAAAAAAAAGCATTATTTTTCCTCAGTTTAGGCCGATACGTATTTGTAACGGTCAGGGGTTAACGCCGTTTACGATATTCCATTCCGAGCCCAGAACAGCTTATCGACACTCCACAATCCGGCAGTCGAACATGGCCCATACAGATTCCCCAGAAACGAGACACAGCTATGTTTGAGGTTCAAACGAATAAACACTTTAATGGTAAACTCAGGCTTTTATACAGTTAGAAACCCCAAGGAACAATGACTTAACTCCACCACAACATGACACAAGGAGCTCAATACACATCTTTTAGGAGACAGACATTCTGTCTCCGAGATAATCTACATGAGCTAATTACTAATCATTTTCCCAGACAAGGTGACTCTGAGATAAGCTCTTCTCACCTGCTATACAATACACATTTATCATCAATAGCAATTCACACAATACAGTGTCAATTAGCATCACACAATGAAAGGTTCTTGAGAGCCAGACTAAGGGTAATTTACATGACAGTAGCAGACGACATTAAACACCTTAACAGTCTGTGTTCCCACATTGAATGAATCACTCTTTCTATTGACCGGTTGGGTTTAGAATCATCAACCTGTAATATTTCAAGAATACATTGTGAATTATCATTACTGTCCCATCTCCTGTAATCCAAGATATAATTTATCAGTCATCCAATGCATCTAGTGGACATAGGATGACCCTAGACACAAGAGTCATTGGTGAAGCTGACACAGGAGTACCCCACACCCTGCAAGAGCCCCTGGGTCCCACAGGTCCTCCCGTTACAGTATTCTTCTACATATTTTTGGTAAAAATTGATTGGTTTGCGCAAAGTTATAGCGTTTACCAAATAGGGGATAGATTTATGGCATTTTTAATAATAATTTATTTTTTACTAGTAATGGTGGCAAATAAGCATTTTTTTTCGTGACTGCGACATTATGGCGGACACTTTTGACACGTTTTTGGGACCATTGTCATTTTCACAGCGAAAAGTGATATAAAAATGCACTGATTACTGTGAAAATGACAATGGCAGTGAATGGGGTTAACCACTAGGGGCGCTAAGGGTTTAAGTGTACCCTAAGGAAGTGATTTTACTGTAGGGGTTGTGGCTGGACGTGTTACATCACTGATCGACGTTCCCTATAACATGGAACAGACGATCAGTGACCAGCCACAGAGAAGAACGGGGAAGGTGTGTTTACACTCGCCTCTCCTCGTTCTTCAGCTCCTGTGACCAGATCGCAGAACATCGGCGGCGATCGGGTCCCGCGGGTGTGGTCACTGAACTTCGGACCGGACATTTAAAGGGCAACATACCTGTACGTGCCTGTGCCCAGCCATGCAATTTTGCCGACGTATAACGGCTTTAGGCGGTCCACAAGTGGTTAAGCCAGTACGAAATCAGCATTTGATTTTGTACCTTTTTTTCCTTTTAGGATTACAGAGACAAAACAGCAGAGCTCATTCTAAACCCTGTATTTTTATTGGCTCACCTTTACTGTCTTAAGCCGTGTACACACGGCAGAGAACCTCGACGGGCAGAACACATCGTTCCGCCCGTCGAGGTTCTCTGCCGGACGTCAAAATCGGCGACCCGCCCATCGGGAATGGCAACCAGCCATTCATCCAGGCGGGCCATCGAGCAAAAAGAGAGCGTGCTCTCTATTCGCTCAATGGGATTCCCGACGGGCGAGGGAAGCCAGGAGCGTACACACGGCCGAGGTTCTCGCTAGAATGCAGCTTCCAGCGAGGTTCTCGCTGGTTTCCAGTGAGAACCTCGGTCGTGTGTACGCCGCCTTAGGCATTGTAAATGCGTCTTCCAGTAACGCTACTACTTATATTGTATTTTATTTGAATTTCAATAGTAAAATGGTTATAAAGTGTATATACTTATACCTAACCATCTTCTCATTTTCAGATGATAAAGATGATTTCCTTAAAGGAAAAAAAGCCACGGGATAATTGTGTTGAAATGACACCGGGTTCATAAGACTCCGTCCTGAGAAGTCCATTAAGTTGTGTTGGATGTCCTTAAACCAAGTTTCTTCAGCAGTGTTTTCTGAACATTTAAAAACATGTGCCAAACCTTCTATTTCCAATGTTTTTATTGAATTTTTTTAGGTCAACATAACAATATATTATTAAATATTACATTTAAATAGATGTTCAGACATAAGCATTGATAAAAAATGACTGCTAACTGTTTGTGTTGCTGTTTTTACAAGTCTGATATACGATTCAAGCATTAAGGCCCCGTACACACGATCAAATCTGTCTGCTGAAAATGGTCTGACAGACCGTCTCAGCAGACAGATTCGATCGTGTGTACGGGCGAGCCGATGGATTTGTCCAGCAGACAGATTTTAAAGCATGCTTTAAAATCTGTCTGCTGGGAACCCGTCGGACCGATATGTCTGCTGGTTAGTACGCTAACCAGCAGACATATCTGCCCGCACATGCGTCGAATGGATTTGACGCATGCGCGGAAGTGTTTTACTTCCTAGTGCGGTGACGTGGCGCGTCAACGTCACCGCCACGTCACCGCGCTGTCTGCCAGCGGGGATTTTGGTTTGATCGTGTGTACAGCGATCAAACCAAAACAGCCAGCAGACAAATCTGACCAAATCGGTCTGTCAGACCGATTTGATCAGATTCATTTGCTCGTGTGTAAGGGGGCCTGAGTCTTGATATGGTCTCAAACGTTCTATGTTATTTTGTTCTGTCAACCTCACCAATATTTCCCCCAAAAATCTTCAAAAAAGACGCGTAGAAGCTCTGCGCATTCGCGATTGCTTCTACACGTCTTTTTTGAGGATTTTTTTTAACTTGCTTTGTGCGAATTGGAGATTTGCTGGAGTCAGATTACCTATATGCAGCATTCACATGTAGCATTGCACCTGTTTTTATTTAATAAAATATTCTCAAAGATACAATATCTCACTATTTGGAGTTTTATTTTTTTGCATAATTTGCACTTCCTTTGCATATTCGAGGCACCTGCTTTAAACACCGCCCAGGATGCAGAGGCTTCTGACAGGAGAAGCCCAGGAGATTTGAGATACCCAGGAGATCCGGATATCCATGGCTGGGGATCTCCGATCCAATTAGCGTTGTGTGACCCCCCCTGAGTAACACTGGGGTGACGGTTCTCACAAGGTCAAGCATTTGTATCAAGTCACTTTATGTCCACGACGATTTTTAGTCACTTGTATGAACTTTTATTACATATGTCACTTTTTATTATTGCACTTTATTTGCTGCATCTTATTACATGGCACATGGTTTGTTTACACATTAATTGTTCCATACATATTTAATTTTATGTATTTTCTTTGCAGTTTAATTAAACAGCGGCTGGGGGGTAGGGGGAACAGCGAGAAGTGTGTAGATTTTGGCATAAATAGTGAAAATCACAGCCGTTTAAGAACTGGTGACCTTCAAAAATATAATATATATATATATATATATATTTTTTTTTTTGTCTGAAATGATTGCAAACCTCCTTTTTTGAATTTAAAGAATTAGCCCACCTTTGTGATGAAATTTTTTTTAATCATCGATAAACCAGTGACACTAAGGTAATAGCTGAACTCAAATTGATACAGCTTTGTAATCACTAGGGTTGTCCTGATACCGATACTAGTATCGGTACCGACACTGAGCATTTGCCCGAGTACTTGTAGAGCACGGCGCACTTATTTTATTTCCACAAATGCACATTTTTCTCAGGGCAAGTTTTCAGGTTTCCCCCTTCTTTTCAGATCAAGCAGAATTCATTAGACCAAGAAGAAGAAGGGAATACAGTGAGGCCGGGTTCACACCTATGCGAATTGAGTGTGGCTTAAACCGCATCCAATTCGCAGAACAATTCAAAATACCTTGTTTTCAATGAGGCTGGTTCACATATGTGCTTAAACTATGATGTAATGCCGCGTACACACGGTCGGAATTTCCGACAGCAAATGTTCGATTTGTAAGCTTGTTGTCGGAAAATCCGACTGTGTTTAGGCTCCATCGGACATTTGCCGTCGGAATTTCCGACAACAAAAATCTGAGAGCTGGTTCTCAAATTTTTCGACAACAAAAGTTGTTGTTGGAAATTCCCACCGCGTGTACACAATTCAACGCACAAAAATTCTACGCATGCTCAGAGTCAATTTTAAGCGTGCTCGGAATCATTGAACTTTTGTTTTCTTGGCTCATCGTTGTGTTGTACGTCACCACGTTCTTGACGTTCGGAATTACAGACATGTGTATGCAAGACAAGTTTGAGCCAACATCCATCGGAAATGTATTCACGGTTTTGTTGTCAGAATATCCGATCGTCTGTACGCGGCATAACAATATAATAAGCTCTACATGTTTTGGCAAAGATCGCTTCTTCAGGAATTTGTGTATTTTCTTTATAGGATCATTCAGTAGATAAGGGCTAAAGGTATTTTATCTGTAGTATGTGGCTGGGACCTTTGTGTGTACTTCAAATGTGCTTTGGCGCAAAAAAATGCCATCTGTTAGATATAGTGGCAGCATTAATTAAGCCAGAATATTAACATTAATCAGTGGCGGCTGGTGCTCAAAATGTTTGGGGGGTCGCAAACAAACTGGGAAAAAAACAAACATAAATTGCAGATACTGTGCCCATTAACTGCTGCCACTGTGCCATTAAACACAGCTACTGTACCCATCAATTGCTGCCAGTGTGCCCATCAACTGTCGGTACTGTGCCCACCAATTGCTGCCAGTGTGCCCATCAATTGCCGCTACTGTGCCCATCAAATGCTGCCAGTGTGCATCCCCCGCCCCCCGGTACTTGTCTTGTCTCGGTGGGGCAGCCGGTCACAGCGATGCACCCCACGCTCCTTGATGTTTTCTCCCATCCTCTCTTCTCATCCTCTGCTATTATTGGACACCTGGTAGGTAGCGTCTAATCACAGTGCCTGTCATTTCATGCAATCAGGTGACAGGTAACAAGCACCTGATTGGCTGAGAGGCGGTTCAATGTTAGGAAAGCGATTCATTCGGTTTCCTAACACAACGTTGAGTGAACAGCGAGCGCTCCCAGCATGGCGCCCACTGTTCACCTTTTTGGATGCTAGATTTTGTTTGGCTCATCTCTACTGACATTCAATTTTTTTTTATATACAAACTGGTATTCATAGTCATCTAACTGTCATCAAACTAGATGTTAACCAAACCCCAACATGTATATATTTATACACAGTGGCTGTACCAGTGGCGGCCCCTCCCCCCCCCCCCCCCCCTGTAGTCTTAAAAAAAAAAACGGGCCCTTTAAGGCATTTAAACATTCGTTTTGCAGTGCCGCGCAAATAACATACACTCACGCATTGCCTGAGTGTATGTTATTGTTGCCAGCCTAGTCGGATAACCGGACATAGGGCGCCGATTATCTGACTAAGGACAGATGGTTGGCTGTGGGGAAGTGCCTGTCCCAGTAGAGCCCTTCAGTTCCCGGATGTCTTATCTCGGAACGTAGTGGGCTACGCCCCTTGAATAAGACTGACGCCGTCTCAGCCAATCAGGTTTCAGTGATTCTGTTTATCCGTAACCTGATTGGCTGGAGCATCATCGAGGGCGGCAGAAGACATCGAGGGACAGTGGAAGGAGGGTGGCGAATCCTAGAAAGGTAAGTGCCAGGCGGGGGGGAGCAATCTGACTGGCAGCATTTTACAGGTAACAGTGGGGACAATTGATGTGGGCACAGTGGCAATTGATGTGGGCACAGTGGCAATTGATGTGGGCACAGTGGAAATTGATGTGGGCACAGTGGCAATTGATGTGGGCACAGTGGCAACAATTGATGTGGGCACAGTGGCAACAATTGATGTGGGCATAGTTGTAACAATTGATGGCATGGCACAGTGGCTGCGTTTGGCATGGCATAGTGGTGACAATTGATGGCATGGCACATTGGCTGCCTTTGATGGGCACAGTGAGGCTGCAATTGTGTTTTTTTTTTTTTTTTTTCATTTGTTTGCACCCCCCAACAAAAATTTGAGCACCAGCCACCACTGGGCTGTACTTAAAATAATGCAAAATTGGCCATAACTTTTGAATTAATTTATATAGGTAATTTCACATGTCAGTAGAGTAATGCCGCGTACACACGATCACTTTATGTGATGGAAAAAAATGACGTTTTTAAAAACGTCAATTTAAACGACCGTGTGTGGGGGAAAACATCGTTTTATGTCTTGTGAAGAACGACAAAAAAAAAATGAAGCGTGCTTCAATTTTTTGTGTCGTTTTTCAAAATGTCGTTTTTTGTTTCACAAAAAATCACTGTGTGTAGCAAAAAACGAAGTTTTTCAACCCGCGCATGCCCAGTTATGAAGCAAGCTTCAATGGAAAAGAGTGGTGAACGTAACCTCGCTTTGCTAGAGCATTGTGAAAAAACGATGGTGTGTAGGCAACGTCGTTTTTGAAAATTGAAGTTTCAAAAATGTCGTTTTTTACTTCACAGAAAAATTTCGTTTTTTTTCATCACATAAAGTGATGGTGTGTACGCGGCATAACTCTTCCTCTATAGTAGCTCTTTTTCATCGTATGTAAATAATGAATTCCAAGCAGCATCAATATGCCAACGTTATTGGCCAAGGAGGGATGCAGGCTGTCTGACGTCCGCAGAAGGCTACAGAATGTTTACGGAGATGATACCATTGGCAAGAGTCACCAATGACAAATTTATTGTCAACGTTTTAATTTCCATAAACATTCTGTAGCCTTCTGTAGCCTTCAGACAACCTGCACCCCTCCTTTGTCAAGAACTTTGTCAAATGACGGCACATTGCGTCTACTTGGAACCCATTATTTGCCTGAAATGGAAAAGAAGAAGAAGAGTTACTATGAAGAAAGAGTTAATCTACTGACATGGGAGATTTGAATGTAATTTATTAAAAAAAAAAGCTTAGGCCCACTTTTGCATTATTTTCAGTATAGACCTTATATATATGTAATTGTGGAAAAATTAGTACCTCTGTGAGGAATATATTTTTGCCTGTGTGCTTATTGGGGAGATTACTTTCACTTGTTATTCCACGGACAGAGGGCAAGAACTGGGGAACGAGGCTCAAGGAGACGCAGACAACAATAAAAAAAACTTTACAGAGCGTTCAACTCTTTCCAGCTTCTCTAAATATATAAATATTAAAGGGTCACTAAAGGAATTTTTTTTTTAGCTAAATAGCTTCCCTTACCTTACTGCAGTCCTTGTTTTTGCTTTGAAGTTGCTGTAATCCTGCTCTGTTCTCCACACTTCCTGCTTGTCTGTTTCCTTATAAGCACCATACTGGGAGCTTTCTCGCGGTGTTCTAAGCTGTCATTACTGTGTGTCTAAAACTTCCCAGAACCAATCAGATTCATTTTAAAAACAAAACACTGCCCTGGATTTGTTTGTTTTTGTTCTGTGTGTCTATTTCTACTTCACAGAAACATGAAGCCAGTTCAAAAGTGAAACTAACCTGCAGGCACATTATATGATTGGTTTTTATCTATTTTTAATCATTTTGAAAAGGAATCGGTTAACTTTTATGTCTCTATACCCTGTAAACATTAATTTCAGCAAAAAAAATGTTTTCCTTTAGTGACCCTTTAATAATAATATATAAATATTGTTGCTGTTCCCTTGCGCAATAAAATAATAGTAATAGACAGGGGCAGACTGACCATTCGGGCACTGCCCGAGGGCCCCATGCCATTAGGGGGCCCCATCAGGGTTGTCAGGCTCAGTAAAACCAGGGACAGTATGTAAAAATCTGTGTTTTTTTTTTACATCTGTCCCTGATATGTCCAAAACTGACATGCTTTTGATGTGAAAATCCAGAGATTTTAGCTGCCCCGCCTCTGTACTGCCACCTGGCGTGGTGGCCATCTGTAAGCCCGGGGGCCCTATAATTTTCTATTGCCCGGGGGCCCCATGAGTTGTCAGTCCGCCCCTGGTAATAGATAAATAGTATATAGATAATAAATAGTAATTCGAAAATAAATAGTAATTAGATGGTATATATCATCCATACATGAGATGTAAGAATAGGACGTACTCACCCACAACAAGTAGCTTGGCACTGTCTTTCTGAATTTTGTGAAGAACTGAATTCTCCTTTTTATAACTGTTGCCTCATTCTGTCACACTTTTATGATTGGCTCAAATTACAACAACTATTATAGGAGAACCCACAACGGTTTATTTATAGTCAAACACTTAAAGCGGATCTCCACCCTAAAGTGAAGATCCGCTGATCGGAACCCTCCCCCATCCGATGTCACATTTGACACCTTTCAGGGGGGAGGGGGGTGCAGATACCTGTCTAAAGACAGGTATCTGCACCCACTTCCGGCCCGCAGTCTCGGGCAAAAGTCGGGTTTTTCCGGTTGTGTGCTGGGAACTCTCGGCTCCCAGCACACAGCGGGAGCCAATCGGCGGGCGCAGCATGACTCGCGCATGCGCCGTAGGGAACCGGGCAGTGAAGCCGCAGCGCTTCACTTCCTGGTTCCCTCACCGTGGATGGAGGGGGGAGCAGCAGAGAGACGAGCGAATGCTCGTCCTCTGCTGCGGACGCCGCTGGACCCCAGGACAGGTAAGTGTCCTATTTTATAGTATATGTAGCTGCTGGCTTTTAAAAAACATTTTTAATGGACCATCCGCTTTAACTTTTGTATGCTGTTTTGAATGTTATTAAAGCGGTAATAAACTTATGCGGAAAAAAAATGAAAAAATCCACCTGTAAGTTAACAGCATAATATGCTAGTATGCATCACATTATGACTTACCTTGAAATGAAGCCCTCCTGCTAACATGGTATTGTCAGAATGTTTATACTGAAATAATAAAATAGTATTATATTTTTCAGTTTTTGCTATAATAAATATCCCATTAAAAAAAAAAAAAAAAGCGAACATAAATGCGCGATGTTTGCGGATGACATTCTATTGCTCCTCTCTTCCCTGGTCACCTCTTTGCCCCATGTGAACTTAGTTTTAGGAAAATTTGCATCATTCACGGGACTATCTGTGAATCACTCTAAGTCTCAGGCCCTCAATATTTCCCTACCACCTCACATAGTTCGAGCCCTTCAACAGTCTTTCTCCTTCAATTGGCAGGAGGATGCCCTGCCTTACCTGGGAATCTCCCTGACTCCGACCCTATCCACGCTTTATAAGAAAAACTACCCCCCCCTGTTCCGAAAGTTGTTGGACGATCTCCGAAGGTGGTCGGGAAATCCTCCGTCGTGGTTCGGTAGGCTGTATTCAGTGAAAATGACTATTCTACCTAAGGTGTTGTATTTATTTAGAACCCTCCCTATTGCAATAGTGAGTGCAGATCTAAAGAAGTTCCAGGCTAATCTGTTGACTTTTATTTGGGATAATAAGAGACCCAGGGTGAACAGGCGGACGATGTATACACCCAAATTGGGAGGGGGGCTGGGTGTGCCTGATCTTCTTAAGTATTATCATGCAGCCCAATTGGCTCATTTGACCCGCTTTCATTCAGCCCAACCCAGGCCGCTCTGGATGGAATTGGAATCCTCCATGTGCCAGGGGAGAGAGATCTCCCACCTACTGTGGCTCAGGGGGAAAGGTAGACCGCCCATAATGTGTCCCTCTCTGTCTTTCTCTCTCAGTCTGTGGGACCGCATAGCGACCAGATACAATTTTAAATCTCCACATGCGCCTCTGGCGCCACTGTTCCATAACCCTCTGTTTACCCCGGGTCTCCGCCCCCAGGACTTTTCCTGGTGGACCAATAAGGGGCTGCTGAGGATAGCGGACTTTTGTGATCATAGGGGAGCCTTGTCAAAATCGGTCCTGCAGGAGAAATATGCCCTTCCAAACTCTGAGTTCTTTCATTACATTCAAATTGCCCATTTTTTGGATTCACTGAGTCGTGCTTCTGACATTACTGCTCGCACAGCCATGGAGCACTTTTGCAGGACCTTTGACAAACACACGGGACATATATCACAGATTTACAGTCTTCTATCCTCCGGCTCCCAAAAGTTAGATTACATGTTGAAGTGGGAACAAGATACTGGGGAGTCTTTGGATCTTGCTGAATGGAGTAGATTGTCACAAAATGCCTCTAAGTCCTATATCAACACATCTTTGATAGAAGCAAACTATAAGGTGTTGCTGAGGTGGTACATGGTTCCTGTGCGAGTGGCAACCTTCGTCCCCGGGGCATCCCCGCGGTGCTTTAGAGGTTGTACTGCGGATGGTAATATGTACCACATCTGGTGGTTGTGTCCGAGGGTGAGGCGATTTTGGATACGCACTTACAATTTCATTTATTCACTGACCCATGTCAACCTCCGCAAGTCGCCTCTGAATGCATTGCTGGGGCGTCCAGTTGATGGAGCACCGAAATGCACGAAAAAGCTGATAGCTTATATATTTGTGGCGGCTAGGATTTCTATTGCGAAGTCCTGGAAGTCCCCTACTGTTCCCTTTTACTTGGTAAAAAACAAATTGTCTTGGATAATGGTGAACGAGAGATTATCTGCTATTCTAGCGGACAAGATTGAGGGGTTTCATAGAGTCTGGGACCCTTGGATCGACTACCTCACGACCACATGAGGATTTAGGTTGTTCTTGGAGAGATCCCCCTTTCGACTGGAGTGCCCCCCTCTTCATCTCCTTTTTCCTTTCTTTTTCCCCAATTTTTTTCTTACTTTCTCTTTTAGGGCTCTTTTCTCTTTTCTTCTCTTTTCTTTTGTTATCCTTTATTGTTGCGTTCTTAATGTACATTCCTGCCATTGTTTTTTTTTGTCTATGAGGGACGGGTCCCCGAGATTAGGTGGACTCTCAGCTGAAGGGCCCTGTGATGGTTTTAAGTTAGCCCTTCCTTTCTCATAGCTGTTGATGGCTTTAAGTCATGGATCCGGGTAGATGCTATCTGTTGATTATATTGTTGTGCCCTCAATGACTAACAATTGTACCTGTTACTTAATGTTACGTATGCGGACGGGCCATGCCTGTCTTTCTGCTGTACCTTCTTTTTTGAAACTCAATAAAAATATTGGAAAAGAAAAAAAAAAAAAAAACTTTTTTTTTTTCAGTTTAGTCTGATACGTATTCTTCTACATATATAATAATAATATAATATAATATATAATATAATAAGTGTATAGTGATTGCTTTGCGCAAACGTTATAACGCCTACAAAATAGGGGATAGAATTATTACTTTTTTTTTTTATTATTCTTTTCTTTCTTTTTTTAATAGTAATGGCGGCGAACTGCGATTTTTCTTTTTTTTTTCATGACTGCGATATTACGGCAGACACATCGGACACTTTTGACAAATTTTTGGGACCATTCACATTTATACAGCGAACACTGCTATATAAATGCACTGATTACTGTATAAATGTGACTGTCAGGGAAAGGGTTAACACTAGGGAAGTGAATGAGAGAACAGAAAATAGAACACTGGAGGTGATATAGATGAAGGAATTTAATAGATATTTACTTGTCTTTTTAACAGAATCATTACACTGTTCTGTCTACCTTGCAGACATTCATTTTAGGCAAAACATTTTTTTCCTTTGCAACTCCTTTAAACGTTTCATCCTCCCCTGAACAATGGGATTCCATATTTGAAAACCTACACAAATGCACCAAAACTACCACCATCAAATAATATGTCACTAAACTGCTTTATAGGTGGTATCTCACCCCTGCCAAACTTAACTCATTCTACCTAGGGATGAGCCGAACACCCCGGCATTCGGTTCGCACCAGAACCGTCGAACAGTCCGATCGTTCGCACAAACATTTAGAACTCCATTGAAGTCTATGGGACTCGAACGTTCAAATTCAAAAACGATCATTTTAAAGACCAATATTCAAGTTCGTGTTGGAAAACGTCTTTCCTGACACAGCATGACAGCATATACGTATGGGAAGGCTCCGCCTCCCTGCCCAATCAGGACCAGTTATACTATAAAAGTAGGTCTCCTCCCCTACCCCAGCATTCTCTGTTTTTACCTTCACTGCTACAGGCGGTTATACTACTGCTAAGAAGCAGGAATGTTTCTTTTTCCCTCACCTGGCCGGACACTTCCCGCCAAGCCGCACAGGTTCAAAGCCTCTCCGGTGACGAAGCTCCCCGCTGTACAGGCAGTCCTGAATGCCTAATGGGGGAGGCCTCACCCCAGCAGGATCCAGGAAGATGGGGGTGAAGGCATCTGGTCTCTAGGGATTGCTTATTTATCATGACGCCATGGATGGACATGCATTGGACTTTGGACATGAAACATGCAGGTGGTAAGACACCACATGGTGTACACAATTTTGTTCAGTTACTGCGGCAAGTATGTGGTTAAACTTGCATTACTGAAGGGCTGTGGTTGTGTCTGCATTACTGCTAATGATGATAGCAGGTGCTGTGCTGGGCTGAAGCCTTCCATTTAACTGAATAAGCCTGGCTCTACAGTCTTGATTTATTTGCTGCAGGTATGTTGTAAGTTTGCATTTCTGAAAGGCATATATCACACATGTGATTGTAACTGGAGGTCTGTAGTGTCACTCTGTTAGTAGTGTCACACTATTGCTAAAGCTTGAACTGATATCAGGTGATACTGAGAGCCCTTTCATGTTAGTGCAGGGATTGGGCCTGCAGTGTGGGCTCACTGTTTATGGAAGATCGGTCTCCTTGCTGGTACATATGTCTAAGTCGGTTTAATCTGCTAGTGCTAATGTCATAGGACTATTAATTTGCGCTGCTTTCCTGTGATTACATTAACTCCACACTAGGTAAGGCTGTGATGTGTTTATTTCTATGCATTTACATATTGACCTGGGTGCTAAAATGTCAGGATCTGTTTAGTCACACTCCTTAGTACTTACTTGTTAGCAATAGGTAATTGCTTGTGTTATTTGGGGTACCCCACAGAGAGATATGGGGCTTATAGTGGTTACTATTTATGAAAATAACCCCAGGCATGGTTCCAGGCTTTCAGCTTATCTGTGAACCAGTAGCAATCAGCCTTCCTAGAGACCAGCAACTTTAAATGAAGGTGAGGGCAGGTGAGTATATGCTATATCCTAAAAGAGTGCACATTATGGGCATAATGAGTGTACATCTCGAGCCCTCAACACCAAACACCAGTCTACCTGCTTCTGCGACAAGGGACAGATCCTCTTCAGCCCTGGAAAAAAAAAAAACACTATGTAGCTAACTGCCAGAAATCGCTACAGTAATCATAGTGGTCGGGTGTAACTGGTGTGTCAGCCAGAATGCAAAACAAAGTTGCAGGCCAAAGACAGTGACAAATGGGCAGAGACTGAGAAGGCCTACAGTCACTAATGGTTCCATACCAAGCCTAATCAAACAACCGTGCTTGTTTAAAGGCAACCTCTACTTGAGAGCTTGTTTCTGGAAAATCGCTCTGGCAAATGGGCATATCAGAAGCAAGAGACGGCTACTTTTACCCCGTCCAAACTGACTATGTGGAACTCGGGTACTAAGCTATTCAAGCAAAGTCAGCTAAAGGGTAACTCTGCCTCAAGCAGCCGGTCAAACAGGCTTCAGCAGATTACCCAAGAGTGTCAGAGCTCTGGTCAGTGATAAGCTCTCTATGATGGCAGATCCTAGATTGAAAAGGTAATAGCCAATGATGCAGTTCAGTCACTGCGGATACAAGACTGTATGCTGTTTCTCCAGAAATCATTGTGGCCAGTGAACCCTTATGGCCCCTCCCACAAGTGAACACATGCCGCTTTAGTCAGAGTGGTGACTGTTCAAGTCGGATCCGGCAATATCTAGAAGGAAGATTAATTTCTTATGTTAATCACCAAAGACCAGAGGATAGCCGAAAGATTGACAAGTTAAACGTGGGAGAACTATGGCAGAGAATAAAGAATCGATAATCTTTATTAGCCTAAACCCAAGTCGCCCAATAGGGTCAGCTGACAGTTGGATGTAAATTTCAGCGAAGGATCTGTGAGTCCTGTGCATTAAGGAAGCCAATGGAATTGTTTCATTCCTCTACCAATTCATTGCATTCCCTCCATGATGCATCAGAGCACAAGGGCTATGATTACATGGGCGTTTGTCATAGTAAAACTTGAATAACAAGAGGGTCCAAAAGGATGGCATAGGCCATCGTGGCAATTAATCTCTCCAGTCGTCAGTAAAGCCTGACCTCCACAAATCCCACTCCAGGATTTTTAAGGAGTATTGTTCATAGCAGTGCTGCGACTTCAAGGTAGTCCCTACACTACGTTTGATCCCACTGTGGTCTAACTGGGGGCCGTGGACGTCAAGAATACACAGGCATTGATTCAAGACGCATAGGAATCGCAGTAAAATCGCACAATTTTATGCCGTAATACTGGAAACCTAGTCCATTAAGTCCAACCGGGTGGTGTGATAGGGGTATTTACCTTGGTATACCCTGTATGTTGTGGTCGTTCACAAGGGTGTGTGTGTGTGTGTGTGTGTGTGTATAAAGTATACACATTTTGAAATACCCATGTTTCAGCAAGTAGCTTCACTTGGCCATCAGAGTGCACTAAGAGTTAAACTTGCAGACAGTGACCTTGCCACAATCTCCAGGCATTTCCTGGGATATTGGGTCCAGTAAGGGCCGACTTGCGGGCACAAGGACTTCTGGTAAGTCTTGTTTGAACAGCAGAGTGAGTAACTTGTATAGCGCTTACAAATGCGAACCGAATCGCCTCAAGGCGCTTTGTATCCAGAGTCGTGCTGATCCTTCAGAAGAGTTGTGGCACAATGGCTTCCAGGTTCTGGGAAAGGTCCCAGTACAGACTCTAATCAAGTCGGGAGGAGCCATCGTCGAGAGACAAACTAGTCTCACCGCAGTCAGGGCCGGCCTTAGGTGTTCAGGCACCCTGTGCAAGCTAATCCTGTGCCCCCCCCCCCCCCCAAACCGATACATAATGACCACGAGTCACGGATGCGCAGTAGGAAACAGGCAGTGAAGCCGCAAGGCTCCACTGATGGTTTCCCATAGTTAAAATGACGGCACCTGCACCCGATCCAGTGTACAGATCGGCCTCAGGGGGCTGACTTTGCGGGCTCCCTGGACAGGAAAGTGGTCTTATTCAAAGTCAGCAGCTACAGTGTTTGTAGCTGCTGACTCTAAGAAAAAAAATTGTGGGTGGAACGCCACTTTAATCTGACACCACCAATGCACTGGTATTTTTTACCCTCTACTGACACAGATGCAGCATTTTATTTTCCCACCAACACTGGTACAACAACATTTTATCCTTTCAGTGACACCACCAATGCTGGAACCTTTTTTTTTCTTCCGAAGACACTACATGTGCATGGCATTTTTCCCCTCCCTCCACTTTTTTTTACATGCAGAGATGCCACCATTTACACCCTCACACTGATGCTGAGGTATTTCTTTCGTTGCCACTGTTAGTGCCATATTTTACTGCAGAAGAGTATGTGCACAGCTACTCAACTCTTCAGTTTTTTTTCTACAGCATGCCACAACCATTGGCCTTATTATAGTGAATGCCGTAAGCATTGCGAACTGTACATTGTACTGTGATGGAAAACACTGCTAAAATTCACACCACCTGGTCTGCCCAGTGGAGATTAGGGCATTGTTTTGGCATCTTTGCCTGGTGCGATGGACAACCTTGTCCCAATACTGCATACTGCTTAATGCTAGAAAATATAAGTGTGTCCCATCAGCAAAAGGCAGGGAGGGAGGGTTTGCGTAAGTATACTGTTTAAAGCATAATTATAGTAACAATCACATTTTATATCACATATTCTGCACTGAACCTCTTAGGCCTCGTACACACGAGCGGATATGTCCGCTGAAAACGGTCCGATGGACCGTTTCAGCAGACATCTCCGATCGTGTGTATGGGCTAGCGGACAGATTTGTCCACCCGATAGATTTCAAAGCATGCTTTGAAATCTATCGGGTGGGAATGTGTCCGCCCGACATGTCTGCTGGTTAGTACACTTACCAGCAGACATGTCGTCCCGCACCGCCGCCGAATGGATTCGGCGCATGCGCGGAAGTGTTTTACTTCCTGGTGCGGTGACGTGGCGGCGTCAACGTCAGCGCCACGTCCGCCGGCGGGGAATTTGATCCGATGGTGTGTACACGCCATCGGACCAAACTCCAGATCGGACATATCCGATGGAAACGGTCCGCGGACCGTTTTCATCGGATATGTCTGATCGTGTGTACAAGGCCTTAAACGTATGTCCTATGTTACATGTATAATACATTCTTGGTGATATCTTTATCAATGGTGTAACTATATAAATTACTTTATACCTGCCCGAAGATCCAACGCCTCATCTCTGTCTAGGGGAACATTCATAGATGTGATGGAGGGGAGTTTAAATGCTGCTGTGTTGACATTGTGGACATTTACAGAGGCACTTCCCATCTGGTCTGACTGTAGCCTGACTGTAGCCTGCCACAGAGAGAGATAGGAGGCAAGTGACAGAGAGAGAGGAGGGGGGTGGGTGACAGAGAGAGAGGAGGGGGGTGGGTGACAGAGAGAGGAGGGTGGGTGACAGAGAGAGGAGGGTGGGTGACAGAGAGAGGAGGGTGGGTGACAGGGAGGGGAGGGTGACAGAGAGGAGGGGTGACGGAAAGAGAGAAGAGGGGGACATAGAGAGAGGAGGGGGGTTATTGACAGGAAGGGGGCTGACAGAGCAGGGAGACACACCGCGTGAGGCTGGACTCTGGTAACAAGCAGGCACGATTCTTCACAGTCCAGCCCCGCCTCCACATGTGACCAGCAGCCTCTGCCAGGCCAAACGAAAACCCTCATGTTATGACCCGTTCGGCCAATCACAGGACACCGCTGGGTTTAGACCGCAACTCCACTGTATGACGCTGAACCTGTAGCAGGCACGGCGCCACTCCAGATCCTAATGTTTCAGTCGGGGCCAGAGATCCATTACCAATGGCCACATGATGCTGGAATGTGTGCCCAGGTTTTGGGTGGGTGGAAACTCACATGTATCAAAATACGGACTGCTGGGGTCAAAACGGAACAGGTGACAACCATACGCAAGGCGCCCCCTGCTGCCCATGGCGCCTTGTGCAGTCGCACGGCTCGCACACCCCAAAGGCCAGCCCTGATCGTAGTAATCACCTACTGGGAAGTAATTCTGAATGTGGAAAAAGTTAATGAACAAAAATAAAGTTACACTCAGAGAAACAGTGTAAGTATCTCATTTGAACAAATGCTCTTTCCCATTAGTTGCATCCCACGATCGCAAGAGCGATAAAGTACACTGTAATGACCCATGTGGTCCGAGGGGGCCCAAGCAAGGTTGACAACTGTATTAACTGGTTTTGTAGTAAAGAAAGACTTACTTCCCGCGTGAGAAACGATGACTCCACAGAGGAGAAAGGTCCCCTCTTGGGGAGGTAGCTAAGCTAATCTTTCAGCATACCAATCATCACAAGTTGTTACTCGTTGGGTACTCATGCCAATGAAGGACAAGGTGTCCAAAAGCCAGATTTACAGCGGTCGCAGACTGAAGTCTTTCCGTAACACAACAGAGGGAGCCTCAACTATGCTGAAAGGACTCAGCAAAATGGGGAAGGCCTATCCTCGCTGGCAAGAAGGAATGCAAAACTAGTCAACTTCTGTCAGAGGTATCTCCCAGCATGTTAGGTTAGGGTTTTCTAGAACTTACGGCCAGAGGGCGTAAGATACAAAAGCCGTTGGATGACAAGGGACAGTCTCAAACAAGACAGTCAAGGGATCGGCAACGAGCAAGGCTATCAAGTTATTGGTCTGACAGTAACCTGGGTGGCTTCCCAGAGGTGGAAGCAGATAAACTAAAGACAGCCAGCTGGGTTGGCAGATTAGCCAATACGTACATATTTAACAAACCTAAGAGTCTCCAGGAGGCCTATTCTGGATTCGCAGCCGTTCGGTGGTGATAACGATAATTGCCCTGTAGCTTGCAGGCAATGATGCCCACGGGTACAGTCTCAGATCCGAGAACTTCCTATTCTCCTTCCTGAGATTCAACACCTCCATACAGCGTGCCAACGGTATCTTCCAAATTCATATAAGTTATATCTAGATACAGGAGACCAAGATGTGGAGGTCTCACCGTTAGTGTTTGAAATCTAATGGAGGTCAGAGTGTCTACTCCAGACTTCAAGTACCTTGGCTACAAGAAGAACCTACAGAATTTAAAGGATGGAATTGGAATGAATTGTATACAAGCAAGCCTAGAGACGGCATTAAGGGATACTGAAAGGCAGTCGTATCTTCACTCTCTGGGATCCAGTGACGGTTGCATATCTCAGCAACCAAGTCCGAAAGACCTAGGCAGGTTATTCTTTCCCCCATGGGGTCTTCCAAATAGTACGAGACACATTATCTCACTCTCCATTTAGAGGGACAAAACATCCTAAATATGGCCAGGAACATGGAATAAGTATTCCTTTGGCAAATACAGTATGTAAAGTAGATCTAGAAGAATCTCAAACATCCAAGTGTCAAACCATAAAATACCTTGTTGCTGAAATGATCAGGCAAAATGGCTCTAGTCTCTTCCTCAACACTATACAAAGGTTGGTATCGTGGCAGCCTGAGTTAGAACATCATCCTTTTAGCAGATCCAAACTAAAGTGTTTGTTTGAAGTTCCACAAACATTGAAAAGAGATTCAAGGTTGAAGAGAGACAAGCGAAGAGAAAAACGATAAACCCATCAGGCCTAAGGACATCGGAAAAGGACAATCCCGCTGTCCAACGAAGACCATCGCAGTTGTACGGATACAATTAGTCAAAACCTAGATGGAGAGTACAAGTCCATCTGATGAGGGCAGAGACAGCTCCTCCAAGCTGGTGACGCAGTCGATGATGGAACTCCAAAATAGTTCCTCCAGAGTTAAAATCTAAACTACGACCAGGTCTACATTCAACACGTTGGGGGTCCATTCTGGTGGACCCAGCAGTCATAACTACAATACATCTCAGTTGTTAGAGGGGATAGATCTAATCCTCTTAAACACTTGAGCAGTACCCACCCTTGTTGTCTGGTGATTTTGTACATCCCATACGTATATGCTGTCATGCTGTGTCAGGAAAAGGTAAAATTTTATACTTGCCTAACGGTAATTTTCCTTTCCTGATGCAAGCATGACAGCATATGGGTTCCCTCCCCTAAAAAAAAAAGAAAAAAAAGAAATAGCAAATATGGGGCCTGAAACATTTAAGTAAGGCCTTCCGCAGCGATACTAAACTATGAGAGTGCTGGGGTAGGGGAGGAGACCTACTTTTATAGTATAACCGGTCCTGATTGGGCAGGGAGGCGGAGCCTTCCCATACGTATATGCTGTCATGCTTGCATCAGGAAAGGAAAATTACCGTTGGGTAAGTATAACATTTTCCCTTTTCAGAACCCGGGTCTTGCCCCAGGGAACATCAATGGAAAAAAGTCTTAAAAACTGTCGTTTTTTTCAGGAGCAGGACTCTTTTAAAAACTGTAGTTTTTTTCAGCTTTTTTTTCCATTGGTAGTAGTATCAATGGAAAAAAGTTTTAAAAACGGTTGTTTCGTTTCACTCGGATTTGTTTGAAATTCAACGGACGATTTTCGAGTCGAACATACGTTCGTTTCGAACGCGAAGCTCATCCCTAATTCTACCCATCAACATCCCCACTCTGTTTCAGGGGCTACCCTACACGTGGGACGCTATTACGTATATTTTGGGATTTCTCCCACCTAAAAAAAAAAACATCTGGCACAATGCAAGTCTCATGATAGTTTGATATTTCTGCCTGAAATTCGAACACCCCAAATGTGCCTTCTATTCTCCCCCATACAAGACATACCAATAGCCAATTATAGACTACTCATCACTCTATTTAGCTCTATCCACTGGGCAATCGCTTTCAATTGGCGTTCATCCAACCATGGCCTCAGGTTCTTAACCGTATGGCAAACATCAAATTATCAGAAAGAATACACCACACATTATATGACTAAAGAACACTAAACGGATGGGACTTTAAATGAGGTGCAAGGCATAGAGCCGCACACTTCAATCCCCGATACTTAGAACAAGGAGAAACAAGGGTGGGACTTTAATTGAGGCATGCACCCCAGGAGAGCAGCAATGACAGTAGAAATTGGCAGGTAAATAACCCAGTGGAACCAAGCACATAACATAAAAAAGAATTGCATGACAACAATAAACAATCAGTTATTTAATAGAATGATAGTTATACAATACATCCAGTAATAGCATGATAAAAATGTTACAATAATCAAAAGAATATTGCGTAAATTCCAACAGTTCATGGTAACAATAATCAAGATAAGTATAATAGGTTCATACTAGAAATAATGTAAAAAAAGGGGGGCCAATTCATTGGAGCGTATCTCCATAGTATATAAATATAATAATATAAATATATAATACGCTGGTACAATCCACTGATATAGAAAGGAAATAATTGGTAATAATATGTCAAATATTGACCAAGGGGGCATCTAATGGCTCGAAGTAATGTGTAGTCGGTGCATAATGTAACTCAAATTCGTTAGGATATCTCCATAATCATTATAACCATGATTGACATGATAAATTGATATAATCGATGTGTAAAATAGTAAATGGTCTATTAGCAACAGGTGTAAACAGGGGCATCTAATGGCTCCTCTATAATACCTCAATGCCTCAATTAAAGTCCCACCCTTGTTTATCCTTGTTCACATATTATGACGCCATCCATATATACCAAAAAAAATGGTCTTTATGGGAAACCTCACTACTGGTATAATGTCCACTACTGTTATAATTAAAGGGGTTGTAAAAGTTTGTTTTTAAGCTCACCATCCTCGTGGCCTCCTCAAATGGTGACAGGACAGTGCATGCATCCCTGATCAAGGCCCACTGGAGTGGGGAAAAAAACCTAGCTCCCCTGACCCAGTTCTGCTGCCATATTGGCACAGGTACTCATTGATGGCCCCCTGCTGCGTGTGCAGCCTCTGCAGCATTGCCAATGTAGAGTTCTATCTGGTGGGCATGTCACAGATTAGACGGTTCTTGGGCAGGTTGTATTCCCTTTGGAGGTCTGTCAGCTGAGCAGTGGCATTATATGACCTTCAGAAATGCACACAGACTTTCCTGGCCTGCTTCAGGACAACCTGTAAGCCCGGGTACCTGCCCAAGAACCGCTGCACCACCAAATTCAGAACATGAGCAAAACGGGGCACATGGGCAGGGCCGGCGCTACCACTAGGCGGACTAGGCGACCGCCTAGAGCGCACTGCCGCCGAGGGCGCCCGGCCGCTAGTTGTATTACTCCCGCACAGAGCTTCAAGTTCCACACAATCCACCAGCGCCCTGACATCATGTCAAGCAGCGCCGCTAGGCAGACGGACCCCCCCCCCCAGCGCGGCTCGAGTTCTCCAACATCAATGTCACAGCATTAATAGGTCCCACGGCTGCAAACCCCCCCCCCTCCCAGGGTGCTCTCCGCAGTTGTACAATACAGTACTGTCAAGTCCTCTGTGTGTCACTGTGTCCAGCATCCCCCTGTATGCTCCGCTCTGAGATGAACTTTTCAGAACGAGCCAACTCATCCGAGGCAGCAGCAGCCCCTCCCTTCTCAGTTCTCTGTCCACACTGACTGTGTGAGACAGCAGCACAGCGCCCCTCCCCCTCTTCTGGCCGTGTCAGTGTGGAGCAGACATGGAGGATGCTACGTGATGCCTTTTGGTATTAGTGCGGGCAGGGGCGGACTGACAACTCATGGGGCCCCCCCGGCAATAGAAGATCATGGGGCTCCCTGTGTCCCCCACTCACACCTACACAAAGCCCTACCTACCTAAATCATGGGGCACGCAGTAAGGCACACAGCAGGGCACAGGCACATCACAGGGTGCACAGCAGGGAACAGCACAGGGTATAGGGCACACAGTAGGGTACATCACAAGGCACACAGGAAAGCACATCATGGGGCAAAGGGCACATCAGGGGGTACACAGCAGGCCACTGAGAACATCGAAGGGTATGTGGCACATCACAGGACACACAGCAGGGCACACCAGGTGGTACACAGCAGGGCAAAGGGCACATAGGGTTTATTATGCTGTACACAGCAGGGCACACATTATTAAGCACATCATGGTGCATCGCAGGGGGCACACGGAACATCAGGGGGTACACAGCAGGGCATGCAGCGCATCACAGGGCATGTGACACATAGTAGGGCACACAGCACATCAGGGAGTACACGAGAGGGCACAGAATACATCACAGGGCATGGGGCACACAGTAGATCACATCACAGGGAACACAGTAGGGAACATCATGGGTCACAGGGCACATTAGGCGGTACACAGCAGGGCACATCACAGGGCATGTGACACACAGTAGGGCACATCAGGGAGTACACAGCACATCACAGGGCACACTGTGGGTCACATAAGGTGGTACACAGCAGGGCATTGGGCACATAGCAGGGTAAAGGACACATCACAGGGCATGTGACACACAGTATGGCACATCTGGGGGGTACACAGCAGGGCAAATCACAGGACACAGGGAACGCAGTAGGGCAAACAGAATGGCACAAACCAAAACACAGGGCACACAGCAGAGCACTGGGATCCTCCAGATACAGGACAATGTCTCTCAGAGCAGCCGTAATAGGAGAAGGCACAGGGGGACACTGTGGGTGGAGGATAAGGGAGGAACGAGAGACTATCACTGAGGGGCCTCCTGCGGTCCTATTGGGGCTGAGCCCCCTACACATGTACTCATCATGGAACCTCCAAACAGGGAGATACCTAGAGCATTTGGCACCCATGGTGGATTCTATATCTGGCACCACCCCCCCCCCCCACTTTAAAATGTAAACACACCCCACTGTGCCCCCTGCATACCTCTGCACTCCCCAATATCTTTGTCACTATTTTGTACCCCCTCTTCACAACTGGACCCCTTTACATTACACAGCACCCTGCACCTATGGGCCCCTTTACATTACACAGCACCCTGCACCTCTGTATCCCTTTACATTACAAAGCACCTTGGACCCTTTTACATGACATGGCACCCTGGACCCCTTTACATTACACAGCACCGTGCACCTCTGGATTCCTTTACATTACATAACCAACCCCAGCATGCTGCACAGTCACCTCTTCCCCCCCCCCAAATGTTACACAGTCACCCCCCCCCCCTCTGCTTTGGACTCCCTGCATGCTGTACAGTCGCCTCTCTCCCCCCCCCCCCTGCATGCTGCTCAGTCACCTTTCTCCCCCCTGCATGCTGAAGTCACCTCCTCCCTAGCTTTGGACCCCCTGCATTCTGCATGTCACCCCCCCCCCTGCATGCTGCAGTAATCTCCTCCCTAGCTTTGGACCCCCTGCATGCTGCACAGTCACCTCTCCCCCCCCCCCCCCCTGCATGCTGCAGTCACCCCCCCCCCCCAGCTTTGGACCCCTTGCATATTGGACAGTCCCCCCCCCCCCAGCTTTGGACCCCTTGCATGTTGCACAGTCACCCCCTCATATTTGGACCCCTTGCATATTGGACAGTCCCCCCCCCCCCTCCCCAGCTTTGGACCCTTTGCATATTGCACAGTCACCCCCCCTCTCCTGCCCCTTCCTACCTTACTCATGCACAGCCAGGGAGAGACACACCAGCGCTGAACAGAGGGCGGGAACTACTGAAGTTAACTTTTCATGAAAACAATGCTAATGATTGGTTGCTAGGACCACCTAGCAACCAATCTGCCAGTTGACTTCAGAATTTCCCATCTTCTATTCAGGCTGCCCCACTGTCTCTCTCTCCCTACCGTGCTGTATCAGAGAGAGAGAGAGAGTTTTTTTTTTTTTTGCTGCTCCTGTCTGTGTTAGCATGGTGGTGTGTCACCCGGGTAGCGGTACAGTCCGCACCGGGCCCGAGCACCATGTCACACTCAGAGCCATCACCTGAGCATTGCCCCTAGTGTGTGGCACCCGGGGGCGGACCGCGGCCCCCCTCATAGTTACCTGGACCCCACTACCTCCAGCAAAACGGCGCCTCACCCAATGCACTGAATACTTCTCACAGCGCACTGCTTCCCACCAACCCCTCCCCTCCTCTCCTCTCGTCCGTCCAAGGTAATGTCATGTACAAGCACCTGGGGTGGACGGGAGGGAAGGAGGAGCTGGCAAGGAGCAGCGCGTTGTGAGAGGTATTATCACAGCTACGTCCTGCCCAATCCCTGCAAGTTTCTGTATGACGGATGCAGAGGCTCCCACGCAGGCCCGGACTGGGACAAAAAATAGGCCCGGGCATTTTAGACTGAGCAGCCCAGGGGGGGGCACAGCGGGGGTTAATGACGGGATGTGGGGTGAGATAAAGAAAGATAGCTTGAAAGATTAAGATAGAAAGAAAGGAAGATAGATAGGTAGGTAGATAAAGAAAACATCTGTGGGAAAAAAAAATTACTGCGCAGGTCTGTAAAAAAATATTAAATAAACAAAACAATAAAGTGATTGGTTGCTGCTGCTGCATAGACAATGTGCGATACACATGAATTACCTATAAAATCAAAAAAATATGCTGCGCTGCACTAACAGATGAAACATAAATTAAAATGTGACCATTCATCTTAATGAGAACAAAAGTGAAACGTGAATGACGTGACAAATCCAAAAAATATCACAATTGAATACAAATAATAAAGTCCATGTGTGTCAAACTTGCACCCGAAGTGTGTTTGAAAAAAGTTCTTAGAGTAAGATCAGACAAAGGGCACCTCCACCTCTAATAAAATTGCCTGCTTACCGACTCCCAATGATCTTATTGCTAAGATCACAATCGCATGTAGCTCTATGTTTCTATGGTAGGCTTGCTTCTACTTTTCATCTACTTCAACTCCATATGTAGGTAAACCATACCACGATGCATGCCAGATCCCGGAGTGTAGATAAAAATAAAGAGAAGGCCAAAATAGAGTAGTACCGTAGATAATGGGAAGTTTAATATTAAAAATTACACTCACATGGTAGGTGTACAAAATTAGCGTCTAAATTATGTAGCCGGCCGGCTTCAACATTCGCTCGTCCTTCCGGATAGTCGATAGCGGTGACGTCAGCACGCCGCTTTCCCTACGCCGTTTCGTCACAGATGACGTCTTCCAAGGGCACGAGCGGCGCGCTGACTCGCCGCTAATTGTACATTTGCTTGGCCAATCGGACCGCCCAGTTCTGACATCCGGGAATCCGCGATCCTCATCCGCCATATTGGAGATGGGACATTTGCCCTTACTGATTGTAACTCAATAGCGAAATAGTCATATTGGCATTAGATATGACCAGATCACAGGAGATTGTATATACAAAACATATAATGGGGCTTGTTGCTTGGCCTAAATTAATGGTGAAGATGACACAGTGAGCTGTTGATCTGTTAACACTGAATCATCGTCATTGCAATAGAATGAGACACGCACAAGGTTAAAAATTAACCCCATATTCCATGGATCGGATCTAAAATCCTCATCATTATGGGCTCAGTTTGCAACACGTGCAAATACATTCTCAACTGGAATGCATATTATTTTGAAACATGATTACAACAATTCATTATTAAAATAATATTTGGGAAATTAATATAAAAAATTAATATAAAAATTAATGTATAAAAGTATAAAAATTTGATATAAAAAATTACAAGAAAAATGTGGACTATTGACAGTCACATTCGACTCACAATATAAGGGAGGAACCTCTACTCACTGATGGCAGCCAGCGAGCCAGGAAAAGGAACCCTTAAACAAAAAACCATATTAAGGTCATTGTGATCACCCAAAACCCTAGATATGAGAATCAATGCAGGCCCAATTGGCTCCCAAAAATCAAGCCAGAACCAACATCAAAAAGGGATGTCATACCCTGCATGGATGACCCTCCATTTCTGAGCTGACCACAATTAAGGTGGACGTATCAAAGAAAAATTAACATAAAAAAGAGACATCATAAAAAGGGGAATTTAATGTGGAAAATGAGTCCCGGATCTCAGAACTAGTTCACATTAACAGGTAACCCCATACATGTTGAAATCTATGGTGAATTAGAATGTGATAGATGGTAAGACTCTCTAACTATTGTCTATGAATGCGTTCACATCTACATCCACATTCAGTCCGTAAGGAGTATAAGTTCGAACTCTGTGGATCCAGGCCATTTCTAGCCTGGATAGTTCCCTAACTAACGACCCCCCTCTCCAGTGGGCATCAAATTTATCAATGCCCAGAAAGAGAGTCCCCTCTGGATTGCGATTATGATGTAAATCGTAATGATGTGACACAGAATGTTGAGAAAAACCTGACCGGATGTTGGTGACATGTTCCCCCAATCGAATCTGCATCTGTCTTTTAGTGCGGCCTATGTATTGAAGCCCACATGGGCACTGTAACAAATACACCACGCCTGTAGAACTACAAGTGATAAATGGTTCTATTAGATTTTCCTTAGAGGTACTGTTTGAAAAGAAATTCATAGTTTTTTTTGAAGTTATTTTGTTTAGCGTGCATATTTGGCACCTACGACACTGATGGTATCCCACCAATCCCCTCTGGAAAAACAAGACTTTTTTGCTGGGAGGATCAACCACATTCGGTGCGATTTTATTCCGCAAAGATGGCACCCCTCTAAATATAACTTGAGGATTCAAAGGGAGAACCGTTTTAAGAATCCTATCATATAAAGAAACAGATACAGATAGAAAGAAGAGAAGGAAGATAAAGAAAGATAAAAGATAGAAAGAAATAAGGGGAGGAAGGAAGATTGATAGATATAGATAGATAAAAAGGAAGGAAGGAAGATAAAGAAAGATCGATAAAGAAAGAAAGAAAGAAGGGAAGGAAGATGGATAAAGAAAGAATGAATAATATAGAAAGAAAGAAGGGAAGAAAGATGGATAGATAGATAGAGAAAGAAAGATATATAACCACTTAAGACCCGGACCAAAATGTAGGTAAAGGACCTTGCCCCTTTTTGCGATTCGGCACTGCTTCGTTTTAACTGACAATTGCGCGGTCGTGCGACGTGGCTCCCAAACAAAATTGGCGTCCTTTTTTTCCCACAAATAGAGCTTTCTTTTGATGGTATTTGATCACCTCTGCGGTTTTTATTTTTTGCGCTATTAACAAAAATAGAGCGACAATTTTAAAAAAAATGCAATATTTTTTACTTTTTGCTATAATAAATATCCCCCAAAAATATATAAAAAAAATTTTTTTTCCTCAGTTTAGGCCGATACGTATTCTTCTATGTATTTTTGGTAAAAAAAATCGCAATAAGTGTTTATCGGTCGGTTTTCGCAAAATTTATAGCGTTTACAAAATAAGGGATAGTTTTATTGCATTTTTATTAATTATTTTTTTTTTACTACTAATAGCGGCGATCAGCGTTTTTTTTTGTTTTTTTCGTGACTGCGACAATATGGCGGACACTTCGGCCAATTTTGACACATTTTTGGGACAATTGTCATTTTCACAGCAAAAAATGCATTTAAATTGCATTGTTTACTGTGGAAATGACAGCTGCAGTTTGGGAGTTAACCACAGGTGGCGCTGTAGGGGATGTGAGACCTAGTGTGTTTGTTTACAACTGTAGGGGGGTGTGGCTGTAGGTGTGACGTCATCGATCGCGTCCCCCTGTTACAGGGATGACGCGATCGATGCTGCGGCCACAGAGAAGCACGGGGAAGCCGTGTGTACACACGGCTCTCCCCGTTCTTCCGCTCCAGGGACGGATCGCCGCACTCCAGCTGCGATCGGGTCTGCTAATCCCGCGGTCCCGGAGCTTCGGACCGGGTCGCGGGCGCGCGCCCGCGACCCACAGCTGGGTACTAAAATCAACGTATATATACGTTGATGTGCCCAGCCGTGCCATTCTGCCGACGTAAATGTGCAGTAGGCGGTCCTTAAGTGGTTAAAGATAGAAAGCAAGAAGGGAAGATAGATAAAGATAGATAGAAAGAAGGGAAGGAAGGAAGATGGATACAGAAAGATAGATACAGATAGAAAAAAAGAAGGGAAAGAAGATAGATAGATATGGATAAAGAAAGAATGGATGATATAGAAAGAAAAAAGGGAAGATAGATAGATAGATAGATAAAGATAGAAAGCAAGAAGGGAAGATGGATAGATAGATAAAGGAAGAAAGATAAAGATAGTAAGAAAGAATGGAAGGAAGGGAGATAGATACAGAAAGAAAGGTAGATAAAGGAAGGAAGATAGATAGATAGATAGAAGATAGTAAGGAAGGAAGATAGGTAGATAGATCTAGATAGATAAAAATAGATGGATAGATAGATAGATAGATAGGAAGATAGATAAAGATAGAAAGAAAGAAGATAGACAGTGGCAGTGCATCTATAGAGGGTGCCGGAGCGCCACTCCCTCTGGCTCAGCCGCGACAATGGGCACACTGGCATCAATGGGCACACTGGCATCAATGGGCACAGTGGCAACAATTAAAGGGCACAGTGGCTGCGTTTGATGGCATGGCACAGTGGCTGCGTTTGATGGCACAGTGGCTGTGTTTGATGGCATGGCACAGTGATGACAATTGATGGCACAGTGGCTGCGTTTGATGGCATGGCACAGTGGCTGCATTTGATGGCATGGCACAGTGGTGACAATTGATGGCACAGTGGCTGCGTTTGTTGGCATGGCACAGTGATGACAATTGATGGCACTGTGGCTGTGTTTGATGGCACAGTGGTGACAATTGGTGGCACAGTGGCTGTTTGATGGCATGGCACAGTGGCTGCGTTTGATGGCATGGCACAGTGGTGACAATTGATGGCACAGTGGCTGCGTTTGATGGCACAGTGGCTGCATTTGATGGCATGGCACAGTGGTGACAATTGATGGCACAGTGGCTGCGTTTGTTGGCATGGCACAGTGATGACAATTGATGGCACTGTGGCTGTGTTTGATGGCACAGTGGTGACAATTGGTGGCACAGTGGCTGTTTGATGGCATGGCACAGTGGCTGCGTTTGATGGCATGGCACAGTGGTGACAATTGATGGCACAGTGGCTGCGTTTGATGGCATGGCACAGTGGTGACAATTGATGGCACAGTGGCTGCGTTTGATGGCATGGCACAGTGGCTGCGTTTGATGGCATGGCACAGTGATGATAATTGATGGCACAGTAGCAGCATTTCATGGGCCCAGTGGCTGCATTTGATGGGCACATGTGAGGCTTAATAGCCGCCGTGGGCCGCGAGGGCCGTTCGCGGGCCGCAATCGGCCCGCGGGCCGCCATATGTGATTGTATGTGACGACAATTACTTTTTTTTTTTTTTCTACCACGTTAGCCTTTACCAAGCACTAGAGACCAGCTCATAGTATAATGCTTCTTTTGTCTCTGTTTACGGTTTTGCATCATCTGTGGCATTTTACTTTGTGTATGTTTGTTTATTTTTTTTTATTTTTTTATTATTCATCCAAAAATACGTGTCCCATGCCATGGGTTGAATAGGGTCTTCCCTTGGCTATCATCGTATAAAAATGCATACGTGGTTACATCCCTCCCAAAGTCCCCCCACCCCCCTCGTGGCCCCCAGGGTTCCGTAGGTGTTCTAATATAGATTTTACAGAACTTGATTTTAAAGAACAATTCTTATTGATCTGTACTAAAGTTTGAAGATAAGGTTTTTTTTGTTTTGTTTTGTTTTTATGGATTTATTGGTTTTATTTTTGTTATATAATTACCAGGGACACTTAGTTCTTCAGTTCTTTATCAATTTGCTCTCAATTTCTCTATATAGCTCCAAGTTTTTTTTTTTTTATACTCCTTCCACTTTTTCAATTTTTCCTGGAATTCTCCGTTTATCCCTGCAACTCTCTCCTTAAACTCTTCCATCCTATAGGTATCCTCCACAGCATCAATCCACTCCCATATTTGGGGGCTTTCGGTTTCCTGACACTTTTTTGGGATGAGCTTTTTTCGCTGCGTTCACTAAGTGTGGTAATAATGACTGCTTATACTTTTTAATTCCCTCGCAACTCCCGTGAAAGAGGACATACCAGGGATCGTTCTTTAACTCCTTTTCTGTGATCTCTTTAATTTGGCTCAGGACAGCTTCCCAAAATGTTTGGATTTTCGGGCAGGTCCACCACAGATGGGCCATCGTTCCTCTCTCTGGGCATCCTCGCCAACACTCAGTGGGCTGGCCGGCTCTAAAGTTACAAGCTTTGTCAGGAGTGATGTACCAGCCCGAAATACATTCATAATTAGTCTCGGCTGTTCGCAAATCAATTGCTGAAGAGTGAGTCCGTAACATTAATTCTTCAAAAGTATTTATCCCTCTAAGTGATCCCAACTCCCTTTCCCATTTCTGGACAAAAGGGGGTTCACCCTGTGCGTCAATCTTGACAAGTATCCTATAGTTGAGTTTTGAAATTGTGCCCTTTAAATTCTCAATATTACATAGTTTCTCTAGCGGTGTCAACTCCGCCTTTGTCCGCAATGGGGGTGGGAGATGTTTCACGAAATGATAAAGCTTGGAGTCAGGGATGTATTCTGGCCTAGGCCAACAAGGCCCAGGCCTAGGGCGGCACTATGCGGGGGGCGGCAGAGGGCTAATCACAAGACTCTGGGGGGGGGGGGGCATCATGGGAAATAAAGTCTCTGGCCCCAGTGTGTCCATAGACACTAAGCTACAGCCCCCAGCATGCAAGCACTCTGCTGGAGGGAGGGGGTGTTAGAAGAGACGCAAAAGAGAATACTGTGCTTGAGAAACCAGAGAGGGAGCAACACTGTACCCCGCACCACCAGAGAGCCGCGCTGTACCCCACGCCGTGCTGTACCCTGCGCCACCAGAGAGCCGTGCTGTACCCCGCGCCACCAGAGAGGGAGCCACGCTGTACCCGCGCCACCAGAGAGGGAGCCACGCTGTACCCGCGCCACCAGAGAGGGAGCCACGCTGTACCCGCGCCACCAGAGAGGGAGCCACGCTGTACCCGCGCCACCTGAGAGGGAGCCACACTGTACCCACGCCACCACAGAGGGAGCCAGGCTGTACCCGCACCACCAGAGAGGAGCCACGCTGTAATCCAGGGCTCGGCAAATCCCGGTCACCATGGCGACTAGAAATAGCGTCCTGGCGAGTGGGGTCTTGGCCAGAAAGGTAGACATGGGCAAAAAATAAAATTTTGTTTCATAGGACCAGCGCTCTGAGGACTAGGCCGAAGCTGCGGCCTCACCTAAAACATCCTGCCCGCAGCTCGCGGTGAACCTGGGAAAAGGCCGCGAGCAGCATCTGTCCTCTGTCCGTCTCCCACAGCATCCCTCTGTCTGTGTCCCTCTGTCCGTCTCCCACTGCGTCGTTCTGTCCGTCTCCCACTGCGTCGTTCTGTCCGTCTCCCACTGCGTCGTTCTGTCCGTCTCCCACTGCGTCGTTCTGTCCGTCTCCCACTGCGTCGTTCTGTCCGTCTCCCACTGCGTCGTTCTGTCCGTCACCCACGGCGACCCTCTGTCCGTCACCCACGGCGACCCTCTGTCCGTCACCCACGGCGACCCTCTGTCCGTCACCCACGGCGACCCTCTGTCCGTCACCCACGGCGACCCTCTGTCCGTCACCCACGGCGACCCTCTGTCCGTCACCCACGGCGACCCTCTGTCCGTCACCCACGGCGACCCTCTGTCCGTCACCCACGGCGACCCTCTGTCCGTCACCCACGGCGTCCCTCTGTCCTCTTCCCATGAATATGACAGGGCGGGTCTTAAAGAAGAAGGGGTGTGGCTTTGACAGGAAGGGGTGGGTCATATTTAAATTAGGGGTTGCGCAAGTTTAGTCAGGCCTAGGGCAGCACAAAACCTAAATACACCTCTGATTGGAGTACCGCCATCTGTCGAGATATCAGTTCTAGATTTCAGCTCTTCATAGGTCCTTATTTCCCCATCTTTTATTACATCACCCAAGTGAACTTTATCTTTTCTAATCCAATTCCCCCCGATTTATTTTTTTTCCCTGGTGCAAAGTATTCCTTTTTTTTTTTAGGTTGATTAGTGGAGAGTTGTTTTTCCTACCTAGTTGTGTCTGTATCCTGTCCCATAATCTCAAAGTGTCATGAATCATTTCATAGGTGTTGTGATCCAGTGCTCTAAATTGTGCAGGTATCCATATAATGTTACCCAATTGTGCTTTTGCTTGTGCCTTTTCTATTTGCACCCATCTTTTCCCTTCTTTGTTCCTGGCCCATTCTATCACCCGTGAAAGGACAGGATAGTATTTTCTAATATCGGGTACTGCTTAACCTCCGTGTTGCTTGTCTTGTTTTAGGATTGTGAGGGAGATTCGATGTTTTTTATTTTTCCACACATAGTTCATGAGAAGTGAATTTAGAATTCTAAGAAATTGTTGAGGTAGAGCTATTGGAAGCAATTGGTATATACAATTTTTTTTTGCTATTATTATTATCTTCATCATGTTTATACGTCCTATCCACGAGATAGGTTTATTTATTGTTTCTTTTTTTTTTTTTTTTTTATCTCGTTTAACAGAGGCACATAATTTATTTTATAAATTTTCCTAACCGAATTAGCTAGTTTTATACCAAGTGTTGTGCTTTCTTAAGGTCATTTTAACCGCACAGTAAAATTATATTGAATTCTTTGATAACGAAGAAGTTTTTAAATACAAGTCAATCTATATGACATAGTCTATATTATGAAACGTATTCACGGAGACGTATAATCATACAAAATAGCTAATTTATTGGTTGACAAAAATATGGATCTCTACATGACATTAGAATACAGTTGCGTTACATGAACACATTGCGATTCATTAAACTACCCCTAAAATGGGCATGCAATATCTTTGATCTGTGTGTCATGGCCAGTTCTCAAGATAACTTTATACAAAAGACAATGAAACAAAAGCGTCTTTTTCACATACATGACCGTTACTTTACTGCAGGTAAGTAAAAGGCCAAAAATGTAAAAAATATTGGACGTCTCCGTTTTGTCATTAAAAATCTGAAAATAAAAAAATTGTACTCTTTACAGAAAAATTACCAGTTATTGATTATGAGACCAGACCATGATTACACGATATACAACTTCAATATTCCTACAGAACAACAATATATTTCTGATAAAATAAAGATGGCATAATTACCAAATCCAAAATGGCTATTTGCAGATGACCAGAGTTAAAATGCAGTGGCTTCCTATGGTACTTAATGGGATAACAATATGCCTTCATGCATTGTCCTAGCGTGCCCCTCCCCCTCTGGGTGAGGTCTTCTTCCTTATTATTTCTCATCGATTCATTCTGATCTTGATTCCTTCTTTTCATCTTCGTCCATCCCTACTCTTATGGGCTTGTCCTCTTATATTGGTCAGAACAATAGGACTCTTAACGATTATCCTAAGTTATGCCCATCTGACACTTGTCTTTCACTCATAGGCTTCTGTCCTACATGAGAGTTCCTGTCAAGACGTGTCTGGTTTCTATTGGCTGACGATTTTAATTATTTATTTGTTCTCTGGGCTATGAGAACCTTAAGTAATATCACTTTCAACCACTAGGTGTCTCACCTTTATTGTGAGATTATCTGTACGATTAATTTTATATTATTGGGGAGACATATTATTATTATTAGCTTATTATTATTGGTAACTTCTATATATATATATATATATATATATATATATATATATATATATATATATATATATATATATATATATATATATGAAATCTCTTATAACTTTTATGTTTCATCAGATCCAATTAGTATATCTTTGATCCCTTCATAACACGCTTCCATATTTCTTTATAAACATACATTCCCCAAAACATTCTTCTAAGCATGCATCAGTGTCCATTTCTCTATCAAATCAGGATAGTTATTAGTGTGGATACATGAATCATTTTGATATGTGTTTGATGGGTACATGTTGCAGGTTACATTTTTATAATCACAATTCTATATCTTCCATAATGTGGGTTTAGTTTCTTACAAACACTTCTATTGATAAAAACAAATTTCTCCTATAATTCTTTTTACTTAGAAATTCTAAATTGGTGGATGCGATCGTCTTTTGCTCTGTCCTATGATGTCCTTGATAATATTTAAATTATTTTTCATGTCAACGTATATTTTTCTAATACCCCGTATATTCATATTGCAAGTCAAATTCGTACATTGGTTTGTGAAGATAGTATTTTAAAACTGTCTCTTCCATGAAGGCAGTTTAATAGCTCAGCTGAGCAAATATTCTCTCCTCAGGAAGTCTTGTTGGCCAACACAAACCATTGTTTTAGAACGGCTAAGTCAACATTCTGTCTAGGGAGGCTATCTCTTCATCTGGTTGTTTCTTAGATAAGGCTTGCGATATCTGCTTGGTTCGTCATCTGTGCAAACTTTTCTCTGTTGTAAGGCTTCTAGCCACTTGAAACCAATTCACTTTCTGTGTACACACAAGACCTGGTCAGTTTATATCTTGTATGGCGGATTGTCTCCTTAACCATCTTTTGTTTGTTTGCGAAAATAAGTCATTGTTCTAACTTTCACCTGAGCTTGTAAAAGTTAAAGATGGCTGATGTATTGGGGACCTTGTACATCTGAGTCAAATGTGTTCCTTCTTCACTGACTGAATGACTTCCATATATAATCGTTAAGATCAAATTTAAGGTTTAATGGCCTCTTCATATTTTTGTTGATAAATATTGATTATATTATTATAATTCGCGCTAAAATGTACAACACAACCAGCGGCTCTTGAGGGGGTAGTGCTACACTTAAAAAAGTTCACTCCTTGTTTTTGACTTTTAAAACAACATGGCTGCACACTAAAGACACAGGGGTGCTTTTGGTGAGAGGCATGGCAGTGCACTGGGGACACAGGGGTGCATAGGATGCACTTGGAGGCACAGGGGTGCACTAGAGACACATGGGCACACATGGCACAGGTAGGGTGACCACATTTTCAAACTACTATTCAGGGACACCCCCTTACCAAAAATCAGCTTGTGCTGTAACGAATCTCAGCACAGTGATTGGACACAAGAGATTTGTGATTTCTCCAATCGCAAGCAAGGGGTGGGGATTGTGCTCCTCCAGGCATTCCCAGCCAGGGCAAGTACTGTCAGTGAGTAAAGCAGTGATGTGGTGGCCTTTTTTGGGGACATCAGATTGGCCCTAGGGGTAGCTGTGTCAGTTTCACACTCTATTGTCCCGGAATGAAGGGACACATGGTCACCCTAGGCACAGGGGCTCTGAGGCGAAGAAGGGGTAGTGGTACAACACACACTGATAGTTGAGGAACCACAGAAGACTGGAGGCAGGCAGGGTATACACAGGGAAGAGAAGTGCAGAAGTGGGAATTGACCTTGGCATAGTGACGCATTGCCTTACCATATAAGCTGGTACCAATCATGAGAGCTGCTTTCCGATTGGTCACAGTAACAGCAGTCTGGGTTAAACAACTAGAGAATTATATTTTGTGCCTAAACTTCCCTTGATATAGTGAGAACATGATTTGAGAAACCCTGGACATCTAGAGAAAATATTTAATCTTTACAGAGTGCTCATAGTGTCTAAAACCCTTCTAGTTTGCTGTCCTCTCTGGGAATTTAAAAGGGAAATTTGAATTTGTTGAAGGAAAAATGTGGATTACAATCTTCATTAGCTGCTAATCCATGCCATTTTAGATCCTTTTTTTTTTTTTAAAGAGGGTCTCCTATGGCTAGTTCAACAACCAGTCAGACCTCTTTCACCTCTTTCCTCTTCATGTTACCAGGCATAGATTATATCTTATTGATTGTTAGGGTTACTGCCTCTAGTTCATCATAACTGCTCTTTGAATTGACCAAAAAGTGATTGTGGTATGAGAACACATAGATGACAAGTCAACTTTGAGTATGAAGGATTTATTTTTTTTAATCTACATTTTTCGTTCATATAATCAAAGATACATTTTTTAGAAAATCAGAAGTATTATTACCCGCATTTATAAAAACTGATTATGTTTGGTAATTATTTGAAGAAATGAGGATCTGTGTCTTGTAAGGAAAATGTTAAGAAATATATAGATAGAAATATAAAGACATTGCTGATATCCTTTAGAAAATACATGGCCTGGCTGCGTCTGGCTCCAGTTCTTTCTGAGCTTCCGATCTAGAACAGGCATGGAAATTTGAAAAACAGGAACCCCCCCCCCCAATCTGCAAACTTGCATAATTGTGTTTTTGTTTATTTAATATCTTCATGAGTAAGTTTTTGGAAATGCTTTTATTTCTTGTTAGGTAATTTTAGCAAATGTTTAGTATTACAAAATATTACTAATATAAAGTAATACTTCCAGGTATTTGGAAGCCTTGGACTCGCCTCCTTTTCACCCATTGGGTGCCTATGCAATCAGTCACAAAGACTCAGAGTCCTAAGCTTTGTGCAATCTCCAACCTGGCCACATTGGATATCACATAAGGCTTCCTTCAGAGGGTAAGTTAACCACTTAAGGACCGGACCAATATGCTGCTAATTGCCCAGATGGGTTTTTATAATTCGGCACTGCGTCGCTTTAACAGACAATTGCGCGGTCGTGCGACGTGGCTCCCAAACAAAATTTGCGTCCTTTTCTTCCCACAAATAGAGCTTTCCTTTGGTGGTATTTGATCACCTCTGCGATTTTAATTTTTTGCGCTATAAACAAAAATAGAGCGACATTTTTGAAAAAAAATCTATATTTTTTACTTTTTGTTATAAGAAAAATTGAATAAACTAAATTTTAGTGAAACATTTAGGCCAAAATGTATTCAGCCACATGTCTTTAGTAAAAAAAAAAAAAAAAAAAAAAAATCGCAATAAAAAAAAACTAGCTACCTAGCAGCAACAGTGACACTAATACAGCGATCAGAAAAATGATCGCTTAGTGACACTGGCAATAGGGGGTGAAAGGGTTAACTATGGTGGTGATCAAGGGGTTAAACCTTTATTAGGGGGGTATGGGGGCTACCCTGGACCTAACACTGACTGCCTGTCACACTGACGCTAAATGCAGTGATCAGAACATATATGATCACTGCATTCAGTGACACTGTGACAGGGGGATGGGTGGGGGCGATCAGGGGGGGTTAATGTGCCTATGTATCTGTGTGTCAGTGTAGTGTTGTGCAGACTCACTTGTGATGTCTTCTCTCCTCAGCGGCGGTTGAAAATACACAGGAAGAGGGTGGGTGGCGGACTCCCATTGGCTGGGAGCGATCCGGAGGGGGCGGACAAAAACGAACAGCCGCCCCCTCATCCCGGATCGCTCCTGAAGCCACGGGGACCGTCGCATGTACTGGGGGGGTCCCGGTCGGACCCCTGACCTGCGTCAAGGCAGGGACGTACAGGTACGCCAATGTGCCTGTCCGTGTCATTCTGCCGACGTAAATGTACATGCGGCGGTCCTTATGTGGTTAAGGGAATATGAATATAAGAAATAATGAGAGTTGGGGTGGGTAGGGAATTTAGGTAAACAGGGTCACTTCAGAAGCTGAAAGTTTCACCAGATCCATAATTACAGAGGGTAAGGCCATGGAATTTCTGAGGATTTAGAACTCACAAATGACAAGTTTTTTTAATTCACACCGGTAGTCATTCCATCCTCCACTCTCCCACATCTCTACGCAGTCCTCGTTTATTCCCCTATAATTATTTGGTTCTTCGGAATTCCAGTTCTGATAGGAGATGACAGCGCCGTTGAGATATCGGAAAGTTCCCTGTGTCTGTTTGTCGTTCATACCAAGGATTGCATATATGCCAAATTGGTTGCGAATGGTAAAAATAGCATTATTCTCTGCTGAGTTTAGTGGTGTGGCCAGCTGACCTCCGGCTTTTTTACAAATGGTTATGGCTTCATCATAGGTGGCTATAGTACCATCTGAAATATACATTTTTTTACCACTTATGGCTCGTCCCTTTGGTAAACCTGTAACAAGAAGGAGAAAAGGGATAAGAAAAGAAACCTATTAGGTCATGGAACTTTGCTTTTGTTGCTTAAAAATAAAAAATAAATTTTTTCCTGGATGATTACCTATGTGCTCAGGGCAAGGCAAGTAATTTGCGCCCCCTAACCTGTCAACTTTTAGCACTCTCGGAGTCCCTTCCACTAGTATAGTATTAAACCCCTTATAGCACATTTTAGAATTATTCATACATGTTAACTAACTCATCAGGTGCTTGCATCACTGTATTATGTTATCTAGTATTCCTTTATACAACCCAAGACTTGTTTTTCTACTTCTCAATTAACCTTTATGCATATTTTTCACAGATGATCACTGCTTATATTCAGTACAGACCAAAGTTTGG